>OX375878.1:23632865-24359532 GCA_947359465.1 Metellina segmentata | reverse complement strand
GATGCCAGTCCAACCACGTCTTAAAAATTCCTTTAGCCTGTAATCAAACTCTTATAAATTGAAACCTAGAATCAATTTATCAATGTATAACCTGTAAAGAATTGAGCAATTTCTTCTTTTGAGCAACCAAATGGAAGCCCTCTTAATCGCACACATGCATCTCCAAATGCTTCTTCACCATCAAGGCCACATCTTCGTAGAGCCCATTCCATTTCACTCTCCTTTGAACGGAAAACTGAAAGATGAAAAAATTGTATGACACACACTTCTCTTCAAAATGGAACCTTACAGGCATGCACCATAATAAAAAAAACTTACCTTCAATATATCGGCTACCCAGGTGTTCATTGTTCTTTTCTAAACCTTTATTGGCATCTTCTGGACTTTCAAATTCAACATAGGCTTCTCCACTAGGACGACCTTCTCTTGACATCGTTAAATGAATGCCATTTGGGCCATTTTTTAACTTGCAACCTATGTTGGTAAGATAATAACAGAATTAAATATATTCATTTTATACCTTTTATTTTAATAGGCCCACACAGTTGACTTTAAAGTTACATCAATTTCCAACAGTCTACATACAAAAACTTAATAAAATTACCATCAAAGAATTTGACAATGTCATCTTTTGAGGCAGACCAAGGAAGGCCACGGACACGAAGCACAAAGGGATCAAAATCCTGCTCTGGTTCTTCTTTCCTAAAATAAAAATTTAACAAGTTTAAAAACAGATACCACTACTAGGCAAAACTCTTTATCATTACTCCCAATGAAATACAATTCTAACATAACAGATTGATTCGAAATACGAAATCTAACAAATAAAACTAGAGATGTGAGCAGAAAATATTTTCAGAGAACGAAAACATACCCTTGATTTAATGAAATACTATATTATATATTTTTATTTTCTTATCTCATGTATTCATTCTTAGATGAAAAAATATATATACCTTATTTTGATTTTTATGTATTTATAAAGAAAATTTCAGATTATTCTCCAAAAGATTACCAAGAATGTTGCATCTCTAAGTAAAAGCAATCCATTTCTTGTAATACAGCTGTTTTGAAAAGCTTTCAAGGTCACAAAATTTCAGGTATACTTGACCAGTCGTCTGAAAGAATTTACAGCCAGTCAGCAAAAGCTTTAACCTGACAATACCTGTACAAGACATGGGGAATTCTTACTGTTGCTGGGCGCTGCATGTGACAAGTAGACAAAGTGTGCGGTCGCCGAATGCTGCGTCACTTCTGTCAACAACATGCTGCAAGAATTCTTATTTTATCACTTTTGTGCGTTTTTTAATGTTGTGTTCCAAAATTTCAGGAAGCAAATTATTTTTCGTAAAATTTGAAACCCTACAAGACAGAAATAAAAAAAAAACAAGCATCTTTTAACCTTCTTTAGTAAGGGCAAGGAGAATATTCAGAAAATTAGTGATGGTGCAGAAAGTATGTCAAGTTTAGAAGAAACACAAATATATGATACTTTAGAATGTGCAATACAAATCAAAAAGGAAACTTTGATAGATTACGATAAGGAATACTTTTTATTGTAGCCCTTGGCAGTGAACTAGAGCCACGACTTTTGAATGTAATATTATCCAAAATTCTTTCAGATGGCACTATGATATTGTCCAAACTGGCTTGTCATTTGCATTCAAAGCATAGTTTTCACCAATAAACCACTGAACTTTAAAAAAAAAATAGAGTATGTGACAAGATGAAACATCAGATACGTCAAATGAAAATGATGACAAGTCGCTGATTCGAGTGTCTTATTTAGTTGCTCTTCCAATAGCTAAAATGAAAAAAAACGTTTACTATTGGCGAGACGTTAGTAGAGCCTTGCATCTAAAATGTCGTACAAGAAATTCGGGTTCTGGAGACACTAAAAAAACTAGGGCTAAAGTGCGCTTTCGAACACTACTTTCAGAAGTGTGGACATGGGCATTGATATTGAAAAGCAAGTTATAGAGGGGATAAAGAAATCAAGATGTTTCATGAAGTTGAAGATTTAAGGGAACTTCTTTGTTGCCTTGATTTAACTTCGACTATTTTAGAGATCTTTAATACTCTTGATTAGTATTTTCAAGCACAGGGCTTGACTTTGGGTTGTGGGGACAATGCAGTGAGCAAGACTGGTCACCACTTTATACTGAACTAAATACTGTGATGAAGATCATGACAGGAATATGTATTTGAGCTACGAACTTAGGGCTGATACTGTCCGATAGTATGTACTCACCTCACCAACTCCATGCACACCTGTTCAAACATATTTAACCTTCAGATCGAACTTAATATTTCTCTACAGTGATCTTGTATAAATATTTTTACATTAAAAAAACCAAATTGATGCTTTTAAAAAGAAGCAGACTCTTTGGAATAGTCGTTTCCTGGTAATATTAATTTGGAGTAAAAAAGAGGAAGATATAGAAATGTTTTCACTTTTGGAATGTTTTTTAATGCTGCTATCAACCAGAAAGTCATATATTCAACCCAGGGTGTCAAGATTTAAAGCACTTGACTAAATCATTGATTTAAATCACAACCAATCTTACATTTATATAAACAGAGTAAATACATCCTAGGAAAATCACAGAACTCGTCAATTGCTTTAAACTTTAAGCACCTGTAGAATCATCGAACACATCTTCAAGAATAATATCCAATTTACAGGAAGCCATCACATGATGCCGATAGTACGTCACAATGACGAGTGTAAGGTGTATATAAGGAATGGTAGCAAAAAAGTAAAATTGTTCACAAGCGTTCTGTAAGTCTCTCAGTGCCACAACCGAATAGTTATGGCACAGAGGACGCATGTCGATGATTTTTTATGAGGTACAATTATCGGCTGCATGGTATGTGGGCGTACTCAGAAGTTTCAGTGGAACTTGGAATACCCCAAAGTGTCATCTCTAGGCTTTGGCAATAATGGAAATGTCAGTAGACGTTACAGTACAGGTCTCTCCCGAGTTACAATGCTGAATGACAACCGGTATTTGGTAGTAACTGCAAAAAGAAGCTGATGGAGCACAGCATCCAACCTTTCTCGTCAGCTATCTTCAGCCACGGGTACGACAGATTCAAGGAAAATCATTTACAGACGTTTGAGGCCTGTCAGATGTGTTCCGCTCATGGCAACTCACTGTTGCCAGCAGTTAACCTGGAGTAGAGAACATGCAATGTGGACATTGTCACAGTGGGATTGTGTGATGTTTTCCGACGAGTCAAGGTTTAGCTTGCAGTCTGATTCACGGCGGACGTTCATATGGATAACACCAGGTACCCGCTACCACCACGACAACATCATTGAACAACATCGTTAGTGATGCAGGATTGCTCGTTTGAGGTGGAATTATACTGGGCTCCAGAACATATCTACATGTTCAAATCGGAACCACGAGACCAAATTTATTGGCACATCATTCTGGAACAACATGTACATTTGTTTAGAGGGGTCAAATTTGCGTTTATGGAGGACAACGCCCGTCCTCACCGTGCAAACATTGTAAACAAATGCCTTGAATCTCCCGTATGGAATGGCCAGCATTCTCAACTGACTTGAATCCGATAGAGCATGTGTGGGACATAATTTGCCGACGAGTTGCAGCCCGTCAACCACCTTCTACATGTGTACCGGAACTTCGGAGAGCATTGCTTGCTGAGAGAGAGCGATCTTGCCCAAGATCAGCTTGTTAATTTGACAATTAGCATGCCTATGAGTTGTACAGACTGTATTTCATCATCTGGGAGACATACAATGTATTAACCATCATACCAACCATGTCATGTTTTTGTAAGGTCGATACTTTTTGTAATTGCTCCAGTGAGCAAAAATAGTAGTTTTTATGAAAGGTATCATACACGCACCATCTTTTTTGTTCTTTATTTTTGTTTAATAAATGGGCTTTATGAATAAGTCACGTTAGTTTTGTTTCTGAACCTTTATTTGCTGGAGCTGGCATTATCCTTAATTTATGGATATGAGTGTATAAAGTCCATGACCAGTAGGCCTACTTCTAAATGGCAAGGCAGCCAAAGAAAAATCCCACTAATAGGCCTGAACTATTTATTACCCTTTTAATTGAATGATAATGAACATCAAAGTACCCAGCTTGTTCTGCTCACTTCAATGGTGACTATATGAAATCTGGTTGCCCCATTAAGTGGTGGACATCCGTTTCAGTTATCAAAGAATATGTCGGCACAAAGGAGTTGAAACATTTTAAAACAACTTTTAACAGCCAAAACTACCCCTGGTGGAGCAGAAAGAGTGTTCTCGTGTTTTGGATTGGAACATTCAAAATTGCGATAAAAATTGGGATAGACAAAGCAGCGAAGTTAGTCTTCCCAATGAAAGTGTTAAATGATAAAATCCTCAAAGCAAAGAAAATAAAACATTTTGACTGGCATTAACCTTCAGTTCTTTTTCATAAAATCAAAATTGTAAAACATAGATTAAAAATTTCAACGGATTTGAAATCTGCAGAACATTTTCCACCAGATTAATACCTTACACCAGGGCTCGAAATACCCGGGTGCACATGAAAATAAAATTGTGCACCTAATTTTTTCCCGCTAGGAGCACCTGTATTAAAAAATATATTTCGAGGCCTGCCTTACACTACGGGCAAGTCAAGCAGTGGATAGTTTACACTATTTTCAAATGCTTCCTACACTTGAATGAATTCTTCATTGTTCGTAACATATTACAAAAAATTATGGGTGGAGTGGTAGCAAACAGGATAGTCTTTTTTTATCGCCAAAGTGGTAACCTTCCATTCTGGCTTATTTTAAGGCAACCCTATTAAGAAGATTAGGATTAAAGACGTTATCTGATTGGAATAAAATCGTATTTTGCAGTGAAATTAAACGTGATCTGATTGGTTTAGATTTTTTTCTTGTTTAACGATAAGAGATAACGACGCTTAATCTGCCACTTTGTTTTTTATCGTTTCACTGTGGTGTGTTTTATCATTCCTCGTGCATTTTCTTGTTTAACGACTCTCGTCTTTTTTTGGTATTTTACTTTTTTTCATGTTGAGAATGAGCCTTGCTGCTATGAATATCTTTGCTTCGGTAGGGAGATCTTTCCGAAGACTAAACCCGTCCATTGGCAGGGCTATATTTCTTTTAAATAACGGAGTAGAATATCCGAGATCAAAAAGCTTGACAATAATTTGGATTTTGAGGCTGCTCGTGGATCACCAGAGGAATGTGCAGCGTATTGCCGATAGGATGGTAGATTCAAGGAGTTGGGTACTCTTCCCGTCACTAATGTCGGCAGTCGTAAATTTGCAGGTATACTTGCTGCCGCTAAACACGGTCACATTGAGACCGTTTAGAGAAATTATCCGGGCATCTTCCTCCATTATAAGACGCATACTCTTCGTGCATCGAATTTTCTAGCCTTTGTCCAAGAAATTAACGACAAAAGAGGTCAAGTTTCATTTTTTTATACCATTTCACAAAAAATTACTATCAAATCCATTTATGCAAATGTTTACAGTGTGAATTTTGCTACATGGACACCGTGCCATCTTGTTATACCATTTCGCAAAAAATTACTATCAAATGCATAGAAATTACTGTCAAATCCATTTATGCAAAGGTTCACAGTGTGAATTTTGCTACATGGACACCGTGCCATCTTGTTATGGCATTGCGGCATCTTGTTGTACCATTTCGCAAAAAATTACTATAATTTACATATAAATTGCTGTCAAATCCATTTATTCAAATGTTCAGTGTGAATTTTGCTACATGGACACTGCACCATCTTGTTATTGCGATTTCCGCCATCATGGTTTGGCGACAAAAAAACGCCTTGCCGCTACAGTCCCGTTTGCAACCACTCCACCAAATTATGCATGAACATTGTCAAAACTTTCAAATAGATGTCAACTTGTTTTTATCATTACTGTTTGGCAGAATCCCTGACTCAACAGATTTCTTAGTCTGTAGACATTTAGACTATTTTACATTAGACATTTCAAGTGTCCAGTGCTAAAAATATTTTTAAAAAGCTGATTAATACTGGATGTAACCAATAGTGCTAAAATCACCATAAGCGTAGAAAATTTAAATTTTTTTTTTTTTAAATCTTGACACCTTAGTATAAATGCCCATTTTTTGGAAAAATATACAAGTTATTGAATGGTGCCAGACAGTTGGCTTGATTGGGAAATGTTCAGCATGTGGACGATATATATGAAAGGACGCACATATATGAAATCGATCAGTGCAAAAAGAGCATATTCTGAAAGTAGTTAATTGCAAATATACAAGATTCTTTGATTGCATGGTACTAGGTGAATCCAAAATTTACAACACTTGAGGAAACAGGGTGAGGGTAAGTTTCATTATTCTATACTTTTTACTGCTTATTTGTGCATTCCTCATTTTCACTTCGATATATGCAAAGGTTCACAGTGTGGATTTGGCATAAAATCAGAAAACTTGTTGCAATGATTCTTTACTTTTATTTGTGTATTTCTCACTTTCACTTCCATATATAAAAAGTTGAATTACATGCTGTTTTCTAATGATCATTATGATTATGCCATACTTATGTTAGCTATTGTATTATCAGGCTTACTTCTTTATCGAAGAATTTACCAGAATGAAATAAGTTCACACATCATACTTCTTCAACAATCTTGTAATTTTAACCTTTTTAAAAGTATAACATATACGAACCACAGTTCGAAAAACTTTTAAAGAAGATAGCTTTCTAGAAAACTCGTATTTTCAACCATGTTTCAAAACGCATGAAAAAATGAATTCGCGCCATTTTCATAAGTTGCGATGATAAAACCTAAAACAATGCTGATGGAACACCTTCAAACCAAATCCAGAGGGTACATGGCTTTAAAATTTTCTGTAAACCTTTTTTTACCTTTTAGAATATAAATAAAATACAAACGGTGCTAAACAAAGAACAAAATATGATAAAGAATACGAGCTAAATGCTCGACATCAACTTACCTATCCAAGTCAGACATTTTTCTAAGGGATATTGAAGCAAATGTCGGGTGATTGTGATAACAAAATCAAACTAGTTAGTTATAAAGAATATATTCTAATATCAATAAATATGTGTAGAAATGGCGTCACACCGGTTAGTTAGATAGAATCGATCAGATTAATTTCAATACAAACAGTTGCCAGATGCAGTTACAGTATTTACAGTAAGTAAAATGCACACACTGAAGGCATGACTTGTGAAGCGCCCTCGGTGGGGGTCAAATATCACTAATTGTGGACGGAGTTTGACATACCTTATTCAGAGCGGTAGCCATTTTGTAATCGGCAGATTTCTTGAAGCAACATCCAGCTGAAGATTCATTGCAACACAATTTTTAATAGTATTTTAAAACTGTTCCATACTTCAATAGAAAAGGTTAATCCCGAGTTTACTGCTTATTTTAAAAGGTACATTGCTTTTGTTTTTCATAAAATATACTCACAACTTAGACACTACTAGTGTGAATTATGTGCAATTTTTAAAAATGTCTTACAATCAAATTAAATTAATTACACTTTTCTTTTATTTTAAAACCCTATTGAACGAAGAAAAAATGTTAAAACTATTCGCACAACATAGTTAATTTTTAACTGTGGTATTCAGAATTCTCTACAATTGTGCTCTATTTATTCAGGGCTAGATTTAGACTTGATAAGGCCCTAAGCTATTTGAGATATGGGGCCCTTTATAAGTCCAGATATTATATGTCAGTGCCAAATATGATTTTTGGATACCTAGAGGGTTAAACTAAATTCAATTAAGAAATATATAGGTTGTGAAATAATAAGTCTTTAACTTAAAATCATTTTTATTCATAACAAACTCAAAAATGCAAACTCTTGTAAAAAGAAACTAAAGTTATTTTTAAAGGCACAATTTACAAAGGCTTATTATCTAATCTCTTGAAACATGTTATAAAGATCAAAGAATTATATTAAACTAAAATATTTTCTTTCTTGCCTTTACCAGAGCAAAGTCACTGATGACATCATCAAATGATAAACTGCGTAGTTTGTCACTTTCTATGCACATGAGACTGAGGGAACATAATTTATCTTGAGTCATTGTTGTTCTAAATTCATTTTTCATCCTCTTCAGCTGAGAAAAAAATCTTTCTCCAGAGCAATTTGCAACCATCATACTAAGAAACAATCTCAAAATTGCTTCTACATTAGGGAATGCTGATTGGACACGATCGTTAAATATTACCCTATACAGATCCCGATGTGTCAGCAGGGCTGTAGTGGAGGGTATACGGTGGTATACGCCGTATACCCTCTGGTTTTTCCAGCAAATTCCGTATACCCTCTGCTTATTATTAAAAACTACGAACACCGCTTTGTTTTTCCTAGAAAACATCGCGCGAAACATCACGTGAAACGCAGATAGCTGTAGAAGCAAAAGAAAGTTTCTATTTCAAGATATCCCCTTGGTAAATAATTCCAAAATCGTACCTATTAATCAAAAGCAATTCATTCAAAGTAGTGTCGAAAGAATGAAATTCAGACTTTGTTCTGATGTTAATAAAGAAAATTGTCAACTTTTGAAGGATATATCCATGTTTGATCCAGAAAATATAAATACAGGGGATATTCGCCGTGTAGAAAAGGAGGCCAAAAGGATCTGTTGACTTTTTGCTATAGATGAAATGTGCACTATTCTGGGTTTGAGGGACCCATGAAAACGCCCATTTTTTCAGAAAAATGAAAGCCTCTTGAATATATTACAATTGAAATATTACCAAGCTTCACGGCCGTTTGCGAGCGTGGGTTTAGTTTAATGAATACCTACCCGGTCCTTAGAAAGGATTTCCTACATATATCATATATATACACACATGTATGTGTGTGTACATGTCCCCCCCCCGTGGAAAGTGTAAGTAGTGAGTACATGTTTCGCCTCCCCATGGAAAAAATTCTGCGGGTATCAGAGTGTACCATCAGAGGGTATACCTGGGGGCCCTGACTATACTAGTGCAGGGCCCCCATGGTATACCATCTGATTTATTTACGACTACAGCACTGTGTGTCAGACTATCATGTTCTGCTGAACCATAGGCTTGACTATGTCTAACATATTGATGAAAATGCTCGACTTCTCCTACAAGATTTATATCCACATCTTCAGGATATGTTTGGCATAAAGTGCTAACTCCTTCACGAATCTCTTCTGTAGCTTCTAATTTTGTTAAGAATGAAAACTTTTTTGCAGCGTCATTGTATACTGAGACCATCTGAGCCAGACTTGACTCTAATGCATCCATCATAGCTATAAATGTTTTGATTCTAAATTTGTCTCTTGGCTCAACGTTCTCTAAAATATCCTCTTCATCATCATTGTTATGTCTTCTTCTATATCTGCTTTTCTTGTAATCAACATCAGGCAATTTTTTCTATGCTTTTTCTTCAAATTTATCGAACATATCCCTGGAACCTTTAACAAAAGCATACAATTTCCTACATATATCTAGACTAATTTGGGGGTCTTGCAGGGATTGACTAGTCTTGTGAAATTCATCCAGCAAGTAACTCGACAAATATAACACTACCATATATTCAAACTCCTCCATTTTATTCAAAATGCTTATGGCTTGATTTCTTGTTTCACCTTTCTCTGTAGTATCAATATGCAGCAGATGCAATGCAGAAATTATTCCATCATAACTATCATGTATTGCACTTGGGGCCATTGAATGTGCTTCCCATCTTGTCTTTAACAAATACATTGAAACTTTTGAATCCTCTTTGAAGAATGACAACAGTACTGCCCATATATGTGAAGATGATGAAAATAAATTATATATTTTTTGAACAATTCCAAAAAAGTTTACTGCATTTAAACAATAGTCAACTGCTGCTTTATCAACACGATTCAGGGAATGACCAGCACATGGAATATACACAGCATACTTGTTAATCTTCCAATATTATTTCTTGCATTCCCTTGTATTTGCCAGACATATTGACAGCATTATCATATGACTGGCCTCGATACTTACTAAAATCTATTTTGCACTCATTTGTAAGGTAGTTGTACACAGTGCTGTAGTCGTAAAAAAAGCAGAGGGTATACCATGAGAATTTTCCATGGTCCATGGGGTATACTCAAAGGACCGGGGAATATGTTCGAATTAATCAAAGTTCAAATTATCGAGAGAAATAAAGTTTATAATAATTTCATAGAGGAAACTAAGGCCTTCCTCTATTATTTTCATTGAAATATTTTCAGAACTGCTTGACTAACGAAATCCGTCGATGTGTCTCATTTTGTAGCGCATACTCTCGATCTATTGTCTACTGAAGAGCGATGGTTGGCCAACCAGGAATTTACAAAAATTTTCCGGTTGAAAGTGTTTTTTATGTGGTCTATTTGCCTTAATAAACATTAAATTGAAGACTTTGAAATCAATAAAGATTATCTCAAATCTTTTTCACTATATTATTCATAAAACTAAACACGCGCTCGCACTCGGCCGTGGAGCACGTTAATATTGCAATTGTTCTTAAAAGAGGCTTCAATTTTTCTGGAACAACTCGGGCGTTTTCATTGGTCCCTCAAACCCTGACTGGTGCACATTTCATCTATACCAAAACGTCGACAGATCCTTTTTAACTACTTTACTCCATGGCGAATATACCCTGTATTTATACTTTCTGGATCAAACATGGATATATCCTTCAAAAGTTGATAATTTTCTTGATTAACATCAGAACAAAATCTTAAAATAGAAACTTTTATTTTGCTTCTACAGCTATCTGCGTTTCACGTGACGTTTTTTAAAGAAAGCAAAGCGTGTACGTAGTTTTTAAGAAAAAGCAGAGGGTATACGGAATTTGCTGGAAAAACCAGAGGGTATACGACGTATACCACCGTATACCCTCCACTACAGCCCTGGTTGTACACCATCTTACCCATACTTTTCCCTGTGTGTCTACCCATCTCTAGAAAAGTTAGAAAACGTTCAACAGGGAGCCCATCATCTGGTGAAACATACCTCACAATAACAGTGAGCTGATCAATATGGGACCGGTCTGAGGTGGAATCTATAGATAAACTGGAGTACCCTGCAGTTCTTAAATCGTCCAAGATTGAGTATCTTACTTTATGTGCCATAATTTGGATAAATTCATCGCATATTGTTTTAGAAAGATAAGATGTGACACCTGATCCTTTATCCCAAAATTTTTTCATATGGCTTGCTAGAATGGATCAAATTTTGCTATAAGTTCGAGTAATCCAAGGAAATTGCATTGTGAGGAGAATTAAATGTTTCCTTATCTAGTCTGAAAAGTAAACCACTCTCTGCCATGGTAATTATGACTGCCACAACTCGTTCAAGAACATTTTTCCAGTACTTCCTTTTATTATATATCTGTTCTGCTAGTTGACAGTCAATTGTTGAGCCACGTTTTCTTGTAAGATATGTTACCGAAGCTGTTCTATGGTCTACAGAGTTTTCATGACTTTGAACTAAATAGATGTTGCGTCAATCACAAAATCCATCGGATGATAATGGTGTAGAATAATTTGAAAAGAGTTTACACACGAAACAGTATACACGACCAGTTGCTGGCGAATATGCGTAATTCCATTCTGCGGTACTTTTTTGGCGCGTACGGGAATTTGGCGACACTTTGACTGAAGAGATAGATGTTGCAACCCAGATGAGTGCAATGTTTGCAGTAACCCATCAGAAAAGTACAGCAGATCATTCTGAACGTCGTGCTTCGGTGCGGAAATTCGTGGTGAGTATAGCATTAGAGTTTAATTTATTGTGATAAATTTGTAGATATTGTTTTAATGAAGTGCTCGTTGACGAATTTAAAACTCGCCTCATAGTGTTATTGATACATTTAAAATATTGCTTTTACAAGAACTTATTTATGTAATGTTGTGAACTTTATACTCGTGTATGATGTTCCTAATGCTATTTCTTTATAAGCCATGAAATCCTCTAGATAGTTTGTTTTAATACCACTTTGCATGTTGTACGTGTTTAATTTTCATTCTTAACCCCCAAATTCTTTACGGCACTGGTTGTGGTTTTGACTCCAAAGATTAGCCAGCTTTGGTGTAATAATTTAATCTATACCTGTTTAATTTAAATATCAAAAACTCATCCTTTTCTATTTTGTTAATTTGTGCATTTGACTTTGTAGAATCTCTTGGGTCTTCTATCAATTAGACTTGGACACAATATTCACGTGTTTCGTAGTGTTTTCGGAAAGTAGCAATGTTGAAATAAGACTATGATTTCCATATTAAGACTGGTAAATTTATGTTCCTTAAACTATTGTATCAAACTTAAAAACAATGATAACATTTTGTTAATTCGCTTCACTTAAGTAACATTAATTAAAAAAATATTCCAGCATTCAAAACCATTAAGAAAGATTTGTGGGTGTTGAGTCGATCCCCACACACTGCCGAACCTAGAGTTTAGTGACTTCCCATTTTTCCCTGAACTATATTCACAAGATTCTGCAACTCTGCATAACACCTGTCTAAATGCTGCACTGGTTTTATGCTTCAATTATTGAATACTTTAGCATATGGTGAATTTATTCATCAACATACATAAATGATAGATACACTGATAGAAATGCAATAAAAAATAGAACCATATTTAAAGCATGTTATTTTTATTATGCAGTTTTTCACCTTAAAATTAAATTTTGAAAGAAAATGCTTCAATTTTTACGACAGATTATTATTAAAAAATGTCGAGTAATGTATATTTTGATAAAAAAATATTTGTATATTCTTAATGCAACTATATTAAATGTTTATTTTAATATTTAGATCAAACTACAGTTTTTTGACTACTTTAATTATGGGTTGACTCCAATGGCAGGCAAGCGGTTTCATGTAGATTTACTTTTAGCCAGTGACAACTTTGTGGAAGATTTCAAATTCAGCAAAAAATCCCACTTGACAGCAAATTTTACACTTTTATGAGTCATGGCGAGTAATCAATTTGGGTCCTTCAACAGACTCTTTTGAAAAAATTAAAACTGTATGAAAAAAAAAAAGTATTTACTAACTTTAAGAAAATATTCAAAAGTAAATGATTTAGGATTCATTTTAAAATTGCTTACTTGAACTAATACACTGAAAACATTCTAGGGCTACTGTGGTTCGGACTCTTGATGGGACATGTGCTGTGCTTATAGTTATGGCTGTAATGAAAAGAGCACGCAAGCTTCAGTGTTCCTCAGAAATCATTTTTGTGGATTCTACTGCCGGCTGTGAAAGTACAGGTTCCTCACTCGATACTTTTGACAGCAACAAAAGTAGGAGCTGTTCCAATTGCTGTAGTTACCCATGAAAATCAAACAACCAAATTTACTTAACTGCATTTTCTCTACTAAAAATATAATTTACTTTGTGCTTTGAAAATAGAGAGGTAAGATGCATTTCCTTTTCTTTTTTTTTCAATTAGAAACTTGTGTAAAAAATTATTTAAGCAGATAGGTTAAGGCTTAACACCCAAAGTTGATACATATTCAAGGCCAGCAGCATTGAATTAATGGGAATATCTATTTAAAGAAAATATTTATTACATTACTTGGAGTATTTAATTAAGGTAATGATTAATGATAGTCTTAAAAGACCTCAATATTCTCCTTTTTACAATGTTGGACTGCCTGCAAAGGCTTTGATAAAAACAAAATAAAGAACTGCATACAATCTTACCATAGCATGGTGAGTTTCCAATGGGTGGTTTGCAAACCCTTAGGAGGGCAAGGAATTATTTATATTTCTCAATTTTACACAACCTTACCCAAGCATAGAAGTTATTACTCGAGTCCCCACCAGATGGAGAATAGCCACAAAGCTAACTATAGAATATTAACTGCATCTTTTGTGAACATGGCAAAATCATTTAAAGTAATCTATGTAATAGACATTTTTTTAATTTCTTTGTAAAATAATTTATCACAGGTTAGCAGTTACACTATCATTTAACATTACAAGAACTTGTATAAACTATTATAAATGTAAACAAAACCTGTAAAGGGAGACATTCTCAAATCTAATTCTTAACATTCATTTGTACAGCTTTCTCAAGAAATGATCATTGTTGTATCATAAATATCAATGAAGCCATCTGAAGTTTAGAAAAGATACCTCAATCTAAATGTAAACAAAGACTAGAAACATTTTCTAGTATGGACATTTAAATGTAGTTTTGATATCAAGATATAACATTACTTTAAACGTAATTTCATTTATTATATTGAAAAAGTACTTCAGAGGACTAAGAATTCACTGTCTAAATGTAAACAAGGCCTGAATGTAAACATTCTAAATTTTGAATGAAATCAGTTAAGTGTACAGTTAAGAACTTACACAACTTTTTATTAAAAATTAAATGTAAATATTTCACGACTAAAAAATTATGAATTAGTTAAACAAGTGATTTCTAAGATTCAACCCAGTTTGAAATTTTGTACAAATCTGAAACAGGAAATCTGAATTAATGAAGGGCAAATGGATGACTGGAAATGTATCTTTAAACAATAAAACACTTGTTATTAAGAAAATGGACACTTATAGTCTTGGAGATTTTATTTTTACAGTTTATGTGTTCAACCATTTATTTTTACTCAATACACTACATTCTTAATTGAAGGGGCAAGTGGATAAAGGTGATACACTTGCCCCTTCAATTGTGCAATTAAATGCATCATATTTTAGCTTAGGATAGAATAAATGTATTAATATGAAATGGATGTCTAAATATGTATATTATTTTAGTATTTTTCCATAAATCAGAAAATTTGCTGATAAAGATGTAGATTGTTTGACCAGGAAATATATTGTTTGATTTTTACACTGATAATTGGATATTATTTATATTTGGTAAAATTGAAATTCATCAACTGTCTCCTTTTAATTTTCAGACGCCATCTCTTTATGACTGATGATTCAAAAACGGGAATAAAAGCCTTAGTAGAAATTTATCCCTCATCTGTGCTACTTCTCTGCCATTTCCACGTGGCACAAACAGATTGGAGATGGTTGCATAGCTGCAAGGCTATTAAAGCCTGTTTTTATGAAAATGTTGAACTATGTTATTATGGAAGAAAAACACTTCAATATAAAATGTATGCCGTGTGTTAGACTACTGGAAATGAGATAATTTATTACTTGATAATAAAAAGTATTTTTTGCTTTACTACCTTATTTTATTAGTCGTGTATTTCTTTTTAACAGCATGTTTAAATTGTCCCCCTTTGGGATTGATGCATGTGCTGTTAGTCACTAAATGCAACATTAAATTTTTTCCTTGTATATATTTGACTAAAATGCAGTCATGTTTATACCAAGTATCAGCATTATTCAGTGTGCAAATAAATCAGTTAAAATGGTTTAATTGTATGGCTAGTTAGGGTTATCTGACAAGCATAATGCATAAACAGAATGCCACAACTATATAATCTTCTGTAGAGTAAATAGTTAATAGGTAATGCAGAGCCGAGCTTTACTCATTGTAGCTAGAGTTAGATTTGGTACAGAATCTGAAAGTTCATATTCAAAAACAAACTCCAAAAATCTTAGACCATTCCAGAGAATTTTTTGTTGAAACTTTGGCAGCTTGTAGAAGTTTTCTTACTCATGGAAGCTCTCTCAGGATATCTTTAGAAAGTTTATCATAATTTACGACTAAGATTTGTATTAACTGTGGCAGTCTGTTTTCTGAAGTTGTATAGTAGTAAAAGAATGCACTCTACAGATTAAGAGTGATTTGTACAAGGAACAAATGCTTTAGGATTAAGTTAAAAAATCCTCGCCTGGACACTTTCCTTTTAAGAGATGTTGTAGCAACCTTAGTTGTAACTTGATATAAAAAACGGTTAACCAATAACTGCTTATTTTCTGATTGTTGACACCTCTACTACAAACTTAAGAGACTTTCCTTAGTCATACGATTCGTCGAATTCAATAGCATTTCGTTGACTGAACTAATAAGTTTTAATACGCATCATCACTTATTGAAGTTAATTGTCAGATGAAGTTATTAAACTTATTTTAATTATAATATATTTTTTTAAGTGTCGTAAAACACTCATTTTTTTTAATTTTACAAATTTTTGTAACCTTGGGCAGCCCACACACCTTTCCCATGCCACTGGGCCTATGGTTGTATTTTTCAGTACATTAAATATTGCAACCATGAGTGCCAGAGTACTGCTGTTGCTTACAAAAACAATATAGAATTTGCGAATACAAGCGATTCAATATAGAATTTGAAATAATTTGCAACCAATGTTTCCACGTGAAATGCGAGAACGACCAAACTGTAGCCACACACAGAAAATTGTAAAGCACCTCGGCAAAAAATGAGTTCTTCAATTTAACCACGCCCCCTCCTCTATGCTGTCAAATTTTGACACTGACAATACTCAGTAAACTTCAAATATCTTTAAAACTAATTGGATATCATATCTAGAATATATATTTTGAGGCAAGCTTCCTAACTGTATAAGCCATCAAAAAATGCAAAAACATTTTTTCGATATTTTTATCATTTTTAGGGTACTGTGTAGCCTTAATAAAGATTATTTCTACAAATATATTCTTTATTTTTATAAAAATAACTAAATGCACTTCAGAATTATTGGCTAATAAATTTTGCATAGCTATTTAATAAGTTAAATTAAAGAAAATTAGGTTTTACTAATTTTACCAACAAAATTCATTGAAATAATGGATTTGATGTTTTATTTCATGTAAATAATAAAGAAATTTTGTAATTTGCCACATAATTTAGACTTTTTCTAAAACTTCAATTGTTAAAAGCATGCCTGAAATAATTTTGTTTATAAAAAATTGTTACATTTGCATAATAAAATAAAATTAATAAATTCATATTTTAATTATTTGTGCTGTCCTCCTTCATAATACATATGTTTGTGTTCCAACTAACAGCCAATCAAACTGAAATCATCTAGTCTAACTTATAATAATAAGAAATAAATCAGAAGGTACTTAATGTTCACGATAAATGCTAGCAAATATAGGACTGAACTAAGTTATTAAACTGGTTTATAATCAATTTTGTAGGCAAAAAAAAAAACCCATGTTTTTCATGACTTTCAGTTCATTGAAAATTTTAAGTTAAATATAAAATTTTCTCTAAAATAATTTGATAGGACCATTGTCACTAAGGCCTATGCTACGGGCAAAAGAGATTTTAACTCAAATCTATCTTTAAATCCACACAAATATTAGCAATTTTTTCAATGCAGAAGTTACAATGGAATTGTACAATTAAAGCTTTCTGATTTGTTTAAAATTTATTTTTTAAGTGGAAAGATATTTGATAAAGGCAATTACATCGTCAATATTTTATATTAAAAAAAGTTTCTGGCCATTTTATTGTTTTAAATTTATCAAATTTGGCAATACTGATGGCCATGGAGGGGGCTTGAGTGCCTCTGTATGGGTGCCCATGACAAGGATTTGATGAAAAAAAGCATCTACAAATAAATTCAATACTTTTAAGAAGCATAATTATATTATTGAACCCTAAGTTTAAAAAAAATGGTAATTATAACTTACTGCATTTCACATTTTAAAAAATCTCGATTTAATGTATCAAATCATCCATGCATCAATTAGTAAATAAATTTAAATGTCTTGTATTTACTAGAGGTGCTTTAGCATAGTCAGATAGGATTCTTTTTTCCTGATTGAATTCCAAAGAAATCAACCATGGCAATGCACAGTTAAATCGTTTAAAAATGTAAAATGTGTTGGATATCTGCATGGTACAAAAAGCAAAGGACATTTTCATACAACCAAAATAATGTGTTCCTGAATTTCATGGTATTCATTCATCTGATTACAACACAAGTCATTGAGATTTAAAATTAATCAGATAAAAATTTTATTTAAAAAAAAATACACAAAATTAACTCAAACTTTGTTTCAAATAAAAGTTCAGGGAAAAAAGTTGAGAACAATCGGTACAAGTAAAGCAAAATGAAAAATTTTCTCAATTTAAACATATAAAACTCTGTATTTCTATATGCTTAGATATTAAAAGATGCGAGATTCATCACAGTAAAAACAAATTGGTGTTTCAAATACATCGGTCTGTTTAAGAAGTTCCGAGATAATCTACAATGCTTGTTACCAAATGGAAAGGAAAATAAGACAGTACGATCATGAAGCTATTGAATTGTTTACATGTGAATAAAGATGTTATTTTGCTGAATTTTCTAAGTTTTTAACATTGCTGATCGTTTTCTCTCCATCCGCTTGTGGTCAGTGGTCACGGTTGATTACATACATATACATTCATTCGCATGACGTCAAGTTACAAGTTGGCATTGTACGCTAGCTGATTTTTTCGCCAAATTCCCGCACGCGCCAAAAAAGTACCGCAGAATGGAAATACGCGGCGAATATACTAACCATTCTTTGCAATATTTTTCACCATTAGCCCGTTTGGGATAGAACAAGCTTTTTGAGCAATATCTGTCTTGGTTTGCAAAAACCTTCTTTGATTTTTCAAATGTACCATTTGAGTGCTGATATTCTGACGGACCTTTTTCTACCCAGTATAAAATCTCATCTTTACTTAAATCGCCAAACAGCCATTCTGTTTGTTTTTTTATACTGAATCTTCTGTGCTTGTACTACTCTCTCGTTTATAAATCTTAATATTTGTTGCTTCATTCGTTGAAGTAGATTCTATACAACTGGATGTACCAGGTTCTGTATCAGGAATAGGATGAATATCCCGTGACTGACTCACTGTGGTAGAGGCTTTTGGTTCATCAGGCCCCTAATCTATCTTTGTTAAGAAACTTTCTAATTTTGTTAACTTGCTAAGCTCTTCTTTAGCTCTCTTCTCCTTTTTCCTCTTTTGAGCTCCACTTTTATAACTTCTGGTTGAAATCTTACAAACTGTGGGCATAGTATTTAATCTAACTACAAACATACATGTAAAAGAAATATAATGCATGACATTTTTTTAATTGAAAGTTTCCTGTGTGATATTACCAACAAACGATATTTTTATAATAAATAATATATGTAAAGAAAAAATTAACACAGTAGCACTTTGTTCTTCAAAAGACGCGCTAAAAAAATTGGGTGAAGAGTATGGGACATTCCGGAAGTGTGATATTGGGACAAATAATGCTGCAGTATATTTAAGTATATATGCCAATTGCTCACTCGGGCAATTTTTTGGGGGGCCCCAAGAAAGTGGGGGCCCTAAGCTATAGCTTGTTTAGCTTATACGTAAATCCTGCACTGTATTTATTGTATTGCATTTTGTGTATTTGTTGATTTTATTATTTACATTCTGTCTTTGTGTAGTTAAAATTCACTTTTTTCAGAATTACAACCTGTTCTATGCAACATCTCCTATCGATAATTTTTTTATAATAATACGTTTTATGTCAACATATTGTATAAAGATTTTTGTGCAAAATTGAAATGCTTTTGTGTGATACTGATCCTTTTCCAAATTGTATTATTTGTTCGAAAAGGAATGATGTACTTAATTTCAGACTAAATACCGCATTATGTGAAAAAAAATTTATAATGTACTTTTTTCGTTCAAATAAATTTTCAGACTATATCAACAGAGATCAACAAACTTCCAAATAAGAAATCAAAAATGTTTTGTAACATTTTTTAAGAAGCATTCACGTAAAAGAATAAACTGAAATTGAAGAAAAAACTCATACATTTGTAGGCTTTCATAATGCATAAATAAAGGTTCTTTTTAAGTTCAGAAGATATTAAATACTTGCTATTTTAAAGTATTTATGCTAAAAATATTTTAAGAATATTTAGCTTTTAATCAGAAATGCAAATGGCGTTTCAATTATAATAAAACGACCTGAGAGAGTTGTTATGGAAACCTAGTTCCGTTGTTATGGAAACTTAGTATGGTTGTTATGGAAACTTAGTATGGTTGTTATGTGTGGAAACGATGCCTAGATCCGACGCCATATAGTGTCGGGTGACCCCCATCAAGGGCGCAAGCATCCATTCGATTTCTCATGTTATTTTGAAATTCATTGCTTCTATTAGGTATGTCCACACTTGTGCGCTTTCATTTGAACTTGCCTTTCAACGTTCACTACAACAAGCGTCAGCGTATGCCTTATTGCATGCGCTTTGAGGCATGCCCTTCAACTGTCCACACTCGTTTTTCACTTCAGTTTCAAGATGGATGAAGATGATGCTATTCTGTTAGGAGGAATTAGTACGGCATAATTAGTGATTAGGCAAGTAAATAAACGTATGAAATCAAGGCGAGCGATTTGGATGAAAGAATATTTAAAAACGCGTAGTGAGCATTTATTAATTTACGTTAAAATTTATTATTATTCGTAGGGGAGCACACGTTCACACGCGATGATTATATTTTCTTTGATTTGTTTCGCTGGAATCGTTTGCACGTGTTTACTGTTGCTCGCAGCGAATAACAGCTGAATCTGCTTAAAATCGGAACGATATTTCCCCCGTAAATAAGTTGTTAAAAAAAGGATAAAGGAGTGGTTTTGCGCCGTTGTTTTATTCTTTCTCGGATCAGAGTACGAATGACTTTTTCCGTATGGTATCCATATTCTAATCATTTATCGCCGCCTCAAGTCCTGCAGTCGGCCTCATAGTGGCGACGGGGTGCCCCTGGGCAGAACGGGCGGCGATTTTCTAAACCCTCACAGATACTGCACCGCCAGGTGACAGGCCGGTCGCGCTGGATGACGATTTGTTGCTGAACCAATTAAATTGACCGGTTATCGGGTTGCACTAGGACGACTTGGCGCTGAAGAAATCTCGCCGCACATTCTTCATGTTGTTAGTGTTATCTTGATTGTGTTACATGTGTGGAGCGCATAATGGAAATAGAATTAATATAACTCCCTGAGCAGTTCTAATTGTTACTTCAGTAATGAAAAGAACATAACCACTGCCATCATCCCATGAAATAATCTTTCTGGATTCTACAACCAGTTGTGTGATGTGATGTCTTCTACTCTAACGATCTTTATTACAGCTACAAAAGTTGGCGCTGTGCCCATCGCTGCTGTAATTCACCAGGCCCAAACCACCAAAAATTATGCTGTAGCTTTTGAGTTGGTGAAAGAACACTTTCCAAATTGTTTTGGAGGTCAAGAGGTAATATGCGTTATAAAAAGTTATATTTAATTGAGTTTTTTTTACCAAGATCGAGTTTATTTCAAATACTGGGTAGGGAATAATAAAACAAAAACTGCGGAATTAAATTTTAAATTTCAACACCCTCTTTTATAACCGAAATAAAAGATTGGTTCTGTGAGACAAATATTGTTTTTAGGATGGTTTAGTTAGAAGGGTGTTACAACAAAAAATTTCTAAAACACCATCGGCAGCTGGATTTATTTTCAATACAGAGGTTTAGTCATTTTAGTTTTATGGAATCTAAAAAATGTATTTGCTTAAGAAGTATTGATAATATATTATATTATATTTAAAAAGTATGTTGTCATCCCTGAGATAAAAACAAGATAATCATATGCTTAACTACACTTGCTGCTTTATAATGTTTGGATTAATAGGAGTAGAGAAAAATACATAAAATGTAACTTAATGGGAAAATAGGTATTCCGAATCCTCCTTAATAAATAATAGTAGTTGTACGATAAAGGAAAGATCATCAAATGTTAAAATAATTGTTTTAAATAGATATTTACCAACCAGAACCATTCATAAGATGTACATAAAAAATATCACTACAAAAATTTGCAATATGTTTTGTTTACCCGTTGCAGTATCCTCGTATATTCAATAAATATATTAGCATTTAAAGTTACTGCTTATTTAAAGATCCCATTGACTTATTATAGTAAATCTAAAAACGATCACCCCGTAATATTAATTATTTAATAAAAACTAATCATATAATTAATTAATCACAAATAAGGATTAATTAATTAAGATAATCCAATGGACTAATCAATTTGAGCAGATATTACAGATAATTACTACTTTGCATTTAATGTTTTATTGCTTTGTTAAACTGTTTCTAAAAAAAACCTGGTTTAAACCAATAATACCCGTTTAAAAAAAAATCAAATCGCCCAAACTGTTATCTATTGAAACTTCTTACTAAAAGCGCGACGACGGAGCGATAAGCCGCCAAGAAGTTGGATCAACCTTCCCACAATTCCTTAACGCTCCTCCCAGCGACCGGCCTGTCACCTGGCGGTGTAGTATCTGTGAGGGTTTGGAAAATCGCGAACGGGCGAAGTACGTCGGGAGAATATTCTCCTGGTAGGGTCACCGAAGGCGTGAAGGACGTTCCATTATGCTCAGCTAACGGCTGCAGGCGAACTCAGAGGTTAAGTCAGTCTTCTGCCCTAGTGGTTCCTCGAAATAAAAAGAAGCTGCAAATCACCCTTAGCCAGATGTCGTATAATATATAGACCTCCTGTTTGTAGTGAAGAGCAGGAAAAGGGCATGTGCAATCTGATAAACGAAGCATGTCAAAAAGGTGAATTAATTTTAATGGGGGACTATAACTATCCAAATATTGACTGGACAAACAATCTAGCTACAAATGGGAAAGGGACAGAATTTTTGGAAGTGATACAGGATTGTTTTTTGTACCAGATGGTGTATGAAGATACTAGGGACAATGCAATATAGGATTTGATTTTTAGCAATGATGAGGATAGGGTGCAGGATTTGGTTATAGGTGAGCCACTGGGAGAAAGTGATCATAGAAGTATCAGATTAAGTATAAAATTTCAGTCAGCATACACAACCAATAGTAGAATAATTCCAAATTTCAGAAAGGTAAATTTTCATAAGATAAGGGAAGAGTTAAAGGAAACATTCAAAGGGGGATTATTAGCACCGCATCATTCTGAACAATGGGAGGAATTCAAGAATAAGTTAGACAGGGTGTTAAAAAAACATGTAACGTTCAGGAAAAAAGGAAAATCTAGAAAATTGCTCCCTATGTGGTTTTCAGGGGAAACACACAAAGCTTTAACATTAAAACAAAGAACATACAGGGTATATAAAAGCACTGGTAACGACAGGGACAAGGAGGCATATCAGAAAGCCAGAAAGGAGTTTAAAACTATCAGTCGGAAGCAAAAGGTGTCCTTGGAGGAAAAATTAGCAAGGGAAATAAATATAAACCCAAAAGAATTTTTTGCATATGCAAGTGGTAAAAATAAATTTAGTACTACACTGGGCCCGTTAGAGGGGAAGGGGGGTGAATTAATTCAAGACGAGGTGGGAATGGCAAACGTGTTAAATGACTTTTTTCTGGGGTTTTTCAATGGTAACTATAGTTTAAAAAAGGATCCCAAGGATGGAGCCTTTGCAGGGGGTATAATTAAAGAATGCAAATTCAACAGGGAAGAAATAGTACATCAGTTGAAAAGAATTAAGCCATCTAAAGCACCAGGGCCAGACGATATTTATCCGAAAGTACTAGTGGAATGCGCGGAAGAACTGGGGGAAGTAATTCACACGATATTTAATTCAACATTTAGCACAGGTTGGGTGCCAATGGATTGGAAGTTGGCCAACATAACTCCAATTTTCAAAAAGGGAATACAAAGTGATCCGGGCAACTATAGACCAGTAAGTCTAACATCAGTAATTTGCAAAATATTTGAATCTCTGTTAAAAAAGCATATGATGTTATACTTGGAGGAGGGGGGACTGTTATCAGAGAATCAGTATGGGTTTAGGAAGGGCAGATCCTGCTCTACAAACCTTTTGTTCTACGAAAAAATTACTGAGGAGCTGGATAATAAGAGCAGTGTGGATATCATGTACATAGATTTTCAAAAGGCTTTTGATAAAGTACCACATGAGGCATTACTGTTTAAATTGGAAAGGCTGGAGATTCAGGGGAAAACATTAATATGCATAAAGAATTGGTTATTGGGTAGAAAGCAGAGAGTGCAGGTAAAAGGAAATTATTCACAGTGGACAGAAGTTATAAGTGGGGTGCCTCAGGGATCAGTTTTGGGACCAATTTTATTTATAATTTTCATAGATGATATAGGTCAGGGGATCAAGAATAGAATCAGTATATTTGCAGATGACTTAAAAATATGGGGGACAGTGGATACCAAGTTACAGATAGAAAATTTACAAGGAGATTTTGATAAGATATCCGAATGGGCTGTAAAATGGGGTATGTCATTTAATGTAGGGAAATGTCAAGTTCTGCATATGGGTTACAGGAACAGTGGAGCCGAGTACTGTCTGCAGGGAGTGAAGGTAAAGAAGGGAGAAACAGTCAAGGATCTTGGGGTGATAATTCACAGGGATTTTAAAATGGGTCACCAATGTTCAGCTGCGGTTAAAAAGGCTAATAGGTTATTGGGGTATATTAAAAAGACTGTAACTTCAAGGGATAAGAATATAATCTTGCCATTGTATAAGAGTTTAGTAAGACCACATCTAGAATATGCTGTACAATTCTGGGCTCCATATATGAGAAAGGACATAGAATCAATTGAAAGGGTTCAGCACAGAGCTACAAAAATAATAAAGGGGCTAGCAAATTTCGACTATAATGAACGTTTACGTAAGCTAAACATGTATACACTGGAAAGAAGAAGAAGGAGGGGGATTTGATTCAGCTTTTCAAGTTTGTAAAACAAGGGGACACAGAGGGCTTAAATTTCAATAGGGATAACAGAACAAGGGGCAATGGGTATAAATTGAATAAGACACATTTTAATCGGGATTTAAGGAAAAACTACTACTTTAATAGGGTAATAGACAGTTGGAACGCGTTGCCAGAAAATATAGTTAATTCAAAGGGAGTGTACGAATTTAAGACACAATTGGATAGTCAGTGGGAATTGGAGAATTCATAAACAAAGGACCAGCCTTGTTGGGCTTGAGCCTGTAGCTGGTCGTCAATATTTGTATTTGTATTTGTATTTGTATAAGCAGCTGTTGGTTGATCAGAACTTTTTGCAAGTATATGGGGATCTGGCACGACGGGGCCTTCTGGACCTTGTACCGTCATGTAAGAATTAGACGGACAGCTGGTTTAAAATTAAACTATTTATTTAGATAAATTAAACATTTACAGGTAAATTTACAAGATTAATTAAGGGCACAGCCATCGACAATCGATATCCTGCCTGGAGCTAAGTAACAATGGCAAACAGAGACGTCCGTCTCTCGTCGAATCTAGAATCAGTCTCATGCTAAAATCCACGTTCTCTTGGTTCCGCAGAACCGCAGCTGCGAACGGGAGGGGGTGAATTCCCAGCCTGGCAACTTAATGTTTATGTCCTCCACAGAACTCAAGACACCCCCACACAGATGCAAAAACCATTTGTAACCGACTTGGGTTCCCAACAGCAAATCTTCATCCCAGACATGGGATTAGGGAACCGACGGAAACTCCAGCTGTGTCGATGGATCAAACGGAACGCCGGGCCGCCGATGAGAAAATACTCGCTTTCGGTATTTTGTCAAAACCCGCACGTGTAAAGTCTGAAGTTGTTTTTGTCACCGTCTGGCTGTTGAGCACATCCCAGCGTCCACGTGTTAGAGAAAAAGGGTCGGCTAGTACCATATGGTACAACCGCCCCCACTACTGAAAAAACTTTTCCCAAAGGTGAAAAGTTTTCAACGCACGCATCCACAGACGCACGGATAATCACCCACTGGCAATTCAGAATAATAGTTTTATTACCACTACCATATCCTGAAACCGTGACTCAAGAATATGTGTAAGGCAAGTTAAATCCAATCAATTTTAAATTCATATACCGGAGTAACTTTCTACTCCCTTACAGTATGGTCACTCAAGGTTCAAGTACTAATTTAAAAAAACCCAAAATAAACACTAAACTTTAAGAATTATACCAAATTCGTTAAAACGAAAACCAAATCACATTAACCACATAACATATAAGAATTTCGTGAAGCGAAACCCAAAATTTCAATACACATTACGAACTATACAAATTCCACCAGACCAAAATACAACAAAACACATTTCTAAATTCAATATTTTCGCTAATCGAACCCAGAAATAACAAACCACACGAACTATAATAATAATTTCACTAAACAAACAAAAAAACACACCAAAACATATATAAAATATCAATCTTGTTAAGCGAAAACCAAATTCCTAAGTTTCACTCAACACACGTCATGAGTTGCAATTTTAAGACTACAAATCTTTGACAGTTGTTTAGAATGATTGAGTGAAAACATCCTAAACACAAAATTAATTTCCAGTCTACACAAAACATAATTTAAATTTGCACGTAGCTTTCAGCGAAATATACTCGAGTGAAGAACATAGTTACAAAAAATCAATTCCACCATACGCAAAACATAGTTTACAACTTTTAACATTTAAAATCCTCAGCAAAAGATACTGAAATCATTGAATGAATATTTCATAATTACAAGGCTACCAATTTCACTCCGAGCAAACATGATTCACAATTTTAGCACTTAAAATCTCCAGCAAGAATATAGAAACATTTAAGTGAAATGCCATACTACAAAAATCTCCATTTCACTCAACTCTAAATATGATTCGCAATTATATTACACTCTATACAACACAAATCTTCCTCAATTACATTTTATTTAACTCTTTGAATTTTCGTGAAAAGCGCGACTCAGACTGTCGGCGTTCAAATTTTTTTTCTTTTCCCAGATCTTTGTTCGATCGCGGAATTTCCAATTTTTTTGGTCGATGTATTGCCAAAGTCATCAATACCCTCTCGATTTCACATTCCTGCCAATCTCGTGACAATTTTGTTTGGGGTCCTAACCATTTCTCATACCGCAAGGTGTCTGGAGTTTTTATACTCTTCCCGTGCACCAATTCTGCCGGGGCGTAAGCGCTGCTCACGTGTATCGTGGAAAACACTAACGGTGCTAGTGTAAGTTGTGGGTCCCAATCTGATCCGGCTTCGGAACCTGACGCTAAAGGTCTTGGCTTTACCCCTTCACTCACGAGCAACTCTTTTCTTTTCCCCTTTTGGCCCACGTGACCTATTTCAAAAGTTTCCTCATGAAGGGAAACGGACACCTCTAACTCTTCTTCTAACCCTGGGCCACTTTCCGTTATCTTTCTCTGACCGCTATTCGGTATTTCCAGGAATATCATTCCCGTCGTTTCACTTGCTACCCCCACTGGAAGAACTAATTTCTTTCGATCGCACCTTTGTGTCGGTCTGGATTACCACCCTCGGAGAGCATAACTTGGCTACTTGGGGACTTACTTTCTCCCCTCCATAAACATCGTCTGTCTGCCCCTTCAGTTCTTTTTTCTGAAATATCTGGTGTGCATGCGCATTGGGCCCAATTTGGTCCCTTGTCGCCACTCTTATTATATAGGCACTCTAGGCGTAACTAGAGTTGTTGAATGGGGGGGGGGGTCCTCCCAAAAATTTTGGATTGTACCCCAGTAAAAAGGGGAAGATTAAATTAATTATATTTCGGTTCGTGAGCAGGGGCGGAGCCCCCTTGTTCATACAATACTTACCAGATGTTTATGGTGAATTTTAAAATTTACAATACATTCAACAATAAACATTCGGATAAAATTAATTAGTTTTTGCTGTGATAAATACATCTAAACATTTTCCTAGTTGGTTCTTCAAAAAATATATTCTAAACTTAACATAAAAAAAAATCAAGTGAATAAAATTTCACTTTTGTCGTGCATTTACGTATACTTCCGTGTATAAGCCGAGAATTTTTGGAACTTTTTCTAAGGTTAAAGTGTGTGTGTGTAGTGGGGGGGGGGTCGGCTTATATACGGATCCGCTAATTTCACTAAAAACTAAAGTACATTTCCGTTAGCCGGGCGCAAGCGATAAATCGCTAACTATCGACAAATATAGCACACAAAATAATAATTGAACACCGTAATTAATTAGCACATAAAAATAACAATTGGAAAGGTAACATTTTTTTATACAGTTGTTGGATTCGGATATCCTTCCGGTGGTAGCAACTTCGAATTCTTTAAGAGCGATTAGCGTTTTTTATAGCAACTCAAACGGGTGTTGGGAAAGCAACCCTTTTTTTTTTACTTCGTGCCATCCGGACTTGGATCCAAATCCAACAGCTGTTCCAATTTTTAAAGTATTTTAATTTATGTTTTGAATGCAGCCTTTAAGCGAAAAGAGAAAAATAAGTTATAAATCATTCAAATTCCATGTCTGAATCCGAGTTTCCGAATAGTTTGTAAAATTCGGCTTCACTCATTGGGATGTCCTGATGCGTATCATCATCAGTTCCAGTGCCTTTTCCGTACTAGAATTAATATGTTCTTAATACACAAAATCGTCCTCGCTGTCAAGGGTCAATGAACCCGCTCCCCCTTTTGAAACTTTATGTTCCGCACATGTTTTAGGCTGCACGGCGAAGAAAAGTGGCATTGATAAAAAAAATTCCGAAGCCCCAGTTGCTCTCCTTGACCATTGTTGAACTGATCACCTGTCAATCACCCAGTCAGAGGTTCAGCATCAGGTGCAGGACACTGGCGAAGATCATTAGCGGTCACCTTTATAATAGCGTGGAAAGGGGGCGAATAGACAACCTCGCAGTGAAACCTGCGGCCTGAAGCTCAGTACGCTCGTCATTGCACATCTTTACTGCCAAGTTAAATCGCGGGGACCAGTTGGAGGGTTCAATCTCATTAGACACCCGAGTTTCTTTTAAGAGCCATAATGAATCCACTCCCCCTATTGAATCCTAATGTCCCGTAGATCATCACTTGTCAATCACCCCGTCAGAGGTCGGACAACAGGAGCTGGACCGTCGGACACTGGGGAAAAATCATTAAGAAGGTAAAACTATTATCCTTGGCGAGTAGCGTTTTACTCTACAGCGATTTTATTGGAAAATTTTTCGCTCGTTTTACCTTCTTGGCGACATTTACGCCCTCAGGGCTTTGTCTTTCAACGTCACACATAATTTTTTTTTTAATTTTTATTACGGCTTATATACAGGTTTTGAATTTTGGGTGTAAATTTTTGAAAAAAAAAAACCCGCACCTCTTTACATATACACGGATTGGCTTATATTCGGAAATGTACGGTATTTGTATTATAAGTGTAAAAATAATTTTTATATTTACATAATCTAGTTTAAATAGCTATAAAGCTTAAAACTCCGATTTCACTTCATTAACAAATTCGGCTATCTTTTATGACGAACTGAATGGGTGGTTGAACCCCTAACTCTCCCTGGTTACGCCTATTAACTAATCTACCATTGTTTCATTGATTAAATTTATTTATTACATAATTAAAACATTAATTAAAATTAAGTTATGAATAGTTTGAGAAGTTATTAATATAGGATTTATTTGTGAAAAACTCTCTCATTATACACTGCTGTTTGTAAAAAATGCAACACCATGAAGGAATCATCCGAATGAAATGAAATTTGCAGCAAATGTCAATTATAGGATGTTGTGCAAAGTAGTAAAGTTTCAGAGCCCCTACACATGCGTGGTGTGAGCAGCGCCCTCTGAACTGATGCTAACAGCGTATGAATAGAGGGCCGTAGCGGGACGTTGAAAATAGTGCATGGTTATTTTTTAGTGGCGAACGTTTAGTGAGACCTAAGTTTGCCTCCACGACGAAATAGGGTGAAATTTCAACAACTTAGGGAGTTTGAACGTGGGAGAATCATCGGCCTTCGTGAAGGCGGATTTTCCTATCGCGCAATAGCAGCTCGTGTGCAGCGGAACAGTTTCACAGTGATGCGAGTTTCGAAGCAGTGGTCCGACGAGCACAGTACAACTCGAAAAACTGGGAGTGGACGACGGAAGGTGACGTCAGCACGCAATGATAGACACCTGGTCCACATGGCGGTCAATGACCGTACAGCTTCCTCCAGGCATTTGGCAGTACTTTAGTATACTGCTATAGGTGTACTAATGTCGGCTTCGTCGCCGACGTCTGCTTCAATGTGGACTGCGTGCAAGGATTCCTTTATACAGGATCCCCCTCACGCCAAACCATCGACGGCTGCGTCTGCATTAGGCTCATGAGCACAGAGCCTGGCAGGCTGATTGGCAACAAGTTGTATTTCCTGAGGAATACCGCTTTTATTTGTGGAACCATGTTTTCCGCATTCGTGTTAGACGCTATGCCGATGAACGCTGCCTTCCAGAGTGCATTATCGAACGTCATAATGGCCGAACACCCGAAGTTATGGTCTAGGGTGCGATTTCGTATCATTGACGATCTCAGCTGCTACCAATTGAGGGTAATCTGAATAGCAACAGGTACGTCCGGGAAGTGCTATAGCCCGAAGTCATTCCCTTCCTTCAAGGCATACCTGGAGCTATCTTTCAACAGGATAATGCACGTCCACATGTTGCAATGAATGTTGGAGACCTCTTTTCAGCCCAACACATGCAACTTCTTCCTTGGTCTGCTTGTTCGCCGGATATGTCGCCTATTGATCACGTGTGGGATTTGGTTGGTCAGCGTCTCGCTCGTGATCCGCGTCCTACAGTTTCAAAAGACGAACTTTGGGTGCGCATAGAAGCAATATGGAATTATCTTCCACAAGCAGACATTCAACATCTGTTTCTCTCCATGCCACGTAGCATAGCAGCACTTATTGCAGCGCGTGGTGGCTACACCAAATACTGATTTCAAACACTTAATATTGTTTTTTTGCTTTGAAAATTTATTCATTTATTTGTACTACCATGGAAGAAGGAAAGATAATGGAAGTGCCTTTACTCTATACTGTTGAAGCCAAAACCATAACCGCGCCGCCATCTTGGTGCTTTAAAAACATTGTGCTCGTGCATGTTAATCAACGTGGTTATACAATTTTCTTAGTTTTGATTTGAATATGACGTCTTGTGTCGCCTACGGGAGTACAAACCGAAATGCAAAGAAGATCCCTGGAATATAGTTTCATAGGTAAGTTTAATTTGATGTATCTTTAGGCTGATAACTTTTTGACCTGTAACTTCCAAGTGTCCAAGCAGCATTATATTCAAAATTAGACGTATTTATAAACATTTAAAGAATTATTTTAAAAAGTTGACTGATTTATTCAAAGAGATTATTAATTTTATTTATTAATTAACAGAATTGTACGATTTTGATTTTTTTTAACATACCAGTTGTAATTAGAGTGCCTATATAATAAGAGTGGCGACATACGGGAAACACTTTCTGATTGGCTTAGAGACCTTTTCTACCGCCCGAAGCGGTATTTTCCGAGCTCCCGTAGACTTAACATGGGAACTTTTTGTGTGTTCGAGAAAAACGTGTGTACATTAAATTAAAAAGAAAATATAGCTTATCCGTGTTCCTTTTCGTGTTCTAGAATGTTTATTTATCATTATTTTAGTGTTTTGTCAGTGTAAATTTGAAGGCTTTTTAAATAAATAGCGTTTTTTGAACAACATGCTGTTTCCCGCTACTTTGGCGATGTAAACATCGCGCCAAAGGCAGTTAGCAAGTTTTAAACTTATGATAATGCATTGGTTTTTTTTTTTTTTTTTAGCTGTTTCCTTATAAAAGATTGGAGAGTGGGGTGCCAGCTCAGGTGTTGCTTCGTCATCTGACCGTGGTTCAAAATTACGAGGTGTTGTCCTCGGATCTTTCCCTTAAGGGGCTGATCCCGGACCGTCGTCAATAGCCCGTTGTGTTGCTCAAGTACGACGTTAACTAAAATTACCATTACCTTATAAAAGGTTTACAATAACCTATGCCGAATTGAATCATCAGAAAAGCAGAGAGTAAATTGTAGCAATGCTTTATATAAAAAGAATAAAAGAAATGTTTATATAAAAGTGTTTTTTGATGCAAACTTTCATCTTTATTTTGCTGCTAGATCTCGGAACAAAACCACCACATCAATATTTATCTGTGAATTTTTGATATAAATGCGTACAAATGCTGTTAAGTATTTTTTATCTTGAGATTATTCTTGTATGTTTAGGCCAATATTTGCTCATAATTTAGTTTCAATCTGTTAATTCTATTTTTCATATGAAAATGTGGTAGATGTTTTAACAAATGTGTACTGATGGTGTTGACTATTTTTGAAATTACATGTCTTTTGACTTGTATAAATGGATAAAACTTAAAATTAAATTTAAGTGGGTTAAAATTTTGTGTCATGCATTAAAAAGGTCAAATAAAAATGTTCAGTATCTTTTCTGGTTCGGTTAATGTAAGGAAAGGATCAATCACACTAAAAAAAAACTACACGTGTTGAACAGTTGGTTGAAAGAAAGTTTTATTTTAAGGAACTATCCATTAACAGTAGGACATTTCAAATCTATTTTTTATTTAATGTTATAAAATTAATGCGTAAACTTCGATCACACAGCATGGAAAGAATTTAAAGAAAAAACTTGTGCCTGAGAGAGACAACACATCAGATCTTACTTTATTTAACACTGAAGTTATAAGCTTAACTTTATTCATTTTCTTGTTAATATTCACGAAAACAAGTTCAATAAGTCGTGAGCATAAAATTTACGGGACATAAACACTATCGCCAAAAGAAAGAGAGAGGAGGAAATGTGGGAAACCGATGGAAGAAACATATTCGCCCAGCAACCGATTCTGGTAGAAAAATGGCTGCCGCGCATGTGCATTGGGCCAAATTTGGTCCCTTGTCGCCACTCTTATTATATAGGCACTCTAGTTGTAATAAGAGTTAGAAACTGCTTGTTTGGAAAGTTTAACTTTTATTTAATGAAAAAGTATTAGGTACAGTCAAATAAACAGTAGAGGTATTTTTAGTACATGGGTGAAAATATTACCTCATATTACATGATTTAGATGTTGTAACTAGTTATTCTAAGTGTTAACGTGTTTTGTTATAACTGTAACTTTTTTGTATTAGTTCTATCTTTTAAGTGGCTCGTGCTGTTTTTCGCTAGCTTTAATTATGATCTCTTTTTTTGTTACGGTTCTTTCTTTTTTTTCAATAAAGTAACGTTAGATTATCTCTGCTAAATAACATCGTTCAAATAATTATTCAAACAGGTTATGGGCCATCAACTCGCTGGAACCTGTGCTAGTAAGTAGATCGATGAGTTTTTTAATAGAATAATAGATTCGCTACATTTGGAAGCAATTGCTACCGCTATTAGGCTTAGCTATACCGCTAACGATAGACTGCTATTGCTTAGCCAAACTTGTGTCTAGTTCGACAGTATTTGTGATTATAATTAAGAACTCGTTTCACCTCAAGCAAACGATTCCAGAAAGAATGGATTTAACAAGACACGTTAAATTATTAACTGGAGAATCTGACTGGCCAATTTGGAAAAGAAAAATTAGAGACTTGCTAGATTACCATGAAGGAGCTCTAGAAGTGATTGAGGGCAAGCTAGTCAAGCCAGAACCTTTGCTCAACTCAGAAAATGCAGATGCAATCAAGGATCACAAGCAACAGTGTGATTTCTACCGCAAGGCAAATAGTTATGCCAAGTCTATGATCGCAAGTACGGTTACTGATACAGTGTATCAGAAAATAATGGACAAAGAGACTGCATGTGAGGCTTGGGAAGCTCTAAAACAGCAGTTTGAAGCCACTTCAAAAGATCAGCTATTCAAAATTTGTACAGAATTTTTTGCTTTTAACTGGTCACTTTGCGATGATGTTTCCACACACATTGCTAAACTCAGGAGTCTGTGGAACGAGCTGAACAACGGTCTCAAAGATAGAGGTGAAAACAAGCTACCAAATCTAATGCTAGTGTGCAAAGTTTTAAATATTTTGCCAAGCAGCTTTGAGACGTTTAAGTCCAGTTGGATGTTGTTAGCCAAAAATGAGGACCGGACTTTCGATGAACTTACAAATCAACTGTGCATGTTTGAGAGGAATTTTGCAAAATCTAAAACGAGTGAAAGAACCATTCAGGAAGCTTTGCCAGCTACTAACCAAGACAGGCATAAGCAAGATGGCAAGGGTAGATTCCTGAAGCAATCAAGGAAAGGAGACGTCTGCAACTATTGCAACAAAAGGGGACACTGGGTGAAGGACTGCCGAAAGTGGATTTCCGATGGAAGACCGAGCAGGAAAAAACCAGTGAATGGAAACATGGAGACTGCCAATGTGTCCCTGATGTCCATCTGTGGTGAAGTCTGTGCTGCTGAAATGGATTTAACGTCCTTCTGGGTTGATAACGGAGCAACTCGTCATATCACAAATCGTCCAGAGTATTTTGTAGAGTTTACTAGTTTCCATAGTCCTTGTTGCATTAAGGCTGCTGGAAAAGAAACCTTGGCTGCACTCGGAAAAGGCACTATTTGTGTAAAGACCACTATTAATGAGAAATGCCAAGAAATTCAACTACAAGATGTCTGGTATGTGCCCGAGATAAGCAGAAACTTGTTTTCAGTGCTGGCTGCTCAAGATAGGAATGTCAATAGTGAATTCAGGTCATCCCCTACTGAGTGTTGGCTAATAGTCAATGGAGTAGCTGTACTATATGGAACACGAAGTGTAAATGGAACTCTCTTCAAGGCTGCTATTGAACCGATTGTGCCTGAGAAAGGAGCAGAAGTAAATGCAGTTGTGGAAGACAGCTCCTTGTTGCAGCTGTATCATGAAAGATGGGGACATCAAGATAAACGCCACATCAAAGATATATTGCAAAAAGAACTGGGAATCAGTGTTCGCCTAGATAACGAACCCTGTGAATCATGTGTTTATGGCAAAGCACATCGATTACCATTCGGAACCAGAAAGAAAGCTTCCCATCCTGGTGAACTGGTTTCAGCTGATGTGTGTGGACCCTTTGATTACTCATTTCAAAAGAAACGATTCTTGGTTGTATTCAAAGATAGTTATACCAAATTTCGCTATAGTTTTGTAATTAAGGAAAAATCAGAAGTAAAGAATGTGCTTAAGCAAATGCTCGCTCATGCTAAAAACTTAGGGCATTCTGTTAAAGAATTTCTCAGTGACAATGGGGGTGAATTTGACAACAAAGAAGTTTGTGCCGTTTTATGCCAAGAAGGAATCACGCAAAGACTAACTGCACCTTACACGCCAGAGCAAAATGGCGCCAGTGAACGTGAGATGCGCACCATTGTAGAAATGGCAAGAACATTCAAATATTCAAATCCTGATGCCAATTATCCTGCTGCAATGTGGGCTGAACTCGTTACCTCTGCTGTATATATTTTGAACAGAACAGGCAAATCATCAGTGGAAGGTGCTAGCCCATATGAATTGTGGATGAAAAAGAAACCTCGCCTGAAACATTTGCGAGTGATGAGTTCCACTTGCTATGTTCATGTTCCTGTTCAAAAGAGGAGGAAAATGGACAAGAAAGCTGTCAAGGGCTATCTTGTTGGATATGACGGTGATGAGCGTTACAGGATTTGGTTGAAAGGAGAGAACCGAGTGATTTTCTCAAGAGATGTAATTTTTCAAGAGAAATCTAGCAAATATCACCACATTGAACTGATGATAAAAGGACTTCCTGATGAGGGAAAGTCCGATGAGGAGAAATTAATTGGAAAACAAAAATCTCAAAGCGATTCTGAAGATGAATCAGAAGAAAATGAGCCAGGAAGGACAAGTGATGTCGAAGAAGACAATGGTAAGGAGCTCAAAAATTCAGGTGATAGACAGTTGCGAAACCGTTCTCTATTACACCAGCCTGCGCGTTTTGAGGACTACATTATGGAAGCCGAATCATTTATTTATGAGACTGATAGTCCTGGAACATTTGAAGAGGCAGTTAATGGCAAAGAAAGTGTAAACTGGAAGAAAGCCATGGACAATGAATTGACTTCTCATAAAGAAAACCAAACATGGGAGCTGACTGATCTACCAGCAGGAAGCAAGGTTATACCATGCAGATGGGTCTACAAAATCAAGACAAATCCAGATGGCAGCATCAACAAATACAAAGCTAGGCTTGTCGTGAAAGGTTACAGTCAACGCCAAGGCATTGATTACAGTGAAACTTACAGTCCAGTAGCTAAGTTGGGAACAATACGTGCAATATTGAGCATTGCTGCTGAGGAGAAAATGTATTTGTCGCAGTTTGACGTATCAACAGCCTTTCTGTATGGAGAACTTGATGAAACCATCTACATGCAACAGCCAGAAGGCTATAAGGATGGAACAGGACGCGTTTGCAGGCTCAAGCGCAGCTTGTATGGTCTGAAACAGGCTCCACGTTGCTGGAACAAGTGTTTTTGCCAGTTTTTGCTGACACTTGGTTTTAAAGCAAGTGATGCTGACCCGTGTCTATATATTAGAGAAGAGAACGGTAATAAAGTACTCATAGTGTTATATGTTGACGATGGACTGGTTGCTGCAACTAACCAAGAGGACATGGATGCATTCCTTAAAGGGTGGAGTGGTCGTTCACGGTAAGAGGGCGATTTGTCGCCAAATATGGTAACCTTCACCTTTTGCGGATTTTTTTCACACCTGTCGTTTTTGTTATGGCAACCCTATCTGCTGTTACGGAATTCGGCCGCCATCTTGATTTGGCGACAAAAATTAGTTGGCGACAAACGTCTTACCGTGAACGACCACTCCACCCCTTAAAGAATTAAAAGCTAGATTTAAGATGTGCATTGGAAAAGTTTCCTGCTTTCTGGGACTTGAAATTGAACGTCACAAAGATGGCTCTATTGAAATTAATCAGAAAGGATATGCCAGAAAAATCCTCCAGCGGTTTGGATTTGAAGGGTGCAAACCTGCACTAACTCCCATGCTAAAGGAATCTAAGTTCCTGAAACCTGAGGACACCAAAAGACCGGATTTCCCATATCGTCAGGCGGTTGGTGCCTTAATGTATCTGATGGTGGGAACAAGGCCAGATATAGCTTACAGTGTTGGGTTTCTATCCAGGTCACTAGAAAATCCATCTACAGAGGATATTGTGAGAGTAAAGAGAGTGTTCCGCTACATAGCAGGTACAACAAATCTGGCAATCACTTACCATGTAACTGGTACAAGTAGAGTGCTGGAATGCTACAGTGATGCAGATTTCGGTGGATGTTCTAATACAGGAAGATCAACATCTGGTTCAGTAATGGTATACGCCGGAGGTGCAATTTCTTGGCACAGTCAGAGACAATCTATTGTAGCCACTTCAACCACAGAGGCTGAAGTTGTGGCAGCATCTGAGGCTGTCAAAGAAGTCCTTTGGCTTACAAGACTGTATCAGGGAATAGTGAACCTAAAAGAAGTGCCCTCACTTCAAGTAGACAATCAAGCAGCTGTAAAGCTTGCCCACAACCCGGAATATCATCGAAGGACCAAACATATCGAAATCAAGCATTTCTTTATTCGTGAAAAAGTGATGGAAGGCAAGGTGCATGTTGAAAAAGTATCAACCGAAAGACAACTTGCTGATATTATGACCAAGCCATTAACCAAGCCTCGGTTATTGATCTTGTGTCAACAAATGGGACTTATGAACTAATCAATCAAAAACCCAATTAACAAGGGAAAGTGTTGTAACTAGTTATTCTAAGTGTTAACGTGTTTTGTTATAACTGTAACTTTTTTGTATTAGTTCTATCTTTTAAGTGGCTCGTGCTGTTTTTCGCTAGCTTTAATTATGATCTCTTTTTTTGTTACGGTTCTTTCTTTTTTTTCAATAAAGTAACGTTAGATTATCTCTGCTAAATAACATCGTTCAAATAATTATTCAAACATTAGAATGAAACAGCTTTAGGTAACAGTTATAAAATTCGAATTATAAACATTGCTTTTGGTTTTCTAAAACGCATTTTTTTTGTTAGTTACGTTCTTTTGCGTTAAGCAACTAAGTAACTGCTTGAATGCTATCGAAACCTTGGACTGTGAGCAACTTGTTAATGAGTTTTTTAGATGACAAATAAATATTTAAAACATTGTAACCGTATGAAGTTTTTCAAAACACGCATATTTATTTTTATTATCAAAGTAAGTAATTGTAAAGAAGTTTGATTTTGTGGTTTTTTAGATTGAATTAGTTTAGGTTTATAAATGTTTGTTTTAATAGTCTAAGATAAACAGTAAAACCTGTAATACAGTTGGGATTTGGAAAAGATATGGTTAGACAGGTTTATCATTAGTCAGGATCAATATACACAGGTTTCAATGAATCTATCAATTCATTGTATCTAACTAAAATAATTTTCATGTCAGGTTTCCCAAAGACCCAGAACGTATAGATGCATGAATAAGCAGTGCATAATAAGAAGTAAAATACCACAAGAAAATAAATATTTAGAATGGATCATTTGGCCAAAAGTGTGTGTATTTCAATGTATGCAGGAAATCAATAAAATGAATTTCGATGCCTGATTGTGGAAACCAATTTGGATACAAATTATAAAAAACAAGATTGAGGGATACAGAGCCTATTGCTGTAGATAATATTGTCCTGAAACGCCATTTGGTACTGGCGGCAATTTTTAAGTAACGTCCCACTAGCGTAACATAACGGACTATTGTCGACAGTCTGGGATCAACCCTTGAAGGTAAAGAACCGAGGATAACACCACATAGTTTTGAAACACGGGCAGATAACGAGCCACCTGTCCATGAAACCCGGTCAGATCACGAGCCATCTGTCCATGAAATATACATCAAATAGTTATGCGTGCGGGCCGCGATAGCCCGGATAGACGTGTAACGGATTAGCAATAAGAGGGTTAAGAACTCGGATGAACCAAAGACCGTCGAGTGTTGATGCACATTTAATCTGCCGTGGTCTCAAATGTCCTCACGTTGGAATTGTGTGAAAGTTAGGAATGTTGGGTACCATCTCAGGTGTTGCCTGATCATCTGACCGTGGTTCACAATTACAGGATGTCCTTGGTTCTTTGACTTCGAGAATTGATCCCGTACCGTCGTCAATAGGTATTTGTGTTGCACCAGTATGATGTTGGCGGACCAACCGGTCTTATGGTATAGGGATGATGGCTTCTAGATAGGAAGGTTCCTGGTTCGGGCATGAATGTTTGTAAACGTATGGTGTAGAGGCGGCGTTTACACTTTAAATCTGTCGGGCCGAAAGTCCTCACGTTGGGTTGGCGTGGAAGTTTGGAGAGTGTGGCGACAGATCAGGTGTTGCTTCGTCATCTAATCTTGGTTCAAAATTACGTGGTATTATCCTCCGTTCTATCCTTTAGGGGATTGATCCTAGACCATCAATAGACGCCGTGTTGCTCTAGTATGATGTTAATTAAAAATTACAAATTACCAGTAGGATGTTGGTTAAACTACCTACCGGTGCGCGTACTCTCTAGTAGCTCGGTGGGGAGGGTAATGGGAGGGTAGCGAGTTGAAATGCAACCAAAGGTCATCGTGTACAAAAGGGACTGTTGCACGTTAAATCTGTCAGGACTTCAAATGTTCTAACATTGGTGTAGTGTGGAATTTTGGAGAGTGGGGCACCAACTCGGGTGTTAATGGTCATCGCAGTGTAAAAAATATACCTACCTACCAGTTGTCTCGGTACGAAATATTTGGGTTGTAGAAATATATTTTTTCTGTTACCAAATGACGATTGAGAGAAAAATCTTTCCTGCTCATAGTAGTAAAAAGTCATTTCAACGATTTCTCTGTTCTTTAACAATGCGATTGTTAAATTGAATTTCTTAATTGTTTGATAATAATGGAATTTTGATTTATTTGTGCCTTTTACAGGGTTGTTGCTGATGCATAAGATGCCACGGTGAAGCATCATTGGTGATAGGGCCTCGTATCGATATCCTGGCTAGCGAAATCAAATATAAACAACATTGCGCGCTAAGCATTGAAAGTTTTTTATTATCATTATTTTAAGTTTTGAAATTCATAGTAATTTCTTTTTGACATGGAAGTGTGGATCTATTTTTTGTGAGGAAATTGACGAAGCCAGCTTGTTAAAATTCTGATGATATTGCTACGGTGGTGAAGTATATATTATGTGTTTTAAAAATTGTGTGCGCTTATGCCTGTAGAAGATTCAACATGAGCGCAGAAGGTAAGTTGGAATGTCACTCAGCTGGATCGATCGAACCGGAGATATCCGCCACGATTGAATGTCCAGAAGTTCTCTCCGCGACTCCAAAAGATATCACACCCTCTACTAACAGAGGCAGTAAAAGAAAAAACACCGAGAAACACAATGAAAGAAAGAAACAAAATCGAAACTCTGGTGAGAGGAATGGTGAACAAGTTACCTCACAAAACTGCTTTGAAACCTCTTGCACAAATGCAGAGACTGTTGAGGAAGTTTTGGAAGACATGGAGGAGGAAATTGACCAAGCTTTAGAGAACAGAGAAAATAAAAGTAAATTGACTCCTGCAAATGTCAAGAATATTCTCAGGGTTTGTATTATTGTATTCTCTCTATTTTCTCTGATCATTTGTTTAGATTTGATAGTAATTTCTAATGATTTGACAGTAATTTTTTGGTGTGGAGAGGTAGCATACGGGACATGTGTAGATGATTTAACGTTAAAGTCATCTCATTCCCACATGCTGGACATTTCACACTCGTAGCAATCAATCCAACTTTCGGATAAAATTCAATCACAACAAAGCTCTCAGGATTATTCATACTAACAATATACATTTTACCAAAAAACAAAGCATTTATTCTACCAGTTAAACAATCTACTGCCATTGCTAATATCAGGTACGTGAACAACGAACAAAAGGGGGAAAAAGTGCAACTTACTTCCAAAGATGTGAATCGCAATACTTCCAAGATGTGAATCGCAAAAAAAAGCACCAAAAAAGACAGAGCAAAGATATAACACAAATGTACGTTGAAACGATGCAACAAGAAGTGACGTGCAACATACTTTCAAAGAATTGAATCGCAAAAAAAACATAAAAAAAGACGGAGCAAAGATATAACACAGCTGCATGTTGAAACGATAAAAAAAGAAGTGGTGGATTAAGCGTCAATATCATTTATCGTTAAGCAAGAAAAAAATAAATCTATAACCAATAATTCTGTTCAATGCACGTTTTAATTCCAATCAGATAACGTCTTCAGTTCTTAACTTCTAAATAGGGTTGCCTTATAAACAGCACAAATTGAAAATTGCCACTTTGGCGAGAAATCGTCACTGTCCCGTTTGCTACCACTCCACCAAGCAGTTATTTAAATTGATCAATGACACTAACCCAGTGCTTTAGAACTGTGGTTCCCTCTGTTGTTGCATTCCTGTTGAAGGGTGCTGTGAATTGGAATACTCAGCTATATCATTGCTTGTGACATGTTAAAAAAGTGCGAGAACCACAATAGCGAAAAGAAAATGTAGTTGCATCTATTTTAAAATGACTATCACAGTAGCATAAAAGCCTGGGATTCCCACTGTCCTTAAGACCTAAGTTTTCATTTTACTTTTTTGGCCTGTAGCAAGTTTTTCAAAAATTATTAGGCCTTTCTCTTGCTAGAGTATTGCATAGTATATTGCACCAACATTCAAAACACGAAATCTTTAATCCTTTCCTAGGTAAGATTTCCATTCAAACAGCAATTTGGCAACCCCAGTTTTTGTCTCCCAAACATCTATTTAGATAGGCCAACGACCAGGTTACCTTATTTCACAATTATCGCCAATTGGTTTCGGGTACTGTTTTTGAATATAACCATTGATGTCATAATATGCAAATAAAATTATCTTTCAAATATATTACAAGTATTAGATTTTCGTTAGTTGGTGATAAGACCATGGGATCAGTATTCCTTTTCTTCAGCATGGCAAAAAGAAGCATTTGCCAAATCTTGCCGCTCTTTCCAACAGCATAAGATAATTATTTTCCTAGCAGAATGAGATAAAAAATGAAAAGTGTATCAATCATACAATTGACGAGCCAATATCAAACTCAAAGCTGCCATGCTGTCAACTAGATTTTAACCAAATTCTTAAAAAAAATTAAATCTAACTAACCTGCCAACAGAGCAAGTAGTTGGAAAAAGAGGCTAGTACTTGCTGCTGCTATGCTTGAATGCATGGGCTGTTGATTGAAAGAGTTCATAGCTTTCAATGGCTTTGCTATTTTTAAACTTCCATTTCGACCAGTTTACTTCCTCGGAAAGCTTCTCTGCGCTAACAGCAATCAAAACTACGGAGAGGAATTGCCTTGAGTGGAACAGGGCTTCATTTATCCACAAATTGAAGTTCTAGCTTTCATAAACAAGCCGGACTTGTCATTAAATGTATTTCAGATTAAAATTAAGGGTTTCAGTACCAAGTTAGTAGATTCATGGTTTGGAGCCGAAGTGTCACATGTTCAAAACTCGATCCAACCAAAGACCATTGTCTACATGGGTGTTGGTGCATGTCGAATCTGTCATGGCCTAAAATGTCATGTTGCCGTGGTGTGGAGTTGGGAGAGAGTGGAATGACAGCTCAGGTATTATCATTGGATCTTCTCTTTGAAACTGATCATAGAAGCAGTCAATAGTCCATTGTGTTGCTCCAGTATGACGTAGATTCAACAACCTGTCAGAATAATATTAGCAGCATCATAATTTTTTATGATTTGTTTAATGCATTGTCTTTTCACAATTCCTCTAATTTTATACTACTAACAAAGTTGTTTGGCAATCCATATGTAATTTTAGTATTAAATATTTCTTGCTTGCTTCTCAGGTTGAGATAAATATTGGAAGTACAAAGTTAAGAAAAGTTGTATTATGTGATATGCAAGAGAGAGAGAAAGAGTAAAAGTGATTGAATAGCACAGTAGTATAACATTACTGTAAACATTTGTGAAAGTATATTATTCATGATGCATTTCTGCAAATGACATTTGAGATACTTTAAACATCTATCAAAGATTGGCATCAATGTGTTAGATTGATATTTAGTAGTAATTAATTACGTGATTTTTCTAACATTTTCTCATAAAATTTTTATTCTTTTGTAGCATATCATAGCCAATGAGTATGTATTGGCTATGGTACGCAATACAATGCAAAACAGCGATGGAGAAGAATTGGATGAAATCTCATATGAACCAAAGTTGACAAGGTCTAAAGCCAAAGAGATGAGGAGTAAGCAATGTACGGTAAGAAAATTAATTTTTATGAAATTTTTATCTTGGATTCCAGAATTCTGACTAACTTGATTTCTAAAAACAAATGTTGTAAAATATTACCATAGAAACTTTTCCTAAAAACTTTATGTAGAATTTTTTTCATATTTAAAAGAAAAAGGTTTTTGAGACCTACTTCGGACTCATTAACCGTTTAGATTTATAGCGTTATATCTGGCCTGGGGAGGAAAAAGGGTTGTTCCTTGCTGCACAGAAGGAAGCCCTACACCCATAAGCGAGATATATTGGTTTTTAAAATTTTGTACAAGGGCAAAAGGCCTGGAGAACATAAAATTTAATGAAGATAAAAAGGTGCACATGGATTAATAGGGCCCCTAAAACAATGAAAACTATAGGTAAAGAAGAATTATGTGCTACTGGTAAAAAAATTAAATAAAAATCTTGTGCATAGAAACGGTTACAAAATCCAATACTGCAGGTAAAAATGAACTGAAAAAAAAAAAGTTAAAAGAATCTGACAAAAAACACAGTGAAATCTCTCTATATTAAAAAAATGTTACATCAGCAGCTGCCGCCACAGCAGGATTGAAAACTCGCTTTTTTTGCTCGATTCTTATACTGTTTCCCGAAAAAGTACAGATTACCAAATTGATATGGTTTGTTCAAAATTGTACAGGGAACATAACGAATAAAAAAATTTTCCGACGTGGCTATTAGTTTAGGGTTTATTAAGTGTCAAAGTTCAAAGAGTGAAATTTCTAATACAAGTGAGCTAAAGACTTACAAATTTTCAGACTTCAGAAATGATTTTTTTAGAGTACCTCTAGATGTGTGAATTTTTGCAGGACGATGAGTTTTTTTTTTAGAACTTTCAATTTGGTTCCTGTAAATATTTTTTATAAATTTGGGAAAAATTAGGACATTTTTGTTATTTTTTTTAACATCTGTCATATTTACATATTATTACTATTTTTTTAATTTGAAAACATCGCAGGGAACCTTAGAATGTCCTCTTTCTTACGGTAAAATTATTTTTGAAATTGGTTAGTAAATAAATTCGATGCGATCAAAAGTGGGTCATACAAATTTCGGAATATTGGGAAATTTTCGTTGTTTTTTGTTAAAACAGTCATCTATAGCGAAATACTATTATCTTTTAAATTTGAAAACATCAATGAAAATCTTAGAATGTACTTTTTCTTATGGTATTAATTATTTTTAAAATGGGTTCATAAATAAATTCGATGTGAAGAAAAGTATAATTTCGTGAGTGTACAAATTGTTGATCGCGCATAGAAAAAGGTGAAACGAAAGGTTGCATTATCTGACGGGTTTGCAAGATATAAAATTAATCGTAGCTACTATCACCATAGCAACATTTTTTTAATATTTACATTGAAACTTGCTGGACTGACAAGTTTGCCAGATATAAAATTTATCGTAGCTACTATCACGATAGCAACAGTTTTTTATATTTGCGTTGAAACTTGCTGTTACGTATGGTCCAGAGTCGAAAAGGCTGAACTTGCTTCTCCCCTTGGTTCGCATGTGGTTTCGCGAGAAAATACACATCCAAAAATTTCAAGATTAACATGGTTTATTCAAAATTTTACAAGGAACAAGATCGCAAAGGTTTTTTACTGATGTGACTGTTAGTTTAGGGTGCATTATGTGTTAAAGTTTAAAAAAAAGCGAAATCTCTTGCGAAAGGAGTGTTGGATTGCAAGCATTAGCGAGCAGGGGGTGAAGTGTGGCTATGTGGAATACAGCCTTTAAAAAAATGAAAAATAGCCTTGAAAGAGACCCAGATTTTTCTCCAATCGACAGAATAATAAATAGAATTTTCTTTCCTTAAGAAACATTAATATTTTATTTATGTCTAAATTCTTCTAGAATATGGAAAATATTTATGAAGAATAATGAAGAAATCTCTGATTTAAAATTTCATTAGCACATTATTTCTGTCTTGAATCTATTTGCAAACATAGTCTTTAGTGGCTCAGTTTGTTAATATCAAAATGGTATGCAACATGGTATGCCAATTTTAAATCAACTTGATTTAAATCACAATTCAAATCAAGTTAATTTTATTTGATAACCAATGATTTAAATCAATTCTGTTTTCTTTTAATCATAATTAAGGTTTATAATAACATTGAAAATGAAATAGCCTGGGGCAGAAGTTCTGTTTCAAAAAGGTTTAAAAATTTGCTTCTTCTCAATATGAGCCCCAAAATGATCCCCTTTATTGTAACAGAAAGCAATTGACTTCCCTTCTTTGAGATTACTAGAGATAATAATATTGACAAGGGAATACAATGGTGCCTATTTATGTTTCTGAACTCTGTTTTTATATAAATCATTGCTTATATTATCAGTATATTTGTAATATTAGGCCAGACCTTAAAAATATTTGAATCTAAAGGGTTCATGATTGCTAGAACTTTGCACCCCTTCTTCTAATTCGATTTGATAAGAGAAACTGCATATTTGGTTGTTCGCATTATTCATATATTTGTATTTTTATATTTGCCCTTATGTTTAGTGCTTCTGAGCCCTACCATAAAAATTTGGTTGGAATTAAATTAAGTTCAAGGGGTTTGGGCTCAGAAATGCCTGTTTTGTATAGATAATTTTTTAAACAACTTATTTGGTTTCTCATAGGTAATATTTACCTACGACATTTGGAGAGATAAGGGATTCAGATAAGGGATAGATTCCATTTGGAGATACAAGGGATTCAGTCCTCCAGGAATTGGAACCAACGTTGGGCACATTGATGCCAATCTAACACATTAATGCCACTTTGACAGATATTTAAAGATTCTCACACATGATTTGTAGGAATGACAGCTAACCAACAACTATTTCTTTTTTTGTTTCCAAACCTATGGATGGTAGTGCTTGTGAGAGAGTTGCAGTCCCGATTGAATTTAATAGGTTGAGAAAGTTAATTATGCATAGTTTATATGCATAAAGATAAACAGTGGACTGTATATGGATAGAAAAGTTAGTGGGAAGATAGGAAAGGTTTTTATGATGTAAATCTATTATAGGAAAATATGACAAAACGTTTTATCACAAAGATGCACTTGTTTAGATACGCATAATGGAAAATAATACTTAAAATATGCATATAATAATAATCATTTTTTTTTACGATTAAATTTGTTTCAATGAGAAAAATATTGGAAACTTACAAGCAGGGTGCTTTTACATTTTTTCTATTTGAGAAGATTCATACCCAGTTTTATTACTTTCTGAGTTTCCATGAGAAGCCAAATTTCAATAAACGAGTCCAATTCGATAACAAATTAAGTTGTTTTTAATTGCAGTTGTGTTTTACAATAAAATAATTTCTAGCTTCCATGGCCTGTGTCAACTCCTGCTAAGAAAGTTCCAAAAGGATCCCAAAAACTTCTGGAGGAAGAATTTCCTGATGAAAATTCATCAGATGAAGATTATAAGCCTACTGAGGAGGAGGTAATGATTTTAATATTTAAGTTTTCATTTTTGACACGCTTTTGAAAAATGCATGTATCGAACAAATAAATGCCTGCGAAATTCTGAAACTCGAAACCTCTAATATTTCTGACTGAGTTCTTTTGTATCTGCTGGAATTGTCACATACTATGTAGGAATGCCTCTTAAATGAGTTTTGTTCACAAAGTAGAAATATATTAGTGTAATTAAGTTCCGATATATGTCCGAAATTTGGACACCCAATTCTGTTACTTTTTACCTTTTTAGACCAAATTCGAATTTGTTGCCTCAGCTGATTCACAATCAGTTTCAAAGCAATAATCAGCTTATTGATAATCACTTAACAGGTTCTTTTGGTTTTTGAAATTTGTCAGAAATTGTCACTTTTTTATTTTATATTTATATATATTAAAAAAAAAAAAAAAAAAAAATTCAAATTGTTGTCACAATGAAATTTATGTATTTAGAATATTAGTAGATATTTACTATGAAAATTAACTTCTTTTCCAACAGTAATGCTGTACAGTGGAAAGTACACTTTACAGTTCTGGTGCAGAAAACCAAATCATTGTTTAAATTATTATACTTAACCTCTTTCTTTCCATTTAAAAAGGCAAATCTTTAGTGTACAAGCATCACAACCCTGAGGTACCAGATTGATCTGTTCTCCATTCCATTTTACACTTGACCACTCTTTGGCCTATTGCTTCGTTTTCCATATGGCCCTTGTGCCATAAAACCGAAAAACAAACCAACCTTCTGTTTACTTCAACACTTAAATTAAATTTAGTTAACACTTTGTAAGAAAACAAAAATGTTTGTACAAGACAAAAAAAATGTAAGAGATGCTGGTTTTCATCTGTATTGTCAATTTGATTTGCACTGCAGGCATTATTTGTGCATGTGTTATGTTATTCTATAAATATTTTTCTCTTTAAAGTTCTTTGTATATATTGTCTATGGTACTATTCATAAATTATTTTTCTCCCTTTTCTTATTTTAGTTAAAATATGTTCTTCATTTTAATTTTAAGTTCTAATGAAGTACTTTTTGCAAATGTTATAATGCAACTGATTAACCATTTAAAAGTGACTTTTTATTATGTATTACTTTATGCTTAAGGCAGTTTTCAATCGTATTATTAGGTTGACTTTTTTGCATGACCCTCACAAGCAGCTGTGAAACATTTTCCCTTAGAATATAAGAGTAGTGATATAGTTCAGCTTGGATGACCATTTATAGAAAGGTGCTAATCTTACCACAGGAAAGGGCTGCAAATACATGTATGATAATCACTGGAAGATTTGACCTCCATTAAACTGATAACTACTTCTATTGCTTTCAGTACTAAGCAATAAAATGTATGCAAGAAACAATTCGTAAGATGCTAATTGTGGAATTACTTTATTTACATTTTACCTTATCTCTGAATTAAAAGAATAGAGGCATTCGAAAACCATGTGACTTTAATACCATCTCGCCACAACCAGAATATTCATAGGTGACTTGCAGATAAACAATTTTATTTACAAAAAAGAAAATTGGCACAAATCTACTCCATTGAATCAGGAATGTAAAAATAAACTTTATAATGTCATCATAAAATTTCTAAATGAATAAAAGTGCATCAATTTCACTACATCTGCTGTAAAATAGTCAAACTATCTATCCTATCTACTAGGCTGTGCCATTGCAGTATGTTATTGTTATTTTTGGATGACTGAAAAAAGAAATGACTATTTCCCATCACACTGATTGATATAATTAAGATCTTCTGGTACCTGCATGCCCCTTCCTATCACTATTCAGCCCTGAAAGGGAGCCCCTTGTAAGAGAAGATCAATAAACTAAATATAAAAAGACATTTGTGGACATTTCTCCTTGCAAATATTATTTCTCTTTAATTGAGCTCTGATCTAGATTGATCTCTTATTTTCTATGATGAAAAGGTCCTAATGAAACCTACCAAAAATAACTCACTAATTTAAACCACTTGGGGAAGATGCATGAAACATTTTGTTGAACAAGACTTGAACAAATATTTCTAAAATGCCATCCCTCTAGGCATTGGTGCCAGGGGCTGCTGCCTCAGTTGCCCCCTCCTGGTACACCTGTGAAGATATCTCCAAAAATTTTAGGATTCCGTATGTTAGTTTATCTCTCAATGTCTTGACCGAGTTCAATTCACAAATAGGCTAATATTCGTTTTCTTTGAACTTGGGACAAAAGACCCACTCTAAAGGTGAAAATTAAAAAGTTTTATAAGTGGCCACTGGCCTTGTTTCATTCAGTGGCCACTTTACTAGCGTTCACATATTGTGTAGAATACACACCTTGTATACAATATATCAAAATAGATTTTCTCACCCCGAGAAATACCAGCACTACAGAAATATCCCAGGTCACAAGTACACGCAAGTCCTAATCTTCTGCCTTATTTTGCTAGATTGCTTTGCGTTTTCCCCCTCCAAGCGTCTGTGTTTTCCCCCCTAAATTCCAAATACTATTTTCCATGTTTAAGTTCCAATGCTGTTTCTTTCTTTAAAAAATTATATATTTTTTACGATCCTCAGAAGAAAAAAACGAAAAATTGGAGGTTCCACCATATAAACTAAATGTTTTTAAGAAAGTGTGGCAACTGGCAGCAAAATTTTTTAGTCTCCACTTTCAAACATTTAGTTGCCATGTGGCGAGTGGCGACTTAATTTTCACTTTTAACCCATGCATGGTGGTAAAGGGCAATTACCACAAATTCATGATGAGTAATTCATCCACAGGACTTGGTACGTGTCCCATTGAGGCATGCTCAACACATTATCACATGCATGTGTGATGCTACCTTTAGAATTAATTGCACATGGAAGTGACATGTTTGCAATTGAACAAGATAGAAAGAGACAAATACTTATGGACAGTAGAGCATACCTATCTTCATTACCAGAGTTATGCTGAGATTGATTATAATAATAGGAATCTGTTTCGTTTAGTGTCCAAGTGAGGAGGAGGAATTATTGTCTCCCAAGGCAAGTGATACTGGATCTCCACGCTGTAGGAAATTGTCTTCATCTCCAATCCCCAAACCTGCTGAACAACTTTCGGAGGATGAAAATGCTCTTGTTATAGCATTACCCGAGATAGATGTCCCTCCCAATAGTAGTGAAGTAATTGTCTATAGTCATCTACCTTTTATAAGTATATTATATTTTTATTTCTGTTTAGATTTATTATGTTTTAGTATTTATACACACTGGGTCAATATTCAGAATGGTACTTGAGGAGTCGATAACTTTTTATCAATGGACCAGTTTCAATAATATTACTTACAATAAATGTATAAGCCACATGGAGATTTGTTTTACTAGGTATGGAATAGGATATATCTATTAAATGAGCTCCATTTGTCATTTTGCTAATGTTCAGGCTCTTTCGATTGCTTTGTTCATAACATTAGTAAAGGTTAAGGCAATAATATTTTTAGGTTAGCTAAGAGTTGATTCATTCAAAACTAGGCAGAGGAGACCCAAACCTAGCATTTGTAAATGTTTCTGTATCTGTTCACTTGCTGGTTAATCTGTGAAATGTAGCCTTAAATTAAAAATAGAATTGAAAAGGCTGTGAAAAAGGAATTTTCTTTTGCCTGAAAAGCAAGAAAACTGAATTACATGTGTCTTTATGAAGATATGGTTTAATAGATACTTTCGGGGGAGGAGTATTCCATTTTAAAAATAGGTAGTCTACTTGCTTTTGTTTATGTTGTGAAGAATGCAGGGCTGCTACTAGTAGCTATGTGACTTTTGCTACTATTTTTCAAGCTTGGTGACTAGAGGTATCTTAAATAAAAATTGTCTTAATAGCTCGTGTTTTTAAAATTTGGATAACTTTTCGAAAATTCAGGCTACTTTTTCTTGAAAGTTTAGTCTTTTTTTTACCTAACAGAGGATAAAAAATTATTTTTCGAATTTTTCTTTAGGGAGAAAGTTTTTTATGGGATGCTAATTTCGATGATGTTGCGCCAAGCAAAGAAAAATATTAGAATCTGGGGCTGGTAGATTGTCAGTAACCACTTAATTAAGAAAACTTTTTTTAATTTTAAGATTTAAATTTCATAACTTTTAATTTATTTGGAGATCCTCAATGTTTTTTTCATACTTCGTACATTTTGTGCTTTTGGCAATTCATTTTGTATCTGAGCAACTAAATTTGTACTAAAATAGGATTTAAGAAAGAGACGTTTTTGCTGCTATCTAAAAAAAATGTATGCCATTATTTCACAAGTGCCTTGACTAACAACCCTGTGAACGACATAAATGAGAACAAGAATTGCCGGTAGGATTTGTTTTATACCATGTAATATGCAATTTTCTTAAAATTCTATACACTCTGAAAATGTAATAAGATAATTTTTTTCCTAGGCTGATAAAATTGCTCTGAGGACTCGTTCAAAATTGTGCTTAAATGATACTTCACTAGAAGCTATTGAAGCCTCTTTCATTGCCCCTGACATAACCTTAGATATGTATGATACTTTGTGTGATGATGAAGAGTGGCAAGAATTTCTCTCTGAACTCAGCAAACCCATAGGTATTGTTTTATAGTAATTTCATTTTTATTGAGTGATGAATATAAGTGAAGCTTCTACTGACCTGCTGATAAGGAATGTGCAGTTTCTTGAAAGTTTGGTGTTTGACTAATGTGTTATATAAGCCTTTTTAAAGTAATGAATGAACATCTTTACTGGGTATTACAAATTAAGAATTCTTTGAAATATTCACTGCTGTGTTTTAATATTCGAGTAAATAAATTGGTGAGCTAGTTTATCATTCTAAGTATGATTTTATTGTGTCTCTCCTGTCTGAATAAACAGATGTAACTTTTCAGTTTTCCTATAGTGAAACAAAATATTAAAAGAGTTTAATTTTTATTTTTATTCAAATAGTGCAATTTAACACACAGAAGCTTTAAAAAATAACAATTTTTAATCTTTGTGCTTCGTTGATGTAAAATTGTACAATAATTCTTGGATGTTTTGCATTTCTTGGTTGACAAGAAAAAGCATGGTTTATCAAGCATAATGAGATAAACTTATGATGAATAAAATGGATCATAATTCATGTATTAAAATATTCCTAATTTTCTTTTCCAAAGAATTGGAAAACCTGGTAAAATATTTGAAAATTATACTAAAACCTAGAGGGAGGTAATCTATATTGTTGGGTTACTGCAGAAAAATGATAACTCCATTTTTATCAGTATTTTCTCCAAATAGTTGTTTTCTCACAATATAAATTTTAATGCTTTATGTTGTAACTTATTTTTTATTTTTTCTCATAGATAAGTAATTCATAAATATTTGATTGATAATGTATGTAAAATATTTAATTTTAAAACAGCTTACATTTTGTAAGGAAATGAGTCCAACTCCAAAAGCTCGAGCAAAAAACCAATTGATCACAAAGGTGTAATTTTGCTATAGTCATCAGGATAATGATGTATTTTTTAAATTCAACTTAGAATTCTTTATTAATGTTCCTGAGTTAAGACAGTGAAATCTTGCAGTTATATTTGAACATTTATAGGTATTATTATCAAGATTGCTCAAAAGTCTTTTTGAATTGCTTTATTCCTGAAGAGGGAGTCGAAATTTGACATGCTGCTCATCTATTTAGTTTTTTATAATCATGCACTTTTTTAAATGATCGGAATTTCATTTCTGTTTGTTGTACTGCTGCTTCTGTATTTATGTCGCTAGTCGAATCCAATCTAAAGCCAAAAACTGGTTAGAGGAGACAGGTGAAAGTGAGGGTGTAAGCAATAAGTCATTCAATTCAATTGTCATCAGTATAAATTTTTTTACCACATGATCAGCTATAACACATGGCACTGCATGATAATTATGTTGACCAATTGGTCTAGTAGTCAGGGTGCTAGCTTCTGGATAGAAAGGTTCCTGGTTCTAATCTGGGGTAAGGCATAGATGTTTGTCCATCTGGAAGAAATATGTGGCTTCTATATAAACGGGTTGTGTATAGAATGGGTGATGTGCTTGCAAGATGTAATGTGAACCCACCCACCAAGGTACATCAAGGTAATGCAAAGTGGTTCACTAATCTGCCCTTGTAGTGTCATACTGAATAATTTTCAATGAATTCGAAAAAAAATTCAATATGTCACCACAAGGGAAATTTGAAAAAAAATTTACTATTTTCTTGTAGTTGTGTTCTTTAATTTTAAGCTAATTTTACCTTCATCAAATTAGATGCAGTTGTTGTGAAAGAACAGCCTGGGGAAGAAGTAGATGATGGTGAGGATGATCCAGAATATAAAGTGTTGGAAGAAGATGTACCTGATTATAATGATCTGCGTTATGACAGTTCTGTTAAAATAACAAGCAAGTTTGGACTTTCTCAGATAATTTTTTTCTCACAATCATTGTTCATTTCATGCATTTATATAATTTATAGTATAATCCAGATTTTTTTATGATGATCCTTTTTCTTGTGTGTCCCCTTTGAGTGTTACAAGATTTTCAAGAAGAGTTTCGCTGTTTTCACTCTGTGCCAGTTATGATTCAGTAGACATGTGTATGTGTTGAAAGAATCCTAGATAACATTCAATTGGTTAAGAAAGTTAAAATCGTGTCTGAGCAATGACAGAAATCTACTGTCTGTCTACCTAATACCACCACAAAGTCTATGCGGCAGTCATTATAGGAACAAGGTTCGTTAATTTAGTGTAGGTGTAACTCTCTAGTGGATGTATTATTATAAGTATAGGCAGCAGAAAGCTGTTTCTAGCGTGATCTTCTCTGCTGTGAGAAGAAAAGTAAAAAGTATATTTCCTATATGAAATTATGCGTGCCATTGTGACAAACTTCAAGCATCCCTTATAACAAATTACACAAATTTTGCTCCTTGTAACAGACAGTCGTAGACTTTAGTGGAAATAATTCTAAAATTCTTAAGAGTACAGGTTGCTGTGTGCATGCATAGTGATTAGTATTCTATTTAAAAATCCTATTTTCAGAGCTTTGAAACAAAATTACTATTAATACAGTTATGATGCAACTTAAGTATGAGTGTAATTTTATTGGAAAGGAAATGAGGCCCAATATAAAGAACAGCAGCTGTCAATGTTAAACTTTTAAGATCATGTATGAATTTTCAAATGTCTTTTCTGTTCTTGCTTTTATGTACTTTTATTGCCATCAAATGGTGCAACTTGGTGGTGCATGAGTGTTGTCATCAAGTAACTCGGATAATCAATTGCTGTAGATAAAGTCAGCTTCGTTTGGGTTCCATTCACCATTCCAAAACACCATTTGACTCATTTTATTACAATATATTATCAGTAATGGCAGTGCAAATTTGGAGAAAATATCAGAAAGGCATTTGCTTCATATAGTTGCCGTACACATACATATTTCGGAAGCTGCTAAAATGTGTGCGAGTGTTTTCTGAAAAATTTATTTTTATGCATTTCAACTACCCATATCATCTTCCCATTTTAGTACCCATATTATTTATAATATTTATACCTTATGTTTGGTAGATGGGCAACTATAAAAGTATAGTGGGAGTTGGGAATAGTTGAGTTAACGACCCTGTCTCTTGGAAAAGTGGTTAAGCAAATACTGTGTCATGTTAAGTTATTCTGTATATATTTGAAGAACTTATTATCTCTATTTAACGTTTATCTTTCCTGTTTGGGAGGTCTGTTCCTCATTATAAAAATATTGAGGCCCCATGTATGAGAAATGACTTTTTTTTTTTCAATTTGGCAAAATGGTACAATGCACAAATAGAAAAAATATACTTTTCAGTTTCTTGAACCTTAAAACTGGGACTTGATATTTCCCAAGTGTTGCTCAAAAGGTTTTTATTACTTGCTGTTGAAATGGTTTTAATTGAATTTAAATCTTTTTCAGGGGATGAGCTTAATGCTTTGATGGCAGAAATTTTAGAATATGCGCAAAAGGATTTGAGCTATTTGGACGATGAAGAGGAGAACAGATTGCTTGTGGAGTAAGGGATATTTATTGTAATAAATGGTTTTAAAATATTAGTGCATACATAACAGTTTGTTCGCATGTTGCATATGAATAACACAAGTTACAGAAAACACCAGTTCTCCATGTTGTGCATTTCAATTTTGTAATTTATTCCTCTTTCTTCATTGGGTTAATTTTTGAAAAGATTCTTTGTGTTTTAAAATTGATAGAAATGCAGTACAAAGTCAAAATTATCTTGTTCAATGTTATGAGTTATTATATTTTGAAAAAAAAAGTACTTTTAGTAGTTAACAAAGCTAAATCCTCAATTTAAACATCAGAATCAAAAGTCTGGTATCAGAAATTTTGTTTGATTAAATATAGTGAGGTGACAACTTCAGATTAAAAACACAATGTTACAAAATCTTAAGGGTATTGCTTCACTATTAAAATTAAATAAAGGGTTTGTTTCTCTATTTACAATCACAAAGAAAATGGAAAAGCATTTTTATTTACCTATAATTTTGTAAAAACATTTATCAATTGTGAATTTCTTGAAAGTATAAAAAGTTATATTTCATATTTTTATGGCATATTTATCTCAATATATTTAATACACATAATATCTGACTTACAGGATTGTGGCATTTTTCTTAAAAGTATATTTTGAGAAACAGTTAAAAATATTTGGTTAACATTTCCCTGAATCATGTTTTGCCATAACTTTATTGTCATTTTTTATGACATTGGTGTACACATGTATGCTGCATTTTTTAAATAAAGAAATATTTCTGGATTGTTTATTACCATAATTAATTGTGATTGGTTCACAGAAATGAGTCTCCACCAGTGGACAGAGTGTGTGTAGAAACTGTGAAGGTGCAGTGGATGAGTGAGGATGAAAGACTCCAACTGGATGAACAAATGAGGATGGTAACTATCAGAAAAATTTAAAACTAATTTTCTAAAATTTCTATTTTGAAAAATAATTTATTTTTACCCCCTCTTAGATCCTTACATGCATATATCCATCTTGACCAATAAAATGCTTCCTGGAATTCATTTAATCAATAGATGTTATTTTGAGTCAGGTGTTATTATTTCTAACACCCAACCACTGGCCTCTTTGGCAGTATAAGGGTGATCTGATAGCTATTTTTGAAGTAAGCACTGTTATTCTCCTGGGACAATCGTCAAAATATATGCACTTACAAATCATAATTTGAACTGAAGTTCTACTGGGTGGGGCATGCAAATGCTATGACCACTATCTACTCAGAAATATTGTGACTCAGTGTACATTACCAAAATATATTGTTTGGCATACAATTTCTTCTGTGGACAAAATTCAAACCTTTCAGCATGCATTTTTTTTTAAATCTTAAGCAGTCTATGACCATTGGAGATTTAGAGTTTTAGGTGTCAAGCTTTTTAACACATTCTTGTGTATATAATTAGAGGGGTTTTGGTTTGTAAATTGTCATAATTTCTTGTTTGGCAATCAATTTCTTCTGTGGACAAAATTCAAACATTTCAGCATTCAATTTTTTCAATATAAAGCAAGCTATGACCACTGGAAATTTAGATTTTTAGGTGTCAATCTTTTAAACACATTCTTGTATATATAAATAGAGAGGTTTTTGTTTGTAAATTACCAAAATATATTTTGTTTGGCAATCAATTTCTTCTGTGGACAATTTGAACTTTTCAGCATGCAATTTTTTTTTTAAATATAAAGCAAGCTATGACCACTGGAGATTTAGATTTTTAGCTGTCGAGCTTTTTAACACATTCTTGTATATATAATTAGAGAGGTTTTGGTTTGTTGCTCATCAGTCATTTTGTTTCACAAAGGCTAATTAGACTGGAACCTACAGTGCAAGGTGGATTCCAAACCACTACAAGCATCCATACCTAGATTGTGATTCAAGTCATTATTTAACGTCCTTTTTTCTGCCTACTCTTTAGATTTTACTCTGCTGAATCTAAACGTGACAATTTTTTCATCATCATTCATTAATTTTAATGATTGTTTGGGTTTTATTATGGTGCAAGGGTCAGATCTGGCCAAGTTGCAGTAAACAAAGTTTTCCTGCAAGTAAATGCATAGGCATACACATGCAAAGAAAGTACTTACTGACACAGGAGAAAGAAATACACTCAGGCTAGTTGCAGAACTTAAACGTGCACCTCCTACAGCTAACCAATTGTAATGGAGCCTAGGAATTATAAATACAGGGTCAAGACATTTTACACCTATTTTTGAACAAAAAAACTACTTTCAAACACTGAAAATTTTAATTCATAACTATTTGGATTTTACAAAAATTAAATTTTGGTTTTAATTTTTAACACAAAAAAACACTTTAATAAGGACTTTTTGTCTGATCATGGCTATCTGCATTTTAATAAATTTAAATTATAATATTTACTGTGTTGTATTCACTTGTGGGCAGGCATGAGAATCTTCCGCGTTTCCGCGGATTTCCGCTTTTTTAGGATTTTTTCATGTTTTTCCGCTTTTTAGTAATTTTCCGCGTTTTTCTAACGTGATTTTGGCCGTTTTAAAGAACCGGATGTCCTAGTGACGTTTTTATGTACTAGTTGCTAGGCCTAGCGATGTAACGATACATCGCGAAAGACGGTGTGAGGACGACAACCACATCGGTTTCACGATTGCGATGCATCGTGACATAGCGATTTTTTCCGATCTCACACAGCCATCCCTTAGCTAGCGCAGGTCTCGCGGTCATCGTGGCATCGCGATTTTTTCCGATCTTACACAGGCATCCCTTAGCTAGTGCAGATCTCGCTGTCATCGTGACATCGCAAATTTTTCCGATCTCACACAGGCATCCCTTAGCTAGCTCAGATCTCACTGTCATCGCGATTTTTTCCGATCTTACTCAGCCATCCTTTAGCTAGCGCAGATCTCGCGGTCATCATGACATCGCGATTTTCCCGATCTTACACAGGCATCCCTTAGCTAGTGCAGATCTCGCTGTCATCGTGACATCGCAAATTTTTCCGATCTCACACAGGCATCCCTTAGCTAGCTCAGATCTCACTGTCATCGCGATTTTTTCCGATCTTACTCAGCCATCCTTTAGCTAGCGCAGATCTCGCGGTCATCATGACATCGCGATTTTCCCGATCTTACACAGGCATCCCTTAGCTAGTGCAGATCTCGCTGTCATCGTGACATCGCAAATTTTTCCGATCTCACACAGGCATCCCTTAGCTAGCTCAGATCTCACTGTCATCGCGATTTTTTCCGATCTTACTCAGCCATCCTTTAGCTAGCGCAGATCTCGCGGTCATCATGACATCGCGATTTTCCCGATCTTACACAGGCATCCCTTAGCTAGTGCAGATCTCGCTGTCATCGTGACATCGCAAATTTTTCCGATCTCACACAGGCATCCCTTAGCTAGCTCAGATCTCACTGTCATCGCGATTTTTTCCGATCTTACTCAGCCATCCTTTAGCTAGCGCAGATCTCGCGGTCATCATGACATCGCGATTTTCCCGATCTTACACAGGCATCCCTTAGCTAGTGCAGATCTCGCTGTCATCGTGACATCGCAAATTTTTCCGATCTCACACAGGCATCCCTTAGCTAGCTCAGATCTCACTGTCATCGCGATTTTTTCCGATCTTACTCAGCCATCCTTTAGCTAGCGCAGATCTCGCGGTCATCATGACATCGCGATTTTCCCGATCTTACACAGGCATCCCTTAGCTAGTGCAGATCTCGCTGTCATCGTGACATCGCAAATTTTTCCGATCTCACACAGGCATCCCTTAGCTAGCTCAGATCTCACTGTCATCGCGATTTTTTCCGATCTTACTCAGCCATCCTTTAGCTAGCGCAGATCTCGCGGTCATCATGACATCGCGATTTTCCCGATCTTACACAGGCATCCCTTAGCTAGTGCAGATCTCGCTGTCATCGTGACATCGCAAATTTTTCCGATCTCACACAGGCATCCCTTAGCTAGCTCAGATCTCACTGTCATCGCGATTTTTTCCGATCTTACTCAGCCATCCTTTAGCTAGCGCAGATCTCGCGGTCATCATGACATCGCGATTTTCCCGATCTTACACAGGCATCCCTTAGCTAGTGCAGATCTCGCGGTCATCGTGACATCGCGATTTTTCCCGATCTCACGGTTTTCCGATGACGCGATGTTATCGCTCAGCGCCAAATTAATGAAGAATTTCTGAAAGTCACTTGTGTCCTAAAGATGACTTTCGATTCCAAATTATTATTATTTTTTTAGCGAAATTGAAATTCAGTATAATTTAAACAAAAATGATTTTACACATTTTAAGTTGAATTCCAAAAACCAATTCTTGTTTCTTGATGTTACAATCAATCCGTTTGCATCCTTTTTTGTTGCGAACTTCTGTGGCAATCTAGGTCATATATGCCGGCATCATTACTTAGAGGAATCAAATGCTCCTTTATTTCTATTCATGCTGAAGTTTTTCTTAAAAGCTAATTTTGAATCTCTACTTGAGCATATATGGTGTGTGGGGGAAACACACGCACACATATATTAGGGTGCATCAAACGCCCCTCTAGAAACAAATCAGTTTGTCTCCAATCTCAAAATGTTCCATTACCCTTAAAAAGTTACCATACCAATTCTTTTTGTTTTTTCAAACACTTTTAGGGGGTCCACAACAACTTTGTCGTATCAGTTTGTCGTTTTTCTGTATCAGCATCAGCATCAATTACAACCAAGATAAAGTTGTTGTCAAAACCATGTGGTAACACTGAATTGACTAGTGACTGCAGCTTTTACTTTGTTAACAATACATTTCCTGTTTATTTCAACTTGTGGTTTTCATTATGAACTGATTTTCAACTTTTGTTTATTGCTAGTTTGATTCTGATTTGGACAGTTTACACTGGCTTAACTTTAACTGAACTTTTTGTTCTGATTTCCCTATGGAAACCAGACTGACTTCAAATATTTTTGTGATGATTCAAAAATAAATGTATAGTTGTGATGATTCAAAAATAAATGACTTCTAACTTCCAACTAATTTACAAGTTTTGAGGTGTATGATGTATCATATTGAAGAAGGTGTCCAAGAAATAGAACTAAATGTAAGTCTGCAAAACTAGTCCTTTCCCAAGCAAAGCTGTTTCATGAAAAAGCAAATATCCCAATAATCAGTGAACAAAAAGTTTGTGAAAAACTTATAAAACTTCTTGATGACAGCTCAAAATTAAGAGGGATACCCCTTAATCGAAGATCTGCACCAAATACTATAGACAAGTTAAAACAGATGGAATATAAACTAGCATTAACATTTTCTTAATGGTCTGTAAATGTAGAAAAGCAAATACAGAACAAAGAAGACCTTGCCTTCCTTCAGTCATTGCAAAGTGACCGTTTGGCAACATTTAGATCACATGACTAATGTCTTGCGGAAAAACTCCAATGAAAAGAACAGCTTCTACAGCTACAACAAATAAGAAGGGAAAAAGTGAATAGAGAAATGAGTTCCAACTTAATATTACATGATATTCTCAGCTCTATCGATGATGATTGTGATGAACAAAGTGATACAAATTATGTGGAAAATTTCCTTTTTGAAGGACGATCAACAAGTACTCAAAGTCGTCATCAAAATAAAAGAACAGGACCGACATTATTAATTCCATATGACATTATGATGAAAGCTAATCTTGTTTCACTAGCAACACATTTAAACATGAGTCCAGCACAACAAGCAGTATATACAAAAGCATTAATTACATAACTAGGAGGAGAGACATCTACTATTGCAGCATCTTATGCAACAGCAGATAGATCAAGAAGGCAAGTTGCAATGAAGATTTCAACTACCTGCAAGGAACAGTGGTGTGGTGCTTTCCTAAATATACAACTGCATTTGGATTCAAAACTTTCAACATCATTGTCCAATAAGTACAAAACTGAAGAACGTCTCACCATTATCGTTGGAAACGTTCACCAGCAAAAGATTCTTGATATGCCAGTATAATCCCAAGGAACTGATCGTAAATGTGGCCCAATCATTGCTGATTTAATATATGAGCAGCTCACTTCTTGGCAATGCACACATACAATTGTGAACATGACACTTGACTCAACTTCTTCCAACACAGACCATGTTACTGCTGCCTGTGTCAGTGTGCTAAAGAAATTGGGACGTGCGCTTTGGTCAGCTTGCCGCCATCATGTTGGAGAAGTCTTTTTATCCCACGTGTTTGATGACTTAAAGATCGAGGCTTCCAAGTCACCAGATATAACCTTGTTTAAACGATTTCGTGACAATTTTGATCACCTTGAATATTTTGATAGTGAATTGGAACCTTTTGACTCAAAGTCAGTGAATGTACAAGTGAGATGCGAGAAGCATAGTTGATGGTCTTGGAGACAATGCAATCCAGACGGCAACATCTGCCATCGATTCAGAAAAAAAAAAGAGATCACTATGTGGAGTTCATAAAGCTTTGCCCATTGTACCTAGACTTTCCCAATAGTACAGGAGCCTTACCTAAAGCATGTTGGATGGCCAAATTGTTATACACAATTAAAATTTGTCGCGAGTTGTTAATTTTAATTTTTACTGTTGTGAAATCCTGTGCATACAGACCTGACTCGCGTGTATTTAATTTCATATTTTGGTTTTCCTCTTTTTTGAAATTTTGCATTCTCATGCCTGCTTGTGGAATCATAGTAATTAAGTTTGTTTTACTTTAAAATGTCCTAACAAATTTATTACTCTTGTATAACTAATAGAAAATTTTATGATTGACCCTGTGTTATGAAATTTTGTAATTCGGTTACAGTGCTTTTCTGTTTTAAAATGCAGTTTTGACATTAAAGCAATATGATGATGCAGTATTTTTGTGACGAATTTTGTGGAGTAAATGGGATACAAATTATACAAAAAGGGTCATTAGTTTCATAGGGAATATTTTGATACAAAACAGTAAAAAGTTCATTTGCCATGATGCCAAAACCACTCAGTTACACATAGGAGAGATTGTTGAACCATTGGTGATATTTATAATCTCATTTTATAATTTATATACTTAATCCTTCATTACTATTGTAAATTCTATTTAAAGTTTTATCTAATGAAAGGATGACAATCCAGGAGAAAGTTCTATAATTTCTTTAAATAAGGTTATTGCTAATATAGCATCTAAAGGTGATGAGTAATAAGAAAAAATAAAGTCTGTAAATCTACATGAATACAAATACAAAAATTGTGTAAGTTGCATAAAAGTATTTGTAAAAAGTTTATTCTTCTAAAAGATGTGAAAATTGTATGCAATATAAATTGAATTATCTAAAATTATAAGTAGTTAAAGTTATAAGAGTTATTTTACCAGTAAAAGATTTTAAGTATTCTTTTTAATTTTGAAAGAAGTTCCATTTAAAATATGTGTGCTACGTACTTATGTGTGTGTATACTTATCATATTATTATTTTTTAGAATGTTTTTGCTTGAACCCTGTTTGATATTTATAGCATGTTATAACTTACATACCTTTTTTCTAATTGCTTTTGTTAATTTACAGTATGTGCAATTGCTGGCCCAGGCTTATTTGCTTTCTCATGGGTATTCCAAGTTTAATTTCTTGAACGTATCAGCCAAGTTATTCCTGGTAAATCTTTTCCCTACACTTTTTAATAAATAAGTACTGTGAAACTTACATTTTTAATGTATATTTTGAACTATATAAGAATTTTAAAAGAGCAAATTTTTAAACTTATTCATTGAGTTAAAATATAAATATTTTGGCCGTTCAGAGGTACCTCTGAGATGTTATAGTAGTTACCTTTAAAAGCACAGTAACCCCTTGATGTATTACACTTCTTGGGGATAAGAACTCGAGATATACGATGAGTAGTAATATAGCAAGGACTGAGGAAAACCTATTAAAATAAGGAATACACACATACTTAAAATTTTGTAAAACAGCATAAACATAAAATTATTCTTTTATCTCCAATGTCGATGATGACTTATCACTCAACACAAAATTATTCTTGATAGTAATACACTTATCTCTATTTATTAGAACTAATAATGCATACATTATCCTTTTTCAAATTTGAAGCTATGTATAACTGCATAAAAACATAAAATTTATGGCAAACCCTTTTAAACTAAACATTAAAAAATATTTTTTTTTTGTAATTTCCTTCTTATCAATGCTTTTGAGGTAACCAAATCTCTTATACCAATTCAGTTTGAATAACTGCTTCAAACAAATGACCCTTGATGTCTAAATTCTAAAGAAACAGATTGAAATTTTTTGTTTCACTCAAACCGAAAATTCATTGGGGGCAAAAAAGGGATTATTAATAATAAAAATAACTGATTGCTTGATGTTTAAAGGTGTAATATAACTAATGATTAAACTTTGAAAAATTCCATTTTGGAAATTAAAGTCGTATTTGTGTGGGAAAAAATTGAATTTACGACTGAAGTCATTTCTGCAGATTTAATGCATTTTAAGGACAAAAAGTTGGATAATTTTTTAGTGATATAGAAAAGTTGATGAGCCATTCTAAAAAATGTATTGAAGGAAAGGGTGATTATATTGGAAAATAAAATCTCTACTACCCTGGGATCAGAAATTTTGGGACTTGACTGCATACAATATGTATTACAAAACATAAAAATGTGATAAAGATATAGTGAGCCTTTTTGTGCTTACAAACACACTGATAGCCACTGAACATGAAAACAGATAAAATAATGATTAGCTCATTCATTTGGTTGCTGGGAGTTCTCAGAGTATATGAAATTTCATAAATATATATCCAGCCATCTGTGCATTTTACTGATGCACATACATAGAGATAGAGCAAAATCACCGTCTTCTGCATTTTATCTAAAATTTGTTAAAAATGGATAGATATGTTGAAATAGGACTAATATGTTTGGTGTACAAGCAAACACTCCATTTTTATTTGATTTTACAGTGGGTTTATTTATAAAATGAAATATAACTTATATAGGCACTCTACCCAAAACTTTCCAGTTGAAAAATAATTTCTTGGGATTAGTTAAATAAAAAGAATCATCCTTCTAAGGGGAGTATAAACTGAGATATCATGCATTTAAAATTTAGCATTTTTCACCTAAGAGTGTTATAGAGTGTGCCAAAAGTTAAAAAATTGAAAGAGCACTGTTATTTTTGCAAATTATTTAACCTAAAGTCCTCTATAAAACAATGTTCATTTTTACTACATATAATTTGCAAATGTAGGTAAATGGTTCAATTCACAAAATGTAAATAATTTCAACTCTGGATATATTTCAGGTTTTCAAGTATATTAAAAAGTGAGTTAAAATGTATTGTACTTTATTTTACATACTAAGTAATTTTTCCAGGATGAAATAAAAATGTTTGCATCTCGTGAAATAGCTACTAATCAGAAGTCCGCATTTCATGCCCATAATCTAGATGGGGCTCTTCAAATCATCGATGAGTTTGATAATCAAAGGCCTATTCGTGAACGAAAATATCTTCAATATAAAAAATACAGCTATCCAGGTAAATATGCTTTGATTTACACTTCGTATTTCATTGTTGCATACAAAAGAAAGGTGCTTTGGATTCCTCTCAATTCCCTCGTGTAACAAAATATTTGAATATAAAGACCTAAAATATTCTTGATTGAAAATTCTCTGTCCTCTCAAAATCACTTACAGGGCTCCCACAGATCTTATGATTTAAAAAGTATGGTTTTTCATTTTTGCTTTTAGAAGACCCTTATAAAAACTTAATATTTACTGAAGGTCCTTAAAAATTTTAAATCAGAACACTGCACACTTACAAGAACACAGCCTACTTTTTCACCTTCATTCAAGGTCTAGGATACTTGTCCAGTCAAGCATTCTCAAAACATGCCACAGTATTTATAGGTCAATTAAAAATTGCTGTTATCTAAAACTGGGTCATAATGTTCACTAATCAAACAGCACTTGTGAAAGTTTCTTCACCTGTGCACTGATGGATTAATCTATTGTGATGTGACTTTAGAAATGAGAAAAAAAATCCTAGTTTTTCTTTTGCTATAAGAGTGGGAGCCTTTACTTGCATCTCATTATGTGGGAATGGGATGTCTACTATTTCACCAAAAGATGCATTTGTTTCATTCTATGCTTTCAGCTGTTCCACAACACATAAGGAGAACTATAGCTCAAAATAAGGTTTTTATCTATCCTGAACTCTTACCACTATCTGGCTTTCGAGACAACTTTGAAAGACGCAAGACAAAATTCACATTGCCTGAAGATAAGTAAGTTTTATCTCATAAGTTTGAAAATTTGAAGTAAGACAAAGTTGTCATTTTATTGGTTTATTGCAGCACTTTGTTCAGTTAGTGAGTTATTAAATGAACAAATGCACACTTATGTTATCTAGAGTTCTAATAAAAATTAGTTGAAACTGATGTATCTCAAAAGTCTTGATTTAATCAATACCTTCACTCATTTAATTTGAAGTTTGTTTTCCAATTTTCTTGTATATGTAATCTTAATCCATGTACAAACCTACAACTTATCTGGAAGTCTTGAAAAACACTTGGCTTTCTGGTCTTTCAGATGGAAAGATTATTTCCTGTTTTTTTTCTTTTTGAGAGAACCGCCAATTTTGAAGTTTTAGCACCAAATCGTGTCAACCATAAATGTATCTTAAGAACTATTTTTAGGCATTTTTTTTTGTTTCTGACGTTTGCATGTTGGATTGTATATTGTAAAAATCTTCTGGATTATTTCTCTTGGAAGTTGGCAAGTATGTGTGTATTGTGCATTTCAGAATGCAACATGTGATCTTAAACATAAATCCAGAACAGTTGAGAATAATAGTTTTAATGAAATAAATGTTTCAAGAATAAATTTTTGTGATTGAGTATTTGTCAATTGTTTTATGCAGAAAAGACTCAGAGAATCACATTCTACAAAGATACATAAATCTCTTAGCTTAATGTTCACACTTAACTCATTTTGGCTAAGATGTTCCCCTTCATTGTCTTCTAACAGATAACAAAATATTTTGTTTTTAAAAGTGAAAGTTAAACCATATTAACCATGCAATCACAGTAGCAAATGATCATTCATTCAGTGTCCATCATAAAACGTCTCAATTTTCATAAAATTGCTCAATGATAAAACTGCATTTTGAATGCAATTAATTTATCATTATAACAGCAAGAAATTGCTTATTTTATTTTTTTTGTTAAAATAAAATGTTTAAAATGTTTAATTCAAACATTTATTGTTTTTGTTTTCTTTTTAGAGATATTTAAAACAATTACCTGACATTCTAAAGTTTTTGTGTGTCCCCCTTGTGACTGTTGCCTAAAAAGGATGCATGCCGTTTATTTCTCTTTTGCAGCCTCATTGCACTAGGAATGGAGCAGTTTGAAGGAGTCAAAAAATCAGTTGAATATATCCAATCCCTCCTGGTGCCTTCTAAAACGGTTGAACAGATAAGAATCAGAATTAAAAACTCGAAAGTGAAAAAGGACCCTCTGTCGAATCCTATAAAGGTTTTTGTTACATTTTTGCCCATTATGTTGATGTATTTAATGTTTCTTCTGTATTTGAATTTAACATGTAAGTCTTCTTGTCTCTTTTTCTCCATTGGAGAATGGTTTTTGAAATTACATTTTCTGAACTGCATAAACATAATGAAGTTGGTCATAAGTTTACAGTAAACATAAAATATGTTTACTGGGCTCATGGGAAAGCTGTAAAAGTGTATTATTCAAAGTATGTCAGAAAAATGTTGGCTGTCAAAATTCTTATATAAAAAAATAAAAAAAAAATTAGAAATGCATTAGATCTAAATTCAAGGTTCAAAATTGACATGCAGATTTCTGAATTGGTTACATAAAAGAAATCAGTGGTAGCACTTGGAATTGATTGCCATGAATCAGTATGTTTCTTTTCTTTCTTCAGCTAGACTTTTGGTTTGCAGTTGTATGCAGTGCTGTAGTCATAAAGAAAACAGAGGGTATGCCATGGGTACCCATAGAATTTTTTCCATGGGGATGCGAAACACGTACTTACTACTTACCCCCACATTCCACGGTTACACACGCACATACATGTATATATATATAGGAAATCCATAAGCTAGGTGGTTGACTGCCCCCCTCCTCCAGACGCCCATGGGTATACTCGAAGGACCCGGGTAATATGTTTGAATTAATCGAAATTTAAATTATCACGAGAAAAAAGCCTAAATTATTTTTATATAAGAAGACTTCGACTTAAGTAGAAATTCGTGTTCACAAGGTTCGAGTTATTGAGAGTTTACTGTATTTATGCATGGATAGATAACAGTTATGCCATTTAACTGAAATATGAGAGTTTACTGTATGTTTGAAATCAATAAAGATGGTTTAAAATCTGTTGCACAATGTTATTCATTATACTAAACCCACGCTCGTACTTGGCTGTAGAACATGGTAATATATGAATTGTTCTTAAAAAAGGCTTTTATTTTTCTGGAACTTGGACGTTTTCGTTGGTCCCTCAAACTCTGAATAGTGCACATTTCATCTATGCCAAAACGTCGACAGATCCTTTTTACTTCCTTTTCTCCATGGCAAATATAACCTGTATTTATCTTTTCTGGATCAAGTATGAATATCCTTTAAAAGTTGACAATTTTCTTCAATAATATCAAAACAGTCTTGATTTCATTTTATCGACAGTACTTTGAATGAGTTGCTTTTGATAGGTACGATTTTGGAATAATGTACCAAGGTGATATCTTGAAATAGAAATGTTTCTTTTGATTCTTCAGCTATCTGTGTTTCACGTATTTTCTAGGAAAAGCAAAGCGTGTACGTAGTTTTTAAGAAAAAGCAGAAGGTATACAGAATTTGCTGCAAAAACCAGAGGGTATACGGCGCCTACCACCGTATACCCTCCACTACAGTCCTGGTTGTACAGTTATGCCAGTTTTTAAAGAATTTTCTTTAACTGAAATTAGCTTTTAAACTGCATCCTCTTGAAACATTGCATTTGCATACCTGCCAACTCTTCAAGATTTACTGGAAGTTTTCCAGAAAACATCTTTTTTTTTTGTACAGAAAAAATTGCTTCTGGATTTTTTTTTCCAATGTGGGAAACTTTCAAATGATTTCGAAATTCGTGATTTGGCACCACACTGGATTGTATATTAATATTAGAATTGGCTAGCAAATTTGGCAAAAATTGGTTTCGATGCATCTAAAAATCCTCAAAATATTTCTTTTTGAGGTTGGTTGGTAGGTATGCATTTAATCAATTAAAAATTATTAATTGAAATTTATTGTGATTGATTTATCATCATGGGTGTTTTGTGGTCGTGAGTGTCGCTTTGAGACATTATTCTTCCATAATAACTACTTCTTTTTAGAACTTCCATGAAAGCAGTGGCAAATGTCTCATTGTACTTTTTGATTTCTTTTTGTGACATTAATGGAATTGATTTCAGAACTAACTGTTAAATAGGGTCCCCTTTGAAGTAAACTTGTTGCCATAAAAGTTCTGTTATGGGAGATTTTATAGATTTACAATTCTATATTTCAGTATTACCAAGTGTATAAAAAAGCACCCGAGTTCCAGCGAGTCATTAGGATTTTCGATTCAGAGAATATCAAAGTTCCAGCTGATTATCCACCTGATATCCTACCAAGATGGATGGTAAGTTGTTTTAGAATTACATTTCTCTTCATGATTAAATTACATAAATTCTGGATTTTGGTGACCTAAAAAACTGCTAGAAAATTCCCAATAAAAATCCACTTATGATCCAAAAACACTGCGTGGCCAGCACAGCGTTACCTGTGACAGTTCTTTTCATGTGGTCAGGTGTGACCACTACTCCCTAACCCCCTTTTGATTACTACGATTCGCTAACCAGATGGGAACTCGTAACATATTGGATAACAGCCATCATGGCGTTGCCCGTGGTGTTGGTTTGCTACATAAACCAAATTGGAATTCATAGCCTATCGGGTTTTACTGTTTATAGTTTTTATTATTGGCTATTGTGTGACTAAATTCTTTCTTGGCTTTTCGCCTTAAAATGTCGTGAATTGCTTAAGTATACCCTGGAATTTTGTAAAAATGTGTCTGGAAAACCTGGCAAAGTCAGGGAATTTTATTTCTGAAATAGAATGGGAACCTTGTGAATATCTCTTGGTTTTCATCTGGTTAGCTTATCAGAGGTAAAAAATAGCCATCAGAGTGTCTGAAAATTGCTTTTGTTTCATTGTCAAAGTGGATTTGTTTTTAAATTGAAAACTTGAAAAACTTGCATTTCAATTCTTCTGTTGCAGATTTCCTATTGCAAAACTCCAGGCAACCTACCAATTGCTCCTACTCAAAAACCAAAAGAACCTCCTAAAGTTGCAGTTGTCCTACCCATTCTTTCTAAACCAGCAGAAGCAAGAAAGCTTACCCCCATATTACCTCGTCTGCACGTTTCTCCCTTCAAGCACATTTCTCCCATTCTCAGAAAATACTCCCAGCAGAGACGCGTCGTCACTGTCTTGCCATTCAATTCAAATTCCCCACATAAAAACAAGGCTTTTAAAAAACTGACCCTGAAACCGAAACCTTTGGACCCCACCCAAACCGATAAGAGTGACTGTACTGATGGGAATAATCAACCAGCTTTAAAGTGTGTATCTGGTGATGATGTGACTGTGCCAAGAGATGTTCCACAAGACCAAGATGGAAATGCTAACACTCCCACCAAAGCTCAGAAAGATGTGCATCCCTTGACACCTGCTCTTGAGATTTCTGCTCACCTTCAGGAAGAGCCTCACTCATCTGAGGCTGTGGCTACACAGAAATGTCCAGCTGTGAAAGAAGTTACTGACGAGGTGGATGAGGAAGTAATGGAAGATGAGCAAGATTTAGCTGCAGCAGCTATTGCCACCAGTAACACCACACATAAGAAGCAATCGGTCAGTAAGAAAAGAAATCGCATTCAGCGAGACATGGAGGCATCGCTTGCCCTTCTACAACCAAAGTTGATGGCAAATGATCCAAAAGTAAGTGATTTAAGAGCAATTTTTATCTAGTGTGGCTTTTTTTTTGCTGTTTTGGGATGATGGAAACTATGGATCATTGGCTAACAAGTGAAACATACTAAATCAAAAAAGATGAGGAAATGAATGGAAAAAATTCTGCTCACTAACAAAATTTACTGATTGTTCCTCAAGCAGAAATAAAACCTTCATGCAAAAAAAGTACTTAGTGGAAACACATTTCACCAGTCTAAAGATCACCACATTATGGTCTAGAAAAGCTAAAAGGCTCGTATCTTGAAAGTTTTATCCAAGTTTGTTTCACTGGTAAACCGATGATATAGTTGATTCATAGCTATGTTTCATTTTTGACTAATATATTTTTGTTTGATATGAGTTGAAATTGTTATCTGAAAATGGTACATACCTTATTTCTTTGACGTTTGATTCATTGCTGTTTCACCAATCAAAAAGAAATCAAACCATCCCTTTTTATTTATGCATTGTTCATAGTAGAGCAAATTCAATATGAGCATTTCCAGTTGTAAATGTTATGCTACTGTTCAGGGCTCACATTCAAAGATTTTCTTTTGTTCATCATATGCTGGTGGATTATTCCTCAAAAACTATTTGACTAGTTGTGCTTTTAATTATATATTTTTTTCTTTAAATCTACCACTAGTTCAATACTTATTTCATCTGGATACTAAACTTGGAAGATTAAGTTTAGGATTTTTAGGTTACCACACCTTAGATCTGAATTTTACTTGCAATATTTTAAAGTTTATATGAAGTAATTTTGAAGGATAAGAGAGAGAGAGAGAGAGAGAGAGAGGATCCCTTTTTCTTGTAACAAATTCCGTAAGCTATTGTTTTTATAAGTTCCTTATAATTGAGGAAATATTCATATAGTAAAGAGTTCTTTAATTCGCTTTAACTCCGACAGCAGTGCAAATTTTGATGAAATTTCATCAAAAATGGAAATTTTCACCTATATGAGTTCTGACTATACACTTCCATTTAAAATGTGCACAAGTTTATAAAAAACACCTAATTCCATTTTTTCATGCAGAAAGAAGAACGGGAAGCTCTCTTTGCAAATTCTTACCTGCTAAGAGCAACAGAAATTTTGAAAGGGAATCCAGAGGTATATGAAAAATTTTTAATGTCCCTCTGCAAGCACCACCAAAGTACACGCTCTCCTGTGGAGGTAAGAGGTCCATGCATTTCTTCCATTTCAAGTATGATGGCTGTTTTTCTGTTAACTTGTATCTTATGCTTAACTTTGTTTCTAGTTATATTCTGAGATTAAGGAAATTCTAAAGGACTATCCAGCACTGGTACGAGATTTCATTGTTTTTTTGCGACCAGAGCAGGCCAAAGAGTGTGGAAGATATGAAGAGCACGTTGCTTTAAGTAAAATACGAGAATTCTTCAGAAAAGTCGAGGTAGTTACTTTTAAACATTTTTCTCTTTAAAATTTTATTTTATTAAGCTACAGTTGTTCGAAATGAATAAATTTATGGTTATCAAACCAATTAATCTAATTAAATGCATGCACACACTTGAGAATTATGTATGTAAATATCTGAAATTGAGCTCTTATGGTTTCAGATACAGTTAGCAACGCCCACTTTTTTATTGTAATGTGATTTGCACAGCGGAAAATCAAAAATGGCATTGAAATTCTTATTTTAGCTCTAAAACCAACTATTTGAGAGCACTGTCAGAGAAGATAAATGTGAATGACAAGAGGGACTAAAGGCAGCAAGAAACCATAACACTTTACCTTTAGTACAAATCTCCATGTGGTTGCCTTCATGGGTGATGACACATTGCATGTGAGTTATTCTGGACATCACTGATACAAGTAACATTGAGCAAGGAATATACACTCACTGCCAAAAGTTAAGCACAAAAGGTAAAATGTGAAAAGTACAGCTTTGATTGATACAAAATGCGGCAGGAAAGTAGCAAATAGGTTTATGCATGAAACAAAACAACAAATTAAATACAAAGATGAAAACAATATCTAATTTTCATAAATTATATGATGAAGTCATTAACAAAATGATGTTTAAATCCAAAACAAATAAACAAAACCAACATTAATAGGGTATGTGACCACCCCTCATCCTCGTACAAAGTTTACAGCAAGTGACCATGCTTTCCATGAGGTGATCACAACCAACCACGCCATTCCTCCTGTAGAGCAGTTTGCAATTCTGAGAGTAGCTGGGGATGGGAAACGTACAGACAGCACGTTCAAGGTCAGTCAAAAGATTTTTAATGTTATTAAGGTTGGGCGAGTACCCGTACATACAGTCCATTCATGTGTAACCTTCGGTGCACAGTCATGGCAGATATCGTCTTACCAATGGACGCTGCAACCATAGATGTTGAGGTCACTCTTCGATTCCGCTTCACTACAATAGCAATATATCGATCTTCCGCGGGGATCGCAACCCTTTTGGTAGGCAGCCAGAGGTCTTTGGAAAACTCTGCCTTGTTTGGAATTGTTTCCATAATCGTGAAATGGCGGAATCATGAACGCTGAAGAAAAGAGCAACGTCAGTGATTGATTGCCCTGCTTCTAGGCATCAAACAGAACGGCAATGCTCATTATCTGCCATTTGTCTTCTGGAAGCCATAGAAACACATCTGTCCTGAAAACTAACTGTATGAAAGTTCTAAACATTTTTATCATGACTTTTTATATGACTGCCTTTTTTTGCTTATTTCTCAACAGGAAACTGTAATTGGCTGTTACATAACATATTTGTATACTTTCATCTACCTCTGCAGCAAATTACAGCCTTTCAAATTCAGATTGGCTTCTGGAAATTAACATTTTCCTCTCTGTGCTTAACTTTTGACAGTGAGTGTATATACATGCAGAACCTTTTCTCAAGACTTCTTTCAAGTAAGATACACTTCTAGGATTCTCCTTGTGCACTTTTGATTTCAAATATCCTCATAACTAGAAATCCATTGCTGTTAGGTCAGGTGACTGGTGGCTATGAAAACAGGAAATAGCTGGAGATTTTTTTCACTGAAGTGCTATTCTAACAAATGTTTCCATCTGTGAGGAGTGCCATCTTGCATCGACATAATGTCAGATATAGCATTTTGCTGCTGCAACTCAGGAAGGACATAAATCATTAACGTTGCTGTGTAGCGAGTTCCCTTGACAGTACACATCATCAAACCTTGTGAAGTTGCATTGAAAGAAGTTGGGGACAACCATGAAAATGTTTATTATGCCACACTACACAATTGCTTTGCATTCATTGTAAATGCTGAGGTAGCAAATCATGGGGAGTTTAGTCCATTGAGAAGCACCTTATGCAGTTACTTGACGATTGTGACCAATTAACAATGTTATGCACTGTTGTAACATTTTCGACAGGAACGGATGGTCATCCAGCTCAATCATGAGTGCAACTCATTTCTTCACTGAGTCATGCACAGCTCTAACCAAACACAAATTTCGCTGTAGATTATGGCTTCAACAGAAAACACCCAATGTCTCTGCTGTATTTTGAGCATTCATGTAATAGCGCATGACCAGTTCACCCTGTTTGGTGGAAACTCTCATTTTGTTCCCTAGGCAAACACTGCATGGACTAAACTTCCAACCATAAATGATGCATAGTTATAATACATAATGTTACCAATCATGCATTGGTATTACACTTCTACTACCATAAATGTTATTAATAGGAACTGGTTGCAATGTCATTCCAAAAGCTGTGGTTGCCAATTGGTGCTTTGTGATAAGTGCTTATGATTTATGCAAGTTATGTCCATTATCTCTGTTGCTTTTCTTTCCTCTTTTTTTGTTCACATTCATCTTCCAGTGCTCTCACAGTTTTTTAGAGCTAAAGGCAAATTTTCAATGCCATTGTTATTTTTCACTGCTGATTGCTTTGTAATAAAATGTAGGTGTTGCTATTCAAAATTTGTTAACTTTATCCATAACTGCTAGAGCTCAATTCTTATTGTTTACATCTCTTAAATGCATACCTTGAAATGTCCAAAACTCAAAAAAACTCAATTTGAATTAGTTGAACATCGAGATCGCCAGGGCCTCGTGTATAGCGGAAGTTACTTTGTGACCATTCAGTATATAAATATTTCATTGCATGGTTCCCACTGTCCTTGAAAAGTTTTTGAAAGTCCTTGAATTTTTCTCTCCCTTAACTAGGGGCCTTTGAAAATTACGGAACTTGGTTAAAAGTCCTTAAAAGTAGTTGATTTTTTTTGACTAGTACAAAATTGAGTAATTTCGAATTGCATTGGAACGTGTCCAGACTAGTTTCCTTCACGGCAGGTGCGCCATTAGAGCATCATTCTGAATAAAGCAGGTGTTATGCATTTTGACACCACATGATATATATCAAACTAACCACAGTTGAAGGCATGAGTAAAGGAAATGGAGTAAAAAAATTGTCAATTTTTTCACATTTTTCTTTTTACTTGACAACTTTTGCATATACTTAGTTTTAGGTCGTTATAAAAAGTTTCAGGTCCTTTCAGGAAATTTTTTTTTTTGGTTTTGAAAAGTCCTTGAATTTTTTGCATACAAAGGTGTAGGAACCATGCATTGACAAAAGAGTGGGAAACTAAAAACATGGTTTTGTTTACTTGTCTTCCATTTATCTAAATTCTATTTATCTAATTCAATTTAACTAAGTCTTCTATTTATCTAAGTGAGCAATAGTAATTTGTATTTCAAATGTATAATGTGACTGGATATTTCTCTGTAGAATAGCTGAAATATGCATATCTTAAACTTTGATATCTTAGATTACAGTGTAGATAATTGTATTTCTTAGGAAATTTCTTTTAATATGTGTACTCTTCCTTAATCTGTTCCATACATGCCAGCTTCTATGGTTTAATCGTACAATGTATGGGTTAGAATTCGGATTTTATGTAAAATTATACAGGTGCATGGTACGATTATATGATTCCCACTCTCAAAGTGCGTTTTATGTCTAGCTGTTTTATGCTATTTTCCTAATGATGTGGTGCTGAGAAACGTCCCTTGGAAGCAAGTGAAATAAGTAGTTACATGCAAGTAAAATGTAGTATAAATGCAGAATATTTTTATTTATGTGTGTATATATTGGGGGACTATAGAATGTGTATACTATCATTTCATTTGTCTGTTTATAAGCCTCTAAAAATTGTAAAATTACCAAACTTGACATGTTTGCAGGTAGGCTATTCCATGTAAGCGTTTTGATCTTTTCTTGGGAAGCATGTGTTTTGAAACTACTTGAATTTTCTCATGTTTTCAGTTATCTGTCATAAAGTACAGATACTAAGCTTTTCTTTTCTTAATTTTCTATGTATGTCTGATATTTTATCAACTACAAAATTTCATTTATACTGTCTGGTTGAAATGTGAATGCTTTAGCTTTTATGCTAAAAGTATTTTGAATTTTAGACTGCATCAGTAGTTATTGTTTCATTTCATTGCTAGATGCATTTCAAAAATCAGCCCCAGCATATCAGCAGGATTTTGCGAACATTCTCTCAGTTGCAGCAACAGGTGGATATCACATCAGGAGAAGTCATCAGTGCTTTGCAGCCCTTACTCAGAAATCAGAGTCATTTGATGGAAGAATTGCATCACCTGTTACCAGATGCAGCTCCTCCAGAATAGTATGTTTATTATGATTTCATATGTATTTTCTTTTATGCCCAAGTTTTTAATTTTCACCACAAGGTTTGCTATTTTTTGTTTAATTAATAACAGTATTCAAATCTAGTACCAGCTCCTCGGGGCCCAAATCCTTGAGTCCCTGCAATAATTTTATGGTTTGAGCTATCCTCTTAACTCGAAACGAATATACACTATATTAGGGCTCGAAATACCCAGGTGCACTGTGCACATGAAAATAAAATTGTGCACCTAATTTTTTTACGCTAGGTGCACGCATTGCACCTAACGTTAAAAAAAAAAGGTTGGGGAACATATGTTTTGTTATTTTGATGTTTGATATTAGTATCGACCTCTCTCGGTCTAAAGGAATGTAATTAAATTTCCTAAATACACACTATGCGAAAACGAAATCGCTGGGCCGTAACGGGTTTAAACAGGAGGAAGGTCTACTTGTGTCATTGCCACCAGAACTTTCTGATGACTGAAACATTTTCCAGATGGCTCTGTTGAAGGGACTGTCGTGACAACCGTTAGCCGGAGAATTTAGATGTTTAAATCTTTTTATTTACCATCTACTACTAACCTATCTAAACACATCTAACTAATAATGTAGTTTACATTACATTAATGCTCTTATATTACGTTTTTTTAAATGTGCTCCTGAAATATAACCTGTGCACCTAATTTAAAAACTTAGGTGCACAAGGTGCACCTGTAATAAAAAATCGATTTCGAGGCCTGCACTATATGGACAAAAGTATTTGGACACTGCATGTTGTTCAGAAAATGTGCTTCATTATTCCATTTAGTAATGGGTAGGCCCTCCTTTTGGTTGTATTACAGCTGTAACATATTGAGGCATATAGTCTGGGGTCTGGGCAGGAATAACTCGCCATGTCTCTTGCAAGGATGTGAGAAGAGATTTTTGTGAAGATGGGCGTGCATGGTGGTGTCATACTCGTCGCTCCAGTTTATCCCACATGTGATTGATTGGATTGAGATGGGGGCTCTGAACAGGCCAGTCAAGCAAATTCACCTCATTTTCAGGAAACCAGTCCAGCACACGTTTTGCAATATGGCATGAAGCTCGATCCTGTTGGAAGAAACAACCATCATCGCTGTAGTAATGCCATAGTGCAGGCAAGGCTGAATTATCCAGAACATTGAGGTACACGTCTGCATTCATGGTACCAGGAACATAAAGTGAAAAGAACATCCTAACCAGGACAAACAACCCCATACTAAGATGGATCCTAATCCTCCAAATTTCTGCAGTGTCCAAGCACTTTTGTCCATATTGTGTATGTATTAACTAGAACTGTCCATTCTTTGAATCCAATGGCGTCGAGACTGAACTGGAATATAATGAAACTGATGAGAGGTCAGATAACCTTTGGGAAGTCCATTTGCACAAAAGTGATTAATCATACCACATGCAAAATCATGTATGTAGACCACCTTAGATGATTATTTGTTTTGTTTTACAGACTCTTAATCGTTGCTATTGCTCGCTCCCAAATGATGAACTAGGAGCCTTGCTAAAGATGCCCATTATAGGGATGCATTGTTTACACTTAAGCTGTTCCCACATTTAATGAGTAGACTCGTTCAGAACCATCCAGATTATGTCTAAGAAAACATTTTTGTCCCAACGATCTGTTTATCTGCTATCATTGGGCTTCCAGTGCTACTGTACATTGAGTAGGGGTCTAACTCCATGATGTTCCCTGTTACTGTGTTTGGATCGAGCCCCTAATCATGAGAGATAAACGTCACAACGGCATCGATATAATGCAAGTAGTGTAATGGAGAAACAAAATGAATTGTGAATGAAACTGAGGCTTTTGCTTGTCCCTCATCATCTAGTTGGTACTACTCTGATTTGTTTGCTTATTGTAAAGCAAAGAGTACAGAAATTAAGTTTTTGTGTTGTACGTTTCTATAGAATAAGTTATGAAATCATAGTAGATTAATTAATATGAAAGTCCATGACTGAGTTATTCTCCACAGTTTGTTGACTGACTTTGAAGTTGTGAACCTCCCTAACAGTGATGATGACAATTCTACCGTTGACAGCTGCGAAGAGGTTGCCATTCCTGACACACCTGATCCCTATGGTGGGAAAGACTGCCCCTGCGATTGCCACAGCTCGTCCACTGATAGTCGTTTACTAAACAAGAGTCGACATTGCGTCAAATGTGGAGTAAAGGTGAGTTGTGAATGGTAGTCTCTTTTAGAACCTGTTTGTTATCATCTAACATGTGTTATTGTACACTTTAAAGCTGTATTCTCACTTGGTGAATTGTAGCAGGTGATGTCACCCGTTTCAGATGTTGACAATATGTCTTCTGTCATCTTCATACATTCAGTGAGTAGGAAAGTATTCAATGCTGTAGTGTGTGGTAAGGGAAAATAAGTGGTTTGAGCAGTGTAGATAAACGACTAATTAGCATTTCATTCATTTCTGAAACCAACAACTGGTCAGATAACAACAGGCATTACTTGCCCTGTTCAATAGGTGCTCAACATTAGATGTTGTAACTGATGCAGAGGCAACATTACATGTTACAATATGCTAATGCTCATGCAGCTTAAGAAATAACATAAATGCTTTGTACAATATCTTTTTATTGTAATTTTAGAGTTTATATTTTTGAACACTATTTGCATAAATCCCTACAATAAACTACAAATAAGGGTAAATACACTAAAATATAATTAAATTCACCACAGATGTCCCTTCATATCCTAGAGTTATCTCCTTTTGTACTCTTTTCAGCTGCTAGTTTTTGTGTCATTGGGTCCCAGTGCATGTTTACACCAGACCACTTAAACCTTCTGAACTTTCCCATCTCACTAACCATGACTTTAAATAGCCCTACTCGCTCATAGTGTTCATTTCTTCCTTTTCCCATTGCCTGCTGCATTCCACTACAACACTTAATATGCATGTATGACTTTAATAGAAACCTGTCTTTTCTGTTAATAAACTTTCTTAATAGGTATCCTAGTCCATTAATCTTCCTCTCTAAGCACTTAACATCTTGGCTGATTAACTACTACTTATTCTTTCACAATCCACTTAGAAGACCACTCGAGAGCACATCTTCCTTTGGTGTGCACTAGGGCTGGACGATATAGAAAATTCTTAAATCGATTTATCATCCATCTAATATCGCGATTTAGTGATAAATCGATTTAACCTTCAGAATATGGAACCTATTTTTTAATAGAGTGACAAAAATGGTCGTTATGCAGCCCCCTGTATTATATTGTATATACTTAGTTTTTCTCAAAAATATTTTGAAAGGTATGTTATCTATAAAAAAAATGCCCCTCCACCTACACACATTTTCTTATATCAATATTAATCATATTTTATGTCAATAAATCCATTTTTATTCTGATTTAAGTCTTGGAGTACATAATTTCAATTTTAAACAATAGATTGAAATAATAATTATCCTGCCTCAAATGAAAAATTCATTGAAGTAATTTTAGTACATTTATTTGTTGTACAATACTATGCAACTAAATGTTCCAATTGCACTTCTTATTTATTTCAGTTTTGATTTTTTTTTTTTTAAATTTCTCCTTTTGCATTCTAAAAATTATTTAACCGTTTTAATAAATTTGATGAACTTGTTCTTTATGAAATAATATAAAAACAGCTTATTGCTATTCTAAGCAACAATAGATGTCCATCTGCATGAAATTATTATCAGATTTTTAACTTTTTGTTTCAATTGAAAACATTTCTCATGAATAAAATTCAACAAATAAAAAATATAGCTTATATTGTATACAAAACTGCATGTGAAAAAGAAAGGCAACACATAATAGGTTCTAGATCTAAAGAATATAAAGTTGTAAAAAAAAAAAAAAAATTAAAACTGAGATCTATTTAAGATCTTTTATTTTGGGCCAGAAAAACCTGCATTTTTAGGCAATAAAGAAATTTGATTTTTGCAAATCACAAATCACATCTCCACCAAGTCAATGAATCTTCATTTAAATCAACTTTTGGCATTGATAAATAGTTTTGAAGTTCACTTTCAACTTTTCTAGCTGGAATATCAATCGCATTCACTGCTTCCTTGTCATTGTCATAATCAGTTTTTTCACTTGCTGTATTGTTGGACGTATTTACATTACATTGTGATAGCATGTGTGAGTTTTTTTTACCCCTTCTTTATCTTCCATGTAATTCAAACGAAATCTTGGATCACATACGTCTACAAATTTTAAAATGTGCATCAAGTCAATGCATTCATAACTTTCCTTTAATGCAGAATTTTTTTTATATCTTATACGAATTGTTTGTCTGTATCCTTAGCTTGCAGATCTTTTAAAATTTTCCTTAATGCAGGCAAAACAGCATGCTGTTGCATATTTGTCCCCTGACAGATTTTTTGTTACATCTTCCATTAACCTTGTTGACTACAAAATCTTCTAATGCAGATACTTCATTTTTATTCATTTCAAGATGTTTTTTGTGGGATAATCCTGCATCACCTTGCAGAAGGGCAATTGATTTTGTAGAAATCTTTTGCACAATTTTAATGTGCTGCCCCAACGGGTGGGACAATATGAGCATATTTAGGACATTCTAGACCTCGATACATTGGATGAGTCATGTTGGGAGAAAATGTGCTGAAGTATAAAAAAAAATTAAACTTGAGTTATTTTTGTTAACCTGTACTTTCATTAGACAATAATCATACAAATAAAATATTTAATGAACTTAAAAGTATTTTAGTGAATTTTTAAGTATTTCAATTAATTCCAAAACAATAGTAATTAAAACTAAGTTACTGAAACATTGCACAAATATATGCAAAGCTTATTTTTTTTAGAAAGATTCGATGAATTTGGATTTTAAAAATTGAACTTTGTGATTTAAAATAATTAAATACCACGAGAAAAAGGAATTAATCATTTATTGTTGGAGGGACAGAGCCCAATAGAAGACCCCTTTTAGTCCAAGTTACACATTCATGCATTTAAAAACTATCTTAAACAGGGGGTTTACCCCTCTGGTGGAAAAAAAAAAGTTTCAATCTGAAAAACGCCAGAACTTTATTTTTCGATTTTTAACTTTTCTTATTTGTTACATATCTATATTGTTTTAGCGTTATTTTAAAAATTTCTTAGTAATTAATTAAGTAAAATAAAAAATGAAAACTTCATTAAAAAAGCAAAATCAACAAAACCCAAAATGCACTAAAAATAGTGCATTATTTTTAGTGTAAATAAAATGCACTTTTTCGTCATGCTGATTAGCTAAGTTCGAAACTCCAGTGTTAAAGTTTTATCAAAAGTATTTAAAGTAACTCCACTGTTAAAGTAAGCAGTTACGAGTTTTGCTAATTAGCATGACGATATATCACCTCGTACCGCGGCAAAATCGGGTTCCCGATGTATGACTCTAATTTGAAGTATTTTTAATTAATTACAAAATAATAATTAACTAAAACTAATATATTCAAATATTACTCAAACATATGAAAATTAATTTTTCATCAAAAGGCTGCATAAAAATATTCACTAAAATTCGATGAATTTGGATTTTAAATATAAAAGTTTTTTTTTTTCCAACCAGAAATACTGTATTAATTTTAGGAAAATATTCCATATGGCTCAAAGGACAAAATAATAAAAGCACGTGTCCCGCGGCAAAATCGGAGAACCAGACCCAATGCATGACTACTTTGAAGTTTTTTTTTTAAATTAATTAAAGAATAAAAAAAAATATTTAAATATTACCTAAACATGTGATTAATTAATATTTCATCAAAGGAATACATTAGCAAAAAAACGAAATTCGATTTTAAACTTTACTCTTTCTTTTCAACCATAATTGCTAGGAAATTTCCGAAAAATATTCTTATTTACAAAGAACAAAATAAAAAATTGACTAACCAAACTAATTATATTCTTAGTTTGCAGAATTAGCTGAAACGAAACTGTTAATATTTTAAATTCCAAATATGAAAACTGACAAAGGATAACAGATGCGTCGAGTTGAAAGCAATATGTCTTGGAAGATCCTAGAGCCAAAGTTCGGAGCACGAAATTTAAATAATGAATGAATTACATGGGGCTGTCTGGTTTGTTTGGCGCGAAAAATCGGATTCACCGGTCGACTCTTAAATCGAGTTTGGCTGGAAAGCATTCGAAGGGTCTTCGGTACTAAACCGGTTTCTGCGTGTAAATCGCTGCACGCTAAAATCGGATCGTAGCGTTGGCGCTAAATCGGATCGCGACATTGGCGCTAAATCGGCTGCTATATCGGAACACTACGATGGCGCTAAATCGGCTGCTATATCGGAACACTACGTTGGCGCTAAATCGGCTGCTATATCGGAACACTACGTTGGCGCTAAATCGGCTGCTATATCGGGACATTACGTTGGCGCTAAATCGGCTGCTATATCGGAACGCGACGTTGGCGCTAAATCGGTTTCTAAATCGGATCGCGATGTTAGCGCTAAATCGGCTGCTAAATCGGATCGCGGCGTTTGCGCTAAATCGGAATTCCGGAATTTCACGGAAGATTAAATAGATAAATCGGATCGCCGATGTTAGCTTTAAATCGATATTTCGTCTAACATCGATTTAAGGCCCAGTCCTAGTGTGCACATACTTCATGAACTTTAGTGGCCTATTCTTTTCCCACTGGGGTTTACTGCCTCTGATAAACGTGGATGCTGCAACCCAAGTATGCCCTCATGATTTCTCCTCTTTTCCTTTCATTTCACTATTACTAAACCATGCCTGTCTTGTGTTTGGCACAGCTTGGCCAAATGGGGCACATGCGTCATAAAACCCAAAACCGACCAACCTCTTTGGATAAAAGATAGGAGCCATTTCTCCATCCCTGTGTAAATTATACATTTCTATACTATGATGTATCCCATTATGCTCACCTTTGTCTTTTCTCTTTTGAAGGATTTAATAAAATTTATTTTCCCTGGATACTTCTGTGCCTCAATATTACATTGGTGAATTTCTGACATATTCAATACTATACAAATCTTCCAATAGATGACTGCCTTTGCCAATTCTGCATTGTCTGTAACTTTGATTTCTTTTATGACATATGTGTAAAATGTTTTAAGATGATAATCAAGGCACATTGAGTCAAATACAGTGCAGAGTCCAAAATCCAGAATCCTCCGGACCTTAGCCATTCCAAATTTCGGATTATTTGCATTTTTTGTAAAAAAAAAACCCCTTAACTTAACACCCTTGCATGGAAATTTGCGTTTGCAATAGTAAAGTAGCGGATATATAAATAGAAATAATTTTGGAAAAGGGAAAAAACTTTTTAATACAATGCAACAAATTTTACTTGCAAATCTTCTAATTTTTCTGTGTGGTAATTACTCTGAACATGTTCGTTATTTTGTGTCGTTTCTTCAATTAGGTTCAGGTTTAACTCCTCGTTCTTCGGAAATATGTAAAAATGTGAGGTAAAACAAAAACAAAAAAAAGCCGGTGGCAGGCCTTCTAACACATTACTTTTTGTCACTTTTTATTTTTTTCACCTTCTTGACATTTTGTCACCTTTTCAGGGGTTTCAAGTTCTTAAATTCTATTTAAAGAAGAAAAATTTTTGGAGCGCAGTTAAAAAAAATTCATTTTTTCTAAAAAAAAACAGGGTTTGCACGAATTCAATTTCGAAACGTGCGCTACATTCCACCGCAAGAATGGATTTAAAAATGTACCGTTTCAACTGTGAAAGGATACTTCATGTTGCCTGCAGTGTATTAGCAGCAAGTTCTGGAAATTTTCCCACAGGAAAAGGCTATCAGTAAAACGAAGCACCAAAGTTTAAGGGAAGCAGCAGAGGTCGGACAAGTGCATGTCCGACCCCTCTTACCTAATTACCTAACTTGAGTGGCATTTACGACTAACGTTTTCCTTTCATAGTATTGTGTGGCGTATCATTTGGCGCAAGATAGATAGATATCATCAGTCGACAGGGTCAAACAAAAGGAGTAACCCTCTAGGAGGTCAGATGCCGACAGCTCGTAAATGGTGATCGATGCCAGTGGTCACTTAAAAGGGGAGATAACATCCTCCATACACAGATCTGAGGGCGGTCTCAACAGACACATTTTATTTTCGGATTCTGGAATAAGACGAGAATGGAGAGGTTAAGAGACCGGACAGATCAAGCTGTTTTTTACTCAACGTTAACCCAGGAGGAGAGCTAATGCGTTTAGTACCTTTGTCATCACATGTTGCAGTTTCTATTGTGTGTCTGATTATGTCTAGAAGGTATAGATACGTCAGGGTAAACTCTGAAAGGACGGTGGAATCTTCAATATGTATGATAGTTTACTCTTGAAGGTGTCTTCGGCAAAGTTTTTAAGGCGATAGAACATCAACCTCTCACATATTCTAAGCACTCGAAGCTCCCTATTGAGAACCCCGACATTCCTGTCTACGGAACGGAGGTTATTCACGCGCTGCTCTCTTTGTGACCCAGAAATGAGGGCATGGAAATCTTAATGGACTTCAGCTGTTTCTTCAGGAGCTTGAGATCTGAAAGATTCTAAACCTCTCCATAACCAGAGATTGCAAAAATTTCGGTCATCTCTGTATCCAGAGGGTTAAATATTGAAGGAGCGTTACAAACGTATTGAGAATCATTCTCTGTTATCAGTGAAGTTGATTATTACAAATTCTTGAAGTTTTTTTTAGTGAAAGTCAGTTTTAAAAAAAAATAATAACATTACTTTCTACCCGAAAAAAAAAACTAATTGACATTGGGACATGTAATATTCAGACAGTACATAATGCTTTTCTTAAAGGTCTAAAAGAGTTGGGGGAAGATGTGTCTCAACTAGTTTTTACTATTCACAGATTTTTTAATCAGTTGCCTAAGCATTGGTCAACCTACAAACAAATTCAAGAAGACTTGAAACTTCCCACTCACCATTTCCTCAAGCATTGTTCAAGCTGGTGGCTAAGCTTAAACCCAGCTGCTGAAAGGTTGCTTGAACATTGGATTGCAGTTCAAAAGTATTTCCTTTACTACATTCCAATAAAGAAGCCAAACATGATGCAAAGACCAGGCTACAAAAAAAAATCTTCATTTACTTAGAAGAGAAATTATGAAGGCTGAGGTGATATTTGTCGTATCAAGTACAAGTATATTTAATCATGTGACCGAATTTCTTTAGAAAAAGGAACCTCTAATACATAACCTTCATTCTCAACTTGAATTGTTGACAAGAACAATTTTGGGTAGGATCTACAAAGAGGAATTTTTTCGAGATTTGAAAATGGCTAAATTGGAAGATATGTGTTCTCAGAAAATGTTGCCTCTGGCTGATATTGTGATTGCAGATCAAATTTCTAGAGCGCTTCAGAATGTGAAAGAGAAGGAAATTAATTAATTTTTTTCTAAAGGCTCAGAAGCATTACATTGCCAGTGTTAAAAATCTTTAGAAGTCCTCCTCCTTCAGTTCATCTCTCCTTAAAAGTTTATCCTGTCTTGATCCTCTTGAGAGACTCAGTGGCGAGAGTGTGCGACAAGTATTAGAAGTTGCAAGAACCATTATATGGGATGTCCAGACAGACATACCACTGGATGAATGGAAATTACTCCAAAAAGAATTTAAGTAAGGAGGATCTTGAATGAAGCCTATTGATGTTTACTGGAACCAGTTCTTCAGACTGTGAGCCATTAGTGGTGTGGATCCTAAATACCCAGTTATGTCAAAGCTAGTGAAGGCTACTCTGTCACTTTCTCATGGTAATGCTGACATTGAACGTGGCTTCTCAGCCTCAGAAAGAGCTTTGACAGGAGACAAAGCATCAATGTAAGAACGCACACACAATGCATTGATGACGGTTAAAAGTAGCTTGCCAAATTTTGACGATCAACCTTATTTGGTGCCAATCACATCAAAGCTAATGGATGTGGGAAGGGTTGCATATAAAGCCTACACTGCCTATTTAGAAGGTATAAAACATAAGGAACAAGAAATTTAGAGAAGGACAGAAAAGAAAAAGATAGACTGGAAGCAGAGAAAAAAAATTAAAGCAGCTGGCAAAGAAAAGATAGGTGATAGAAGGAGACGAATGAAAACTTAAAATTATGCGTAAGTAAGAGAATGAGATAATGGACAGTGCTTCAAAATTGTTAAAGGAAGCCAATGATAGGCTCAAGAAGGTGATACAAAATAAAGATTTTAAGAAATGAGCACTTGCTCAGGCAATGATTGAAGGAGCAGCAAAAGTCTCAGATGATGGTGGGCAGCAAAGACTGACTTTAAAAAGTGCACATTCTTCTATTGAGAAGAAAAGACAAAATTAATTTCAGACCTTTTCAACAAAAAAAATTAGACATAATCTTCCAAAGAAAAGGAAGAAATTCTTCAAGCTGTGTCAAAAATGAACAAATTAAAAAATCATCATTACGATTATTTTTATTTTTATGTTAATATTTTAAAATGATGTACATTTGAAATGAAGAAAATAAAAATATCCTTCTAAAGAAAGGATAGGGGAGGATTTTTTTTTTCAATCTTTATATACTTGAATATATTTAGCATTATTGTTATTTGTCACTTTTTTTTGCTTGATTAGTCACTTTTTTCTGCTTGATTAATCACTTTTTTCTGCTTGATTAATAACTTTTTGCACCTTTTGGGTTCAATTACTCACTTTTTTCTGCTTGATTAGTTACCTTTTGCACCTTTTGGGTTCAATTAGTCACTTTTGTCACCTTTTTAGACATTTAAACCTGTTACCTTAATTAAACAGACCTTAAACCCTGAGCCAGTTAACAAAACGTTCTGATTTCAAACAATTCCGGATTTGGGACTTTGTACTGTAATTCATATGGCAGACATCTGAGCACTAGTTCAATAAGGGAGGAATATATATAATAGCTATCCAAAGCAGGCCTTACATGTTGTGGTTAATATCTAGGGTCACTTTTGAAACTTGTTTTCATGTTTCAGTAGCCAGAAATACTTTGTGAAATATTTAATATTTGATACTTGGGAATCAGAACTGGCCGAAAAAAGCATTTAAGTCAAATATTAGTGTTTTGTGACTTCATTAATGTTGAAATGCAACAGGAATAACTCTAAAATTTATTTAATAATAATTTTAAAAAGTTAGATTGTATTTTGCTATGGAAGAAATGCAGTTGAAAACCCCACATGGAATAGGTTGCCTTTGATTTTAATTCTCTTTACCCTAATTTAAAAAAAAATCAAAGCTTTATATTTTCACTGTGCAAATGTTGTGTTCTCAATCCTTTATGTCTACAGTATATATATACTTTTTAGTTTATAGATGGCAGGATATATATTCAGACAGGCAAAGTACTTAAGCCAGCTCAAGTAACTTATCATGATCTTCCTCCTGGTTCTGAAAAAGAAAAGGGCAACCCTTCACACATACCTTCAAAGAGCCAACCAGCTCCAGATACCAATGTGAAAGTAATAGCTCCACCTGAAGCAAATAGTAAAAATGAAGTGAGAATATTGAGTTTATTTTCTTATCAATTCCATTAATCTAAGACAGAAATATCTTAGCATTTATTCAGATCCTATAAGACAGTTAGCCACTGCGTAGCCAGCACGGCTTTGACCGTGACAGTTCCAAAAAGGTCGAAAACGTTGGTTCAAGGGAGAAAAATAACCAAAAAATCTCTATTTTAAAAACGGATTCCTATATATTGAATATTATGAACTATGGTTTGCTTCGCAAACCAAATCACGGTCGATGCCGTGATAGCCTCATCACTGTCAAATGCGCCAAATTCGATAACAGCCATCATGGTGTTGCCTGTGGTGTTGGTTTGCTTCGCAAACCAAATGGAAATTCATAGTCTATTGGAATGAATTCGCTATGCATTCCCATTTGGTTTAAATTATGAATGTTATGAACTATGGTTTGGCTTTGCAAACCAACACCATGGGCAATGCTGTGATGGCCTCGTCATTGTTGCATCAATAATTGCGAATCGATCCAATCGACATGACGTCACAATCTCTTGAACGTAAATAGTTGTAACAAAAATGTAAATAGTTAATTAAAAAATTATTTACTAAAAGAAAATGAAATGAAAATGAATGAGATTTCAAATCCGTTGAAATTTTCAATCTATATTTAGTAATCCAGATTTTACAGAACTATATAATGCCAGTCAAAATGTTTTTTTCTTTGTTTTGCTTTTGTTCGCTTGAGCTAAGGAAATGAAATATGTGATGTCTCTTATCAATTAAAGGTCATTCTTCCCAGTAGTGATCGTATTGGAGAAAATATTAAAGTTTAAATTTAAAAATTATGTGTTTAAAGAAAATCATATTTTTAGGTATCGATCTAATGTGAAATTTTCCGCAGAATACAAAACCATTGAAATTTTACTGTCTTTAACGATCTAGGAGATAGAAAAAAGAACTACATTTCTGAAGTTAAAACTTCATTTGTTTTTTTTAGTCTGCTGACAAATTGTTCCTCTGCAAAATGAAAGTGGAAAAAAACATTAGAATCTGCTTTCTCTTTTTGCTGTTGCCATTGCAAAGAAAACAATAATAATTATATTCTATTAAATTCATTTTAAAATGTTCTAGATTAAGTTTTATAATTCGGGCTGGACACAAAAATTGCAAAAAGATTCGGACTTCCTGTGTGCCAAATTTCATTACTGTAGGTGCCATTGATTCGTTAGGACACTGCATAGTGGAGGGCAACCACTTCCCTTTATAATAGTAGAGACTAAACAATGCCAGCCAAAATGTTTTTTTAATGCGAAGTTTGACATGATTTTACAATCCCTTGCGAAAATATAAAAGACTAGGGGGTTCCAAATCCCTTGAAATTTTAACTATCTTTAACGGTCTAGGAGATAAAAAAAAAGAACTAAATAACTCCAGTTAAAAGTTTATTTGCTTTTTATCGTCTGCTGGTAAATCATTCCTCCGCGCAAAATGAAAACAGAAAAAAAAAATTAATTTAGAAGTTGTGTCGTTGCATTCAATAATAATCAAATTTCATTAAATTCATTTAAAAATGTCCTAGATGGAATTTTAAAATTCCCCATGGCGCAAAAATAGCAAAAAATTCGGAGTACCTGTGTGCCAAATCCCTTTACTGTAAGTGCCATCGATTCGTCAGGACTTTGCATGCAGAAAACAAACAGACAGACAAACATTTCCTTTTATATTAGAGAATAGAATCAACACAACTATTTTCTGAAGTCATTTCACGCAATGCCAATATATTTTTTGGTGGGTAGAATATGCATCACCTCTTCTACCACTTTAAAAAAGTATTTGTTTAAAAATTAAGTTAGTGGTGAGACTTGTTAATGTTCTTTATAATATACCTAAGAAATTTTTAAAAATGTGTAAATATGAATTATTTCAGAAAATATTTTAAAGTGCTCTTAGAATACAAGACATTAAGAAAACATTATAATAATAGAACAAGTGTTTGATGTATTTCATTACAAAAATCAAGCATACATGCTTACCTTTTTTATGTGTTCATTTATTAGTCTAAGAAAGACAACCCACGAAATGCACCTGTTGATCAGCCCTCCATCCTCACGTGCACACCCCTTCCATCAGGTTCCAAGTTACCCTATGATGTCATAGAAGACACTGTTTTTCCAGTGATCTCAGATTCTGGTAATAAGAGCACACCATCTGATTTCAGTCATCTTCGAGAAATGATAGCATCTAAAAACAATGAAAGTCATGCAGGTTCTGATCAAAAAGCAAGTGTTAATCAAAATGTAAAATGGAGTAGGTAAGTATTAGGTTTTTCACCACTCTAAGTATTTACCATTCTATTCTATATAATTTATGTTGAAAAGATTGAAAAATTCTTATAATTTTTTTTATATTTGCCTGCTTAGAATGCCAACTGTCTGATTATGTCAAAAGAAAAAACTAAGTAAATGAATAAAGATCAATATGAATAAAATATTTTCAACCTAATAGCTTGGGAAATTAATAATTTTGTTATAGTGACATTATTAGCTTTTGATTTGTAGAAGTAAAAGTGGCTCTTATTGTTTACTAGCTCGGCGTTGCCCGTGCCCATAGTGTAAGATATTAATCTGATGTAAAATTTTCCGCAGATTTCAAATCCGTTGAAGATATATTCAATTAAAAAATTATTTATTTAAAGAAAATCATATTTTTTGGTATCAATCTAAACTGAAATTTTCCGCAGATTTCAAATCCATTGAAATTTTTACTCTATCTTTAACGGTCTAGGAGATAGAAAAAAAGAACTGACTTCAGTTAAAAGATTTATCGTCTGGCTGGAAATTTATTCGTCCGCGCAAAATCAAAACAGAAATGAAAAAAAAATAATAATAATTTTCTCCGCGTATTGCGGATGAAAGAAACTTGACATATTTTCAAACCCTAACTGCAAGGTCACACGGGTAGAAAAAGTTCTCCATGTTTTGCGTTTGTAAAAGCGATGGAGAATAAAACTATTAAGTTCATTTAAAAATCTTCTAGATTGAATTTTAAAATTCGCTGCGACCCAAAAATTGCAAATAATTTGGACAAACCTGTTTGCCAAATCTCAATGCTGTAAATGCCATAGAATCGTCAGAATTTTGCGTCAAGAAACAGACAGACAAACACTTCCTTTTATAATAGTAGAGATGTAGTCAGTTCATTCTTGCTGTCCTTGATGATAGTAACTTAGAAACATCTATCAGTCCAGGATTGGAGAAAGTTAGACCTGGTCTTTTAACTCCAAATTCTGATGTATCAAACAAGCATTTAATTAATTTTGGTAATATATTGTATAGATAAAAAAAATATAACAGATCTAGTTTTGTTGTGTGTTAGTACATGTTTTTTATGGAACTAGATATCTGTGACTTTATCCTTTAAACACTTGTAATTTATATTGTAAATTTGTTAAGGGTATATAAAACACAAACACACACAAAACCAAAGTGTAAAGTGAAATCTACTCCATGTTTCACTTTTCCTTCAATGATTTCCTAACTTTTTTAAAAACAACACACCAAAGTGCTTCTTAAAGACAGATTTTCTTTCAGGTATTAGAATTGATCTGACTTTTAATAAATATATATTTGCCAGCTGTTTCTGGAAACATTGTCATTGTGAGTTCATAATTGTTACTGATAGTCTAGCTGTGAGTGTAAAGAGGTTTTTACTACCCCTTGGATTCCTTGACACCTCAAAAAGTCGAGATTGAATACATGAATCTACAGTTATTTATTGCACAATAGCTACAGATTAACAATTTTAATTTCTACAATATGACTGCAGGTTCTCTTAGCCATTTTTTGGGGGACATACTGATGCAGGTTCTAAGTTTGACAATATCTCCATGCTGAGTGAATTTGGTCGATCCACTTTCAACTGAGCTCAGAAGTAAATTAATATAAATTTACACCTATTTGAATGCTATTAGTTAATTTGAGTGCTGCCATTCACAAAATTGGATTGATCTCAGCTGATGTGTTCAAACATATCATTCTATATAAAAGCTCCCAAGTGCAAGGTTGCCACAAATAACTTTTTGCTAATAATCGATTCAAACTTGACATTTAGAGGTATATTTTAAAGCAAAATCGTTTAAAAAGCTATCATTTCACACGTTTAGTGACTTTTCAAAAAGGCTGGTGATGTGTTTTGAAATTTCATCAAAGGTCAATGAACTCTGTTCAATTCTTTCTCTTCAATTTTTTTTAAGCCGGACCACTTAATCATTGTTCACACCGTGGTAGACCACGTCCACTCCTCGTCACACCTATCCCAGGTGGACGAGGGCTTTTCGGACGGTGAGTCCTAGGGCCTTCCTCTCAAGTTTCTTTTTAGAGGCTCTCCCTAGCCTTTGGCTAATCCGCTGTGGGTTTTGAATAACTCGGTATGGAGGGGTCTGCTTCTACTCGAGAGAGAGATGAACTGTTATCCAAATAGATTAGATATCCAAGCTAAATTAATCAAATAAATAGATAATCAAAAACTTGCTCAGCTGATTCCAAATTTACTATATTACTGCTTTAAAACTCGTATTGCTCCATATTCTCAATAAACGTTTAAAATGGATTAAAACGTTTATGAAGCTAATCATTTCAAACGTTTGGGGACTTTTCGAAAAGGCTGGTGACATATTTTTAAATTTCACCAAAGGTCAATGAACCATGTTCAATTCTTTCTCTTCAATTTTTTTATTAGATTTTTAAGTTTATGACTTTCAAGATTTCTGGAATATGAAAAATTATCTAGTATTAAGGTAGTTCTTAAGTTTAATTTTAAATATGGGGTGATTTCACAGTGATTAGCTAAGGTGCATTTATGTGTAACAAAATTTTTTTTTCCATGACGAATTGTTATCTAAATAGATTAGATATCCAAGCTAAATTAGCCGAATAAATAGATAATCAAAAACTCGTTAAACTGATTCCAAATTTACTATATTGCTTCTTTAAAACTCATCACGTTGCTCCATATTCTCAAAGTAACCGTTATGAAGGATGCTTTAATTGTTAATATCCTTGAGTATCTCTTAATATCATAAAAGGAAGTGTTTGTTTGTTTTTTTCGCCGGTGCAAAATCCTGATGATTCTCTTGCACTTACAGCAATGAGATTTGGTACACAGGTAGTCCAAATTATTTGCAATTTTTGGATTGTGGCGAATTTTAAAATTCAATCTAGAAGATTTAAAAATAAATTTAATAGCTGTATTCTCTATCTGTTTTTCAAACGCGGAGAACTTTTTCTACTCATGCGACCTTGCAGTCAGGGTTTGAAGCCATGCCAAGTTTTTTTCATCTGCAGAACACGGAGAAAATTTTTTTCGTTATGATGACCTGATATTGGTAGAAATTACGAATCTTACCTGGGTTTGAGTTTACTTTTGGTTTGTTGCTCTATTGTCATTTTTTGCTACATGACGGCAAATAAAACTGAAACCTACGATTTAAAGAGGATTCCAAACTTAAAGTGGAAGGTACATTTTTTTCCAAATCAGAATTTCAAACCCAGAGCCTCTTCAAAGGCAGAAATACTTGTTCTGGATAAGGAATCATTCAACTTGCAAATACAGTCTACATCCATTCGTAATCTGACACTAAAAAAATAGTGTATCTCTAATATTATAAAAGGAAGTGTTTGTCTGTTTGTTTTTTTCATGGGCGCAAAATCCTGATGATTCTATGGCACTCACAGCAATGAGATTTGGCACACAGGTAGTCCAAATTTTTTGCAATTTTTGGGTTGCGTCGAAATTTAAAAATTCAACCTAGAAGATTTTTAAATGAATTTAATAGTTTTATTCTCCATTGGATTTCCAAACGCGGAAAATTTTTTCTACTCATGCGACCTTGCAGTCAGGGTTTGGAATCCTACCAAGTTTTTTTTCATCCGCAAAACACAAAGATTTTTTTTTTAAATTTCCGTTTTGATTTTACGCTGACGAATAAATTTCCAGCCAGACGATAAATCTTTTAACTGAAGTCAGTTCTTTTTTCTATCTGCTAGACCGTTAAAGATGGAGTAAAAATTTCAATGGATTTGAAATCTGCAGAAAATTTTAAACCAGCTTAATATTTTACACCACGGGCACGGGCTAGCCACACAGTGGCTAGTGAACTATATATAATTATACTAAACAATAAACAAAAATGTTAAAATTTAGTAGACTTAAAAACTATAATTAATTTTATTTTAAAGATGCAATAAATTCTTTAGTTAAATGATTTAGTTGGCTTTCTTGTGTATTTTACTGTAGTTAAAACTTATTTCAATCGACAGTGTTGGAAACTGAAATTGTCAATGTCTGTTTCATGCTCAATTCAAACATTTTGTTTTAGCCAATTCACTTTGTATCTGAGTAACTAAAATTAGTTTTAATAGGAGACTATTTTTGCTAGTTTTTAAGAATGATGCTACTATGTTTTTCTCAAGTGCTTTTGCTGTGGCAGTTCTGCAAGTGTTTTGAAGTTGACACCTGTAACACTTGCACAGTTTAGGCATCCATTGCCCACTTCATGAGACAATGTTTTCCAATCTTGTGATTTTCATTAAATCCATATTTTTGTTTCTACTATTCTAACAAGTATTTTTTATTCAATTTACAGAGATGAAGATAAATTGATTATTTATAATTGTCAGAGATACGGAATCGTCAAGAAAGCATTTTGTAGTTCAGCTGATGCGCTAAGAAGGACTGCAGAAGAAGTAATACAATGACTGTATTTTTATCAATTACTTAAATAAAATAACAGCAGTGTAGTATCCTTAGAATGCTATTAGTGTACATGAAATTCCAGCATTCCTTTAAAAAAAATTTAAATTCTGGACAATTTGGAGGCAAAAAAAAACAAACAAAAAAACAATTAATAAAATCTGAAGCAAAATCAACAATTAAAAAAAAATCATCTTTGTGAGATGTCTATTTCAACATTCTCGATTTTCAAGTGAAACAGGGACTGCTGATGCCCAATCCTGTCAGCCTCAAATTGTTTCTTACTGTGATTGGTTAATGATTGTCCTGCATAATGAGTAACTATAGCACACTTTTCTCCACTACCTCATATTTCTAGTAGAGGCTAGCACCCAGTCGAAATAGCATGTGCAGTAGGTCCATGGTTTATTCTCTTCATTTTCTTGTCTCTATAAGAGACTTCTGTCAAGCTCTAAGACAGCATTTAGATCATCCATACCGAGTTGCCAAGATTGGTTGCACTTTTGGGGCTCTTTTAACTTAGGGGTCAATCCATGTCAAATCATCCAGAAAAAAAAAGGATTTGACACCCATGATCACAGATTTTGATGAAACTTGGCATGTTTGTTCCTTTTATGGATTTAAGAACACGCATAAATTTTTTTCGCTCTATCTCAAGCGGCTTATGTTTTATAGCATGTTAAAGTTTCTGGAATTTTGCGGTTTTTATCGATCAGACGGAGGAAGCAGAATTTCTTTATTTTAGAAAATAAATTATATATCCCTTGTTTATCAACCAATGTTGATGAAATTTTTTAAGAGTTTACATCAATATGTAAGGAGTCCAGAAAAAATAAATTATACCTGCAAGTATCTTATACATAATCAGAAAATAATTCCAAAGTTCTATTTAAAGATTTTAAAAATAAAATGGCTAGTTCTATGGTAAGTGGAATATCTTCAAAAGGGTTAAGGACAATCAAACATTTTTTTTGTATTCTTGTTCTAAAAGATATGCTTTACCACATGGAAAAATAAAATGAATGGTTTTTTCACTCCTTTATTATTTTTCTCACTTTAAAGATAGAAATCACTTGACTCGCTCATTTTCTTGAAATCGTTAAATTAGAATAACAATTTTAGTGAAATTATAATAAAATTTGAATATTTATAATGCTTCTGGAATGGAAAATGTATTACAAAACTTACCATTGAAATATTTCAAATTCTAGGTAATAATTCTTTAATTTTCTACAGTGCTTTCATAAGGTTGATTGAACATGCATCATGCATACTTGAGAGAATAATTAAGTTCTTCCAGTCATTGTTTTAGGGGTTACACAATTGCAATGACGTGAGGGATCGGTACAACACATTCATCTTTCCTTTTGGGTCAGAAAAATGACGGTGGTTATCCATGAGGAAGTAAAAACTTTACAGTGGAATCTTCTTCTGCATTCACCTCACTCACCATACCAAAATACCATAAGCTGCCATAAACACAAGCAATAAAACATCCAGGATATGTCTTAGAAATAAGTTGGAAGTTAATATTTGTAATGTTGGATTTTCAAAACTCGAAGTTCATTTGTTGTTTTAATTTGTCTTTCCAGGTGTCATTGAACACTTTCCTTCCTAGCTAAGTGTTTTACGTTAAACCCATATTCCTTCACATTCTGTTTTACCATGACTGGTTGTAAAAATTGACCACTGGGCTTTTAGTTGAAAGTACTTTTCATGCAGACACAGATTAATAAAGTTGTATTTATTTTTATATTGCCCAGAACATCCGTCACTGAAGTAGTGAATGTTTGCTATGTGGGTAGTTTTTTCAGGAAGGTAGTTACAGTTTTTTGGATCTCATACATCATACGTGCATCATGTTTAAGGTCATCAGATTTGATACAAAGAGGTAAAGGTTATATTTTGATGGGCAATTGTCGCACTGCCTTAGCGTACATTCTCTTACTGCTCCTTCACAAACAATGTACGAAAAAGGTCTTTGTAATCCTCTTCAATACCTGCTCAGTGAATCAATAAAATCACATTTTGATGTACTGTGCAAACATACACTAAGTGTGTGCTACTGGCACCAGCCAAAACACACCATATCAGGTACTAATCAAAATTGAAGACACATCTTTTTTGTCACAGCCTGAGTGTATTTATTGCTAATAATATTTCTTGAAATAAGTTACTGTGTTAGTGAGTTGACTAGTTTTGAACTAGTTTTTAAAACTAAATTTAAGTTGTAATGTAATTTTATTTACTTTAATTATACCTAATTGTTGAAAAAAAAGAAATTAATTATCTTATTTCTAAATAATCTCAAGATATAATTGTGGATAACCTATTTTAAAACATTTTTTTGTACACACACAGGTCTGATTAACAATATTAATTATACTATATTACTTTAATAATTTTAAATTTGTGTTAGCTTTGTCTAATTTTATTTAAATTAGTTGATATATGTGACATTTGTTGTTAAAATTTACTAAAATTGTAACTTTAATTTAACGTTTTTAAGAAAATTAGTGAGTCAAGTGATTTCTATCTTAAAGTGAGAAAAAATAATAAAGGAGTGAAAAAACCATTCATTTTATTTTTTCATGTGGTAGAGCATATCTTTTAGAACAAGAATACAAAAAAATTTTTTTGATTGTCCTTAACCCTTTCGAAGATATTCCACTTAGCGTAGAACTCGCCATTTTATTTTTAAAATCTAAATAAAACTGGAATTTTTTTCTGACTATGTATAAGATACTTGCAGGTATAATTTATTGTTTTCTGGACTCCTTACATATTGATGTAAACTCTTAAAAAATTTCATCAACATTGGTTGATAAACAAGGGAGATATAATTTATTTTCTAAAATAAAGAAATTCGGTTTCCTCCATCTGATCGATAAAAACCGCAAAATTTCAAAAATTTTAACAGGCTATAAAACATAAGCCATTTGAGATAGAGCAAAAAAAAATTTATACGTGTTCTTAAATCCCTAAAAGGAACAAACATGCCAAGTTTCATCAAAATCTGAGACCATGGGTGTCGGACCCTGGTTGAACTGACGTGGAATGACCCTTAGCATTCTAAAAATGGCATGCATTGCATTGTATTGTCTTTTCAGAAAGGAAACTGGAGAGTAGAGTTGAGTTATAAGGATGTCCAAAGCATTCCTGGTCATTAATGTTATGCTATGCTACTGGAAAATAATATATAAATTCATCATTGGTGAATTTTGTTATTTTTATACACTAGGGGGCTCTGCCCCCTGCTTGCTCGTCAACCCTCGATGATTGCTATGCAATCATATTTAGTTTGCTTCATGAACTATACTTTTCAACAATGAGGGGATTGCTTCACAATCCTTCCCCATTTGGATCGCTGCTGGATTGATCTTGGAAACTCTAGTACGACGTTAATTGAAGGTTCCCTTCCCATTGCGATATTCATCGCATGCGCCCGAGTAACTGAAAATTGCCTACTTTTTTTGCAAGATTAGCGGATCCTTATATAAGCCGAAAAAAAAAGGACACTAAAATCTAAGGATTAAATATACAACATAAAGGGGAATAAAAAAGGACACTGAAATCTCTCCTAAGGAGAAAAAAAGAAACCGTTTTCTCCGTTACCGCATAGAAATACTGAATCATAAATATGTTTTAGCTGATCTGTGTTGTTTGTTGTAATAGTACTTAAGATTTTCATATTTGACTGTTGCTATGGAAACGGCGACCGAATATCTCGGTTCTTCTGAAAACATTGCAAACTCTCTAGCGCATGCTCTCAAATTTTATGAATTAATTAATTAACAAATATCGTATGTGTTTACCGTATTGCTCATGCTCCAAATTCATTGACCTGTTGAACCACAAGACTCGCTATCACGTCACTCGCTATCTACCAATCACAAAGCGAATAAACTTGAAAAGGATAGAAAATTTTTCTTTTATAATAGAAAGATAATGACGCTTTGCTAAATAAATTATGCAGTTGTGGCTTGTTATTTTTTACTTTTTGTGGTAGTTTTTTACCTTATTCCTTGGAAAGTGCAATTTCCACCTTTAATTTTTTTAAAAATTCTAGGTATTTTAAATTCAAAAGTATTTATTCCAATTCGTCAGTAGCTTTTAAAACTTGTTGATAGGAAAAAATTAAATTAAAAATGAAAGGTAGTTAAAAGCACTCATTGTAGATGAGCTGCTAAGTAATTTTTTTCATTTGAATATGGTTATACCTTCCAAATTCTATGGAAGGCATTGCTTTCTCATTATAAGAAAGCCAATGCTAATTTTTGATCCCTATTTCAACTAAAAAGAGGGGAAAGTAGTTAATGCTGAATAGAATAAAAATCATTTTCTTCCATGTAATTTTTTTTTATGGCTGTCAGTTTTCCTACTAGTTTATTTAATTATTTGTCAGGAAAAGAAAAAGGCCAGTGTCTTTCCAAGCTTTCTTCTATATCATTTCTATTTCTGCAGATATTTAGGAACTAAAAAGATAATAGAAAATTATAATTGGCAGAAATGAATATTTTAATTCCTGAATTGGTTTGAAAACTGTTAGAAAGACATGAAACAAAAAAATTAAAAAGTGTTTCAAATATTCACTCTAGATGCCGCCATGAAGTAATTTTTCATAAATGGATAGGAATTCTGCACATATTAACTGGATATGATGATCTTGTATTTCTAAACATTTCTCTGTCGTCTCAAAAGTGTAAAACTGCCTTAGAAATACAAATATTTTTCTCAAATTCATGGAATTTGCTATTTTAAAAAGTGTATAAACTTTGACTATATATCTTTCAAATGTGTAAGACTAACAATCCTCCAATGTGTAGATCGTAATATGCATTTTATGCAACTGTACTTCTGTTAGAAAAAGTTTAAAGTGTTGCTATTTTTATTAAAGCTATTTTTTATTAAAGCTATTTTTTTTTGTACTGTAACTCATAATTCATGTTTTATATCTATTAGGTTGAAGAGAGGTTTGTGTTATTGATGCAAAGTCTTTCCAAAGACATGAAGATGCTGTGATTTTTATCCTTTTAGTGCAATCGAAAGAAAGAAACATCTTATTTTGAATGGTAAGGTTATTTAAAAGTTATTACTGGACTGATATGAAATGATACTGAAATACTCTAATGAAAATTATTATACAGTTTTGAATTTCATTGATATTATTTGAATTGAGATCTGAGTAATGATATTAATAATTATATTGAATGAATTGAGTTCTAATAAAGTTCCAACTCCAATTTAAGAAACATAAGTCAAGTTGTCACTTAGCTTTTGTTCTTGAAAAAAAAAAAAAAAAACGTTTTAGTAATATTTGTAACAATATCTTTAAGATTCCTTTAATATGTAAAAATTAAATCATTCTTTATAAAATTTTAATTTATTACATATGCATCCTTGATTTCTTTATCCATATTTTCTTTTCATTTGAAGAGAAATATCTAAAAACTGTTGAAGAAAAAAAAAAAGTAATTTCCATAGTGAGAACAAAGGAAAATAAACTGTTATAAACAAAACTTGTAACTGTTGTATAAACTTTATACAACAGTAAAAAAAAAAACCATAATCAGAATTATTTATTAGGCTATAAATAAAAGATATTTTTGATTGCTAATTTTTTATAATTTATGTTTACTGAATAAAACGAAAATTCATTCAGTTCCTTTAAATTTTTGTTCCTTTCTAAATATTTGTCTCCATATTATACTGTCCCATATTAGTCATCTGTACTATTATAAAAGAATGTGTTTGTGTCTGTGGTGATCAGATGAATCTATAGCACTTACAGCCATGAAATTTAGAACACAAGTAGTCCTAAAAATGATTAAATGCACCTCGAAGCTCAAATTTTTAAAATTAATTTATTAGCTTTTTACCTGACGCTGTTCTTTTGGACGTTTGCCAAGTTTCCACTCTCTGCCACGTTGCATGATGTTTGTCCAATGACTATTGTGTGAAAATTGCACCTATCTGATGAACTTCTGTGGTAGTGGTTCCAGGCTCAACCCATTTCATTAAAACTAACTTTCCATAAAAGATTATTACCTTGTTAAAACTAATTACTTTCAGGTGAAAAAAATTTTCAGTTAAAGCTTATTACATTTGGTTTTGATTTCACTGACATTGTCATTAATTTACTTTGTTCGTTGGAATCAGTGAGGTTTAGCGTTAAAACTTTTGACCTTGTTGAGCGGAGTTGGGACTTATTCTTAAAATTGTTATTTCTTTAATGCTTTCAGTATTAGTAAGGACATGACAAGAATGCTGTCACTACACGTTAACTATATACATAGTTAAAAGAAACTAGTTGCACATATTAAATAAATCTGACACAATGTGTGTAAATCAAATGAATGAAATAGAACATCCACTGGTCTTAAATACAATATACAAAGTGGCCAAAATTGACAGCACAATTATTACCACACGATTCCTTATCAAAAACCAACCTCAAAAAGTGTTATTCAATTTTTTGATTGAAAATGTTGCCCACAACAGCAAAGTAATAGGCAACACAACTTTTGGCCTTAACAACTCGCATATGAATCTAATATTATAAAAGGATGTGTTTCTCTATGTGTCTGCATGCAGTGTTTGATGATTCTATGGCATTTAAAATAATGAAATTTGGCACACAGGTAGTCCTAATTTTATGCGACTTTTGTGTCCAGCCCAAATTTTAAAATTTAATCTAGAACGTTTTAAAATTAATTTATTAGTTTTTTCCTCCTCTGTTCTTGTTTTTGGGAAGATGACGTCATAGCTTCCTCGACTGGAGAAAGGAAAGAATTTGCATTTTTTGACCTAGGAACTGTGCTAAGTTACAACAGCTAACGTCACATTGAAGAAAGGACAAATTCCACGTTTTTCGTCTTGTCTTTTCTTAACAGATTTTTGATTTTAGTATGTTTTGATTTACGATGTTGATTAGTTTAACTTTCATGTTAGCGATTAAACTTTGTCACGGGTAAATAATATTTGCGATTTTCTATTAAAGATATAGTAAACATTTCAACGGATTTGAAATATGCAGAAAATTTTACACTAGATTGACATCTAAATTTGATTTTCTTTTGATGAATAATTTTTCAATTGTAAGCCATGTCATGTGTCATTCTTAAAATTATTATTTTTTCTTTTTAATGTTTTCACAGTATCAGTAAAGTTTAATGTGTCCAGCCCGATTTTTAAATTTTAATCTAAAATATTTTGTAATTTAATGGCGTTTATTTATTACTAGTTACTTTGAGGCCATTACTGCATTGCCTGTGGTGTGGGAATGCGTAGCAATCACCAGGGTTAGCGAGCAGTGGTCACACCAGACCCCACGAAAAGAACTGTCACTGGCAACGCTGTGCTGGCCACGCAGTGGCTACTAGCAATGATGAATACATTATGACATGTTGAGCTGTACTGTAAGTGCTACGTGCATTGAATAGGAATTGGTGAATTGCTATGGCGCTTCCAAAGCCAGATTTCGCTTTCTGGTTGTTTTTGATAATTATCTCAACCTGGTTCATCCTTGGATGCACTTATGAAATTTTGGCTCCGAGTCCTAAAATCTTAGTTGCTGCTGCAATTTCAATGAGTAAAACCTGTCAATATATTAAGCTTCTTGAGATCCTAGAGAAACATCCTTATTACAGAAATAAAAGTCATAATTCAAAGGATAATTTATGTATTCTTTAAAATTATTTAAACCTAAAAAAAGTTAAACATGAAAATGTTCTGAATAATGCAAGATATTTTTGTCTAGTATATCATACGCCTACTTTTGAGACACATCAATTTATAACTGCTTGAAACAAGTGACCTCTTAACTCCCATTTTTAAAGAAACATTAAAAATTTCACTGCTTTCACAAACAGAATATTCACAAGGGACAAATAAAACAGTAAATTCATCTGAAAATATCAATAGTGCTTATGTTAAAGTAATTATTGCATCATACGTGTCTATATGCAATTTCTGACTTTTAAAAATGAAATTCAGTATGCTTTGAAAGAGTCAATGGGAAAGAATTAATAGGGCTTCTTTTTTATGTACTGGATAAATTATAAGGGAACGATAAAATGTGCATAATTTTAGATTCATTTGTGTTTTGCTGCACAGTAAACTTAATATTTTTATATTACAGACTGCTATTTGGATCTCCAAAGAAATTAGAAGACTTTGATCAATATGTAGATACTGTGTTTACTTTTTATTTATTGTATAAAAATTTTTTTTGTACATATTGTATAAACAAGAAACACATTTTAAAGTATAGAAGACAAATTTTGCTGCAATAAAGTTTAGACACTATACTAAATTTCAAGTGTATTTTGATTATTTTCCATTGATAAAACAATCTATTTTGTGCCTTATGCCTGTGATCTCTAACTTTAATGTAGGAAAAACTAATGTTGCAATATGAAAACACAAAATACAGATGATACTTGAGTATATACAGATACTACTTGAGTATATTGAGTTGAAATAAATTTTTATAAAAACAATAATGCAGTGATGCTTACTATATATTTAATTGCAAAATATAGCCTTTGATATGCAAACATTAAGGTATTGATTTCTTTTCAGCATATTAGGTTTTTTTTAGATGTTTTTGTGTTTTATATATATAAACCTACTCATATAGTATCACCTTTTCCAAGTCTTAGTGAATATCAAAATTATTCTCGATACTTCATAAAATGCTAAGTATTTTTTTAATAGTGTAAAAATCAGGATATATTAGTCATCAGTTTGACAGAAAAACGGACATTCACGTGGCCATGTAATGTTCATAAACCTCGCTTTAACTGAAGAGCTTATGTGTGAATAATCAAATGTATTAATCTTGGAATCGATAACAAATGCTGCTCCAGGTTATTTGGCTAAATAATGTAGAAACAACTGTCAAAGAAAATTTTATTGTAAAAGTGTTTGCAAATCTTCAATCCTATTTCAGTCAGTGAGAAATAATATGTTTTGATAATACTTTGCAAACTTCTGTTTTGATACTTCATAGGTCCTTATAATTTTTAGTAGGTTTATTGAAACTACCTGGATTAGCTATAATTTGAGATGCAGATTCAAACTTTGAAAATATAATTATTTTTACTTATCGTACTTGGACTAGCATGAGCTAGAGCAGGTCCAAAAGACAAGTTCCTTGAGTATTGATTTCACCGGGCACTTATAGAAATCCTCCCTAGAAGCTCCAATCCAGGGAAGAAGGTGCTCATGCACTTAGTGGCAGGTGGAAACTCTTTTCTCACCATTCGAACTTCATGCGCCTTAATGCCTACTTCTGAATATTGAAAGTGCATTCTGATCCATCCTGTCAGCGGAAAAGTCACTGGGGACAATGTCCTTGATTGTTCAAAGCCTTTGCCTTCCGTATCACTTCTAAAGTTAACCTACTAGTCCATAGTGGTTCTAGGTAGCCCTCTTTTACCCATTTGTCGTCTGTTTCATTTTCTTTGAGATGAGCAAGAAAGGGATCCACTGAATGTTTATTTCAGTTTTGAGATGACAATTCCTTCAGTGTTTTGCTGGCATCCCTAGTACGTGACACTACGTAACTTTTCTACCAAAAGATCAATCAAAACAAAACTCAGTGTTCAAGTTTGTATGTTGCTTTCAGTTCTTCCACGCATTTCAGTTCCTCAGTTGTGAGTGGCCCTTCATTTCGTATCTCCCATCTCTGTGAGAGTAGCATGCAGAAATTAACTTCTGTCAGTCCAAGGACAGGTAAATGGCTCAGTATGGCCTCCCAATGCAAAGATGGTGGATCCATGGCAATCTATTAAAAATAAATTAAACCGGCTTACATTTGTAAGATGAAATTTTACAATTGAAGAACTAATTTATGAATATGAAAATATTTGGCAATACTCAAACATTGTTCCTGTATACAAAAAGTGCTTCATAAGATGGTATACTTAGTTGCAGTAACTTTTTAAAGGCATTTTTTGCTACTTTTCTTTATGGTATTTTTATAGGTCATAGGCATTTGATTATCTCGTATTCAATGCGACTTCACAAGACTATGTGAAGAAATAAAACATGAATTATTGAATCATGGCACTAGCTATCAGGATTATTGTTTGTTTTGGCATTAGCTATTTTGTAAATTGCAAGTAACAATATTTACTTTTAGATTTTTATCTGCTATGTTTATATAGATAAATTTATCTTTAAACACACCTGATGCAAGGTGGTAATATGGCAAGGTACTCCCAAAATATAACACTCCAGGTCTTTCAGCCATTCAAAGTATTTTACTCGTATGTGCCATTTTTCATATTTTCTGTTTTGGTCTTTGCTAAGGAAAACCTCTTACCTGTGTAAAGGAACTCTCTCCTAATTTGTCAAAGAAGTCCAAAGGGTTGAAGTGAAATTGGCTTGATGGAATGCTATCAACCACATCCAAAGTTAAAACATTGGAATTTTCTTTTATGTCACTGGGATTAAAATCACTGAAGGGTTTCTCCATTATTTTCTTACACTCTGAATCAATGGAACCATTTTGATTAAACTCAGGCTCAGGATCCACGTATGCTGTGAAAAATTGAAAGACAATGAATTATGTATATTCCCATGCCTCAAGTAAGAATACTTAATTAAATTTGAAAAGCTTTAACATATTAGCTTTCAGTTATTTTTAAACATGTAGCTACACATGTTCACAATTGTATTTCAACAAGTAAATCAACTTAAAAATGGTGTGAGATGAGACAACTCAAACTATTTAAGTTGAGATAATCTATTGCAGATTCTGACAAAATGCAACAGGTTGACTGGGATTACAAGATTGATGTTTTAATAAACATTTTACCAATTTTAAGTCCTTTATCCTTTTATTTATCATGTGACCATCAATCCTGTCAGATGTCCATAGTGTTTCAGAATCCATTTGGTGAAGTCCTGATTCAAAAAGCTGTCATTAAACAAGAAGCAACAAACCAAACTGTCATGCATCATAACTTTAGTAAAAAATTTTTTGAATGGAACCAACTAATATTTTTCCTATAGTTTGATAAATAATTACATAATAGAATTGGGTAGTTTTTAAAGAGTTTTTCACATTTAACAGCATTCCCTTGATCCTTGAAAGTCCCTGAAGTATTTTTCTAACTAAGCTCTGGAAAAATATTAATACTTTATAATTCATAAGCAATAAAATTACTGAGATATTTTGAAACGAAAACTATTTTTTACCCTGAGCATTAGTTTTTTAAAAGATTAAATTGACATGTCCATATGTTTAAAGATGTATATGGAACGTTTGGTAGGTCAAGAAACATAAGAGTGACAGAAAGCCTTGTGAGCAAACTGCAGGCCAGTTTGGAATAGAGATGGGCGATCCGTTCAGGAGCTGACTCAAAGAGTCGACTCTTTTGACGGAGTGAGCGAGCGCTGATTCGTCAAAAAAGAGCTATAGCTCCAATCAGGACTGAAGAGCGGTAACTCTTTTTTAACGAATCAGCGCTTCCACTCTCGAAGAGTCATTTCCGCATGCGATCACCAGCTCAGTGATTCTTTTGGGAGTTGATTCTTTGGGAGTTGATTCTTTTGAGAGTTGATTCTTTACGAGAGTTGGCTCTTTCGAAGAATCATTTCCGCATTCGATCGTTTGCGCTCACTGATTCTTTTGGGAGTTGATTCTTTTGAGATTTAACTCTTTGGCTCTTTTCGATAACTATCGCTCTCGAAGAGTCAATTCCGCATTCGTTCTTTTGCGCTCCCTAGCCTTTTGTTACTTTTTTGAAGTTTCAAATTTTTAAATCTCTATGTATTATCATAAATGTTATTTTTTTAAATTTAATTCAATTTTAGATTGAAAGGGTGTTTTTACGGCTGAAGTCATATCACGCCTTTTAGCACTAATTAAAACTAGTCTTAAGGTTGTTATTAAAACATATTCTAACAGTTATTATGTTATTCACTTAACATTAATATAATAAAACCTTGATTTCTCGGGAGTGATATCATTTTAATAAAGCTACACAAAATTAAATTAAACGTAACTCGTTTTTATTGCATTGCCTTCACAAAACAAGGCATTTTGAAAATATTTTATTAAAAGACAGGGAGGGGACTTGGATTTTGAAAATCTTTGGGACAACGAGTATTCGAGGGTATTATATACCCCTATATCTTAAAAAAAATAGTTAAAAATCTTAAGTACTTAAATAAATGATTAATATTTTTATTATATGATTTTAAAATATCATTTAAATTATTAGGAAGTCTCATTTGGTAACTAAGTGGTTTTAGAAAGAAATCTTAATGTATCCAAACACGTCCAAGACACTTTTTTTAAATGTGGTATAGAAACATTTTAATGATATTTTTATGTTTTGTGTTTTAAACAATAGCAATGGGCTATAAATATTAAAAGTATATATTAATAATTTTGTAAAAATATGATAATTATGTATGAAATTTTAAAGAAATGTGTCAAAAACTTCAAATGTGCTACATGAAAATCTATTCAACCAATTTGAAAAATGATGCTACCAAAATAAACTACATGCATATTTCTAGGGAATGAACTAGAATAAAAGGATATTTAAATAAACAACAATTTTACAAGTGATTGAAAAATGAATAGAAGATTTTTTATAGTTTTACAGTCCCACTTCTTAAATAAATAGTAATAATTTAGAAACTTTTGAACTCAGCATAATTATTCTAGTTCATTCACTTGACAACATTATAAATAACAAACTCTCAAAAGTTTACTAGAATCCAGTTATAAGTTTTTGTATTATAACATTTGAAGTGAGGAAATATTGCAAAAATATTAATTTAGAGTTAAAGGTAGTTTCAAGTGCATCGCTTGCTCCCTTGCGTTTGCTCTTTGTGTAAACAATTTTGTTCTTCCTTCTCTTTAAAAAAGTTCACTCCATTTCCAAAAGAGAAACCATTTAAATATTTGAAAAAACTTTCTAAAATTATATTTGCAAAAAAAAGTCAGGTTTAAATTTAGATTTTGCCATGTTTTTGGCCTTTTAATGGCCATTTCCAGTGTTTTCCATTCTTACTTCTTGCTTTCCCGCCTTGATTAAAATCTTAATACTTCTTCAAGTAATTAACAGAGAAAAAATTAAATATGTTTTTGAAAGTCAAATAAATACTCTATCCAATAAAATCGAAAACTTTTTTAGAATTCTTGGTCAGAAATGAGATTTTTAACGTGTTTGGATATTTTAATTGCTACTTCTGTAATCTCAACGGGTTCATGACGGGAATTACAAAAGTAGAAGTGTCCTCAAAGTAATTTATTCTTTATGGACAATTTCAAAGTTTTTGAATTGACATGGTTTTGGGCCATCTTATGCCTTAGCAATTAAATTTTACAGCTTAGCAGCCCTATGCTGCAATGCCTATCGTCCTCGGGCCCCGTCTCCCTCCTTTAGTTGATTTTAGAGGTAAACTGCGCAATTGCTGGATGAGTGAGTGTTTCAAGTGTTGTGTGCGTGGGTGTTTCAAGCACGCTTGGCGCCTCTTCGTCTGGACACATGCGCTCACGTGACAACGAGGGATGTTCGATGGCCCAAACATATTGTATACATTTCGATGTGTTATATACATTATTATATATCTCAAAGGAGCGGTGAGTCATCAAAAAGAGCTAGCTCTTTTTAGTGAGTGAGCGGTTCCGATCCGATCCCTGAAAAGAGTCATTTTCCCCATCACTAGTTTGGAATAATACATCCTAGCACTCAGGGTAAATGCAGAGCTGAGAATCATTAAAAAAAACAAGAGTAATATGTATTTGTAGGGACCTTGAGAAGTAGTTTTCCACTCCTTAAATTGAGAGAAGTCCTTTTCTTTGCACTCAATTTCCTGTAACTCACTAGATGTTTTCAACAAAGGAGAGGGGCTCGCTAAGTTGACAACAATATCTGATGACAACATTCCAGGAACCCCCAAGCTTCTTTGGATCCATGATTCATTCTTGCATAGCACATGATGAAGATACAAGATTGTACTAGTTCCTGTTCGATATAGAAATGTAAAAAATGTTCATCAACTACAAAACTATTTACAGCCTAATCTTTCAATACAAGAACGAGAATTCAGGCAATCGGAGTGAAGAAGTGGCACCAGATAAAAAATACAGTAACCTCGCTTCTTAAGAGGACAAGAAAAAAGTGTAATATAGCGAGAAAAAGTATAGAAAAGAAAATAGAAACACTAGTATAGAAAACCTTGACAAGAAATAAAAAAGCAAATCATGCATTAAATTACATGTTTTTAAAATTAGATTTTAAATCCTTTTAATATGAAACTGGTAGAATATTTTTGAACATATTTAAATTAGTTTCTGTTTTTGAGCCTCCTTAATCTTTAATACCAAAAAAGTTTAAAACAAGTGACATTTAACAAGTAACATTTAAAACAAGTGACAAGTGAATTTGACAATGACGAGGCCATCACGGCGTTGCCCATGGTGTTGGTTTGCGAAGCAAACCATAGTTCATAATATGGTTTGCAAAGCAAACCAACACCACGGGCAACGGCATGATGGCTGTTATCGAATTTGGCAGTACTTGACAATGACGAGGCCATCGTGGCGTTGGTTTGCAAAATAAACCACAGTTGATAATATTCACAAGTTGACTAGCGAAGCAAACTAGACGGGAATTTGAAGATAAAGCACAAGTTAGGCAACACATCTTTATTCCTGTGAAACAAGACTAGAGCTGCCAAAGCACTTGTAAAATAAATTTGTAGCATAAAATTTTCAAAATACGTAGTCTCCCCTTGAGCTCTTGTAGTAGTTCAGACACAAAATGGATAGGCAAGGCACAAAATGCATCTATTAACAATCAAGAAATTTAAGTTTTAAAATTTAAAAAATTAACATTTTCTTAAATAAGGTTTTTATGAATATTCTAGCATCTGATGATACCGATGTTTTTCTTTCATGGTTGCACTATTTGATGCCAAAATTTAAAAATTGGTGTCATTTGGCAAATCTTTTCTAAGAAAAATTTTAAAATATATATATGTTTTTGAAACAAATCTCTAAAATTTTCGAACAGTCACTTGTTTTGAAAATAGGATTTGGCTTAGAATGATAACCAAGTCGCCAAGGTTGAAAAATAGTAGTAATATAAAAAGTCTTCTTTTAGTCGAATGTTGCAGCCATACAAGACAGAAATTCCTATGGAATTTTTACTACAAAATCGAATATTTATTTTTGTTTTATGGGAGTGTATTGAAAACATTTTGATGTTAAAATTTTGATCAGAATGACATTATAAAACTAAATGAACATTTTACCAAAAATATAGAATGCAGAGAAGGTGGATGTTACTAAATTCTAAAACTTTCTGCTGCCAAACGTTTTGGATTTACGTTATATTAAATTAAATGTCTGAGAAATGGAAAAATATCTATCATTGGAAACAGAAAGGTGAAATTATATCCTCTAAGACAAAAAACAATTGAAGCAAAAAAATTCAACTTTCATTTTCCTTCAAGCTAAAATATTAATTGAAACAGCAAAATTAAAATTTTATTTTATGCAAATTTTGAAAATTCGAAAACTAGCAAATTGAAATATGGACTACCTACTATGTAAGGTATTATACGTAACAGACATTTCAGATGTGAACAAATGAAATTAATTTACTTAGTAAAATATTTGCTACATTTTTTTTTATCCAGTTTACAACTGTTATTAAAATAATTTTTACTCAAATGAATTTATCCATTATATTTCAACTTGAGTTCCAGTTATATTTTTTCTTCTAGATACGTAACCAGAATATATGTAACGTTTAATGTTATATTCATTTTGACAAGATGTTGGCTAAGCTACATTAGCTTGTTTTGAATAGACAACTAGAACTATTTACAGTATAATCATATATTTCATAACACATCATTTAGTTTTACCACATCTTTTAGTTTTCATTAGACAAATATTGTAGGGCTCAGCAAAGTTGAAATATTTTTAAAACTTCAAGAAGGTTGTAAACTAGTAATGATTTATTTCACTAAATTTTATGCTTTGGCACAAAGATTTCTAGGATACCTACAAATGAGATTTTAAAATTTAGACTTATAGACAATGTTTAAATTTTCCAATGTTTAAATTCAAGGCATATATTCTCTTTCATAGATTTAGAAACATTAGATTTTTTTCCAGTACTTGCAACAAAAAAAAAAGAAAAAGCTTTTCTTAAACTAGCAAGATTAGGAAACGCACCATGAGGTAATTGTAAAAGTTTGTGAACAGCTATATCCAGTATCTCATCCATTATTTCTTTCATATGCATATTTTCACTTATTCTTTCAAGATCTTTTCTAAAAAACATAAATACATTAAATGAATATAAAAGGAAAGTCTTATTAATAAGTAAATTTCAGAATAAGTAAAAACTGTCTTTTGTTGTGTTATTCTAAGTAGTAAATGTTAGCAAAGGCTTTTCATTAGAATTAATAAATCCTAAACAAAAATATTAAAATATATATTGAAAATACTTCAAATCATAGAATTTTCCATGGATTGAAGACATCAGTAGAGTTATTTTTGTGTATCTGTCATCGATTAGGAAATCATCAGCTTTACAAATGGCATCTGCTGTTATCAGAGCTATTTTTTCAAGTCCATTAGATAAATTGCTACTGAAATCGGGATCTTGGAGAAAAGCAAAGGCAGTTGATAAAAGGACCTAATGAAAGACAATTAAATATAGTTAAGCAAATGCATTTTTATGGAATAGTGAAAAGTAATTATAGTTAATAGTAAATAGTTGCAAAATCACTTTCTCATAACGGTATTGAATTTACAGATATGCAAGAATTCCTCAATTTTAATGGAATTATATCTCAATAAATTAATATTTGTGTACAAAACGGATATTATTTTATGCACTGTCCTACTTTTTGCAATTCTGAAAATTGCCATGAAACGTTTTTTTGGGGAATTCGACCAACAAAAGTTGACACTTAGTTTACTCCCCGGATTCCTGTAGAATAAATATGATTTGAATTTGGTAAGGGGAGTGAATACAAAAAAGGGATTAGTAATTTTACCTGTAGTGGTACAGATTGATGAATAGCTTGTACCTCTGGTACATAGTTAGAAACGTGTAAATCAAGAGATAACAGGAAACACTTTAGTGATTGAGGTAGTGAGGCGAGATTTTTGTGCATGCTTTCCAAAACCTTTTTCAGACATACAAAGGAAATAACTTCATCAGACATAACGAATTCATCTGAAAAATGTAAACGATTCTGAACACAAAAATCATATGAAACATACAATATCAATCAATCATATAACATTGTACACTATACTAAAAAATAAATAATACCCCAAAACATATTTATGCCCCCTAACTGGTAAAGTGGTCATAGCATTTGTCTGCCACTCAGTAGATCCTAGGTTTGACTCCCAGTTTGTTAGCACATGGATATTGGTCCCTGATAGGAGTAACAACCAGCTGTCACTTTCGCCCTTGTAGAGCCAAAGGCTGAAGATGTCAATGGTTGGGCCCCTTGCAACCCCTTAAAATTTTTGTGGATTGTACACGGGACCCCCAAACATGAGGGATAAATATAAAAAATATACATGTGATATGAGTAACCAAATATGCAGTGATTCAACATCACTTATTAGGTCACTTTATCAAGAGCACAAAATCCTAGGAACTCGAACACATTGGGTCATATTATTTTTATTGGTTGGGGATTGACCCCCACCAACATGAGGGACAAATATACCAATAATATTGGTAATAATCGATATAAGCAAAATAAAAAATTCCAAAAACAGTTTTATTTTGCCTGGGTCCGAAATCATTTCTCCAAATATCCCAATCAATGCCATTATTTTGAGTGTCCTTACATCATATACCTTTGTTAAAAAAAGATCATTCTGGGTGTTACCAAGTCGATGAAGATTTTGCTAACATATTTGGTTAAAATTACATCCATCTCTTATCCCAGGTTATTTCATTTTCAATATTTTATAACTTTATATATATATATATATATATATATATATATATATATATATATATATATATATATATATATATATATATATATATATATATATAATTAAGATAAAAATCTAAAATTTCATTTAAATTATGATTTTTTAAATAAAAATCACTTGATTCAAATCACAGTGATGTATCTCTCTCGTATTGTGTGCGATTTATCAATTAAATTTGTGTATCTAATGTGTATGTTACAGAAATAGTGTGCAATGTTCGTTTTTACTTAATTTCTCTATATGCATAGTAGGTCTTGGAGCATGTTACTAGAAATATTACATTTCTAGAAAGGCACTAATATAGGGATTACCTCTACATTATAACTGAAATATGTCAGAGTTTTAGTTTCAATTGGTATGGTCAATCTTGATTTTCAAAATAGAAAAGAAACAGAATATCACCTTGGAAAAAATTTAATGGATCTTTCTCACATACACAAACTACATAGTCCTTTAAACTATCCTTGAGATTGCTCAAATATTTCAAGGCATCAGGATCTTCACATTTCTTTGATATCTCTAACCAAAATGGCATCACTTCTTCGAAAACGCTGAAACCATCAAAAGAAATAAATAGATATGTAAAAAATATAGGGTAAAAGGGTCTGCACAGAGTAACGTTCAATATGGTCTGGAAATAAAGATGTTTCTAGAAATATTCTTTTTTCAGTTATGAGGAAAAAAATGTTTCATGTTATTTTATACAACTTTCCCATAAATCACATCCCTTACTGTGTTTCCATGCACCCAAGTTTTTTTTTTATTATGTCAGACAGAATAACTATTATTTCAAAGCACTGTAATTGTTTAAACCTCTGAATGTATTATACATTTCCAAAAAGAAAGCTATATGCATTTGTGGCAAATAGTCAGTTTTATCATTTGATTTTTCAAAAGAATCCTAGGTTACTCGATTGGTCAAAAAGATTAAACTTGGTTAAGAGCTACACTGAGAAAACTGCACAGAGACAAAATTACAAGAAAACTAATCATGGAGAATTGATTGATCTTTCTTCAAATTTATAAAATTCAAATTTTCTAATGAAGCGCATTTTTGTTACTGAATTTCCGATTATTTGCCTTTTTTTTTAAATCAAAAAAACCCTTTTATCTAACCTCTTCCCCACGCGCGAATTTTGCATTTGCAGTAGTAAAATAGCAGATATATAAATAGGAATACTTTAAAAAAAAGGAAAAAACTTTTTTAATACAATACATCACATTTTTACTTGCAAATCTTCTAATTTTTCTGTGTAGTCTTTACTCTGAACACGTCCATTATTTTGCGTTGTTTCATCAATTAGATTCAGGTTTAAATCCTCGTTCTTTAAAAATTGTCGGAAAGTTGTAAAAACAGTGAGAAAAACAAAACAACAACAAAAAAAAGCCGGCTAGCAAAACGTTCCGATTTTCGAACGTCCAGACTTAGGACTTTGTACTGTACTAATGTAGTCATTTGGGGAGAGAGAACTTATTTCCCTATCACACTTCACAATTAATCCCCTGACTCTATAGTTCTCCTTCGAAGATGGGTGAGTTAAGAAAAATTCAAACATAAAACTTTAGTTTGTGGGTGTGAACTTTATGCACCATTTTTATGATGGTGGACAATGCAGAAGCATTTGTTCTTTAATCTTAGACAGCTAAAGACGTTAAGAGTTGCATATAGTTGGCTTAGAGCAGAAACTCATTAATTGAGGAAAAATATATTTTTTTCTGTATGCTTATTAGTTATTAGCTTTAAAAAAAGCTAATAATTAATAGCAAAGATTAACTATTAGCTTTTAAATTAAAATAAGTATAGACAATAAGCATTTTATAATATTATTTATCTTTTAAACAGATTACAATATGAAGCTGCATTTTGTCTCATCATAAAAATGAGCACATAATGTCTGAAAAAATGTCCGTTAATGTGTTCTAGGCGATGATATAGTTGCAAACGAGCGTTCCTTTCTGAAAAGACTGCATATGACACAGGTCACTTCCTGCTTCACACCCTTCAATTTTGATAGCATAACTCCAACTGGCCATCCTTTGTTTGTCTGTTCAGGTGCTACTTTTCAAAAGAGTGAAATTTGATACTGCAAGAACAGGCAGCTGGAGTGGGTATATATATAATTGGCCCTTGTTTTCTTTTCTTGTAGTCAAACATTAAAAAAAAAGTGAAACAAATATAGTATAGCTAAAGTCAACTTTACCCATGAATCGAACTTTTCATTAGAGATTGGTATATAATTTTTTGACAAATCTACTAAAACATTTAATATTTCTATTGCTTTGGGGCGGTTGAGGTCCATTATCCTTTTGTGTACAAAACTGGATTACACCTACTGATTTTTGTAACATAATATAACACAGATGAACCAATGCTCAAATCTGGGGTTTATACATATTAAATTGGATCACTATTTCTGTAACCACATTTAAGTAATATCAAAAGCTCTGATCTAATCAAAGATTCAGCTCCAATACTAGGGTCCAGGTTTTAAACCTGGACCCTAGTATTGGAGAAAAAAAATATAAAATTATAGAAATAAATTTATAAATTGTAAAAAAAAAAAAAAATGAGATACAATTTTAATAGGATGAATTCAGTAAAGTGAAATAAAACTAAAATGGAACATATGACCATTTACCTGTTCATGTATTGTGTTAGAGTTTTTGAAAGACCTATGTACCACCATGACCTCTGAAATAGAAAACGATTATAACCAGATGTAAAAAAACATCTCACAAAGCAACTTTCAAAAGAAATAAACAACAAACTTTACCTCATCTATAATTTTGCTAGTTGTTGATTTATCAAATTCTTGCCAACCATCAGTTCTGTTAATGAAAGATGAATACAAATTAATAAATGTCCAGTTGAAATTTCGATATAATTGTAAGGTCAATAAATATTTTTCAGAAACTCAAAAATATAAAAGAGATAAAATATTTTCAAATGACTCCATTCAAATAAAATATAACTTTTAAACCACTTTAACACTTTTTAACTATAGATTTAACTGATGTTTCATATATGAAGGATGTTTCCAAAGTTCTGAAAGGCAATCCAGCTGAATAATACAAAGCTAATGACTAATGTTTCCAATTGCAGAGAAGTCCTGACATGTTTGCTCAATAATGTTAATCAATGTTGATCAGTACGATTTAGCCACTTGGTAAATACAAAGATGTTTTAATTGTTCATTTTGCAACAATGAGAGATTGTTAATTCTCATAGGGCCATAATTTTCTCTCTTTGAAAGTGTGTGGGAGGGCTATGCAAAAGGGGCACTAATAACTATCCCCATCTGTTTCCATAATTGAAGACAGGTGTGTGATTTATGTACTTTAAGATGTAAATCATTGCATAAAGGAAACCATGTAAAAGGTTATATGGTCTAAACTACTCAGTGCTGGAACAAGTATATACAGTTAAATAGGAATTATATACTAAAAAATCACAATGCAATATAGATGAAATTTTTTTTTAAATGTGTACAATTCTGAGAGCTCTGGAAAACTCCTGGTACTTGTTTTTTGATGCCAATGTATGACATCCTTTTTCGATTTAGAAGTAAAAAAATTACCACTCAAAACAGAATTACATAATTAGGATAGAAGTCAGAGTTTCAAAAGTTTATAATTTCTCTTACCTTTCTATAACTGGGAGTAAGATATCTTGTAGGTGCGAATGATTGTCGAAACAAATTAGCAGCTCAAGTAAGGAATAGGATAACTTAACTTTAGCAGCTTCAGGAAGAGTAGAAAAATGTACTTTGCTGTCAATGGGTGAAACAGGAGAAATCGCTGCCTGCACCATTAACATAATAGATAAAGTGCAGTTGTGCTCAGTAAAGGCCTAAAAAAAACATGCTTTATTACTAAAAACCATCATTGATTTTAAAATACTTCTACCAAATTTCAATAACTTATTTTCATGATGGGATGTATTCTAAGTACAACAATGCTTTCATGGAAGTGCTGAGGTTATCACAATATGATACTTAAGGAAAAAGTTTAAAAATAATATGATAAAAATAAGTCATATTTATATAACAGTAGATGATAAAACTGTGTAACAAATACCACTGGAAGAAAATTATGTGAAAAGGACGTTTTAAACAAAAAGTTATTGTTAAGAAAATATAACAGATAAACATTTAATTTTACGAGAGCATTCTAAAAAGATATTGGGTGCTGAAACCTTTGTACTCTTCTTTCTTAATTAAATTTTTCCATTTTCTCTCTCTCATTGCTCTTTAAAATAAAATCTATTTGATTCATTCTTTAAACTGCCATATGGTTCAATGACCCGTTCGTTTAAATATCATCAAATTTCCCCAAGGTTCAAATCTGTGATAAATCTAATATAAAATTTTTTCCCATCACCAAGAGTGAGTTTTACAACATCTTTAAACAGTGCAGAAAGAAAGGACAAGAGAAATTTTTAGAACGGGAAAAAGGAAAGCAAATGGTTAGATAATGTGTTGATTGGACAATGGTTTTGAAAATATATGTCTTTAATTGACTAACTCTAACTTTATAAATAACCTTCATACTAATAAGGAAGGAATTCTAATAAGTATGAGTTTTTACTTCCTCTGCTTTAAATTAATTAAACTGGAGACAACAAAAATGCCACAAGTTGCTCATCTGAGTATAAAAGAAGAGAAAATTTTCTGTCCTCACATGGCCTAAATAGCTTTTTTTTTTAAACTTAGAACAAGAAGCAATTCTAAAATCACTTGTGTTTAAACATAAAAACTATGTAGATTGAAATTTTCATGATTTGTAGAAAAAACTCATTATTTCTTGTAATGTCATGATAGTATTACATTTCGTTATTTGTGTCTATGAGTGCCCCTCCTCCTAAAAAATTTAATTGCATCTACTAAATTGCAGTTTCAATAAATAGGAAAGTTATTAAAAAGTTTCCTTAAATAGGCAAGAAAAAAAGAGAAAATTATGACTTTATAAATGAAGATCCATTACAAAACACAAAATACTCAAGGTCTCAAAAATATTTTGTTGAAAACAAGACTTTTATTATGACAGAATTCATAATAAAATAACATGTAACGGATTTCCAACCTTCACCACATAGGATTTTTATGGACTGGCTAAATTGACATACAAGTGTTTACTGGAGTAAAATTTGAAAATAAAAATATGCATTTTAAAATTAAAAACTAACATTGATTTACATTGCTGCAGATATAGGATATTTCTTAGAAGAAAGAAATGTGTAGGTAACAATAATGTTTGTAAGGAAGGAATATGAGAACAAATTGTTTTTTCTGTAGCAATGCAAGGAAAGACATTGCAATTTCAGTCAACATAAAAGCTTTTTGTGAAGTTATTATATACTATTGTATAGAAAGTTAATTTCTGTAGTGGTGAATAAGTTCACTCATTAGTCATTTCAAAGCACATATAAATAAGATAAACTGATAAGGAAGTAATGTTGACACTGCCAAGTATCTTACTTTCTATTTTAACACTTTTTGATTTTAAAGGGGGAAATTTTAGTTCAGAGATATTCTTTGTTATCATAGAATTTCACAACTAGAACTTCATATCATAAATTGTCAACCAAGAACTAATACATTGTCTTAATGCCATTAAATAATTGTATTGGTTGTAATGATCTTTTTGTTGAAATAAGAAACCACTGAACATTTTATTTTGATTACTGCTAGAGTATGTCTCAAACGATTTAAGTAATGATTAGACATTAATAAATTACAATTTGTTCAGTAGAAATGGCTATTTATTAAGTTTCCTGAAATTAAATTGTAGATACATTTCATTAAATTATTTATCAGACATCACAAAGAAGCGAATAAATAGGCACACACCTTAATAATAGAAGATGGATTGGGAACACTCCATGACGTACATGCTTTTACAGCCAGCCAAACAGATACATTGGAGACAATTTGTCTCTCAGAAAATTCTGAGAACAATTCCTTTCTTATCCATGGCAACCATGGGGAAACAGATTCATATTTTGTTCGAGCAGATAGCTGTGCTTGTGGGAAACTGTCTTTGAAAGCTTCATGAAGTTCAGATACAGGAGCAGTAAGAGCAACCAAAACAGCCAGCAAGAAGCAGCACGAACTGTGGGTTTTATTAACAGCCGATGCCTATGTAAAAAGTTTTTTTATAGTAAAAGCAGACAAAATAAATATTTTCTAAAGCATATACATATAAACAGGGCCATTCCTGAGATGTGACTGCCCATGTGCAAACCCCAGCAAGTTGACTCCTCTTCTAAAAAACATTTCATTTTCTGAAAGAATGCCTTTCATCAAGCATATATCCAGAAAATAATTATTGGCCCAGTCTTTTTCCCAGTTCCTTAAATGCCATAAGGCTGCTTTGCATTTGAAGATTTTTTTCAACTTGGCGAATTCAGAAGTTTACTTTACCTATACTATATATGCTACTTATACCTCGATTTTCTTTGATAAGACTATCTTCAGAAAGTGTTTAGATAGCTTAAAAAATTGTGTACATATGTTTTAGATAGCTTACAAAAATATCAAAAAGGAAGGATTTGAGGATCTTCTCTCAAGGATTCACAAATATCTGAACTCTGTGGGCTCTCCCCTTAAACTTCCTTGACTTTGATGAGTGTTCTTTTATATACTAAGAACACAGCATGCAGATTCAAAAGTATCCTTTATTACAATCACAAGAACCTACAAAGACAGAAAAGTTCAAAAATACTAAAATCGGAAAATTTATTGCTGACCATGTTTATTTAAAGTGGAAAGCATACTGACCCTACTCTTTCTGACTACGTGCAAGTAAACGTCCAGAATACCACTCAGGAATGGCTTTGCACACAAAACCAATATTAAGTACTAAAAAGTATGAAGCATAAAAGCTCACTTGAGATGTATAACTAATGTAAAATTTTATCTGACTAACAAGAAACAACATTAGAACATGTCAGAACTAGGGCAACACAGATCTCAATAATAGGAGGGTCATGGCAACAAAATGAGTAAAGGTGCTGCAACAATGAATCTTGAAGCATTATGCAGAATAAGTAAAATCAAATCTTAAGAGGGCTGGGCTTTTAAGTGATTCAAATGAGATGTCACAAAGGTTGCATTGAATTGAAAGAATGTAAGGGAATAGTTAAACAATTTTCACAAGTTTATACAATGGAACCTTGATATTATAAACTGATTTAACACATTTAACGCGTCCTGAAAAGATTAGCTCCAAAACTCTGAGAGAAGGAAGAAATAGTTGCAATTTAATGAATCATTTTATGAACAATTTGGGGTTTGTTTTCCACCAGTTCTGAATCAGTTTGAATAGATTTTACAATGATCTTTAATCTTTCACTAGAATAGATTTAAAAAAAACCAAGTGGTATTACTATGGAGAACTGAGTAATATGAGTGAAATTTTTTGACAGCGTATTTAAAATAATATGGCTTATAAGTATTTCCCTTTAATACCTTAAAATGAAACACTGCAAATTAAAAAATTCCTAGTTCAATAATTATGCATTCCAAGTTTAGGCTTTACCATCATGTCATCATTAAAGGAGTTCAATGTGATTTCCTTGATATAATGAATAAAACTGACAGTATGTTTCCAAATATTTCATATATGGGTTCTTCTGTATAATCAACTTAGACTGTGCTACAACTGCATTAGGCAAAAGATTACATAATAAGTGAAGTTTCAATCTCTTCTTACAGTGTGGAGTAAAATATTTTAACTCATTTAGGGGTTCATTTTGTATTAACTTACAATCAGACTTTCATCCATTTCAACTTTCCGTCCAATGAACTGTGAGACTGAAGAGCAGGCTGGCCACAAAAGCTCACTGGTACACAAAAGAATCGCTTGGATGTCACATAATAATTGCGGCGTTCTAGCCTCACTTGGTGTGCAATGGGAATATCGAGCAAGAAAAAGGTCTAGAGAAGAAGATAAAACTTTAGCATAAATTTCTTGAGCAGTATTCTGCGGTAAAAAATACTTGAAGTCATGAATAAGTCCTCTCATGAAAAGGTTCCACATCTGGATGCTATAGGATACTCTTTCCCCCTATGAGAAATTATGAAGCATTAATAAAATGAGGGAAAATTTTTGGTGAATGGTACATTAAACAATAATAATGATGTTATATGATAACAGTAACATATCTACCAACCAAAGTGTAAAAAAAAATCAAGTAATTGGATTTTTTTTTCTTAAATCAGATTTTTTATTTAAATTTCTGTAGGCACACTATCTGCATTAAACAGAGGGGAAGGTAAAAATGAAATGGAAAGGAAATCATTCAGGTACTTAGGGGTTGTGATGCCCTTACAAATTTAAATGGATACACCTGAGGGTGATTTGAAATCAAATTTTTCTTTTCTAGAAAAATCTTTGCATGCACATTTAAGTCTTTATAGTTTGATATAGATGGCTAAAAAATAGAATATTATCCAAAGAATAATCACATAGCTCAATATTCGAAAAACATTATAAGACATGAGATAAAATTCCCATAAATAAGACACTAATTTATAGTATATGCTAAAATGATTTTTATATATAAATGAATGATTTTTCACTCACCTCAAAGAAAGGTTTTGGATCCCCAAAATTATGACTATCAGCATCAAATAAAATGCTACAAGAAACAAATCTGAAAAGATGAAGATGCACAGATTCCATCAAATCATCCACAAGCTGAGTGATGGAGTGGCAAATGTTATTCTGAGAGGATCTGATTTTAAAATAAAGCAAGTAAAATTTTCATAAAGCACTTCATGTAAAATATCATTAGAATGAAACTCCTGTTTGTATGACAGTTAAAACATTCACTCATACTTCAAAATTAGGTTTTTAAAACTAATGGTTAGTATGAGACATAAACCATAATAATTAATTGCAATTAATCAGTACAAATTCAAAATTTTCACATACTTTTAAGATTAAATATAAAACTTTGTAATAAAGTACCGATTTTCAAAATAATTAAACTTTTAAAATGCTAAAATAAACTTAAAAAATCTAAACCACATCAGTGAAACAGTTCTTTTAGAATCAAGTAGCAGAAAAAAGTTGATGACATTGTGGAAATAAATATAACTCAGGAACCTTTTGCAACTAAAAAATACCTGGTTCTTCAATTGGAATTAACTAATTAACAAATAAAATCTGGTTTTAATTCATGAATTTTTAAAAGTATGCTAACTTACTCACAAACACAGCCTTGCAAGAGGTCACAGTAACTTTGCAGTCTGTTTCTCAAGAAAATAGCGTTATTAATTGCAATGTACTCATAGTAGATTGTTGTATCATCCTTTACATGCTCAGCAATGTCTTTCAAATGTTTTATTAAATTTATAACATATGTTTCTAAAGCATGGTAGAATGAAGACTTGAATGAAACAAATGATTCACACGAGGTCTCCAAAACTGGCAAGTACTTCTCTAGAGTCTGCACAGTACTGAAGACACTGTGCAACAAAGTATTGGTTTGTACTGATTCACTAATGAAAGTGATTTCTTTATCAAATTTCAAAAGCTCCATCCACTGATTGCATTTCAATGCCTTCTTTTCTCTCTCAATGAGCATCTTTATAATATGCTCAACATCATTCTGAAGTAATCTTTGAAGGTTACTGATGTATCCATTTTCAACCAGAGTTAATCTGCAAAGAGAAAACAAAATATTGCACACAAATAAAAACTAAAAAACAAATATTTTTGTCTATTTTAAGACAACACAACTAATAATGCTTCAAAATTATATACCAAATTGCACTATAATCATCACAATAATCGAATACCCCCCAATAATACAGTGGCCCCTTGATGTATTCAAGAGAATTTGCTTATTAGAAATAAAAAAGCACAAATTGTGTGCAATTTGTTTAGTATTTTTTTATTTGTAAGTTGTAAAACTGCAAGTTAAAAAAAATTGATTTCGAAACCTTTTAAAATAATACCCAATGTGTTTTTTCTGCAGTTTGCAAACCAAAAATTCATCAGGGACATGTAAAATAGAGCAATGTAGACAAATGCCCAAAACATTGAGTTGCAAATCAAGGAAGCAGTGATTTTATTTTAACTAAATGTTTCTGTTCACAACCTTACAGATTTTAAAAAGAAAACTATATCTAAAGGAATCTATATCTTATCTGAGCAGAATAATTAAAAATTTCTAAAAAAACATAAAAACTATCATGCATAATGGGGTTCAAACATGTAAAATGATCGTGTAAACAAAAATTCACATTATGCATAATTAGGTAAGACCAAATGAAGAATCACAAGGAACTTATTTTATTGCCCAATTATATAAACTTATTCATGACAAGTGTGTTATTCATCTCCATTATGTGAATGTGTGTTGAATGAATTGTTCTAAGGCAACATGGCAAATAAACAACATTTGAGCAAAAGTTGCAGTATATGTCCGCATCCATTGGATTCCTTTCTGTTAGCAATATGTAATGTCCTCATTGGGAGGAAAATAGAGCTGTACCTAACAGAGCATAACTTATTTTAAGAAATAAAACATAATTTGTATTGTTGAAATGACAGTTGAAATGCTTATCAAACTGTGCCCTAAATTTATATGCACTTTGCATGTGTTTACATTTTAGGATGAAAATAGGACAAGGATAAAAATAAATAAAAATGCTATAATAAAGCCCACCTCCAATTCCATAACAAAAATATCTTCTCACCCTCCATCAGAGAAAGATTCTTTTTTGTTGATTTTCGTTGGGACGCTTTGGAGAATGGAGAGTTTTCGGGACTTTCAGTTGCCAAAATTAATTTGGAACCTAAATGTTTAGACATAAAATATTTAAAAGTTTAAAACAAAATTGAAAAATATGGAATGCAATGGAAAAACAAGGAACACAGAACAGCCAATAAAGTCATCAAGAAAATAAACATTGTTGTGATTAAATATTTTTAACAAATATAAATCATTCAGTCAAATTACACAAGAAAAGCACTAATTTATTTGTGGTTTTTATGGTAAAATACATTTTATTACAATTTTAAATGCAGAAGTAATTATTTTGTTATGGTTAACACATTTTAAAAGCACTTCATTCACTCACTGAGGGAAGTTGATCTATAACATATTCATATACACAAAAAAATGTAACATCTATATGTTACTAGGGTGTGAATACTGAACAAGTCAACCTAGGTTTTCAAACCACTACACATATGAAAGTATATGATGCATAAATTATCATATCGAACAACCAAATATCTGTGCACTCTTTTTATGCATTGTTCACGTGACATCATTCAAGTTTTCATTCAAGAGACAGTAATATTTTTTTATTATTTGCTACTGCAATAGCATACTTTTATCATTATTAAGAAAACAAATGAAAATGTAAAACATTGTATTACAAAGCCACTAAATTTTATTCCTGAATAACCATGCTAAATGCACACAAGGCAATTTTTTTTCATCTAACCACATATACACATAAAAATAATTTAAAAAAAATAATTGAATGATGCTAAGATTTAAGATAACTGATATTGTCCATGAATATTTGTCAATAATGAAAAGTAAAATTTCGAGTTTTGTACTGTTACTTTATAAGTTACCTGTAATTGGTGTTCTCTGAAAAACTGTTATGTATTGCCATGTACAGATTTTGTTGCAATTTCAAAAATTGATAAGTTACTTGGCAATTAAACTGCTTGCAGAAGTGCCTCATAATGCTTTTTTTAAACTACAATAATATACAATGCATTGATTCCATTTAAATATAAGAAAGAGATAGAGTTGGTATTTACAAAATATTAAACTAATATACAACTTACCTTCAACTAAAATTGAAAGTTCATTAAAATGTGTATGGTGCTGTGCATGCTTCTTGAGAAAAAGGGCAAAAATTTGGTCTTCGAAAGTCAAAATTGCTTCTATAATTTTAATAACAAATCCATTGAAGATGACATTCCACACAATTTCTGTGCCATAGTTGTTGTCGATACAATAGGCTGCAGAATCTATCTCTGCTTCTATTCTCTTTTGTATGAAACAACTAAAACAAGTTTGTGAAAGCATATCTTGCGAGTTTGAAAAGTGCAAAATTGATTTCATTTCGTTATTCAAACACCTCTTTGTGCTAAGACATTCTGCTAGAAACTTCAAAAGCCTATAGAATTTTTTGTTTATGAAATCCGTGTAAGTTTCAAGCACATTGGATTGAGTAACAATTTGTGTGTGGAAACATCCAATGTTAGTTAAAAACTCATCCTCATAAATGCACTGAATGCATAGTTTGAGGCAGCAGAGGAAACAAGACCCAGAAATAGGACAGGAACAAGTGTAGTGATCAAGGTAGTGCCTTCTATAGTCCTTATACTTTTCCCACACTATCTTAGGCACATATATATATTGCAGTCTGAGAACAAAACTTTTAAGTAAGCACAAGTTAAAATGATCCTGTAATGATGCTGAAGGCCTGTAATTTTCATGGAGAACTACAACAGTGTACTGTTCAAGAGAAGTACATATTTTTTCCCACAGAAACTTGGCTTTTTTAGCTAAGTCATCAGTACTTGAAATAGATGCATTCTCTTTCATGTGTATGGATGACATTTCTAACAAATCAATGGCATTTTGTCTCCGAATTTCTTCAAGATGGGGGAAAATAAACTCAGCGGTATCAGGTGAGTCTAAAAGAAGAGAATTCTGAAACAGAAATGAAGAAAATATAGCGTTTGTTCATAGATAAAAGTTGATTTGTGTAATTAGGCATTTTAAATTCAATATACTACAATTGCTGAAGAGCAAAAGTTCTAAAGGTTAATCAAATTAGGATTTTGCCTGCTTGCAGGGGATATTCAAAGCCATTCTAGTCTGAACAGTAAATTAATTTTGCATTCAAAAAATTTTAAACAGTGTTTTATTTTTTAAACCTTTGAGTTAAAATATGAATACAAATACTGCAGTAAAACAAACATTTTTGTCTGAATTTTTTAGAAGTAAAATTCCGAACAAGAGCATTTTAAGCATACCAAATTTGCTAATACGGAGCATAAATCTTCAGAAAATGTTTCATCTATGTTCGTGATGTCCAAACTGTTGTCAAGATTATCAATGCCATCAAAGAGGCCAGATATGTCACTTATACAGGAGCTAATCCTAAGATTGATAGAATAAAATACAAAACATAAACAAGTATTTATTTTATAAACATTAAAACAAAACAACGATAACTAAAGTTTCAAGAAACAAAGTTTCATAAAATATACATTTTCGAAAAACAAACACTTACTTGTCATTCAGAACTTTGATTCTTTTCGAAAAATACAAATTGGTAGACATCATAAAATTTGAAGAAATTAGTTTGAACTTTAGCCATCATCCTGAATCACTGTTCGGGATATGACTTTTTGTTGTTGTTAAAGTTGTTGCTTAGCAACATATGATAAGGAAATAATGCCATTCAGGCTGAAAAATGTTCAATACATAATTTAAAAAAATATAATTTAAATGAGAGAAAGTTAATATTATTTATTATTATCAAGACATTTTTTGAATCAATCTCCATGAATAAGGCTTGAAAAATTGGAAATATATACACTTAAGGAGCATGGTGTAGTTCCAAAACTCTTAGGTATTTAATAAAAATACCTGTAACCGTATGGGACCGGTGTTAATAAATAATCTTTAAAGGGCAAATAAAAACAGAGCTTTGAACTTTTCAAATATGGAATCAATTATGTTTATTTTACATCCGTTTAAAATTTTATTTGTGATGATTTAGCAAAAGGATGCCCAAAGTACTAGACAACGTGCAAATAGGCTTTGCTGCTTGTAGAATAGGGATGAGGAAGGTAAAATATTTCGTAAACTTCGATGAATGCTTCCATATGAAAACTTAATTCAACGCTTTGCTTTTAAGGAGTTTAAGCGAATCCAATGATTTTTTTTCTCAAATGTTTCTTTGTTTTTCTAGTGCTGGCAGTGGTTAAGTTGCTACCGACCAGTGATTATAATTAGAGATCAGTATCAAGTATTATGCTTAGGTCTCGAAGGTTCAGGCAAAACTACAGCTTTAGCAACTTTAGTAGGCGAATCTGTCGCCGACATAGAGCCAACTACAGGTGTGTATAAAAATTAATTTATATCCCCAGTTTCTTTATTTGCTGTTAACAGTACCACTTTATTTTCAAAATTGCACATTACTTTATGGGTGGAGTGGTACTATATGTGACAGTGTCGCCAAGGAGTTTTGATTTTGGTCGCTAAAACAAGATGGCGGCGCCCATGTAGCAAAATCCATACTGTGAACCTTTGCATATATGGATTTGATAATAATTTTTGGTAGATAAGTTAGCGAAAAGATAATGAAACTTGACCTCATTTTGTTTCCTCCGCTATGTTGTAAATCTGGTTTATTTTCTGGACAAAAGGCCAGAAATTTCCTCTGCATCTCTGTTCCTAAATGTTGCCACCGGCAAATGTATTCAGTAAGGTAGCCGTCAGACTTATCTTTTACAAAAGTTAAAGATCTACTGCCACTGATAGTTACAACAGTTAAACCATCTGTTGCCACAGCTAATATCAGATAAGTGAACAACGAACAAAAGGGAAAAACAGTGCAACTTACTTCCAAAGACGTGAAACGCAATCGCTAATCCCATGTCTGGAATGGAGATTAGCTTTTGGAAACTCAAGTCGGCATTACAGACGGTTTTTGCATCTGTGTGGGGGTGTCCAGTTTTATTGAGGACATAAACATCTCTAGCCAGGGCTCGGAATTCACCCCCCCTCCCGTCTGCGGACCCAAGAGAACGGGGATTTGAGAAAGAGACCGATTCTGAATTCGACGAGAGACAGTAGACTCTGTTTTGTGGAGAGCCATTGTTGCTTTGGCTCCAGGCAGGTTTTCGATTGTCGATGGCTGTGTCCTAACTTTTAACTTGTAAATATTTTGGTGGAGTGGTAGCATCCGATACGTTAGGCCGCCAAAGCGATTGTTTACGCCAAATCAAGATGGCGGCCGATGTAAGCAATTCCAAGATGGCCGCCATATACAACGTGAACCTTTGCATACAGTGCATAAATAATAATAATAATTTGTTTAAAAATTAAGAAAAAAGCAATATAAATTTCACTTGAAAATTTTCTAATATTTCAGTCTGGTTTTCTCCGAACATGTACGCAATTTTGCGTCAATTTCATCCTAGTTTTGTCACTTAAAAAAAAAATTTAATTAAAAAATAATAATTTATAATTGTTTAAAAAAAAAAATTAATAATAATAAAAAAAAAACGCGATTTTTTTTAAAACGTCCGGATTTTTATCAATTTTGAATTAGAAACTTTGCAATGCATAGAAAATTCAAAACAAGAAATCTTGAAATTGTTTTTTAGAGGTCAAAGCGTATTGCGCTTAAGGTTTCAATGTGTTTAAACCAGTATACCGGGAGAAATTTGTTTGTAGATAAGTCACAGCGTATAACGCGTGATCCCCGCCTGCCGGCTACCTCGCCGCCCCTCCGGGGCCAGCGAGGACCTTTCACCGTTGGCTTCCATGCGTATAAGTTACCGTATTGGGTGCCCACCCAAGCATAGTCCAGTGTTTGTAATATAACCAAAAGCTAAACAAAAATCAAACTTACCCTCATAGCCGGGTCCTTGAAATTCTGACAATGGTTAACAGTCATATGCTCGAATCGATAACCCTTGAACTCTTTGTCCTTCGGGTATTGATACCAGCATATGACTTCCAATAGTCAGAAATTTTTGTAGTTCCTTGGAAAATTCAGCTCTGAATTACCTCAGCCAAAACTTTCTGGTTCCTATTTTTCACCTCAACCATAAAACATTTATCCGTCCCTCGTTCAAGTCCTCCAAACACCCATTTACCCTCCAATTTCTTACTCCTGTTATACTTTCTTTTGCCAAACTTTTGTCCTATCTTTCTACATTTCCACTCCTACCTATCAACAGCATCCTTTCTCAATGTTAAAATCATATCATTCTCACATGAAAGACATTTCACCCTCTTCCCAATCAAGCTACTACATGTTTGCAAAAAAAAAAAAAAAAATTGCTAACGTTCAATTACACTATCCACTGCTATATCAAATCAACTAAGGGGAAATGAGCAACCAAAAGGGGAAAAAAATTCTAAATTCTAATCTGCAATTTCAAAAATCAAATTTAATCCAAATTTTTTTTCGAAATTTTAATTGAAATTTAAATAAAGTGACAAATTTAAAAAATTGTAACTTACAATCTGCTTTCCAAACTTATCCTAAAAATTTTGAAAATTAATAAAACAAGTCGATTTTATAAATCAAAAGCAAAATTCATATGCACCCAACAATTTCAAAGACTGTCTAAATTTTAATTCCGTTCTACATTAAAAATAAAAGTGGAAAAGCGTATTTTCTTCCTTAACCAATCATGAGACCTGTTTATTATCGTCAGGAGAAAATATCTAGGGTTGCCTTAAAACTAAGAAAAGTGCGAAAACGGGAAGGTTACCACAATTGGCAATACATCGCTCGAAAGTTGTAACGTATCGGATACTACATACCATCCAATATTTTAATTATCTAAATAAATAGTTTAATTTTAAACCAGCTGTCCGTCTAATTCTTGCATGACGGTACAGAGCAAAGATATCACGCAACCACCTGTTACAACTATAAAAAAGGAGTGGCGGATAAAGCCCCTTCCATAAACCTTGGGATTAAGTGTTATCACTTATCGTTAACCAAGAAATACATATAAACCAATCAGAGCACGTTTTAATTCCAATCGGAGAACGACTTCAATCCTAGAAATTTTTTTATAGGGTTGCCTTAAAACAGCATAAATTGAAGGATGCCACATTTGGCGAGAAATCGCCACTGTCACGTATACTACCACTCCACCAGGTTATGTTTATAATAGTTTGCTATTTTAATTTCCTGCCAAATCCATCACAAAATCAATGATTCAAACTTCCAATGAAGCTTTTCAGTATCCAGTTGTAGGAATAAGTTAAAATAAAATATGAGGATATGTTTATCAGGGGTTCCTACGAGTCAGGAAACCTGGAATTAATTTAGGGAAGGTTACGCATTCGTATCTCGTATCACTTTATTTTATGAATAGAATTTTCAACGGATTTTAAAAGAAACAGCTAATATTTAACAGGAAAAGAATTTTGTTTCATCCTTTTGCTTAAATTGCTAGAATTTCCTGCTTATGATACACTAGCCACTGCGTGGCCAGCGCGTCGTTGCAAGTAGCAGTTCTTTACGTGGGGTCAGGTGTGACTAACAGACATTCTGCCGTTGCCCGTGGTGTTGGTTTGTTTTGCAAACCAAATGGAAATTCGTAGCCTATTGGAATGAATTCATTGCTAATTGAAATTTGGTTTGCGAAACAAACAACCAAATTATGAACCATGGTTTGCTTCCCAAACCAAATTATGGATATTATGAACTATGGTTTGCTTCGCAAATTGGATAACAGACATAATTTGATAACATTGCCTTTGGTGTTGGTGTTTGCTTAGCAACCAAATGGGAATTCGGCGTAACGTCACAATCTCTTGCAAAAATATAAATATTTAAATGAAAAATTATTTATTAAAAGAAAGTCAAGAGTATAAGGTATCTATCTGGTGTCCAATTTTCCTCGGATTTCAAATCCGTTGAAATTTTTAATCTGTATTCTGTCTTTAATGATCCCGATTTTACAAAAAAAGAACTGAACAATGCCAGCCAAAATGGTTGTTTTTGTTGCTTTCTTTCGCTGAAATCGAAGAGAGCAGAAAATGTAATCTGCTTAGTTTTGGAACGCGAAGGTTGATGTGCTCATTATCTCTTGCAGAAATATAAAAGATATTCAATTAAAATTTTTTATTTCATTAAAGAAATTACATTTTTAGGTATCAATTTAATGTAAAATTTTCCACAGATTTCAAATCCGTTGAAATTTTTCTCTATCTTCAATGGTCTAGGAGATATAAAAAAGAACTTCATAACGGAAGTTAAAAGTTTGTGTTTTTTATCGTCTGCTGTAAATTATTCCTCTGGGCAAAAAAAAAAATGAAAACGGAAACGAAAAAAATAATTTTAGAATCTGTGATCTTGTATGCTGTTGAATTCAATAATAGTTAAATTTCATTAAATTAATTTTAAAATGTTCTAAATTGAATTTAAAAATTCGCAATGACCCAAAAATTGCAAAAAATTCCGACTACCTGTGTGGCAAATCCCATTACTGTGTCATAGATTTCTCAGGACTTTACATGCAGAAAACAAACAAACACTTCCTTTTATAATAGTAAGTAGAGATTAAATCACAAATTAAGTTAGTTAAATATGTTGGATTGCTTGTTTTATTTTAATGCGAAATTACTTGTACTTTGTGTAATGATTTTTATAGTGTTTAATTCTTGAATTGAATTTATTATTGGCTATTAAATACAGGGTTTTTCAGAATTCCCTCCTGGGTTTCGAAGCGCTATAGTAAAAAAACTAAGACTAATACAGCAAATAAGAACACAGAAACAATTTGTTTTATTTACATAGCTTACAGGTGTCCTATGTGTGAACTCTTGCTCACACAGAATACATCAATGCGATAGTCCATTTCCTGCCACACTCTACTCAACATGGTACTATCAATGTTGTTGACAGCACGTGTAATCCTTTCACGCTGTTCAGCTACATCACACGGCAAAGGGTGTACGAAAACTCAGTATTTTGCATACCCCCACAAGAAAAAGTCATAAGGTGTTAAATCCAGCGGGTGTGGGGGCCATCGCAAAAGAGGTACATCATCTTCGGATGACCAATCCAACGACTAGGTAAGTGTGTGTTCAGGTACTCATGTACATCACACATAAAATGGGTAGGATCTCCATCTTGTTAAAAAATGAAGACGTCATCCTCGTGTTCCTCTAATTGCGGCATTAGCCACAATTGTAGCATATCCAGGTACACTACACCGGTAATAGTCGCCTCTGTAAAAAAAAATGGTCCGTAGACACGTGAGGAGGAGATAGTGCAACACATTAACTTTTGGGGAATCAAGATAGTGTTCCACTTCACAATGAGGATTTTCGGTCTCCCGAATGCTTAAGTTTTGGTGGTTTATTTTGCCCGATAAGTGGAAGGTTGATTCGTCACTAAAAATCATTTTCGGCATTAGTGTTTCACGTTCTAGGACATTGATGCAAAATTCCACACGAGAAATGAAATCTGACAGCTTCAACGGGCTTGCAACAATTGCAATCTGTACGGTTTCATACACAGATTTTTGCGTAGAATCTGCCACACTGTTGGTTACGATATCCCCAATTCTTGGCTTGCACGAATGGTTGATTTTGTTGGGCTCCTCAAAAAACTTTCCCATACATCGCTTACGGTTTGCGCAGATGGACCCGGACGACCACTTTGCTTCTTATCACACAGGCATCCCGTTTCTTTGAACTTCTTGTACCACGCATGAATTGTTTTGTTAGTTGGTCCAGGGGTTCAATATTTCGTACAAAATGCCCGCTGAACCAAAATCACTGATTCAGATTTTGCAAATTCTAAAACACAAAATGCTTTCTGTTCGCCTGTAAACACCATTTTTATTTACTAACTGCCTTCAGTCTACCGACAATAAAACTTGAATTGTTTCTGTATTCTTTCAAATGTTCATTTTTGCTGTATTAGTCTTACTTTTTTTACTACTGTGCTTCGAAACCCAGGAGGGAATTCTGGATAACCCTGTACTAAATTTGTTCTTGGTTTTTCACCTTAAAATGTTATGAATTGCTCAAGTGTGACCTGGAATTTTGTAAAAATTTGTCTGGAAAAGTCGGAATTTTATTATTGAAATGGGAGTGGAAACACTGTTTATGACAGTATTCATTGTTGTACAATTTTCATTGTATTATTACTTTTTAAAGCTGAACAAAAATGAAAATTTAATTTAGCTTACTCTGATAGGGTAGACTTTCTTTAAATATGGTCTGATCTATGGAATCATCTCTTGTGTGATTGATTCAAAACAAGTAAAATAACTAGTTTTTGTGTATATAGAATTTTTATTTTAAAAAGTTTTAGTGCTATATAAGGGTTAATTAAACCAAATTTAAAGTAGATTCCTAACTATGTTTCAAAATATCACCAGGTCTTATGCATGAAAATTGACACTTGATAGGAATCTGACCAACAATTTTATTTTTTGACACGTTAAAAGGAAAAAGAGGATCTCTCAGCTAAATGATTCATTTAAAATAAACTTGAAAAAAAAAGTTATAAGGAAATTCTCAATTCCTTCTCAGATTTCTGAAACAAAACTTGGTGATCTAGAAGCATGTATTTAAAGCTGTAATTAATTTTTTTCTGACAATTTACGTGATCGAAAAATTGAGTTAAGTTTTCCAGAACATCCAACACTAAAAGTTATGTGAACTGCCTTTTTTCCTTGGAAAGATGCTGGAAATCAAGTAGAATGGACTGTGATGTGTGTTGTAGTGTTGCTTACTAGCATGTCAGATAAAAGTAGAAATTGCAGTGCTTTTCTTGATTATTTTGGTAATTGGACCTGTTTGTGTGTTCTATATCAAAGGTGTTGAGAATACCACTATCTTTGATTTTAATTCGTATGTGTATATCAATTTATGTTTCAAGAAGTGGCAATGTGTTTTCAGAAATATTGTAATAAATTTGACTATCTGAGTTTGCTATTTCTGAGAATTTGTATTTTTTGTATTGTTTCTGTGAATACTTCTTCATTTAATTTTTTCTAGGATTTAACATCAAAACTCTTCCTTTAAAGGATACAGTTGTAGATATAAAAGAATTAGGAGGTAATTATTTATAAATTTTTCATGATTGTTTTACTTTTTTGTGTTAATGTTTGCACAAGTCTGGGTACCTAATTCCTATTAGGTTTTTACAATATGCTTGCTTTTTTTTCATTAAAAAAGTACTTTTAATGGCATTACACAAATGTTTTGTTGCTGTACAATCAAGTCTATTATAAATGTGTTATCTTATCAGTTGCTTTTAAATGATGAAAAAATTATGAGTTAAAATAGCTATAGTTATCAGTGAGGTTGCTGATAATTTAAAGGGTTCCATATTAAATGTTTATTGTCCACGTCCAATAAGTTTTGGAAATTCAAGTATAATCATTGTCTTTTTTTAAAACACTAGGTGGCTCCGCCCCCTGCTCGCTTACATTCGCCAATAATAAGAATAAGAATCACTTTTTTGGTAGAGATAATTATACATTAATCGTTATAACTATTTAGGAAGCAATTTGTTAAAATTAAATAATTCCCTTTTATTTTATGCAAAGTTTCATTTTGAGACAGTTTCGAAAAGATAGGTCGGCCTTTATAAAATTTTGCACCAAAACGTTTATTTCCAGAAAATTTGCATAAATATCATAGTTTTGTCTTACTGCGGGATTACGCTGGCTGCTGTGGTGGTATTTGAACATCACATTGTAATCAAACGAAAGTGGTTGTAGTTGCAGTCTTTCGCTGGTTGAGCAGGGAAAATTGATGCGTTGAAAAAGTGTGGAAAATAGAATAGAGAAATAGCTAAACTTTTAAACAGATCGCATAATGTTGTAAACAATTTTTGCGACTTAGAATTGCTTTTGGCAATAAAAAAAATCATCTGGTCGGCCATCAAAAGTGACACCCTGACAAAGAAAGACTATTATAAAGGAGCTGAAATCTGGAATTACGAGGTTATCCACTTTGGCCAGACAACAAAACCCTCCAATATCAAAATCTACAGTCCATAGAGTGGTAAAGAAGTTCAGTAATTTAGTTTACTGGAAGAGGAAAGCGGCTCCGAAATTAAGAAAACTCCACACAAAGAAAAGTGATTGAAATTCGCTTATTAAGTGATGAAGGAAAGAAAACTGGAATCGAGTGATATTCAGTGATGAAAAAATTAAACCTGGATGGTCCAGATGGCTGGCAGTATTACTGGCACGATCTGCGTAACGATAGAGAGATATTCTGGAAGAAGCAAGCTGGCGGTGGTTCCGTTATGGTATGGGCTGGATTCGGGCATGCAGGAAAAACTGATATAGCATTTGTAGACAATCGTTTTAATGCTGCAGGCTATCAACAGCTGCTTGAACAATATTTTCTTCCACAATCAGAGCAAATTGTTGGCCTGTTCTACATGTTGCAATAGGACAATGCTCCGTTGCATACTGCAAAGTCCAGTTTTGAATGGTTTCTGGATGATGATGTACATATTATCAATTGGCCACCTTGCTGCCCCAACCTGAATATGGTAGAAAACATGTGGGGCCTACTCGCATGAGCAGTGTATGCAGGCGGAAGGCAGTACAACTGTACTACAGACTTGAAAAAAAGCTATTTCCTTCAAATGGGCAAAAATCGAGACAAACTGTTTGCAAAAATTTGTAGAATTAATGCGAAATAGGATTTATGAGCTCATTCCGGAAAACGGTGGAAAAATTTCTTATAAATTTAACACTAATTTGATGTTTGGTTCAGTGGACCTATCTTTCTGAAACAGCTGTTTCACATAATCTTTGTTTTCGCTCTTTCAACTTTGACTTTTAATTAACTTCAAACTAATAGCCTCATTGGAAAAAAATCTTCTTCGCCCTGTTACCTGGACAATTTTGAACAAACCATGTCAATTTGTGTTAATTTTCTAATTCGTACTTTCTCTGGAAACCGTCTAAAAATCGAGCAAAAAACGCAAGTTTTCAATGCGACGGGGGCAGCAACATTTTTTTAATATAGAGAGATTTTGTCAGTATCTTTAATATATCATTAATTATATTATATTTTTTGAAAGGTAATAACTGCAGATATTTTATATTTAACTTGGAAAGAATCAAGGTGCTCATTTATATGTACCCCAACAAGGAACAGTATCCAATCAACCAGTATAAAATATTTGGTCTACAAACTGATTGAGTATCAGTTTTCAAAACTGATTTGTTAGACCACAAATGTTTGTAGCTTTGATTGTACTCAAATTCAACAAAACAAATGTTTGTGTTTTACATTACCTCGTATTTGTTATAAAATATCTTTTTTACGAATGTATTATATTTTTGTGTTTTATAGATTAATAAAAAATGAATTTTTTTCAGTTCTTTTTTATTGTATACTTTTCTTACAGGATCAGATGTTATCCGCCCATATTGGAATAAATACTTTGAAGGTCAGCATGGCATTTTGTATGTTATTGATGCTGCAGCAGAAGAGAAAGTTCTGAAAGAAGCAGTGGAAATATTACAAGAAGTGATTTCCAGCTCTTCACTGAAGGGAATTCCGTGTGTCATTCTTGCCACACATCAAGATATTAAAGGTTCAAGAACTTATCAAGAAGTATGTGCTAATTCTATTAACATTTATTTGCTTTAATATGTATTTTGTCGCTCTATTATCAGTATTTTCTAAATGAGGGTATATTAGACTGGAGCCTATGGCTTAAAGTGGATTTTGATCCAATTTATACATTCATACCCAGACCAGCATTTGAACCTATTGAGGGATATATTTTCCCTTGGCTAACAAGCCAAAATGCTGTCTTTATTTGTTCTACAACTTTGTATTTCATGCCTGTAAAAATTAAATGAGGTCAGCAGAAATCATTTGGTAAATTAAATTATACGACTGCTGTAGGGAAGGTTACTGTTTGAGTGAACCACTAATGAAATTTGTCGGTTGCACTCACCAGCTGCTGGTGGACTAATATCATTGATATCAGAACATTAGTAGAATGGAGTGTTAGGTGATCAGTTCAATCTCTACTACTACTTTAATCCAGTTGCATTGAGTTCCTTATGACTGTGCCGATGTGAGCTGGCTTCCCTTAAAAGTGTATTAATCCTCTAAAGATAATATAGGCCCTCCAGGGAGGCTGTAGTCTTCTGGTACTAGGTACAAAATTGCAGGGATCTAGTTACTGCACCATGCACAAGAGCATGTGCTGACTTCTGCCACCATAGCCCATGTTGAGTGGTTAGTGCACTTATCTGGGAGAACTATTGACTGAAGTGGTAAATGATGAGCTGGGGCTGAGTTGCAGGAAGGTTTGTGGTTTCTTCAAATTGATGTAAAACCATATGTCAGCTTTTTCCAAGACTTCAAGGAACGCATTTGAACCCTGTGACGTACTCTGTAAACAGAGTTAGTTGTATTCAAATTTTTATTCAAGACATCACAAAGGTTGGACATACAAAACACAGAAATTAATTTTTTATGTTAAACATTTAAATAACTTCAGTTTTTTTTTTGAGAATCAAATATAAGATCTCATTTTTCAATATTTTCCTCTCCATGACACTCTTGTCCAACGAATCTCATCCCCTTGTTTTTGTCCAATCAAAAAGTTCCTGCAAGTTGTATGCTGCCCTGGTTCGATTCCTGTAACTATCCTGACTGCCTCTTTTGTGACAGTAAAAAATTTCTTTGTATGTATTCGTCTATTTTCTTTCCTGGGAAAAACATTACTTGGCCAAATCTATCCCATGCATGATAAAAAAAACCAACTTACCAAATAAGAGTTCCTTTTCTTTTGGCCATCATGCCAGTTGGTTACTATTTAAAATTGGGCTGGTAAACAGTAAAAAAACCTTTGCTACATTGCATTCCTGGTTTAAGTCATCTGCAAAGAAATGGACATGTGGTAGAGGAGTTTGAATCATATGCACTTTTGTGGAATCATGGCCAACACTATTGCAGTCTGAAGCAAATTGCTACTAAATGCACTAATGTGACAAACTCAAATAGTTCAACAATCCTCTAGAAAATGGGCTGTCTTGTTTCTATGGTAACATACAGGCAAAGACTAAGTGCAACAGTTCTTGTGGTAGACAAATAGTGGGCCTTAAAATAGTTATTTCATACTGGGAAAATGAGACTACAGTTCTGCTTCCCATTCTGACTTAGTTTATAATTTAATTGTATTTTGTTTTCACAGTAGTGTGTACACTAATATATAGCAAATCATGCCATACTTCCAGGTTGCCCAGTTGTTCAATGAAGCCCTGCATGGCAGGAAATGGCAAGTTCACATGTGTGGGTTTGAGGATCGGGATGGAGTTCAATTGAGTCTAGAACATTTAGTGGACTTGATGACTGGAATATCATGACACCTAACGATTGTATTAGAGTCGATACAAAGTATGGGTTTATAAAAAACTAAACAGGTAACAGCATTTTTGTTATAAAATAAAATAATATATTATTTTTTCAACTGTAATAGACCTTTTTGGAATCTATTAATTATTAGTAAACGATTTATTCCTATTTTATATTCTTTAGGTATGGGTTTTAGGTCCAGAAATGTAAATTTTCTTTGTAAATTCATAATAATTCAATACTTTTACAGCATCAATAGATATTCAAAGCATTTTTCAAAAAGTGTTATAATTCCATCATTCCATACATTTTTGTCTTGATTTTCGTTTTCGAGCTGACTCTTATCAGGAGGGCCTTTATGTTTTGACATGTCAATTTTTCTATTGGCCCTTGATGAGTAATATTTGTATGCATGTAAATTCTGTTTGCAATCACCTAATTCTAGATATATACAGTTTTTCTGTAATTTTTGAGATTTCTTGGCCATTTTTCAAGTTTTTATCATGTTTTCATTTTGTTCTGGGTTTTAATTAAATTTGGTTTAAATATTTTCTAGTAGTAATATCATTTGTGTGTGTGTGTGTTAGCCTTTTGCACTCAAAATGATTATTTCAATCGTAGAATAGAAAACTTTTGTTTATCTTCTGTTTTGGAATACAGTCATAGAATTATTTGAGGTATTTAGAATTAGATACATTTTAACGTTTACAATGCTCATTTTCTTCATGACTTGAGATGATTGTGCAACCCTGTGGGATAAGGAAATAAGGATGTATTGATTTATGAGTTAAGAGGGGCAAAACTTTTATATAATAGTACTCTATTACATCTTTGATCAAAATCATACATGAAGATTGAAGGTGTTATGTTACAAATTGCAATATTCTGAAATAATTTATGTTTTTGTTAGTTATTGTATGATTTTTTAATTTTTTGCTATCCCACTAAAGTTATAATCACATCAGTTAAAAGCCTTTTTAATGTAATACATTGCAGTGCCATGGGTCACAAAAATACTAAAGTTTGGTGGACTGTAACTGTTTTTATTGACTTTGATTCAAATTGCTGTACTATCCTAACTACAAAGTGAATTACTACTCTATCCAAAGTACACAGAAAGTGGTTCCTGGAAAGAAACACTGGTAAAATCCTACCGCTTCAAGAGATAGAGAAGTTGGCAACCTTCTTTGCATTTGCCAAGTTACACCAATTTAAGAGGAGCCAATAACTCTCATTGAGGTGAACAGTTAGAATGTGAAATTTTTTACAAATTGCTGCAATTGTTTTACTTTGGTACACAACACCTTCCACTGCTGAATTGTTACCCTAAAAACTAATTTCAGAGAAAAATGTTTTGACTTAGAAAGTTAACAAAATTGTTGAATAAGGCTTAGAATCTCATAAAAAATACATATATTTTGTCAAAAAATACATTATACATATCTTCTCTTATTAGGAATATCATGTTATGATTTTTGCAAAATCTCATCATGAAACCAACAGTGTTCCACCTTGACAAAAATGAACATATCTTTCAGATTTACAAGTTTCTTTCAAGAAAAATTTCCAAATATTTTGGTTATTCACTTTAGATTATTTTCAGCTACTGGATGCTTTTCATTTTTTAGCATTGAAACTTTTTTAAATGGTGGAAAGAAATCATAATTTTCGAAGTATAAGTATGATCCAAATTCATGAACTCGGATTCATTTCAACTTCTTTAAAAGCAACTTTCTCATTTTGAACGGTTTGTTTCTCATATCCATAACAGTTTATTTTTTAAGACTTCCTAATTATGTCTTGACTAGCAAAATACCCGACCTTACTCGGTTTGAATTGGTTTACTCTAGATTAAAGAGATAATCAAAATATATAATGACTTACGTTTTTTGTAGAATGAAAATTTATTTTAACATCTTTCGCCATCTTTATATTTTTTACAACTTACTTTGGACACAAATCCTACACATGCATATCCATTCATGTAATACATTTCACATACATCGCACAATTGCTGTATGACAAAGCTACAAAATGACGAAAGGTGATACTAATGTTACTACTATAAAAGACGATTTATAGGAAGATTTGGAATTCCCTTAAGTTCTTTTCATGTTCAACTCAATTAATTAAAATTACGATTTACGGTGAGTGCTCTCGCACTCATAGTCAACAAAACAATATTTTTTTACTTGTGGCACTCTTGCCTCCGGTATGCGACATTGTGAAATTTTGCAATCTTCTCCTGTTATTATTACAACAAATTTTTTAATGTTGGAAAAAGTTCCAGTTTGGATTAATAAACATTATTATTCTTTCAATAACGGCATTATTCTTTAAATAACGGCATTATTCTTTCAATAATGGCATAACTACACTTAAAATTTACTGAAAATGTATACCAATTTACCTAACATTTTTAAGTTTAATACTTTGTGGTTATGTTGCGTGTGATGAGAAGGAAAACACATTTTTTAAAATAATAAATATTTAATACAGGAAACAGCGAAGTAAAACAAAATAAAAGATGTTGCAAAAAATTGTTCTAAAGATATTAATTTGTGATTCAATTTTATCTCTTGATCTCGGACAGTTGCCACAACTTACAACAAAAATTGTACAAAATTTAGAAATGTGAAATTAATTCAGAGCGAAAGAACCAGAAAAAATATCACTGCTCGCGCGATCTTGTTCATTCTCGTTTCATTGAAAAATATCGTCTGTCCCAAATATTCGGAAATCGTTTTCATTGCGCAAAGAATAAAAATAAGACTCGAAATAAATGAAGTATGAGATGAAATTCCATAAAAAAATTTTTTTTTTTTTTTTTTGAAGAATAATTACTTTTTTCAGCAGTACTGGTAAAGCAATCGAAGTAATCGTAATATTCAATAGACATTCCAATTTTTCCAAAACTACCAAATTATGGTTGATTTAAGTATACTTACTCAGGTGTTTTAGCATGAAACTCAACTAAATATAACAATAAAGAAATGTTTAATATTGCATTCACTAAACTAATAGATAATGTATAAAATGAAATACAATGCAATCAAATATCTAGAATACAATTCATGTGATGTCTACACAAACACAAAATCGAGCATAGAACAGAAAGACGGACAGACAGACTTTCGCAACCAATGCCACTCACTAAATGAAGATGAGTACTCACTGTATGCAAATTTTCATGAAAATATCTTAAACCGCGTGGACGTGTATAGGGCACAACATACAGACAGACACCAAACGAGAAAAAGGCGGATTCGGCATCAGAAGGGTCCAAAACGGATAGAAAACTTGAAATGGGTCGAAAATATTGAATGTACAAACAAACACTCCATTCTTATTTATATAGATATTGCAAAAGTGAAATAAATATTGGTTTTCAATTAGATTCTTGAATGGGCTAATTCCTACCCTTAGTCAAATTTTCTTTAATTACCTAAATGAAAGACGATTCAGATTTTTACCATATCTCCAGAATTTTCTGTGCCAACTAGAGCATTCATCTCTTTAATCTTCTGATACATCATACCACTTTTTTCCTTTCTTCATTACATTTTGGGAATTATAATGATAGTTTTCATACAAAAATGAGGCTAATAAACAAGTATTTTGTAATTTCTCACGTTTGACATCACAAAAGTATTTAACTAAATTAAAATACCATAATGTTTATAACAACACATCTACTGTTGCTCTCATCATCTCATGTTCAAGGTTCTTGTCATGTGATATTGCATTGTTTTTATAGAATATTAATTTAACAGATTAGTGTAATATCTGAACTATATTACAATACTGGTCCTTGGAAGTCGATCTGTAAAAATCAAAGTGGCAAATAATAGTTTGGCCAAGGACTAGTTTTAGAAATACTGCATAAAGATGATCATTTGTAATATACTACTACTGTATATTTTTTCTCCTAGAATAATGGTTCTGTTGTAATCTGAAAAAAAACTATCATGGACTTTTGGATTCATCATGTGTTTCAGAGTAAATATCTTTATATTTTACCCACTATAGTTTTTCTGATTTTGCAATGATATACAAGTGTATTTTTTGTTGGATAAATTGTTTCACTATTATTTTTTTCAAGTATTTCATTTGTATCAGAAATTTTCCTACGGTTTTCAAGATTGAGCTTAAAGCAATTTGTGTGGAGCAAACATATTTATATAGATACCCATATGACTTGATAAAAAGTTTAGACAAGCTTGCTACTTAGTTACATATATTAATCCAAAGATTTATTTATATTCATATACTTAAAATGACCTAGATAGTGGAGGTAAATTGAGGGATACACTTACTTTTATTTTGCTTTATATTGTAAATATCCTTTTTGTTTTGCATATGTATTTTTTAACTGTGGACGTTCTCAACTTTCATCTCTTTATGTTGCTTTAAATGCAAAAGTATTTTTAAAATAAATAAAATGAAACTGAAAGTCATAATCAAAAGTATTTTGAACATTTTCAGTTTTGTCCCTTAATTTTAAGTTTTGAAGTAATAGTTGATTGAAAAACTAAATCAACTATTATACAAATTGCTTAAAATTTTAAGCATGTTAGTTTCTATGCCTGTTGTTAAATGTTCACCTTCTAGATCATGCACTATAGTAAGTGTGAACCTAATTAGTTTATGCACTAATGAATTTTAACTGACTTCTAAATATGATATGACCAATTCATTTTTTCTTGATACCAAATAAAAAAAAACCTAATTATTTTGTAATATTTGAATGTATTTGTCTAGTGTTGATGTAAATGGATAGTTATATTTAACACATATCTGTTCTCATATTACAGAAATGAGAAGCTTGTCAATATTTTTTTTTAGGAAAGAAAAATTGATCGACAGATTTTAAAAGTACTTAAACATAATTTCCTATGTTTATTTATGTAGCCTGTATATGACCAACTGTCATAGTTCAATAACATATCAACTTATATTTTCTTAGAATCTTTCAGTTGTAATTAATAGATGAATAGACAATAGCGTGCACCTTATTTAAATATGTCCAACTTTTAATGATTTACAAAACTAAGAATCAATTTTCAGTTATTATTCAAATCCATTTTTTTCATAAAATATACTTTGTTTCATAATATTAGTTTACTTTTGCTTTAAATCAATTTAGTAAAACTCATAAGTCACTCAGTAACAAATGCTTTCTTCTTCTAAGCATCAAATACAGTACTCTGAATTCTCCATTGCAATGAAAAACAAAATCAAATTAGTTTTTTATCTTAAGCTATTATGATTCAAGAAAAATTACCTTAGTTTAAGTAGCATTGCATTTGGTTTAATTAATTTCTGATGAAATTTAAGAAATATGTCAAACACATAACCTTTGTTGAAACTTCAAAAAAAATTAAGATATTTTTCTTTGCTTATAATCAAACATTTTTACATACTGTCTGAAAGAATTGGTAAGAAATGAAACTTTAAATGACATTGGAATACTTAAACACTCATTGTGGCAACATTAGGCTTTTACTGGGTGTCTAGACCCAATCGCAAAACAGTGCCCTGTGTATTTTATTTTTTCTATTGTGATTTATTTAGGAGATACAAATGTTTGTATATCTTGCTTTTCTTTCTTCACAGATATTGTTGTGACTAATCTGATCCCTAGGAAAAGTTTAGGTAGCAAAAGAGTATGGAAGTTAATGTAGTTTTCAAGTGTCTTTAATCAGTACCTTGGTGGAATTGGGACTGATGTTTAATTTTGAAGTTCTGAGAAACAGTCACTTTATAAAAACGAAAAGTATTTCCCAATGGTTTGATTATTTCAGTATAATGTACTAAGTGTATTTACTAGTAAAACTTCAATTTTCAATTTTTCCCGCTTTCCTCAGCAATTTCCTGGTTATTAACCCTACAGAAAAATTCCATAGAAATGGATGCTTTCAAGAGATAGAAGTTTGTTTTACAAATAAATCATTCATTTTATTAAAAATTTTATATGGATTGATACAGCATGTAAAAACTTCACAAATAAACACTGTTTCTCTACTTCAAGCTGAGTGACGTAGGATGTCAACAAATTATTTCAGTACAATCTGCACAAAGAACCAAATGCCTGGTCAATATCAATTCTACTTAAATTAATAGAAGCATTTAAATTGTTGGCCGTTTAAACCTTTTTGTTCAGTTAACATTGGCCTTGATAAAGGTTGAACTCTGAATGCATTAACAGGTGGACCTTGGCATTTTTTCTATTACAACTTTCATAACCTTGATTATTGGTCAACCTAACTCAAAATTAGCTAATTTGTACAATATCCCTTTTTCTACCAAGGTACAGAATTAAGACTAAGAAAAAATCATCCCTTGTCATATTGCCAACTCTTCTGTATTTTCCAGTTGTCTTCAGGAAAACCACTTTTTTCAGGTGTTCCAGATTAAAAACACCAAATTTCTTTTCAATGTGACAAATTTTCAAATGATGCAACATTCAATATTTGGCACCATGCTGAGGCAATCTATGATGGAACGATATTACATACTTGCCAACTTTTGGCAATAATATCAATATTTTTCACCAGGGAAAATTTTTTCTCAAGTGAGCCCAATTTTGAAGTTGGAGCTTCAAGCCTTTGCCACCGAAAAATGTCGGAATCGGTGGTTGCTAGATAGCTGTAAAACCCTTTGGCACACAAATGTTCAAGAAAAACCCACTAGTATACTCTGGAAATACTTCAGAACAAGTTTTCTTATTTTTGTATATATTTGGTGCAATTTTTGTATAAAATATATAGAAAATTGGTTTCAATGAGTTACAACTGCTGCCTAGCAAATAACAGAAGAGAGTAGGGTTACATTTTCTGTTTGAAACTGCCTCTAATTTGATACTTTTAATTACTTTTTATTTTAATAATTATTTGTAGACATTTTTCATTTGTGATAGTTCGGTGTTTGTTTTTACGTTGTAAAATTCTTCTGGATTTTTTTTATTGAAGGTTGGCAAGTATGTGTATATTTTGTTGAGATAAAATTTAGCTTCCTTACTTTTTGAAAGCGAAAGCTTTTTAATTCTTAAAACAGTTTCTTATTTTCAAATGTTGTCTTTATTTCTGATGTAAAATAAAGACTTACATTTCATACCTAATATTCACTGAAAAGATACTATCTGCTAGAACATAATTATATAATGTATGGTATTATTGAAGGTACTTGCACAGTTAGAAATGATTAATATATTTGTATTGTTCCATTTCAAAATGTCGATGGAACTTCAAACTGCTTTTATACATAAATTAACACTAGAATTTTATCTGTGATAAATATTATGCAGTTCATATACATTTTGAAAAAAATGTTGACAATTGTTAAATTAAAATCCATGTGCATGTATTGTACATGTTATGTAAGTGTATGGACTAAATTTTACTGTAATTGATTTTTTAATTTTCATTTGACATTTATAACTGATAAAACACTGTTTTGTAACTATTATTTATTGCATAATATTTAGTAGTATAATCTTGCAACATTCACTATTATGATGGAAGTCACATTAACTATATAGCACCTCAAACTACTTCCCAAAATAACTACCTTAGTTCATCTTTAAAGTAATAACTGATGTATTGCTCAACGCTATGACATTATAAGCACAAAGTGTCATTCTTATCAAGATTCTTGAAATGAAGAAAACAAAGTGGAAATTTTTTAAGCATGCACATGCATTCTGTTGAATTATGACTTAGATTATTTATCTTATTACACTAATTACAATTGTCAATTTAAAAAATTGACAATTGTAATTAGTGTAATTTTTTTCTTTTTCTATACCTGATACATAAATATGATATACCTGATACATAATATTTGAATGAGGCTAAAGTAACTAATTCTTCCTTTAAAACTAACTTTTCCAACAAATAAAATATACTGTATAGAATAGAACAAATTGGTCTGAATAACTTCTATTGCAAAAATTTTACATCATGTATTACGAAATAAAAGGCATCACCCATAATCTCAAATAAAACACAACATATTTTTTGGATGATATGCATTGAGCAAAAGTTGATTCTAAAAGAATAGTTATATAACAAATTTTCAGTTGAATGTAAGTACTCAGCAAAAATTGTTCTAAAAACAAACTTTAATTATGAATCTTATTTTATGGTACAAATGCAAGCTTAGTAACAGCAACTATCAGCTCTCTCCATATGATTAGTTGATTCTAACAATACAAAAGGTATTACTTATTGAAAGAGCTTATTAAAGAATAGGTAAAAGAGTAAGACAAATTATTCTTTACTATTTATTCAAATTAACTACAGAGTTTTCATGGACCTTAAAATGTTTTAGGTCTGATTTTTCATGTTAGTTTTTGAGGGCCTTTAAAAAGTATTAGCTGCAAGTCATTACAAAATTTTAAAAAGGCTTAATTTTTACAAGAATACTATATTTTAATTCACCTCATTTAAAAATTAAGGTCTTTAATACTCATCCAAGGTCGCGTGTCAAATTAATAGCATAGTTTAGGGCTGCCACAGGCAACTAAAATGCAACCTTTTGCTATTGTTTTACCTTGGCAACTAGTGTTATCTTTTTTAATGAAATCGTCTCTAAAGCTCCTATTTTGAAAGTTTACCATATGTTAATCGAAATAAAGTCCCTCTTTTTTGAACCCCTAGTATGAATCCTTTTTTCAGTTACGAATTTATGCCGTTTGCTGTATCATTTAGGAAAATATTTTTATAACTTACCTGCTCTCCAATGGTATCAAAAAAGTTTGTTAAAATAAACATTATGATTTCTTCACAATGAGGAATCCATGTAACAGACCATGCCATATATTTCTGTTAAAATTGAGAACAGTTAACTAAGCGCCAAGCACTCCCTACTCTAGTATTTTTGGAGACCCCACACTAAGCATGTAGCTGCTGTGGGTAACTAAAAATGCTAAGCTTTAATAGAAGACTATTTTATGCCCCTAATTTCTATTTCACGAGTGCTGTGACAGTCCTGATGTTTATAGGTTAACTAACAATTGATGTTTTCAAAAGTGGGTTTGTGAAGCCCAAACAGCACTTGCGAGTTTCTTCACGTGTGCACTCGCAGGTTAATTCATTGTAATCATGTGAAAGGTAGCTTTGAAAATGTTGTAATTTTTCTTTTCTCTGAAGAATGGAAACCCTAAACTATCAAAAAGCTTTTGGTATTCCCTTGATTTATGGTTGTAACCTTATTGCAGTGTGAAATTAAGATCATCTTGCTTTTTTGGCATGCAGGTGATTAAAAAATAGTTTTGTCAAAAAGGGGATACGTCCAAAAGTCATGCTCTGTAATGTGATGGAAACAGAATCCTTGATAGTGACCTTAAAATGTTGAATAAAATTCAATGAAAGGTGATTTGCCAATATTATTTCAATAAATTTACAATTTTGAATAAAAATATTGCAAGCATGAAGTTTTGGGGAACTTCAATTCAAACCTAGATAAATAATTTTTTTTTTCATGATGCATAAGCAATTATAAGCCCAATTGTTAACATTTTAAAATGTGATAGATCAGATATATATTCCCAAAAATTACGCTATAGCAAAGCAAATGTTTTTGTGATATTTGTTTTTATATGAAGTAGCTCAATTATAAATTCAAGTTCTTAAAAAGATGCTTATTTATGTCTCTTTGTATTAGCATTCAATCATTGTACATAAAATGAATGTTTACAGTCTTGTATATTGAAATGCATATACTGTTATTTCTAATGGATATTTGTAGGATGAAAATATATGTACAGATGTTCTTTGCATACATATATATACTAGACCTGAATTTTAAAATACAATTTTTAAATGTTTTGTGTTGTCCTTGTCCTTACTTTCCATGCTCTAGACAATTTACTTGCTTGTAAACCAATATTAATTTAAATTTTGGTAACATTCTTTTCTTACTAACTTGACACAAAAATTAGTTTCAAGGTAAACCCTGTAATTAATATTTTATGTGAAGGGTATACTTAGTGCTATAATTTGGCCTTTAGTCTTAAAACGATCAAATGGTCTATTTTGACATTAAAACTTAATGCATTCATGTTCAGACTGGAATTCAAACCATCAAGCTCACAGAAATAGATAAGAAAAATGTAGCTAATATACATCAGTCTGTCTGAAAAGATATTTGCAATTATTTTGTATTTTAAGTACAATGAAGGACTTTCTACTGTATATTAAAATAATTACATTTATTTCACTTTTGAAAATTTTAAGTGAGTAACATGTGTGGAAATAGATGGAATAATGCCTAGTATCTAAAATTAACATTATGATCTTATTTTTTTTAATCAAAAACTTGAAATACATTTTAAATACAAGAGTTTGTTCAGACATTGAAATCCATCTAAGAAAACACTTTTTGTAATGTCACGTAATAGTAAAATACTCCCACTAAATGGATATAAAATTACATTTTATCAGAAAGAAATTTGTACAGCATTATAACAATAAACAATGAAATTGCAACAAAATATAAATTTTATACATTGCTCTTACAATCAAATTTAGCAGACTTTTGTAATTGCTTTTACCTCAAAGCATCCAGTTGGGATTGTACCACTTCAAGCTGTAAAGATTAGAATAAAGTATAAGTAAAGTAAGGATCTTAAATGAAGAAAAATTCATAGAATTCCAGTTTTGTGAAATTAAATTGCAACTACTACAGATAAACATCTATTAGTTTAGGTTTGGTACTCTATGGCTTATGACATGAATATGCCCTTAAATTTAGTTCAGTACAGGGGTCTTTTAAAACTCGTGACCAAAAGTATAGATTTGTCATGCTTATATATCTTGTAAATAATAAATAAAAATTAATGATTTAACCTTTAGACTACGGCCAGTACAGCAGTTGTACCTTGATCGCGCCAAGAAAGAATCGTACCAGTTATATCTATAGCCGTGGTCAAAAGGTTAAATAGAAGGTGGTAGTACGCAAATGTGAATGGGATGGGGTAGCATTTGCACAAGATGATTGAAAATGGCGATTCCGCACACATATGAGCAGTTTAACTTTGGATTGCAAAGAGATAAGACACTGGAAGAGTCAAATTGCAGAGAACAGGATTAACATGTTTTTTTTTTTGCAAATAAAACTGATAAAATAAAATTTGTAAAGTTATAAGATAGTTCCGAGTTAAAAATTTTCAAGTAAAAACTGCAAAGGAAATATTAAGAGAAATGTAAAAATATCACTGGAAAGAACTTCAAATTGAATAATGCAGATTGTATTGGAGCCGAGTGCGTCAAAGCCAGTGCTAGAACTTCGAGTGTGCTGGCTGAACTAATGGATATTGACTTGGTATGTGATAGCTTTGAAATTATATTGTTGCAGTTTATTCTGAAGAGTTTGGCCCACTGGCATATCTACAATGTCCAGAGCGAATCGGTGTTTATCAAGAAGCTTACGTTTGTAATGTTTAATCCCCAGAAGCCTGATGGATTGCCACCACTAGATTCTTATAAATGATAAATTTTGCCCAGATTGCCATTTGTGCAAATACGGCTCTTGCTTTATGGAGAAAACTGGTATAGATGGTCAAGTAATGAATATTTGTACTCAATGATTTGAGATACCTGTATACCCATTATGCTTACGGATGATACTCGAAACAAATCGTGTAGACTATTTCGATATCACCCACTACTCCAGGTAACACTTGTATAGGTTTAACCTTTGTGAGCATCGATATGAATACAGGGTGTCTACTAAATTTCTGTCGGTTCATTTAGGGACTTTCTAAAATAATTTGCATGATCTGATTTTACATGATATGTGGGTCAGTTAGATGCAATTATACTTTAAAATCACAATTTTTTTTATTACATAGTCTAATCTTGAAAAAAGAGGACTCTAGTATTAAATTTTAGCTTTAAAAAGTTGTTTTCTAAATAAAATTTTAAAAATAAAGACAAACCATAAATCATGTCAAAGTAGATGAACATATTAAACAAATACTCTATATTATATTCATTACTTTTGTTTTCTAAGTACTTAAATTTTGATAAAAATTGAAGAAATCAACAATTATTTTAAAACATTTCTTCGTTTAAATTTTTATATTTTATGCATCAAATGAAGTTGGTAAAAAAATTACACCATTTTCATTTTTTTTTTCATTTTCTATACGTTCTTTGTCTAATTGTTCAATTTCATCATTTGCAGTTTGCAATTTTTTTTTTTTTTTCATTTTTGTTTAAGTTCAGTTGCTGCTACCTTTTGTTTTCGCCTTAAAAAATTGATACATTTTAGGGACAAAATTTATGATTTAGGGACTTTCAGGACCAGTAGACACCCTGGAATACTGTGACATATGTATATTTTCGCATCATCAGCTTTTGATAAATAAAATTATACTTCACTTACAACCACCAAGACTTTATTTATTTGCATTTTATCCTTTCTCTAATAAAGGCGAATTTATACCCAAATAAATTGCAGCCCTGTACACAACCCACACCATTTTTTCTGCTTGCATGACAGCTAAGTTGACCATGACTTGATCATAAAGTGGCTCTCAAACGGTTAGGTGCACAGAAGAGCCATGGGTTGACGTACAACAACAAATGTTCAAAGTATTAAAACTAAAAATGTTCTCCCCCCCCCCTTAAGGGAAAAAAATTCCTTTGAAGACAAACTCACTTTTGCATTTTATTAATATATGTCATTTAAGAAATTGAATCAGCATTTTAGAAACAATTTAAAACTCATTACTACGAGATTACCATGTAACTATACTTTGGAACAATAAAGTTTTTACATTTCTAAGAAAATTGTTTCTTTAGGTATATAGTTTAAAAACATGATTTAGACATATTTCCTATTTTAGTATCTTTAAAGAGACTAAACAGAATTCTTCCTTCACCATTTAGATGCAACTACATGCTAAAATATAATTTCGGATGTATTTTGTATTTGATGTTGTATTATTGAAGACAGATACAACATTTAATGTACATGTCTATAATGTTATTAGCTACAGTTAATGAACAGTTCAAAAACTAATTTTTCTTCATAAGGAAACACAGTACTTCTTTAACACATTTTTTTTCATTTTACATGAACTAAATACATTAGTGTATTTTATTCAAATACACTTGAAACATACATTACCAAAGAAAAACAATTTTACATAAGCAATAATTAAGAAAAAAATGGTATATTTATCTCTATTGTCCTTGAAGTGTTTCCCATACTTTTGTGTGTGGTTTGCATGTGCTACTGTTACTTATTTTTGGCGAATATTTTTATAGCTATGAATATTGACAAAAAAAATGGCCATAATTAATATTATCAATTTTTAAAAACTCTAAATTCTTATTTCATGCACAAAGTTATCAAATGCTTTATAAAAAAAACATCCACACAAGAAACGGGAAAAAGGATAATTTCAACCATTAAATTTCTTCTGAGGGGCTAGAGAGGTGAAAAGCTCTAAACATGAACATTTGTAGCAAAGAGGGGGATTTGTCGCCTTAAATTGTAAAAAAATCATTAAAAAGAATCGTTTTTTCTTGGTTTTTTCATTTATTTTCTACATATTCCAGCTTCTAGCCTCCCCTTTTCCTCCCCCAACTAATAAAAATATACAGCAATAATTTTGGCTAAAAGCGGGTGAGGGGGGAGAGGTTCCAAATCACTCGCAAGAAAGTTTGGAAGATTCACTGCACGACAGTGACGCTCTCAATAACTTGCGCACTTCGTGCAGGAATTTTCATGCTTTGCCAAATTTAAACTTGCATTTTTTTTATCACTATAGTTGTGAACTGTAATCGTTCTCTTCCCTTATTACATCTTTCATGATCGTAGAGTCAACTTTTCGGTATTCTAGGCGTTGATCCTGTGTTTCCAAGTTGTTTAAATTGTGTAAAACGGTCCAAATTTTTTTTGCTCCGGCTTTTTCAAAGTGAATTACAGTACGTGAGTGTAAGTTGTGAATAATACCGAGCATTGATTTACTGTTTAATTATGTCATGCAAGTATAAAAATCATCCCGATAGCTATGCTATGTTTGTGGTGAATTGACTTTAAAAGTGCAAAGAAAACCCCTTTCTCCGCTTCAAAAACTGATTATCAATTTTACTTTGATTGCCAAATTGGCGATTAGGACAAGGATTGGGCTCCAAAATTTTGCTGCAATACTTCTTACAGTAGCTTGACCGAATGGCTCAAAGGTACCCATAAATCAATGCCATTTGCAGTGCCCATGGTTTGGCGCGAACCTCGCTGTCATCTCGCAGATTGTTACTTTTGTATGACTTCCGCCGTTCACAACTATAGTGATAAACTTGTTAAAGCATGAAAATTCCTGCTCAAACCACAAAGCACGCAGGTTATTGAGAGCGTCACTGTTGTACAGTGAATCTTCCAAACTTTCTTGCGAGGCATTTGGGGTATGTAGAAAATAAGTGAAAAAACGATAATTTTTAATGATTTTTTTTTTTACAGTTTAAGGGGACAAATACCTTTTAAATTTCCCTTCTTGCTACAAATATTCGTGTTTTAGAGCTTTTTACCTTTCTAGCTCCTCAGAAGAAATTTAATGGTTAAAATAATACTTTTCCCACTCCAAATCAAATTTATGTCCATAAAATTATATCGAAAAATGATAAACATAGGGGGGTGCGTCCCCAGAAAGCGGTGAGTGATGGTGGAAAACAGGGGTCATATTTGAATTCAGGAGGTCATTTTACATAAAAAACAGCAGGAATAGTGTCAGGGGTGATTTTTATACAGAGCAGTGCTATTAATTGTGTTTAAATGTTGGCTTTAAAAATATAATCTACGAAATCATTACTAAAATTTTGTGTACTGCACTGAAAATCAATCATGTCTTGACTGATATGGACGGCCAAAGGTTAAGATTAACTCTGAAATCATATGAGGCCAAACCTGCATAAAGTGAGTGACATTTTTAAATTCCTACTCGTACATGAAACCAAAATTACCTGATTATATAATGAGTATAACTCTTCATGATTGAATTCCATCTGCAGCTTCTCAGGTCCTTCATTGGATTCTAGTGAAAGTTCCAGCAATCCCAGAGGAGTCTTTAACTTCGACATAGAAGAGTGAGCTAACTGAAGTCGAAATTCCCAGTTGACATCATTCAGCTACAAAAAAAGGTTTTCAATTGATTTTTCTCATAACACAAAACACAAACAAAATTTCAAAGCTTTCTGAGAAGTTCCAAACAGTACCAAAATCGAATTTTTAAATAATCAATTTTGTGTAAAATATTGAAATTTAAAGGTAAACATCTGTTTTTTTGGGTGGGAGCTTCTTGGAATTGAAAGCTTATGAACATGTCATTTTACAACACATTACCAGGACATGAAGACTACAGGAGCAAGATGGAAAAAGAGTTCAACTTTGTGCTTGAAAAACATACTTTTTGTGTACCCATATCTGAGTCTCACCTAACAGCTTTAGTGAGACTTAATACTTTTATGTAACTACTAATTTTAATCCATTCTCCAAAATCCTTAACTTCTTTCTAACTGATGAATTAATTTCTTATTTGTATCTTCTCATCTCTCACCTTAAAGTTAGTTAGAGCCTTTTAATAAAATGTTTATTTTCTTAATTTGCTGGTTGCAATGCTGTTTGAGAGCAATTTATTATTGTATGTAGTTCCACCTGTATATATTCTGACCCACTCCCTCTATACGAGTTAAACTTTTCAGGAAATCAATCTTGAGTGTGTCAACCTAAAACTTAATCAATGGAGACTTTATCAGTATTGAGTTAATTATGATTATTAAGCTGTTTAATATGAATCCATAATTCTATTGGATAATGAAAACCATATATACATTTAAGTAAAAATATAAAATATGTTTGCAATCCAAAAAAAAATTTTGATTATGACTAGAATTGAAGCTTGCATTATGAAAAACAATGTTTACGATAGAAGGAATTCTCACCTGTTTACTCGCAATGGTTTTCTTTTTTAATTTTTCAATAACATTTTTTGCATTATTTACCCAAGCTTGAACAATTGCAGCAACCTAAATAAAAAAATATCAATATTGTAGTGACTTGTCAAAAAAAGTTGAGGCAGCTATTTTGAAAATTTTGTAAACATAAAAAAAGACGTGAATCAGTTAAGAAATTCCATTTGCATTCTCAATAAATAATTAATTGCAAATTTCTCTATGATAATCATCAATCTTAGAATTTCTTAGCCTAAAAATGTTTTTTCTGATGTTTTAAAATCAAAGAATTTCTAGACATATATATAGGATGGTAACAATTGCAATCACACGATAATCATACAGACAATTCCTTGTGTCTTAAACCAACCTAAAAAAGCATTGTCCATTTTTTAATAATTGGACATGCCATTCTGGAGATATTCACACAACTTTTATGACTTCCCTTCCAATCATTTAAAACTTCAGTTCTAAAACACCAAACTGTTAGTTTCGGAGTCCTGAGGTTGCTGTTACCTGAGAGTAAACTACTAAAAAATATGAAAATAATGCACCCATATGTAGAATGCCATTTCCAGTTCAAAAAATGGAACACTTTTAGTGTTGGTTTAAGACAATAAATTACATGATGTGATTATTGTGTGGTTGAGTATGACAACTCTGTATACTTAATATTTAACACATTTTTATTTCCCTTTTAAGTTCTTTTTTATCCTCTGCCCATCAGTTGACAAGCAGTCCAATAGAGTTTTGAAGTAATAAGTTTTTAATACACTATCTACAATATTTCTAATTGTATTGTCAGGAATTTTAGAGCAGTCTTTGAAATGGTCTCAAGTTTTTCGTTCAATTCACAAAAGGGACAGATGGCTAATCTCACAACTCCAACAGCTCTGGCCAAGGATCCTGGGATACAAGCTTTATTTCTCAATAAAACATACCAGTTCTTTCCAGTAGACATCTCAGTTGTTATTGTCGTGCGGGCCATACATGGACCAATTGTGGGTGCCATTGCCCCAGAGGGTTGGACTTCTTCATGCATGACACACCCGTTTTACAGGAAGGTCCCTTTTACACATCCATTCACTCTCACAAATCGTAATTTAGATCCCAATCAGAGGCCGATAACCCCCTGATCAGGTACCCCCAGAGGTATTGATTTGGTATGGGAACATGGGGGACTTTGTGACCACGACCTATTTAACGTGCCCCAGCCACCATTAGCGAATACGACGGTCTTTAGCCAGGTCCAAGCGCCGATCTCGCAACCATCAGAATTGAAGGCTCCGCTGAGGACAGAACCCACAACCCTTCCGATGCGAGCCCAACGCTCTACTGACTGAGCTACAGCGGCTCAGACATCTCTGTAGATTGAAAATATATTAGTCCTTATTTTACAATTTGGTTTGGGGCAAAATTGCTCCAGCTTTGGTCAATTTGTTCATTCCTAAATATACCACAGTGACTAATTTTACCTGAAGTTAAGTAACCTTGTTAATCCCCTTCATCTTATAGCCATGATTTCTATATATAATATACAAAAGTAGATAAAATACAGAAGCAGAAATAAAAATATGCAATAAAAATCGTCCTGAAAGTAGGAATTCTGAAGTACCCATACTGACCCCTTGGTGATGTACAGTTCTACATCCCGATGAGAAAATTTGCTTACTCAGGTACTGCAAAGTGGGGTGGAGATTATTTTGAGCTCTGCTGATGATCATCAAATGTTTACCTTTGTATTAAATGTAAAAATTTGAATCCTCCAGGCATGTGCTTAATTTCAGATACATTTCATTGTTTATTTGAAAATGTGTTTAGCTCAATCAAAATATTCTTATTAACACCTTCTAGAAACTGTTTCATAAGAAATTCTACTTAGTAAGTTTTCTGCCTAGCAAACATCTTTCAAAACTCTTGAGCTCTGATATATAGACCCAATTTAAAATTTACATTTGTATAGTAAAAAGTGCATTTTTGCAATAATTCCTAGCATTTATTCTGAATCACTCTGTATTAACTTAATTCATGTAGTGAAAAATAACATTTGCAAATACCCTAATATCTCTGCAAAGTTGCAAAACATAGCAGCATTGTAATACACAAGCTATAGTCAAAGGTAAGTGTTATCAACAATCAAACAGACTCAATCTCACTTTTTCCTCAGTAATATCTAATTGCTGCAATTGTTGAGTCAAAACAGCAGGCTTTGCCAGATGGTAGGCTGCCTAAAAATACAAATAATCTGAAATAAGTAAAACTGCTAGAAACACATTGTTGCATAAATTCTCAATATATTTTAAAATCTATATTTTAAAGAAAAATTGTAGACAACTTCTGGTTGCATTTGAATGGAACATTCGTTTTTAAAATTTTACCATAGTGATCGAGATTGGCCTGCAGTCTGGAACAAAGGTTCCAATCATATTTCATCTGTAGTTCATTTCTACAAAAGTGGTCTCTAATTGAACATGACATCCTGGAGGTATGGACATGGTACGGTTCTGATAGTTTTAACACGTTTTTTCGAATTAGCATCTCCCTCTAGCACTTTACTTTTGTCTTGATTGACTTTCAGGGATGTTTCAAGGAACAATATAGTTTGGTGTTATTAAGTGCTGAAATTTAAAATGACAGGAACAGACTCCAAAAGTTTTGAAACAAATATCTTCATAATACCACATCCAATCAAAAAAAAAAAAAAAGCAATTTTTCAGGATTGTTTATGTTAAGGAATTGGATGGTATCTTTTATCCCTGTATGAACAAATTATGTTTGGAGATTTTAATACTTTTATTACAATCAGATTTAAAAAAATTTAAATAGGATTTTTGTGATTTCAATTAATTCATTGCTTTTGCATATTAAAATTTGTTTGGCACAAGACACTCAAATCAATGTAGTTTAAAGATAGTATTGATTTACGTTAAGCATTAATATTTGTGAGGGTTTAGGAAATACAGCAGGACAAATTTCGGAAAGATAAAAACAATTGAATTATTCTTGGGTCTTGTTGTTATTCTTATCCTTTCATTTAAGTTCTATTTAGAAAGAAATCCATAATACTTGGAATTCTATGTAAAAATAGACAAATATATAAATTTGTGAAGAAAAAATGTAATTTTAAAATTAAGTGTTAAAACTGTAAGTTTAATTATTGTTACTATTAAGTTGTGAAAATATTCTTTCCACAAATACAGAAGTAGCTTTTGTAAGTATTGTAAACTTTAATATAATTAGGAGTGGATATTGAAAACTGCTGAGCACAATCATTTGATAATGCTTCCAATATGTCAGGGAAGTACTCAGGTTTGTAAGAACATAGCCCAAGTGTGGTTTTAATTCTGTGGGCTAATAATTTCTTAAATTTAATTGGATATTTCGGTGCATAAAGTTGTAGCGCTACAAATCAGTATTTTATGTTTGTGCAGAACTTACATTTTTTTCTGCGTCAACAAATTGCTGGAAAATTTTAACCAGGAATCTAGAAATGTGTAAACATTCAGTCTGAATGAAAATAGTTTCTGATACAAGACGGTCAGCAAGAGCAGATGCTATATTAGCTGTAAAACTTGGTTTCACGCATATAAAAGAGTCTTAAACTAAAATTTATAATTCAGAAGAAAAAAATTACCATAGTGAAGGCAACTACACATCTAAAGAAAATGGACAAATACGATACCGCTCTAATGACAGTTATTTAGACTACTATTTTACAAAGAATAAATGCTACTAGTAAATCACTGCAATCAGTGGAATGTGAACTATTAAAAGGATCTATTCTACCGAAGTCATTAAAAAATTTCATCAATAATTTCAGAGAAGAATTTGAAAAAGAGGCAACTAATTTATCAGTGCTATCATTCAATGTGACAGATAAACAAACTCACAGACAACAAAAGCAAAAAAATTTTTTTTGATGAAAACAAGGAAGTTGGGTACAAGAATTTACATACGAGAAAATTTAATTGTCAATTCATTTTATGTCAGATATGTTAACACAAAGGCAGATTCTCTTTTAAAGAACTCAGACGTATGAAGTTGTTGTGGAGCCTTTTCAAATTTTATTTTATTGGGATTTGTCAATTGAAGAAAAAAGGAAGACTGTAAAAAAGTTGAAGGATATTTTCAAAAATGACATTAATGTTTGTACTTTTGAAGATGAATTTGACGATTTTTTAATCTTTCTATAAGAAAACGAGGACACCATAAAAACCACACCAGACATCCATAAAGCCACCAAAGAAATGTCCGTATACATTTCCGAATGTTGAAAGGTTTCCATTAGTTCAACTGAAATGATATTGAAAAAGGACAATGCATATAGATAAAATTAATAAAATAAAAATCTACCACACAATTCCAGGAACACTGAAAACATCCCTTGTATATCAGATTTACAGATAGTTTGGATCTTGTTTCAGAATTCTTATTTATTCATTTACTTACTATCAAAGTGAAAGCTTTAAAATTTAGGTGAGTAAAAAGTCACAATTTAATCACCATGTTCCTACGATTTCAAACTGTTCAATTGATAGGTAAATTGAAATTTCAATACATGGGGATGGAAAAAGGTGCTGAAGCAAATTAATTTGAAACTAACTAATAGAAACTACATTTTCCAATTAATTTTAGATGCCAAAATATTTTCCATACAACACTAACTGGTATATAGTAAGTATTCACAGCATATTCTAAACATAAGAATTTTAAGAAATAATTGACAGTTTCAATTATAATATGCATCACCTGCTGAAAGATGAAGGTTAATGTTTGTAAAATCAACTTTAAATGTTCTTGATCAACAGACAGAGATACTTCTAGTTTCGATACCTCATCTTTGGTGAACACTTCCTCCTATAAAATAAATGTAAAATTTAGATATAAAAATTGCTTCTAACCTGAGTCTATTTTTAAGGTATTAATGTTTTTTTAAGAATCTTAACTTTCCAATAGTCGCTTCCATTTACATGGAAGGAAGCGTGTATCCGAGAGATATATATTAATTGTAACTCATATGTAAAAAAACAAGTAAGGATTTAAGAATGAAGCTTATATAGTTCTAATATCCATTGAAATGTATTTATCACCTTAAAAGGAGCAATCCATATATTATGTATATGCATGCCTAGTGGAAGGTTACAACAAATTTATAAGATTTTGTTCATAATATGACAGTTTGTATTATGTTTACGTTTTCTGTTTGTATGCATAATGGTTATAAGTAGTACAAAAAGTGCTTATGGACACATTATTTTAGAGTTTTAAAATGAAAACTAAATTGCTGATAAACGATAGCTACTTTGGAATGTTTCAAAAAATATTTTTACACCTGAGAGAAAACAAAAGCATGATAAAAACTTGAAAAAAATCCTAATTTATCAACAAATGACCAAAAAAAATTACAATAATCAAAATTACCAAAACATGGCCTAACAATAAAAATTACAAAAAAATGACCAAAGGGGACTTAAAAAATTATATTTGAAGAACCAGGCGATTGCAAATTTGATTTCTATAAAAACAACCATTGATTACAAACAAAGTGCTAACAAAAGGTGATATGCCAAAATAAATGCCTTTGTTTTAATTATAGGAACTTACTTTCAAGTGAAGTTTCTGAAGAATCCGTGTTAATAACAAAGGAAATTTGGAAGAGTCTAAATCATTGATAAGAGTTACTGCCTGCTGAATTCTGTAAAATTTCAAACAGTGCACTTAAATGACAAATAATTCATATAGTAGAATAAAGATCAGATTGATTTATTAAAATTGAAACAAGTAAACATGTTGAATATATTCAATGCAAACTTTTGATTACATTAATTCACCTGTAAAATTTCCTGCTTAAAGCAGAAGAAGATAAAAATGTCAATACAGTGAAACCCTGATTTAACGTAACCCGCATATAACATCATTTTTCATTGGTCCCAAATAAATTTCAATACTTTCAATGTTAAAAATATTTCCCACATTTAATGTTTTCTCAGTGAATTCAAAACAATTTTCTGAAAATAATCAGATACTAGCATTAATTACTAGAAAATTGAAAACAAACAAACAAGGTATTTCAAGAATGTGAAGAGCTTTCCAACAAAATATGACTAAAAAAACCCATCTTGGATGACAAAAACAATGTTTGAAAATTTGTTTCGTCAATTGGACAGACTTTTACAGAAACGCAAGATTCATTTGTTGGTTGATCAATGCACAGCCCATATGATGCATTTGAAGTTCAAAAATGTGCAAGTGGAATTTTCCCCTCTTAATTGTACAAGCAAAGTTCAATCTTTTGTGTGATTTAGGGATCATACGATCCTTTAAAGTTAACTATCGAAACCAGCTAGTGAAAAAATATCCCATGAATATAGAATCTGAAGACAACAGAAAGTCGATAAATGTGCTAGAATTTCTTCATAAGATTTCCTCAGCATGGGAGAGAGTAAGGAGGAAATGTACATCAAATTCCTTTGTAAAAGGCAGTTTTCTGGAGGTCAGACATGATGAATTTGAAAGTGAGGAGAGAAAAAGTAAAGATTCTAATGAAAGGGAAGAGTGAGTTCTTCACAACCTCAGATATAGTATTTGAGGATTATCTAGCTTGTGATAAGAACTTTGTGATATCAGGGATTTTGAGGTTTAGTGATTTGATGGACTCATAATCGGATAGTTCAAGTAATGAAGAAGTTGATGATAGATAAAATTCCATCTGCAACAAAAGACATTCAGGCTTTGAATTTCGTAAAATAATTTCTTTCGAGTAGAGAGAGAGAGAAGGACAAGAAAAAACTTACAAAACGTCATATCTGTGGAGAATGATGTAATGATTTAGCTAGAAAAAGCAAATCACAAACCAAAATAACAGATTTCTTTAAACAATAAACTATTGTAAACGAAGAAATAAAAGGTATGTTACTTAATTTTTATTTCATGTTACTTAGTCTTTATTTAATGCTGTTTTGTTATTCTCCTACCCCGATTTTAACGTCTTCCAGCATATAACGTTAATTCTTTCCAGTTCCTTGAAATACATTAAATCTGGTTTTCAATGTAGTTCTTTTTTGTCGTTAAAACTAACTCAGTTCATGAATTTCTCATCTTAGCCGACGATATGTTCAAATCCAATTGAGACATGTAAATTTTTTTGCAACTTTAACATGCAGTTTATAATTATGTAATTAGAATTAGACTTGTACAGCTATTTAATAGATGTAATACATTTTGATATCAAAACCTATAGGAAAATATTTCCATAAAAAAAAATGTATAATTTCAAATTTAAGACTTCCAATACTCAAGAGTGAAATTAGGTCCTTGAAAGGTGAAGGTTTAACTGAATAAAAACATGAATCATTTTGTTTCGTTTGTTTACCCTCTCCGAAATCAAGACTCCGGACATGGCATTAACAACTATTTTATTGAAATTGTTTTGATTATGAATGTAGTATCCTTTTGATTCAGTGGTCTGCAACAATGAAGAAATTTCAGTAATATTCACATTTGTCAAAGGGATGAATGCATTCATTTCAAAATACCTGGCACTTTTAACAAACATAGCAACACTCATGATGACGCTGATAGGAATTGCTCAAATGTAAGCAGAGTTCTAAGATTTTTTAATTGTGATTTTTGACACCGGTGAAAAGAAAATACTAAACCCTCAGCGTTGCTCAAAATTTTTAATTTGTTTACAAACATCAACCCCTTTTTTGTATCGATTTTTCGGTCAGAAAACAAAACAACTGTATTGAAATCGTATAAAAAATTTTAAATGTTAAATAACACAACAATATTTCTCAATGCAACGTGCTGTGTCGAAAATTTTCTTTCCTTACAACTTTTTGATTTTGCATATTTTAAGCAGAAATTCAATGCATTCGAATCGTTATGTAAATGTCAGTTTCTTTTATTGTAACTGTAACGGTAGAATTAACCACCTCCGCATTTCGTAAACAGCTTCGAATCGATAGCGTACCACTGTTTGATGCGAGATTTTGTTAAAATATATCTAAAATTTATTCATATTTTACAGTTTGAGCACGAATAATCAAATTGGATTTGTGCATATCATGGCTGCCAGTGCTCCAAATTATGTTTTGGACCAAGTTGAGGAAGATGCCGGTGAACTCCAATTTCCTAAAGAATTCGAAAATGCGGAAACGCTTCTCGTTTCTGAAGTTTTGATGTTACTTGAGCACAGAAAACAACAGAACGAGAACGCTGAAGAAGAGCAAGAACTACCGGAAGTGTTTATGAAGACTTTAAATTACTGCCAACGATTCAGTCGTTTTCGTAACAGAGAAACCATTTCTGCCGTGAGAAGTTTGCTGACACAAAAGAAGGTGCACAAATTTGAACTTGCTCAACTAGCTAATTTGTGCCCAGAAACTCCCGAGGAAGCGAAAACATTGATCGCTAGTCTTGAAGGACGATTTGAAGATGAAGACTTGCGACAAATATTAGATGACATCCAAACCCAGAGAAGTTTCCAGTATTGATGCATCATAAAAAGTCATTTTATCATGGTTAATCTGAGTTAATTGTTATCAGCAGATGTGTTTGTGTCTTTCTTAGGAGGAAAATTCATCAAGATGACACCTTGTTACTTTGCAAGATAGATTCCCAGTTTGCAGACTTAATTCGGGCACTCTGTTCTGCATAATCTGATTTTCGGTTTGACGTGCAACAAAATTCATGTTCATCATTTGTCATATTTTTGTTGATAGATCCATTAAATAATGTTCCATTTTCAATCCGACTTTGTTTCGCAATGCTTTCAAATAATCTTTTTCACCTTTCTTTAAAATGTTACTCCATACTACTTTGTTTCTTCGAGTATTCACCCCATCGAAATTATTTTATTTTACCCACTTTCCCAAAGGGCTTACTGATGGTCACACATAATTCATTAGTTGTAAATTATCAAATAATTGTAAATATTACATAATGTTTATTAATTCAAGAAAATGAGTTTGATCTACTTCATTGCATTCTATTTTTAATTAATAATTAAATACATCAAACCAGTATTGTTTTAAATACTGTTCAATATTTCAGAGAGGTATTTATATGTATAAAAATAGTATAAATGTCATTACAAAACAACAGAATCGAGAACAGATTATAAGGTGTTCCGATACATTTTTGACCAATTGCACATTTTAATTCCTTAAACCTTTTAGTATATCACTCAATTTCCTCTTGATAAAATATCTCTATTTTGAAAAAAAGTTGTCTATCACCGCAGGATTGAAAACTCGCTTTTTTTGCTCCATTCTTAGACTGTTTCCCAAAAAGGTATGGACCATAAAATTGACATGGTTTGTTCAATATTGTACAGGGAACGAGACAAGATCTTTTCCGATGCAGCTATTATTTTAGGGTTTGTTGAAGTTGAAAGAACAAATTTCTAACGTGAGTGAGCAAAAGACGTACAATTTTCAGTCATGATTTTTTTTCAGTACCTCAATGTAAATTTTTGCTCAACGCCGAGTTTTTTTAGAAATTTCAATTCGGTTCCTGATTTTTTTTTTATGTTGGGGAAAAATCGGGACATTTTTTATTTTATTACTATTAGTTTTTAAATCTGAAAACATCGCAAATAAACCTTAGCACGTACTCTTTCTTATGGTACAATTATTTTTAAAATTGGCTAATAAATATATTCGATGCAATGAAAAGTTGGTCATACAAATTTCGTATTTTCTATATTGCATTCATGGAAAGAAAGGTTACATTTACTGACTCGCTGTGATGTCGTGCTCGTTTTTTTGCTTGATTCTTGGACCGGATTCTTTCACCGGTTAAGTACAGATCAGAAAGTTGCGAGATTAACATGGTTTATTCAATATGTAGATGTTTTTTTACTGATGCGGCTATTAGTTTAATTAGTTTTGATAAAAAATATGTTGTAATTTTAGAGGCAAAAATTAAAGTGTTCACTCTTATCAGAAAGGATTACTCGTTTAACGATTTCATTTTTTTGTCGAATGTATTTTGTATATAGCTGTCAAGCTTAGTTATCGTTTGTTGTATTTATACTATATGCAAAAATTCCATTAAAAATAAATTCAGTAGAAAGTTATATTAATTAAAGACATCAACAAACACAATAATTCTACAAAATTTGTTCTATGCATTACGCAGTTGCCAACCCTCCCGATTTCAAGATTTTCCTCGAAATTCTCCCGCTTTTTTCGACACCTCCGGAGCCAACCAACTGGTAATGTAAAAGGATCTTTCAGAGATGAGATTCTTCCGACTTTTCTTAAATTTTTGAAAAAATGAACTATTTTATCATTTTTTAAGAAAAAATTTCGAATTATGCCCTTTTTTGTCTTTTATAAACGTATATCGACATCTCGCCAACATTGCACCCCTAAATTTTACCAAGCTGATAAGTCTTGTAAATTCTTTTAAAAGAATCTTTTGTGAGAAACTTATTAGTTTAATGGCCAACCTGGAGAACTTGGATTTTGAACTAGTTAGCGTACGTTGTTGCTGTAAATTTCGTAAGTAAAGCTACGGTTTCCTAAGAAAGTGGAGCTGTTATCTAGCAGCATTGATATGTCATTATGCAGCGGAAAAGGGAAAATGAAATATTTTAAGTTGATCAGTTTTAACGTGATTTTTCTTTCAACTAGTAAATAAGATGCTCTTTTATGGCAACCTCGGCAAGTGGAAAGTTTAAATTTTGAATAATCTAGAAAGTACTTTCAAAATTCGTTATAACTTCTTTCTTTGGCGACTTTAGAAGTGCACCAAGGCAGTGGCCATTGCTTTAAACATAGATTGCAGCTATTATTCGCAATGGAAATTTTCAAAATGCTTCTTTTGAGGGCAATATTTATAATTGTTTTAATACGTTAAAATTAATAACTCATATTATCCAAGAAATAATTTAAGTTATAGTTGATTAATTTAGGAAATAAGAATATTTACTGAAAAATATAATCGGACGGAAATTGATTAGAGATTTTGAAAAAAGGTATTTTATATTCAAAAATAGGTTGTAGATTTGAACTGAAATAAGTTATATTTTATTTACCACAGGGTAGTTTATAATGGTGACAACGGCCTTGGCGTTTTTTTTTTTTTTTTGGTACACTTCTAAGGTTGCCAAGGAAAGAATTATTTCAAATGAACCAGTGAAATCAAACGATGGTTTAACTGATTTTGAAAGAACTTTCTAGAATGTTCACAATGAAAATTTTAAACTTTTCGCTTTCCGAGGTCGTCTTAAAATCCGCAAAAAAGATTGGTTACCTTAACCTGTCATTACTCCCTACTAGAAGTACGCCAAAAAAGCGCCAAGACCGTTTCCACCGCTATAAACGTAGACTGCAGCTGTACCTTGAAACTGTTAAAAAATTCATTCCATTCTACCTTTATTTGATGTGCCAAATACATTATTACCATCTAGGATGCCATTAATTCATGTATTACAGCCTATGATTTCTGATTTGTTCAGGAATATTTTGTCCAAATCTGTAAAGGCTTCAGTAATTTTATCAACCTATTCTGTTTTTCAAATTGAGTATAGAAATAATAAAACAAGTAATCAAAAATGTGGTGAGGATTTGGTGGTAGGATCTGCAATTACTAAAATATTACAAGAACTTGTAGAGAAGGATTTAAAAAAAAAATCATTCTATTCTCATGTAAGGCAGTATTTTTGTAAAGTATGTGATTATATCATACACAAATTTCCCATTAAAGATGAAATTATTACGCATGCTAAAGTTGCATATGTTTCGAAATTTCAAGAGGCATCCTTTTCGGATGTGAAATTTTTTTAAAGATTTCCATCCATCATTGAATTAGTGTTTGGAGAAGTAGATTTGGATAAATCAATAGATTTATTAGAATCACAGTTTTGTTTTCTACATTTAGAAAATTTAGAAGATGTGAAAAATTTTTCAGAATTGACACTCAGTGGTATTCAATTGGAAGAATAAAGAACCTGAATGGAACTTGGAAGTTTAAAAAGCTGTCAAAGGTTATGTTGGCTATTCCACACAGCACTGCTGAGTGTGAAAGAATTTTTAGTATAGTAAATAAAACTAGAAACAAGTTCCGTTCAAATATGAATGATGATACATTAGAAAAAGTCTAAATTGCTAAAGTTAGTCTTCAGGGTTATTGCCATGAGCAAAAGTTAGAGTATAAGGGTAGTAAGAGTATAAGTGGTAAGTATAAGGGTATGTTACATTCATTTTTTACTACATTGAATTTAAACATGAATATATTTGTTTCTAATAGATTATTAGTTGAAATTGTAAATTATGTTTATCATATTCATTCTTACATAACTATTTAAAATTAAAAAAAAATTTTATTATTAAAACATCTATATTTGTTGGTTTGGTGCTACCGGAAATTTACTAGTGGTTGGGGGGAAGTGAAATGTCAACAAAATTTCTCCTGATTTCCTACTTTAGAAGGTTGGAAACTCTGCATTAGCATCTTAAAGCATTTTGGACTTAACAGACAGCTTTTACAGTTCTGCAGGAGGCAAGATTTACTCTATTTCTGGAAGAAAAAAAAAGATGTTTTTTAACGGATATGGAGCAACGGTAATTGAACTACTAAATGAATGAACACTGATTTCAAAACACAAATGACAACATTTATTTCCTAAAAGTAATAAAAGATATGCAAATATAAACAATATACATTTATTCACCAAAATGTTAAAAAACAAAAGATAAATGTAAAAAAATTGTAACCCAATGTGAGTAAAAAACTATTTTTCAAAAAACACTGGTGCCAAGATATCACAATTTAAAGGCCCTGTGTGGACGGATTATATCAAACACTTTGTGCCTTTGACGGCTAACAATCACAAATTTCGAGTGATCACATTAAGTGCTGTCACTTGATCAGTAGCTCAGGAAAATATTTGCTACATAAGCTGTTGTTGCAAATGACAGACAAATGTCACTGGTATAGTCATAAAAATGTAAATATACTTTTGCAATAAATTCTACATTTGCTTTTTCCAGCACCCTAAAAATGAAATATCTACATTCATATAACAACAGGGTACAAGATCTAAAAATAGAGATTCCATGAAGAGTGGAAGATTTATTTTAGCACTGCTCATATGCTGTGTACAAAACTTATACAACTTAGAAACTTAATATTTAAAAGGTTTCCATACTCTTAGTTCCATACTTTTTATTATCACTGAATCAAAGAATTTTTCAGTTTTTCTTTCCATTGAACACTATGTAATAATATTTATAATATCCTACATCACATTCAATTTCTTTTTTTTCTCAAATAAATTTACATTGTTAAAAGTTTCAATGACAGTAAATATCAGCAAAGATGTCAGCCTTTAGCTCACTGTTAGTAATAAGATGACTGCAAAAATAGATATACAGAATTTCAATTATGATTTCAGAAATGATTATGCAGAATTTTATTTCTTATAAATACATTTTAGTGGCATTTTGAAGTAATTAATAATTAGTCATCAGCTTTCTTTTATTCAATCTTACTGGATAGTTCCTTTTATAAGCTTGGATTTTTCCAGTTAACGAAATGGCCTCGGCACACTTCTAATTCTTAATCATGAACCCACTGTCAAATGATAGTGATGTTCCGAACAGAATGCCACACTAATAATACGAATAAAACACTAATTGGAATTTTTGGATTGTTAAAAGATGCCACTTTGGCAACCTCTTGTAGAACAGATAGCATGTCACCAACTCGGCGATTTTTGGTGACTGCACTGTCAAGTGGAATTTTTTGTAATGTCATTATTCTATGGAAAATTTGTAATGGTTGGCATCTATGTAATTTACAGGATTAAATCATATCTTTACTAAGAGAGTAGTTCTTTTAGAAATAATTTTAATAATTAAAAAGTTTTTTTAACAGTCATTCTCATACCTTAACTTTGAAATGCAAACATCACTGGAATATTAAAAAAGAATAACTACTGATTCAGATGAGTTAATTATGCGATATTATGACAAAGTTATAATATACACGAAATAACAACCTACAAAACTCTAAAATTTTATTTTAGATTTTCCAGTGACTTTTCAAACACATCTTACATTACTTTCCAGCAAATTTTAGCACAAATGGCATCTGTGAGGAATTGGAATGTTATAGTTGAAAAAAAAAAACAGTTTAAACTAACCTGCAGAGAAAACTTGGAGATTTGCATAGGGAAAAAAACTCATTTTTTAAAAATTCTACTAAATTTATTGATTTTTTAAAATGTATGTGGAATTTTAAATGAAATGTGAACACTTTCTAAATGCTATCCAACTACAAATGAAATATTTTAGAGTGACTGCATTTTCAAATTCATACACATCTAAAACAGCAAAAAAATAAACATTGCTATGAGTGTTCACAGCATTCCAATGATCCATAAAAAGATAACTAGCGTGGACAGCACATATAAACAATCAAATAAATTGGACAAAGTAAAATCATATTCATGGAAGGTAAAGAAAACAAAATGACACAAGCTCGACACAGAAACGAGCACATAAAAAATGGAATAAACATTACAATTGTGTATAATATGTCATAAGGTTTGTACATTTTTGGAAAAGCCAATTCCAGGAACCTGTAGGTTTTAGGAGGTATCGTAATTTAATTGCAATATTTATTGTAATAGAATAAATATTGCAACTGTGTATAATGTCATGAGGTTTGTACATTTTTGGAAAAGCAAATTCCAGGAACCTGTAGGTTTTTAGGAGGTATCGCAATTTAATTGCAATAATTATTAAAATGAACATATACCATCAAAAATATAGCCATGTAAATATGTATATAAGTATCTACTCACTTCTCTGTGCTTTATGACACAGATTAAAACTAATTATTCTATATTGTTCCCAAAAATAAGTTTCAAGAATTTCGAGATTCAAATAAATAATTTCCTAGCATAACAAAAACCAGTATTAAAATAAACCAAAACTTAACATTTAGACAGGAAATTTTGACTGCCACCAATGAATGCCCTTTGATGAAATTGGCCACCAGTCCCACCAATCACGATTTATTTATTCAATGATAGGAACCTGCCAACCTATTAACCCTGATTTGGCGCTATTTTGGCACACATAAATATAGCGTTTATATAATAGGGGTTTTTATTGGCAATTCTTGAAAATTAGTGCCAATGAAGGTTTTTATAATAATAAAGCAAACACTTTATGGTGTTTTCTTTTGTTGTTGCCATGGCTGGATACCAAATTTCGAAATTGGGGTAACTGAAAATTTTCTCCCAAAAGAAAAATACTTCTCTGGAAGAAAAAAAAAATCAGCGTTTCTTTGGAAGACTTACAGAAAATCCTAAAAAGTGGGTACGTATATGATTGCTCAAAATGTGCACTTATTTTAATACACTTTAGATAAATTGTTTGTGAATTTGAAATACATGTGTTTCATTTATATTTTAACTTAACCAACCTCACTACACTGCAACTGTAAGGTAGGCTCACACACATTCTGACTTTGTGGAAAAATCCTGATCCACTAAGCTGGGCAACTTACGCAGCGCAACTTGGGTAGCGTGATTTGATGGGTGAATACATTTCTACTGCTTCAGTCACACTGAACTGTGTCCAGCCGAACAACTTGAAACGTGCCACATGGGTTGCTAGTCAAATTTACAGGTTGCTAGCAAAATCACAATGAAAATAATAGCATCATGCCTCGAGATTTACAATGTCGCTCCATATGTCACCACCCTAAGGAACTGAAAAAGGATGAGAATCTTTGGTCTAAACAATATTTCCAGCGACCAGGCAGGTAAAACTCGCATACACAGCTGGATTTAGAAAATTCCAAGAGTGTTGAAAGAACAAATGATGAACAAATGAAAGAACAAAATGTCACTGGACTAAAAGCTTCAGTTGAAAGGACTAGAGCAGTCGAGAATACTCCAGAGGTGAGATACCATGAGAACAATGAAATATCTCCTTACACACACACATTACAATTAAAAAGACAAAATTCCTGAGAAAGACTACAATGTGCAAATATGCCTATCACAAAATAATTTTTATTGAAGCACAAAGGGCAAAAATCAGAGGTGGAAAAAAATTTGTAAGAATTTAGAGTTAGTTTCCATTCTGCAAACAAATGAAAAATTGGGGTCTTTATAGGTAATTTAAATAAGGTTTTGTGAAACTTTTTTAAGGGCTCAACAAACATTAATGAGCTTTGAAAACTAAAATGACAAATTTGGTCGTTTCTACGTTTATAATAACCCTGTGTTAAGATAAACAACAGTTTTCCAGAAGGTTGAAGAAAATTCAGTTTTCGATTGCACTAGAAAACCACATCTCCTGGAATTGTAAGCTTTTACAGCAGGTGTACAAGCCCTATTGTCAAATAAATGCAGGTAAAAAAGAAGCACTTTCAATGTCTTTGGTCCTGACATCCACAGGGGATATTAGTATTTCAAAAGGATGTCGGTGGATCAGAGGACGGCAAAAGTTGGACCATGAGGCGTGGAAGCCCTGGATTGAGCACCCCCTAACATATTCACAGAATAGTGGGAGAGACTGTGGGAGGTTGTATTCAGGCTGCTCATCGTCCCCATCTGAAAAATAAACTCGGTAAATTTCCATATAAGAAATACATACACAATGCAGTCTGTCTCTAATTAATATCAGAGCCCATCAAATAGGCAGTTTTGAATGCTTTAAAATTATTATCGAGGTTGTGTTGGAATTTACAATGACTTTAACCATCACAAGTACGGTATCCATATTCAATTTACATTAAACCACTTTAACTGTCATAATCTGTCTTATGTAAAAATACAAAACCTTGTCGAAATGGCAGGCTTAGTAATTTGTGGAAACCTTCAGCTACATTCTCAATAATTTTTAAGTACAACTGCATTCATACAAGCTTTGAGGAGATTTATAGCTTGAAGAGGAAGAGTGTGATTTACAGACAATGGAACTAATTTTTTTGGCTTAAATGATGTGATAAAACAGTTGGATTGGGATAAAATTAAAAAGAATTTGAATTAAGCCACGTTCATTTGAAATTCAATCCATCTGAATTTTCATGGTGGGGAGGAATTTAGAAACGAGTAGTTAGAATTATGAAAGATTTTGGATGTGTATCTCCTAATTATGAGTTATCTACTCTGTTGTGCTAGTATGAATCACTCATGTGCGTGTGTGAACACAACACACCCTTGAGGTATCTCTCAGAAGATCCTGACTTAATTAATTCAACCATTAATGTTTTCAGTCCCCCAAACATTGATGCTTACAACTTAAATCACATAGAAAAAACAAGTCAAGTGAAATATACAAATATGTACAGAAAGTGTGGACGAATCTCAAGAAAAGATTTAAAACAGAGTACTTGGGTTTTCAATGATCAAATTCAAATTGTCATAATAGATTAAAAGTTGGGGACATCATAGAAAAGGATATTGGTGAAAACCCAAAGGAAAAGATCTGAGGACAACACCATATAATTTTGAGCTATGCTCAGATAACGAGGTCACACCTGAGCTGGCACCCCACTCTCCAAACAGAGTTCCCACACAATTTCAGAAATAAAATTCCCCGACTTTTTGAGGTTTTCTAGACAAATTTTTACAAAATTCCAGGTTATACTTAAGGAATTCACGACATTTTTAAGGTTGAAATCCAAGAAATAATTTAACATTCAATAGCCAATGAATCTAGATTCGTTGCTGAAGACGAACTGGTTCCATTCCGTTACAGTCCAATCCAGTCATGCGCAACACCACTCCAAACAGAAGCGTCAGTGGGTGTCATTGGCAGCACGTTTGTAATGGGCGACGCGATACCAGATGTTTTTCAACTAAGCACCTTGTGATGGTTAGGGAAGACACAGGGGCCCGTAGTGAAGGTGCTGCCTGTGTCTGGATAGTGGCCAATGAGGCAGTTGGCTCTATGCATGTGTTTCGTATGATGACGGTCTTCTCGAAGACTGGTCTGTCGAGGGCGTCCTGAGCCTGGTCGCCGTGCAAATGACGTCTCTTCTCTCCACTGGTCCCAACACATCCTCACAGTAAAATCAGAATGGCCTACTTGATGAGCTACTCGCTGAGCTGACCACCCAGCTTCTATCATCCCGATGATTCTTCCCCTCTCGAACTCTGACAGCTGCTCATATTGTCTTCGATGGCGGCGTAACAGCATGTCTACCTCAGTGTTTCCTTTGCAAAAGATTAAGTACACTCAAACAAGCTCTGCTTACCTGTTTTATACTCCAAGGAGAACAAAGTTCAACGCCTTCTAGTGGCATTACACAATGCGCAATCACGCTGCATTTCTTATCATTTGCATATCTGGCCGACATGTACCTTCATGCCAAGTTTCGTTACGTTCCCACAATTATTTCTTGGTGCGCACATTTTTATGGCAATGAATGTAAATGAAAATGCGTAATTTTTCCTGACTTTTTGGACAAAATTAAATTTGCTAACCTGAACCTGTCCAACCCTCCGCACTATGCCGGCAAGAAGACATTTGAGGCCGGATTTCACGAGCACCAGCCCCCTTTGTACATGGCAGTACTACGCACTATCAAACTTGCAACCTTACTGTAGCTAATTTGTTAGTCTTCCAAAGTTATTGTTTGGTGCCAAAAGTGATAGCATTGATAAGGAGTTGGCAGAGTGAAAACATGTATGACAATCACCATTCTTGCTTTGTGCATGGCAGCCTTCTCCTGACGTGTTTTCACACCGATTCAAAAATCAAACTGACTGAAGGTCAACTTCCTTCTCATTGGAGCGGTTCTATAGCAGGAATTTATTACGAGAAGATTTTGAATAACCAGAAGGCAGTACATGTAGAAAATTTCACTTGACAAATATGATTTGATTGCTACTGGCTTTAGTCCAGGATCTCTGTCCTATGTATAATGAATTTAAAAACGAGTTTACAGATCTTCATACCTTGAGCCTAGCCATGTCCTCAAGTCTTGTTATATCTGCCAGTTCTTGGAAGTTGGAGTACACCACAAGAATAAAGAACACCTGCAAAATGTTTGCAAGCAATGTTTAAAACAATCATTTACTTATCACCTATATTAACTTTGATTTTCCTGACATAAACTGAACAACCAATACTGAATATAAGCGGTTGGCACAAATTTTTTTTTTGTGCGTGTTTTATTCTTTAAAATAATACCAATAGCTATCCATACTAAAATCCAGGTCTTTTGACATTTCTATATAGAAAATAAATTTCAGCTTCTCTAGCAATCAAGTTAATTCTATAGAAATGAAGTACTAAGGAATTTTTTTCTTACATAGAAAATTAGACATAATTCTCTAGATATGTCTAAGAAAATGATACTGTTAACTAAGATGTTTAGAATAATGTAGAAGTATTTTTTGATATGCGTGAACATTAGGGTGGAGCGAAAAACACGAATTTCGGAAATTAAAAACGCCTATGGTGGGAATAGTTGGGGACTACCATGCTTATTAACAGTACAAAATATGAGCTAAATAAATTAATATCTTCAGATGCCCAAATCACTTTGAAATTTCGAAATTTTGCCAATTTTTTCACAAAAATAATAATAACGCATTTAAAAAAATTAAATACATCTTATTTAAAGCCATGGGTGGGTGAAATGAACTTCCCTGCTTGTAAAAAAAAAGTTTTACACTTAACATTATCTCGGAAAATAAAAAATTTCCCCCTTTTTTTAGAGCGCCATCACGCGCGTCTCCACTCCTCTCAATACTCATCATTGCAACCACGCGTTTACACGGCCGCTTCCCCTTGTAGACCTTCGCTGTTTTTGCATTATGAAAACAACCCAGAACTCAGCACGAGGAGGTGGCTGCATATCGAGTTCCCCCCCCCCTAAAAATTTCAATTTAAGTAACTAGCTTACCCTAAAAAATTAAACTGAAGTTAGTGGCAAGTGGTTTAGCTTAAAAGTGGCTGATATTGGATTTTGGTTTCAAATCTTGGTAAAGCAAGTCTGGAAGCAATTCTTGACCGAATAAATCCATCTCGTGCTTTTGTACCACATACTGTACTATATGCTTCAGTTACTAATTTAACGCAACGTTCTACTGCTTGTGAATGGCATGGAAAGTTAAACATATTACTATTGGTTGGAACGTCTAGAATCATAGACTTGAGTTGATCATCAGAAAGAGATACTGAAAGTGGTGGATCTGTAATGGAATCTGATTGCCATTCAATTAAATTTATGTAATCGTCTGCTTCGAAGTTTAACTTGGGAATTTTGAACTCTTGAATATTCTTTTCGACTTTATTTTTTTTTGGTCTTAATTTTAAATTTTTTTGAATTCTCAATTCTCTGACGTGTTTTCTATCATTAGCTAATATTGCCAAAATAATATTTTCTGGATGGGCATAATAAGCATTTCTTATCTACAACAATTTTTATATCCTCAGGCTAAAATCTCGATTTATTTAAAATATGGTAAAAATTAGGAATTCCCTTACCGACATGATGACTGACTTTTAATTTTAAACCACACATATGAGTGTACCTTCACAACATACTCTGTTAATATTTTCAAGTTATGGGTTGGATCTTCTGTTGAAACATATAACCTTAAAATTATATTTGTCGTGGTCAACCATCTGGAATGATTCAATTTTCCTGGATTTTTTTGTGACAAGCTTAATGGAATATATTTATTTGATATACCTGTGCACATTTCGTAAATGTATCGTTGAACAGTGATAATATCCTCTAGGACAATATCTGGCAAAGTTACTTATATCTTTTCAAAGGCAATTTTTCACAAGATTCAAACATTTTTCCGTTGTATCCTTTTGGTCCTGTGGTTTTCCCTTCTAAAGGTTGCAACAAATGACGTAAAGGTAGCTGGGTAGCTCATTTGTATGTAATAAACAAATAAACCAATGCACAGGACATCCTAAAAAGAGCTCGATATGTCGAATGACTCCATTTTGCAAACATGTATTTACCACTGTACCATCACAACCAACCACTTGCATCTTAGAAAAATCTATATTTTTCTCCAAAAAAGTTAAAATATTTGTTTTAATATTTTGATAAGAGTCAGTTGTAGGAGTGACACGTCCCATATAATTTGATCCTGGTTCTTGTATTAGAACGATATGTTCTTCTGTTACCGTCTTTCTAGAAATCCTTTCTCTTTCTTTAATCATTACTAAAGTTTAATCCTTTCGCTCATCGAAGTATATTCCATATTCTGATAAAGAGGTAGTTTCCTCATTTTTCCTTTTCAGGTAGCTGCGAGTCTTTGTCCTTTCTCTTCTAAGTTTACTACGATCAACTATGTTTGAAGAATCATCCTTGGAAATTTTTCCCATATCCTTCAAAGCAGCATTTATTAGAATTGCTGCTGATCTATCTGAAACGCCAGTTCTGTCACAAGCCTGAGCTACATTTGGAAGTTTAGTTCTCGTTTGTGAAGTTGAAGAATTATTATCAATGACTGTGTTTATAGGGGCATTAGAATTCTGAAGCAAATTAAAACTTAAAGTAGCTCCCGTAGTAGAGGGCGAGAGATTTTGGATTGTTTTCCTTTACAATCTTTGAGCTAAACGTTTTGGCTCTCTGCTTCCCTTTCTTTGCGCTGCAACCTTTTTTTCAAGCATTCTGCTGGTTTTAATGCCAACATTTCCAATGACCATTTTTTGAAATGTCCTTTGATATGTTAAAAAAGCTCTTTCAGCAATAGGTACTTTAATTTTGAAAGTACAACTGGGAAAGTTTTTACATTTACATATGCTAATATCAAATAGATTTTTTTTCTGCTGATTCCCTGAAGGACACAACCTTTCGAGAAATATAGTTTGATTGTATTTTTTAATAGTTTCTTAATATTTCTATAAGCTTTACGGTATTTTTTCAGCATATATATTATTTGTTGGTTTATTACAGTTGGAATCGAACTTTTCCCCCATAATCCTTTGAGCTCTTTAATTAAAATTGAACATCCATCAGCCACATACTAGCATCTCTTTTACAATCTTTCTGTATGTAAAGATAATACTTCAGAACATCTGCATATGTTGGAAGTGTGTTAGGCTTCATTATTTCAGCCATTCCAAACACGGGACATACATCTACTGATCGTGTCCTAGGCATTTCGACTAATTCACAGAACCGTGTATCCTTAACAAACAAAACAAACCAAACCCAAACAAAACTGAACTTAAAGATTAAAATTTCTATATAAAAAATATCTAAAATAAGTAAAAATAAGCAGGGGGGAGGGGGGGGGGTGGAACTCGATATGCAGCCATCTCCTCGTGCTAAGTTCTGGGTTGTTTTAATAATTAAAAAAAAAGCGAAGAGTTGCAAGGGGAAGCGCCCGTGTAAACGCGTGGTCGCAATGATGAGTCTATTGAGAGGAGTGGAGACGCGCGTGATGGCGCTCTAGAAAGAGGGGAAATTTTTTATTTTCCGAGATAATGTTAAGTGTAAAACTTTTTTTTTACACGCAGGGAAGTTCATTTCATCCACCCATGGCTTTAAATAAGATGTATTAATTTTTTTTAATGCGTTATTCTTATTTTTGTGAAAAAATTGGCAAAATTTCGAAATTTCAAAGTGATTTGGGCATCTGAAGATATTAATTGATTTAGCTCATATTTTGTACTGTTAATAAGCATGGTAGTCCCCAACTATTCCCACCATAGGCGTTTTCAATTTCCGAAATTCGTGTTTTTCGCTCCACCCTAGTGAACATCCCATTATTCATATATTTAACTTTTCAGGAAAATTCAAAGAACATTCATTTTATCAACAAATAGTTTTGTATAACATTCATATTCAATAAATTGAATGAAAATTCTAGTTCAATTAGCTTTCTTAACAATGGTCGCAGGAATGCCTAATCTTGTATTATAAATTCCTTAAAAAAATTGAGTTTTCAGATAAAAAAAAATTGATTAAATCAATTTTTGCTTGCGAAACGGGAAAATGAATGTAAAAAAAAAATACATGAAAGTGAAAATGTCAATTAAAGGAAATGCATTTTGCAGTTTTAAAACGGAACAAAAAGGAAAATTAAAAATAATAATCATTTTCACTTGTGTGTTTTTCTCATTAAAAATCGTAAGTGCAAAAAATTGATTTAATGTGTGACAAAAAATGTGACATTAAAATAGAATTATGTTGGAATTAACAATCAAATCCATCTTAGTGATAATTTGAAAGAAATGGTTTAATTTATTAAGAAATTACGAAACTGAATGTAAAAAGATAAAAAAATGTGCTAATCTTCAGTTTTTTTTATATTATGTGTGACATTGAAGAGAAACACCAAAAACAAAAGTTGAAATTTCTAGTTTATTTTTAAAGCAATGTATTTTAACTTAAAAATATAAAAGAATCCTGCAAAGATTTTAAACTTATCATGGGATAATATTTGGTCCAAGAACACTAACAAAATAGAAGCATGTGTATCATCTAAAGTTTTATAAAACAAGCATTTAATATCTTGTGTCTTAAGAACAGAATAATGAAAATTCAAGAATAAGAAATGGATGACACAAATATAATACATAATAAAATTTAGTTAAGGAATAGTCCAAAATTTTATATTTTTAGAACAATCAAGAATTTTCTAGTTTGATCACTTCTAAAGCCAATTCTGTGGAAAAGTAGTTTTTAGAATTATTGCACCTTTTCCCCCACAAACATTTAACATAGGTTTTTATAAACTGTCCTAAAGACATTCTATAGACATTCTTTTTGTCTTGTTTACTTAAGAGCTAATAGAAAACGAAAATGGCCCTAATTCTTTTGGAATCTATAGAAATCCATATTCTATAAAAATGTTCATAGTATTTTTTAGAATTTTTTTCAGAATGGTATCACTATTAATTCATTCAATGAAAAATGCAATTTTCTTGCACAAATATTCCACAGTTCAGCAAGATAATCCAGTTTTTATAATAAAAGCACAAAAGCCAGAGATCATGCTTAGTTATGCAACATTTCTTTTTAACCTACATATTTTAAAACCTATTTTACAAAAAAATTAAAGCAATACTTACATTACAAATTAATAATAAAGTCCATATGATAAGCATAGCTTGATGATATCCATAGTAGAGATCCTGAAAATTTAATAATTATAATATAAATATCCAATATGATTAATAAAAATTAAATCGTATTTTAAACAAAACATGGCTTGACATTATAACATGCATATCAAATGTATGCTACCAATACATGGCAATAAAAAATTGTTACTGCCTTGATTTAGAAATAGGAGTCTACTTTTTTTAAGAATGTTTTTATCTCTCTATATATATGTTTCACTAACTTACGTGGCACAAAAATTGACAGTACTTGTATGTTGATGAATGGTAACAGAAACCATACAAAATCAACTGCTACTAATTTATGCATCCTAGAGTTGTTAAAAGAAAATATTCTCCTAAGCATTTAAATTTGGAGAACAATCGAGAATTTTCTATTTACCTCATTTATCAGAAAATGGTAATTTATTGATTGTGGAAATGAAGCTTATTTTATGTAACACTCATAATACATAAAAACATTGTATTAGAGCAATTGGTTTTCAATGAAAAGTAATTACAAACATGATACATTTTTCACATTATTGATAATGCTGTCACGGTGAAGTCCAGAGACATGATGATCAACAAATACTTCTATAGTTCTGCACAGGGAATGCCGATTTAAATCAAATTATTTTTATTTAAAAAAAAATCATTGATTAAAGTCAAACTTTTAAGTTTCATTTTTCTATATGCTACGTTTAATAATATTGAAAATAAAATAATAGAACAAGATGGATGTCATTTTTTTCAAATAAATTCCTTACAGTAATCATCCCTTTGAAGACACTAAATAACAGCATTGGCTGATCGGGATCATAATTACTTCTATCTTGGGCCATTGACCAATAGGTGTCATTCACAAAAAAGTGTTGGTTTTATTTTAAACTTTTTGTGTGACTATAAATCGCACATAGCCAATTTTAAACTATCTACAATGCAATGAGTGAAAATGCTAAAAATATATTCACTTTTTTTAAAATTGTGGTGACCTGCTTTCTTTTTTAAGATGTTCTAGTTATTTATATAGTATTGTAGTCTCTCTGTTAATAAAAATATAAAGATGCTTACAATGAAAAGATTTCTTAGAATTCTTTACACTGCTAGAATAACTATTCAATAGCTATGGAATTGAATTTTGTACTGTAAAATTTAATTCACTCATCTCATAATTGAGTGAGCATGTTGAGAAAAGATTATGGATTGAAGCAGAAAGCTATTGGAATTGGTACATTTTTCATTGCAAGTTCAAAATTCCACTGAATTGGCATGTTCTGGGGATGCTACTACTCTTGTTTAATTTTTTTTGTTTAACATCTAAATCTTTTTCGTGTGCTCCGAATATACTTATGAAATGCCTGTCCCTGCTCAAAGAATAAAAAATTTCACTAATGAGTTATTTTTGCAAGCTAAAAATTAATGAGAAATAGGAATTTTTCAAGGTGCAGGTTCCTTTTATTTTATGGTATGGTTGGCGAACATAAGCGAGCAAGGGGCAGAGCCCCCTAGTTTTTTATGTTTTTAAAAAAGTCATGGTTTTTCATACTCTATTCTACATATAGTAGTCCAGAACACAAATTAAACTTAATGAACTCCTTGAGGGAACTAAAATTATAACACATATTGTCAAAGTAAATAATTCACACAAGAAAAATTGTTGAAAATAGCATGTACTCATGTTTACTGTTTCTTATGTTAGCCTCAGGAGAACCAACTTTTTAAACTTATGATATTTTTCATTTATCAATTCATTTACTGATTAAAAATATATTGCATGGCATTTAAAAAGTTTTGATGCCTTCAAAATTATGCCTCTTGGTTATTCTTTTGTGTTTGTGGAGAACATTATCAAGAGTATTCTTCAAAAGTTATTTCTAAGAAATTTGCATCTCTACATAATCCATTCCCATAAAAATGAAAAACCTTACTGTAGCGTTAGCCATTCCCTATAATGGGCACTCTATATTCACATGATGAAGAGTGAGTATGTTTAGTGAAAGATTTACCTCCGACTACAGTGAGCTAGGTTGGTTGTCTGAGGGGCGTGTAATCATTGTTTCTACAAGTCCTTGTAATCGGTTTTTGTTGTGAATAAAATTTATATTATTGTCTCTCGAATACGAAAGGTATTTTCGTGTGTTGGATCCTTGAGAAAATAATGGTGCATGACACTTACATTTGCTAGGGATCGAAACAATATTGAGAAGAAACTCCACGAAGTGAATACAAGTGCAGCTGTGAGCCATGGTCTAAACCGCTGCTCTAGTTCCTGGAAAAGAATTTTGAATACATCATTACTCCATGTAACAAGTTAGGGTAAATATTAATTATAGAATACATAAAATAAGGGACATGAAGAACAAAGAAATAGATAGGTAGGCTGTTAAACACATGTGCTACAAGATGTTTCAGTGAGAAATCACAGAATATGAAGGTAGAAAACTCAGGGTGTATTCATGCAATTCTAATACCCACCTAACAGTATTTCTTCCACACTGTATATTATTAAAAAAAAGACACTAAGTGCTTGACCTGCTGCTCTAACTGACTTTTAGAATGTTTTCTATTTGTTCTCATTTAGAGTTGCTCCCCTACCCCTCCATTTTGACCTTCGAACAGCATCATTCATGCACATGAACTTCCATTGAGTATTGTTTCTATCAATGACTACTGTGATCAGCAATATTTATTTTCAGAGATAATGCAGCAACATAAGAGCACCTTTGGTAAAATTTAATTTTAACTTTCTGATAGCAGCAATGAAAGTAGTAAAACAATTTGTCAGTTTTTAAACATGCGCATTTCTTATTTTTGAGATAACATTTTTACTATGCCAAAAGTATTAAGGAATAGGCACAATTAATACTAATTAAAGTGATAAAGGTTTGAAAAATCAACGAACAAGCCATCTCATCTCGTGCATGATACTTGTTCATGTCCAAATGCTAATAACATGTTGCTGCATTTATTAATTTCTTCTTCACAATTTGGTACACGTGAACACCCGATTCTGTTTATGAATGAATTTGATTTAACACAAATTCTAAATAAATATTTCATTCTCTTTTTACGTAAGGCATTTTGATTTAACACAAGCAGGTCAAACCACTGAAGAATTTTTTGTCTTATATTCTAAGAAAATGTATTTTTATTTGTGGCATAGTAGTATCATTTCTATATTACATGCATAAATAGATGGCAAAACAGCTAGTCTGTGTGTTTTGAAACGCATGCTTTCGTTTCCCAATGTGTACGTCTAGGTATATATATCAATGTTTTTATTGAATTTATTGCTCATCTACATCAGCAGCCTATTAAACTATTTTATTTTAGACCCCAAAGAAAAATTTCACATTTTATAAATAATGAGGCTTACTGGATCCTGTCCAACAAAACAAGTCAATGCTAATTGTAGATGGTCAAGAGGAAAACGATGCCCACAACATTTTTAGTGATAGCAGTGATATTCCAGTCATATGCAAACATATGTGCCGTTGATTGTCAGAAAGTGAAAATGAATAAGATCTTGTTACGTGTAAAGCAGATTTTTTGTTCACAATGAATTTCTTTCATGTCAAATGCAAATTAACTTCAATACTTTTTCAATACATATTATTACATGTGTACTTTGTTAAAATAAAATAATAAGCTTAAAACGAATATTTCAAAGGTTTTTTAAATTATTTTTTTCTGAATTTTAGATCTGGAACCCCAATCTTCTTTCCTTCCAGATACGATCTTTTTTTACATGAATTCTTTAGGAATGTATCTTTTGTGTAAAAACAGAATTAGCTGTATCTGTATATGTTTCAAGTAAAAATTATGAATTGTTATTATTGAGTAAACTGCTTTAAATAGTGATAAAGGTAGAATAAGAGTAACATCAAGCATGCCCACTGGTGTTTTTGAAATTGTAGTAGCCCAACAATAAATTAAAAAAGTTTCAAAATTGGGGTAACAAATGAAATTAAAACAAGCATATTCATATTTACTACAGTAGTGCATGAAGCTTATTACCCACAATCTCATTCGAACAAAACTGTTTTAGAATATGAATACACAAAATCTGAAAAGCATTCAACAGTTTTGCAATATTTTAAAACAGCTAGTATTTGCAAACAATACAAAAAGAGGAAATTAAAAAAACTGTCGCAAATTGCAGAACTAACAGGAATTAATGCAAGAAAAACTAAAGATACAATATGATTCAACTGTAAAATGTAAAAAAATTAAAACGAGCTAAATTTGCTTTACGTCTATATTAAATCAACATAGTTTAGAACAACACAAGCTTTTAAATAAGACTGCAAAAGAAGTATTACCTTGCGCAGTGCTCTCATTAAAACAACAGAAACAACCAGCATATAGACAGATAGTGCGAAGGAGATAACAGAGCATAATAATAGCAAGTTCCTTACTGTAAGATAAGGTATACATAGTTAAGAATATACATGACACACAATACAGAAAGTAAACATTTTAGACATAAAATAACTTGGAAAATCAGACAAAAAGCTTGCAAATGTACTGGTTAATGAATATAAACTAAACGTCTGGAAATAGAAAAATTCGGAACTTCAACTATGGAGCTGCATAATATGACTAACTACATGGATGAGCTTGCCCTCTAATTACATTTTCAGCAGCCTCATTTCAAGACGTTTTTCTCGACAAGTTTTATTTTGCTATTTACTGTTGTTTTTTTGTTTTAAGTATTTACTATTTTAATAATTATTGATTACTTGGATTTTTATGGCACAAGGGCCAGGTTTGGCCAAGCTGCGCCAAATTATCAGTAAATACAAATATCATGATTTAACTATTTTAATAAATTGCTTTTTCTTTCCATCACACGCAACACCCCAACAAATTATTCTACTTAAAGTGTGGCAGGTAAGTTGGAATAAAGCAAATTTTAAGTGTAGTTTTGCCGTTATTGAAGGAATAATATTAAAAAATTAGAAACTAGAACTTTTGAAAGATAAAAATTTTTTTTGTCATAATGGCAGGAGGTCGAGTTGGATAATTCTACCAGTTGAAGTTATATTGAAGCAACTTATTTATATGTGTTAAAAATTCATTGAAAACAATGATTTTCTCATTATAAAAAAAAGCTATAAAAACAAATCGCATTGCCATTTTTTAAAATGGTAATAAGTGATCTTTGCAGTTCTGTACTGAAGGCATTCAATTTTAAAACAAGTGGTTTTATTATTAGACTTGCGACAAAATGTAATTTTGGAGAAAAAATGTATTCACCATAAAAAACAGTTATGAATATCTTACCATTCCATTTTGCCATCCTACCATTAAAGATACAAAAATTCGACAATGCTTGATGCAAGAGTGCCCTCAAGTAAAATAAAATATATTGTTTTGTTGACTATGCCATATTTGTCATTTTTATGAATTGAGTTGAGCAATTTTAATGAAAAGAACTTTAGAAAGGGAATTCCAAATCCCCTCAAAATCGTGTCACCTTCTATCATTTTGTAGCTTTGTCATACAGCAAAGGTGCGATGTATGCAAAATGTACTACATGTATGGATGTGAATGTTTAGGATTTGTGTGCTAAGTTCTAGAAATTATAAAGATGTAAAAATTTGTTAAAAATTATTCAATACTAAAAAAGACAAAAGTGATTATACATTCAGATAATTTCTTCAATCTAGAGTTAACCAATTCAACACGAGTGAGGATGGGGGATTTTGCTAGTGGAATAATAAAATAGGTTTAGACATAAAAAAATATCAAAATTGTCTTTGAACAAGCAAATGAGGTACAATTGAAGTGGATGTTCAAGAGCTAATTTTTGCAACATGTAGGAGGTGTGCTTTTTGCCATGTATTTTATTGGAAATAATTAGCAAAAGTAATAGTAAACAAAATGCTGTGATATATATATTTGGATAATTTTAATTAATTTAAAGGAATGAAATACATCCATTAAAAATGGATTAAATTATATTCATAAAAAATGGATTTAATTAAATTATGAAATTTGAGTAACAGCACTTGGACGTCAATAAAATAGATGTAAGCAATTAAGAAAATTTAGCACACATGCTATACGAGGGTCAGCTAGTTATAAATTAAATATAAAAATCATTTTAAAACATACTATGCTTGTTTCCACTGTAGACGAATAAAAAATTTATTCCAAAATATCTGTAATGTGTTGATCCTGGGCTAGCTTCAATAAGTACATAGAGATCAAACACTGACAAAATCTGGGTGAAAATACTTTGAACCTGAAATTAAATAACGATAGTAAAGCACACAATCATCTGAATACATGATATATTCTGCTGCATAAACATAAAATTTTTTTGATTAAATTTTTTCTTGTCATTTTTTCAAAATTGCACACAAGGAAAATTAGTTGGTTTTCAAGTGAAACACTTTGTCTAGATTTTCTAAAGAAAGCTTAGACTACTTCTTGATTTAAAAAAGTACATTATTTATCTCTACTATTGTAAAAGGAAGTGTTTGTCTGTCTGTTTGTCGCAAAATCCTGACGATTCTATGGCACTTACAGCAATGAGATTTTACACACAAATAGTCCGAATTTTTTGCAATTCTTGGGTCGCCTGCGAATTTTAAAATTCAATCTAGAAGATTTTTAAAAGAACTAGGGGGCTCCGCCCCCTGCTTGCTTACGATCACCAACCCCAGGATTACGCTCACCAACTTTTGATTGCATCGAATTTATTTATGAACCAATTTTAAAAATAATTGTACCGTAAGAAAGAGTACATTCTGAGGTATACTGCAATATTTTCAAAATTCAGTTTTAGTTTTGTATCGGAAATTACGATCTGAAAGTTACGAAAATTGTATGACCAACTTTTAATAGCATCGATTTTATAAACTAACCAATTTAAAAAATAATTGTATCATAAGAAAGAGTGTAATGTAATGCATTCAGTGATGTTCTCAAAATAAAAAATAATATAGCTAAGCTGTAGATATGACAGTTTTAACAAAAAATAGCGAAAATATCCAAAGATTCCGAATTTTGTATGACTAACTTTCAATCGCATCGAATTTAATTATTAACCAATTTCAAAAATAATTGTACCGTAAGAAAGAGTACTTTCTAAGGTATACTGCGATATTTAAAAAAATTAAAAACTAATAGTAATAAGATATAGATACGACAGTTTTAAAAAAATGTAACGAAAATGTCCCGATTTTTCTCGAATTTCAAAAAAATATTATCAAGAACCAAATTGAAATTTCTAAAAAACCTCGACGAGCTGCAAAAATTTACGTTGAGAGGAACACTTTAAGAAATTTCGCTTTTTCAATTTTGACATTTAATAAACCCTAAACTAATAGCCGCATCGGGAAAAAAAAATCTTAACAATTGTCCAGGGAATACGATAAAGAACAAACCATGCTAATTTCGTTTTTTTTTTTTATAAATACTTTCTCGGGAAATCGTCTAAGAATCGAGCTAAACAACACAGTTTTCAATACTGCGGCGTTGTCAGCGGTAACTTTTTTTTAATATAGAGATATTTAATAGTTTTATTCTCTACGTGGTTCTTCGTCCAGACGAAAGAATAGCCCCAATCTTGACGTTTTCTTTCTACTAAGTGTCCAACATTAAAATATGCAAGTCATTAATTTGAGATAATTGTAAATATATGAAACTTTCACCAACAGCTCCAGAAAGTCAAATATCGATCGGAGAGTTCCTGAACTATGCGATCTCTTCATTAATAAATATTGTTTAAGTTCAAATCAAGTCTTGAGTTTATTACCAATATTCCAAAATTGAATTTCTTACGAATTTCCAAATTAACATTCAGAAAAATTTCGGGGAAAAAAATCTGATATTTTAATGGTCAATGGAAAATATCGTTGTCAGGTCCAATTGTCTCCCAACCAGAATATAGAAGTAAGCAAGAAAGGTAGGTAGGTATTTAATTAACGTCTCACTGGAGCAAAACAACGCGATTGACGACGGTCCGTGATCAATCCTTCAAGGAAAATATCTGAAATTAGCAAGAAAAATGGAGTAACATAAAATCAATTTGTGAACATCTTTAATGGGTCATTCCACGTCAGTTCAACCAGGGTCCGACACCCATGGTCTCAGATTTTGATGAAACTTGGCATGTTTGTTCCTTTTATGGATTTAAGAACACGTATAATTTTTTTTTGCTCTATCTCAAGTGGCCTATGTTTTATAGCCTGTTAAAGTTTTTAGAATTTTGCGGTTTTTATCGATCAGACGGAGGAAACCGAATTTGTTTTTTATAGAAAATAAATTATATCTCCCTTGTTTATGAACCAATGTTGATGAAATTTTTTAAGAGTTTACATCAATATGTAAGGAGTCCAGAAAAAAATAAATTATACCTGCAAGTGTCTTATACATAGTCAGAAAAAAATTCCAAAGTTCTATTTAAAGATTTTAAAAATAAAATGGCGAGTTCTACGCTAAGTGGAATATCTTCAAAAGGGTTAAGGACAATCAAAAATTTTTTTTTGTATTCTTGTTCTAAAAGATATGCTCTACCACATGGAAAAATAAAATTAATGGTTTTTTCACTCCTTTATTATTTTTTCTCACTTTAAGATAGAAATCACTTGACTTACTAATTTTCTTAAAAACGTTAAATTAAAGTTACAATTTTATTAAAATTTTAACTACAAATGTCACATGTATCAAAAAATTTCAAATAAAATTAGACAAAGCTAACACAAATTTAAAATTATTAAAGTAATATAGTATAATTAATATTGTTAATCAGGCCTGTGTGTGTACAAAAAATGTTTTAAAATAGGTTATCCACAATTATATCTTGAGATTATTTAGAAATAAGATAATTAATTTCTTTATTTTCAACAATTAGGTCTAATTAAGGTAAATAAAATTACATTACAATTTAAATTTAGTTTTAAAAACTAGTTCAAAACTAGTCAACTCACTAACATAGTAACTTATTTCAAAAAATATTGTAAGCAATAAATACACTCAAGCTGTGACAAAAAAGATGTGTCTTCAATTTTGATTAGTACCTGATGTGGTGTGTTTTGGCTGGTGCCACTAGCACATACTTAGTTTATGTTTGCACTATACATCAAAATGTGATTTTATTGATTCACTGAGCAGGTATCAAAGAGGATTACAAAGACCTTTTTCGTATATTGTTTGTGAAGGAGCAGTAAGAGAATGTATGCTAAGGCATTGCGACAAGTGTCCATTAAAATATAGCCTTGTTCAGTTTTTACAGTCAAAATTTGAGAACTATGATGATGAAGACCCTGCCGAGTACAATCAGTGGGTTTTGACTGATCGAACTGAAATGATAGGGTGCTCCAGCTCAGTTGATGAGGTTAGTGATAACTTAATAGAAAAACTGAACCTCATTCATACATTGCTAAATCACAAGATTCATTTATTAAAAGTTTAAAGGAAACAGTTTCTTTAAATACAGCTGTTATCGCTGGATTTTAGTGAAAATTATGCTTTCACAATATAAAAAGAGGCGCAAGGTTACCACTGGACCTCAGATTCATGCACTATTCATCCTGTCATTATTCATTCACTGCAATGATGCAAGCAATAAAAAACTGAATTTACTTCTTTGTATCATATCTGATGAACTTAAACATGACGCGAGTATGGTGTATGAGATCCAAAAAACTGTAACTACCTTTCTGAAAGAACTACCCAAATAGCAAACATTCACTACTTCAGTGACGGATGTTCTCTCTCTCTCTCTCTCTCTGGGCAATATAAAAATAAATACAACTTCATTAATCTGTGTCTGCATGAAAAGGACTTTCAACTAAAAGCCCAGTGGTCATTTCTCGCAACCAGTCACGGTAAAACAGAATGTGAAGAAATATGGGTTTAACGTAAAACACTTAGCTAGGAAGGAAAGTCTTGAATGACACCTGGAAAGACAAATTAAAACAAGAAATGAACTTCGAGTTTTGCACAAATCCAACATTACAAATATTAACTTCCAACTTATTTCTAAGACATATCCTGTATGTTTTATTGCTTGTGTTTATGACAGCTTATGGTATTTTGGTATGGTGAGTGAGGTGAATGTGCAGAAGAAGATTCCACTGTAAAGTTTTTACATCCTCATAGACTACCACCATCATTTTTCTGACCCAAAAGGAAAGAAGAATTTGTTGTACCGATCCCTCACATCATTGCAATTGTGGAACCCCTAACTGGAAGAACTTACAAATTCTCTCAAGTATGCATGACGCATGTTCAATCAACCTTATGAAAGCACTGTAGAAAATTAAAGAATTATTACCTAGAATTTGAAATATTTCAATGGTAAGTTTTGTAATATATTTTCCATTCCAGAAGCATTATAAATATTCAAATTTTATTATAATTTCACTAAAATTGTTATTCTAATTTAACGATTTCAAGAAAATGAGTGAGTCAAGTGATTTCTATCTTTAAAGTGAGAAAAAAATAATAAAGAAGTGAAAAAAACCATTCATTTTATTTTTTTATGTGGTAGAGCATATCTTTCAGATCAAGAATACAAATTTTTTTTTTTTATTCTCCTTAACCCTTTTAAAGATATTCCACAGAGCGTAAAACTCGCCATTTTATTTTTTAAATCTATAAATAGAACTTTGGAATTTTTTTCTAACCATGTATAAGATACTTGCAGGTATAATTTATTTTTTTCTGGACTCTTTACATATTGATGTATACTCTTAAAAAATTTCATCAACATTGGTCGATAAACAAGGGAGATATCATTTATTTTCTAAAATAAAGAAATTCTGTTTCCTCCGTCTGATCGATAAAAACCGCAAAATTCCAAACACTTTATCAGGCTATAAAACATAAGCCGCTTGAGATAGAGAAAAAAAAATTTATATGTGTTCTTAAATCCATAAAAGGAACAAACATGCCAAGTTTCATCAAAATCTGTGATCATGGGTGTCAAATCCTTTTTTTTTTCTGGATGATTTGACATGGATTGACCCTAATAGCAGTTCACCACCGCAACCAAGGACATTGTGGGAGCGTGTCATAACTAGGAATGCCAGAAGATAAATACCAGAGAAGAGAACATTTAGTAAAATTATATAAAAAAAAGGACAAAAAGAGGAAGCATTATTAGTATAATTGGTTAGGTATCTAATAAAAGAATCACCTTCGACGAATCTTGAATACATAAACCAATAACTGAAAGAAAATCTGCTGAACATATTACTGGTGTATTTTCAAAAAATTTAGTAAACGAAAACAAATCAACAAAGGAAAACACTGGCTACTTATTTAAATCCAAATATGCACACCATATAACCATATAACCGTGAAATGACGCAAGTACTTCTTTCGCGCGATTTGCGATGGATGTCTGTCGAAAAAACAAAAACAAATAAAAAGGGAGTAAATTATAAGAAGCGTCTCAATCTCATGATAGTACCTTACGCAAGTCCAACTTGATTGGCTAGTTTCACGGGCTTGGCTTCACTTGGATATCTCGCCAATCTGATTGTTGCAGTAACCATTTGATTTTGAATATGCGCGTTGTTTCGTAGAAATACAATACTTACACTATCGCCTCAGCGTACAGCGTAAGTGTCCGACAAGTTGACTCTGATTTGCTCCTCATTTTCATATATATGTTGTATGGTTGTTGTTAGTAGTATTTCTTGCAAACTTATATTAAAGGGTACTTATACTTTAAAGAGCTTCTTTTCGTGAAGCAACGATGGCCTAACGGCTAAAGTCACCCACATTCAGATTAGCGTCGGCAGCGGAGGATGACTACCCCAGTTCGAACCCAGCTGGCGGAAAAATTTTTAGATCCTCCAAATTATTTAAAAAAAATTCAAATTTAATTCCTTTTCATTCTAATTTACTTTTCCTAATTTTTAATACCCTTCTTATATTTTTCCAAGCTTCCGTTGATTTTACATAAATAATCTAAGAACCACTCCTGAACTCACTACCAACTGATATTTTTCCGCCCCTATGCCGTCCCCTTTGCTTTAGGATGATTGTGTCGTATCCACCGCTGGCTTAGGACCATTCTGATGTAACAAAAAGCATACATAAAACACTAACTTATATAATTATTAACTTTTTTATAAAAGGATACAATTTTCGGCTCCCACCTCTACCCACCCATAGCCATGGGTCTGAAAAGAAAAGAAGAAAGCAGAAAAGAAGAGATAAATCGCCAACAACTATAAACCGTGATGACATAAGTATCTAGGTCATGTGATCCGATTAGCCAATCAAGTTGGACTTGCGTAAAGTCCTATCATAGGATTGAGGCGCCTGTAAATTATACCACCAACACATAATTATAACTCACCGCAATCATAGTTGAGTTATCGACTCCCATTTAATGCTAATAAAAAAGGTGGCTAGGTTAGCAACACGATTTCAATTCCAAACTAAAAAAGGCTGCAAATCGTCCGTCCAATGTGAATAAATTAGCACATAAAGTTCAAAATGTGAATTATATTTTTTAACTCAATCCGAAATGATGAACAAAGAACTAAAAGTGGACCGAAAAAAAGAGGACAAAAAGATCTAACTAAAAAAAGAGCGTAAAAAAGATCCGAGCGGAAAAATGACATTTTTTTTTCAACACTGAAAGAAACACATGTCGTTAATTTCTAACACTCATATGAAACAGTTACGAACTGTTAGTTAACAAACTGTAAAAATTTGCAACTATAAAAAACGTCGCAAATTAGAAGTAACCGTTGACGCTGTTATTAAACAAAAGAGTTTCGTTTCCTTTCCTTGTTCCTTCGGGCTGCTCTTCTTTAACCATGAGGTTTTGCTTCACCGCAACTTTGAAGGGCGGAAGTACATTAGAAAAATTAATACGAGTTCGGTGAATTGCGATGCAATCCACTCCATGTTACGCAATTCAATAAAAGCCAAGGACCTATCCGAACGGAAAGAGGCCCAAGGATTACGATTAGTCATCTGCTTTTTCCTCAGGTAAAGACAATGAAATCTCCACAACCTTTCAAAGACCTTTTTAAATTGCGACTGATGGAGTTGATAATCAAAAAACTCTTCGTCATAAGACCACACCTTGAATGCTCGTTTCACTATAAAATTAGTAAGGTCCAAAAGAACCTTAGTGACGGAATCAAGCAAAATAAAATTTTGAATTTGACAAATGAATGACCTTGCGATACTCCAGCTTAACATTTAGACTATGGCCGGTACAGCAGTTGTACCATGATCGCGCCAAGAAAGAATTTAGACAACGACCAGTGCAGGAGTACCTTGAAAGTTATAACAATCGCACTTGTTATATTCATAGCCGTAGTCACAAGGTTAAAGGTTTTCAAATATTGGACAACAGCTCTTGGACGTTAGAGGAAATGATATTGATGCTAGAGCCTCAAAATTTCAACACCGGTGCAAATGCAAGCTAAACATATTGTAGGGATTCATTTGACTTAACGACAGTCCCGAATTTGCGTGCGTTTACCCTTTTCCTTACGATAAATGCATATTCCACAAATTTGAGCAAGCGATACTTGGGAACGTTGCTTGCATCGGCATCCGAAAAAAGAATTCACGATTTTGATGGGGGGAAATGGAATTATAGTCGGTTCCTTTTATCGTCTTTTCAGATTCATTTTCATATTTTTGATGATTGTTTAAAATTTAGCTTTAAAAAGATCACGGAGATTCGATATCCAAGAAAATAATGTGCTTTGATATCCAGAATGGGAATTCGTAGACTATTAGATAACAGCTGTCACGACGTTGCTCGTGGTTTGCTTCGCAAACAAACACCACGGGCAACGATCAAATGCGGCCAAATTCGAATTGCGAAGAGATCCAATCGGCGTGACGTCACAATCTCTTACGAAAATACAAATATTTAATTGAAAAATTATTTATAAAAGGAAAATTAAATGAAGGTTTGGTGTAAATTCTCTCTCAAATCTGGTGTAAAATTTTCTAGATTTCAAATCCGTTGAAATTTTCAATCTATCTTTCGATCACGATTTTACAAAACAAAAAACAGCTGCAAACTAACAATGCCAGTCAAAAATTTTTATATTTGTTTTGATTTCCTTCGCTGGAATCGTATGAGCGTAGGAAATGGATTTCTCGAACGCGAAGGTTAGCATGTCGTCACAATCTCTTGCGAAAATATAAAATATGCTCAATTTAAAAATTATTTATTTAAAGAAAATCATATTTTAGGCAACGATGTGATGTGAAATTTTCCGCTAATTTCGAATCCGTTGAAAATTTTACTCTATCTTTAACGATCTAGGAGATAGAAAAAAGAACTACATTTATGAAGTTCAAACTTTGTTTTTTATAGTCCAATGAAAAACCATACCTCCGCAAACTGAAACGGACAAAACAAATTTAGAATATGTGATATCTTTATAGTGTTGCCATTCCAAAGAAAACAATAATTAAATTTCATTAAATTCATTTTAAAATGTTCTAGATTGAATTTCAAAATTCGGCCGCAATAGAAAAATCGCAAAAAATTTGGTTGGCGAGCGGTAGCCAACTAGTTACTAATTATTTTGTTTGTCGTTTCTGATAAATCCCTCAAATGGACAGTGTCGGGAGAAATCCTGATGGTTATCAAAATCAAAAGTCGGCTTGGAAATCGAAAAAATGAATAAATCGGCGGAACAAGTAAATCAAAGCAAATGAACTGAGACCATAAGCTTCGATGAAACATGACAGACCGCAGTAAGTTTTTATTTTCTACTCATCGACGACAAAGCATTGTTTTACGATTTGAAAGCCGTTCTCTTGAACTTCACAATGAATTAGTGATCCCGATCACTGCGTCCAGTTCGCTATTGTCATCACAGGTAAAAATTTCTCCTTGTTCTAGTGCACTGAAGCAGATCTGAACAGCGAAACGAACAAGCAACGCGATATGCGGAAACAAAATGCGCGACCACAAATGGGAAACATCGAGTGCCACTCGTGCATTGGTTTGGCCAAACTGTTCGTTTGGTTTATGAGTAAAAAATATAGCATTTTCCATCGTCAGAAATCTCTAATATTATAAAAGGAAGTGTTTGTCTGTTTCTTGCAAGCTAAGTCCTGACTTACAGTAATGGGTTTTATCACACAGGTAGTCCGAATTTAATTTTAATTTTAGTGTAGCGGCGGATTTTAAAAGTCAATCTAGAACATTTTAAAGTGAATTCAATTATTACTGTTTTCTTTGGAATGGCAACACCATAAGGAGATGACAGATTCTAAATTTATTTTTTCATTTTGCGCGGAGGAATAATTTTCCAGCAGACGATAAAAAAACAAAGTTGTAACTTTAGTTATGTTGTTCTTTTTTCTATCTCCTAGACCGTTAAAGGTAGAGTAAAATATTCAACTAATTTGAAACCTGAGGAAAATTTTACAATAGATCGAATCCTAAAAATATGATTTTCTTTAAATAAATAATTTTTTTTAATTGAATATCTTATATTTTCGCAAGATAATGTGACGTCACGCCAACCATTCGTGTTCCAAAAATAAACAGATTACATATCCTGCCCTCTTGCGATTTCAGCGAAAGAAAGCAAAGAAAATAAAAAGGAATTTGGCAGGCATTATTTAGTTCTTTTTTGTAAAATCGGGATCGTTAAAGAGAGATTAAAAATTTCAACGGATTTGAAATCTGCTGAAAATTTGACAACATAAAACTTTTCAATTAAATATTTATATTTTCGCAAGAGTTTACCGTCACGCCGAATTCCTATTTGGTTTGCGAAGCAAAGCAACATCACGGCCAACTCCGTTATGGCTGTTCTTCAAGTTGCGAAATAAACCATAGTTCATGTTTTTCATAATTTGGTTTGCGAAGCAATTGGAAGCGAATTGGAATTCGCTGGGAATTCATTTCAATAGGCTAATAATTTCCATTTGGTTTGCGAAGCAAACTAACACCACGGGCAACGCCATGATGGCTGTTATCGAATTTGACAATGACGAGGCCATCACGGTGTTGGTTTGCGAAGCAAACCATAGTTTATAATATTCATAATTTGGTTTGCGAAGCAAACCAACACCACGGGCAACGCCATTATGGCTGTTATTCAACAAGCTACGAATTTGTAGCAATCACTGGGGGTTAGCGAGCAGTGATCACACCTGACCCCACGAAAAGAACTGTCACGGGCAACGCCGTTCTGGCCACGCAGTGGCTAGTATCTTATACTAGAAAAAAGGTAATGGCCATTTTGTGCTATCTTCTATCATCTTTCAGGCAACTTCGTAATAACCTCTTTCCAAAACTTTTTTATTTTTCGGACCAACCAGCCTTTTGCAGTCTTTCAAGGAATTGAAAGTTTTATTCATTCAGAAAATTTTGTAAGGATAAGAATGAAATGGAAATCTGAATGTCTATTGAACACAGCGGATGAGTAAAAAATCCAAGCATTAATTTTTGGCAAATAAACATGCGGTTTTGCTATCGTGATGCAAGATACTACCTTTTGGGTTGATTAATTACGAACGCTTTTTGTCGGTTTTCAATTGGTCTTTTTAATTCAAAGCAGTATTTGTCGAAATGAATCGTCCTGTTTTGAGGAAGGAGCTCATACGTACTCCCTTCCAACCCTAACCACAGCATCACCTTTCGATAAAGATTGGTCTTTGGGTTGATGAATGGTGATGCATTTCTTTAATCCCACGATCTTTCGTTCCACGTGATTGTATAGAAAGTATCCACTTTACACTGACCGTTACAAGTTGTTTTAATACAGCGTTTTCGTTGTATATGAATAACCGAATGAACTTTGCAAATCAATGTGGGCTTGGGTATGGTAATTTTTAATTAACGTCGTACTAGAACAACACAACGTGCTGTTGACGACGGTCCGGGATCAATCCCCCTAAGGGAAAGATCCGATGACAATACCACGTAATTTTGAACCACGAATTTTCAGATGACGAAGCAACACCTGAGCTGGCACACCACTCTCCAAACCTTCCCCCCCCCCCACCTCAACGTGGACTTTCGGACGCGACAGATTTAAGGTGCACCAGCCGCCTCTATCCCATACGCTTACAAACATTCATGAACTGACCCGGATTTGAACTAGGAACCTTCCGATCTAGAGGCTAACATCCTAACCACCAGACCCGTTGGTCGGCAATGTGGGCTTGGGATGCATGCTGTCCCGTAGATCCAGAGGATCAATACATGTTTGGCGCTTGTGAGGGAGTGGGTATTCAAGGGCAATTCGGTGTCAATTGTTAACCCAAGACTATCTGTCTCCCAGTCCTCAGACTCCAACAGCCATTTAACCCAAAAGTTTAACCAGTTTTTTTCACAAAGACACCCGAGATAAATGGCATTTGAGCGAGAGAAAGGTTGAGGCTTTTCTTCATCTTGTAAGTAAAAAAAAAGTGTCGTAGCCGATGCAACTTGAAAGGGTCGGTATTTCAGAACATTTTTTTTTTGCCATTTTCTTATGCCGTGAATGTAAGGGTTAAATCTTTAGGTTAGCAATCGAAACAAATTTACAACACCGCGCTGGAGCAGTCTTGCTTTGAAATTACCCCTCCCCCTGAAGAATTTCGCTAAATCTAATCGCATCGGTCATTTTTTGCATTAGGAGGGTCTATTAGACCGCAACTAATACGTCGCATCATATTGAATCTCAATTCAACTCTTTCCGTAAGTTAATGGGGCATTTTTTTTTTCACATTTAAATTATATTTTTTATTCGAAATATTGTCTTACTTTTTTAGCGTTACCAAAGCAATTGATTTCGAGTTATGGGAAAGGTTATTTTGGTCTCTATGGCGCAAGGTCCACAAGCGCATAAGTTGCTCCGAACACAAGACGGAATTTAACCCAATAAAATATAGATAAAATACTTCAAAATTAATAGTCCAACCTACAATAATAGGTAGATTTTTAAACATGCAACACACGTAATTTGTATTGAAAATAAAAATAAATATTTAAGCTCTTAATCAGACAAACAAGAAAACAAAAAGATCATTGTCGCCGGAAACATAACGAGTGAATGAATGATACTCCCAAAAATCTTGCTGAAATGTGCTGCAGTGAAAAAAAAAAAAAGAAGGATAAAAAGTTGGAATTTGAAAATCTGATGGCATGTAAGAACTTTAAGATTTGAATTGATGTTTCCCAATCTTGTACAGGTTAAAAGGAATTGTTAAAAAGTATTGATGATGACTAAACACAGGTTGGTTGGGTTTTTATGGCGCAAGGACCTATTGCCCATGCTGAGCCAGACACAAAATATGCAATATCCAGAAGAGTAGGTGTTCCAAATATCGCCTTCTCGTGTTTGCAAACAACTAAGCGCGACATCTATGAGTTTATAGTTACCTTGATGGTGTAGGGTTTTGCCACACGTAGCGCCACCAGCAAGCTTCCTATCAGTTATATCAACAACACTATTGCATCTGAAGTATTTGAGGCTCTGATCATCCATTCAGGGAATATCCAGGTAAGTGTTTCCAAATCGTAATTCGTTTATATGACTAGGAATACATTGAATACTAAAGGTAGGTATTCATGCTCTACTAGCAACTCGTTTTTAATAGCTCCTAATTTCACCAGGTGTGTGGTAATAGGAACAGGCAGGGCTGTAGTGGAGGGTATACGGCGGTATACGCCGTATACCCTCTGGTTTTTCCAGCAAATTCCGTATACCCTCTGCTTTTTATTAAAAACTACTAACATCGCTTTGTTTTTCCTAGAAAACATCGCGCGAAACATCACGTGAAACGCACATAGCTGTAGAAGCAAAAGAATTCAAGAAAATAAATATATTTCAAGATATCACCTTGGTACATAGTTCTAAATCGTACCTATTAATCAAAAGCAATTCATTCTAAGTACTGTCGATAGAATGAAATTCAGACTTTGTTCTGATGTTAATGAAGAAAATTGTCAACTTTGAAGGATATATCCAAGCTTGATCCAGAAAATATAAATACAGGGGATATTCGTCATGTAGAAAAGGAGGGTGAAAACGCCCAAGTTGTACCAGAAAAATTAAAGCCTCTTTTAAAAACAATTAAAACATTAGCATGTTTCACTGCCGTTTACGAGTTTTACGTTTTTATATATATATATATATATATATATATTATACATGTATTAGTGTTTACGTTCCCCCCCCCCCTCCGTGGAAAGTGTAAGTAGTAAGTACATGTTTCGCCTCCCCATGGAGAAAATTCTGCGGGTATCAGAGTGTACAATACAAAGAGTGTATCATCAGAGGGTATACCATGGGGCCCCTGCCTATACTAGTGCAGGGGCACCCATGGTATACCCTCTGATTTATTTACGACTACAGCACTGGGAACAGGGATATGCGATATTAGGAACCCACTCTTGCAAATTCTCTTGGGAAACTTTTTGAACTTTTACTAGTTAACTTAAACTGTCATAAGTAAAGAAGGTAAATGATCTCTGGAAACCAAAGGATAATAGTTCCTAGTGATATTCATTTAGTTTCCAGCTTGATATCCCAGCCCAGGAGGCTGAGATACAGAGAAATAGTTAGATTAGGCGATATTTGGAATACTTACCCCAATAGACACACGCACACAACGAAATTTTTACTGAACAGAAGAGAGAAATACACCAAGGGAGGAATCGAATCAGCACCGATTACAACTCGCTGATTGCTAGCGCAGAGGGCATACCCACTAAGCCACGACTAAAAACATGACAATAAATTAAAAATGACGAATAGAAAAAGGGACCACAGATGCATAACACAAAGGTAGTCTTTCCGAACAAAACATGCCAGTTGGCAAAAGAAGTATCCGATAAGTCGATTTAAAAGTACGTAGACCATGATGGGACCAAAATTTTTTATTGTTCTGAAATTTAAATGAAAATTTTGAAGTTTTAGGGCCTGTCTTTACGAAAAGGCAAAACTGAGTTGGTAAAAAATATCGAAACATGTGAACAAAAAAAGAACGTATGCTTTTCAGACTTATTCAACCATATTGAGTATTATTTTAAAAGGTTTTGTAACCCAGATTTTGTGTTTAAACTGCAGTTTGACATAATTTTAAATACAAGAAACGCATAATTTAATGCACAGTGTGGGCCTTTTTATTGTGCCAAGCAAGCCCTCGCAGTATAGCTCTTCTCGATACACACTGATATATTCTTATCTGCAAAAGCGCGATACATAAAGGAGTTAATGTATTTAATATTTGAAATGTAGAACCAATTTTGAAACTAAACCCAACCTCCAATAGCAGCAAATTTAAGTATTGAAAGGTTATGCTTCACTAATCAATTTCACGAAAACAAATAATGAACTTCATCTTATTATAATTAACTAGCCACTGCATGGCAACGCCGAGATATAAGGTGTAACGTAGTGGGCCGAGTGGTGTGCCTTTCTACAAAATGAAACAGCTAATAACTTGCGTTTATTTTGCAAAGAATTATTTACACTTTTGTACACTAGAGATTTGCATCCCTATGACATGGATGGTGCGAAACCGGCAAAAAACTCAACAGCCACGGCCTCATCAACGAGCACCGCAAAACAAAAACCTCCGCTTCCCTCGAGTTCTACAACGTATCTGCTTTGTTGGCATTCCTCAGCCGCCTCATTCCGCCAGCCACAAATCACTGGCGCCCCAAAACAAACGGGGCAGCTGTTGCGACATTCGTCAGCAGTGCTCGGGCATATGTTTCAGGAATTTGGAATCAAAGGTCAGTGGCGGTGTCGGCGACGTCACAAAGGTATAATCTGGTGTAAAATTTTCCGCAGAATTCAAATCCGTTGATATTTTCAATCTGTCTTCAACAATTACGATTTTATGAAAACAAACTTTTCAATCCCAGTCAATATGTTTTTCTCCCCCTCCCCTCTCATTCGCTCAAATGGAATAGGGCAGGAAATGTAATCTGTTTTTTTTTTTTTTTGACGCGAAGGGCAGAAGATGCAATCTGTTTATTTTTGGAAACAGAAAGTTCACGGTGGCGTCACAATCTCTCATGCGAAAATGTGAAAAATATATTCAATTTAAAAATGATTTATTTCAAGAAAATCATACTTTTAGGTGTCAATATAAAATGAAATTTTCCGCAGATTTCAAATCCGTTGACATTTTTACTCTATCGTTAACGGTCTAAGAGATAGAAAAAAGAACTAAGTGATTACAGTTAAAATGTTATTTGTATTTATCATCTGGCGGAAAATCATTCCTCCGCGCAAAATCAAAACTGAAACGAAAAAAATAAATTTAGAATCTGATCTCTTTATTAACACCTCCTATAGCAGGTGTTGCTTCTATGCTGTTGCATTCAATAATGATTAAATTTCGTTAAATTCATTTTGAATGTTCTAGATTGAATTTTAAAATTCGCCGCGACCCTAAAGTTGCAAAAAATTCGGAATACCTGTGTACCAAATCCCATTATTGTAAGTGCCATAGATTTGTCAGGACTTTGATCACAATAAACAAAGAAACACTTCCTTTTATAATATTAGAGATAGATAAAAGTCTATTTGACCTGGAACTTATTCCAATAGTAATATAGAATTAATTCGCGCTGTTAAAAAATGTTATATTTAGCAGGAATAAGAGGGTTCCTTTTTGTCACAAGAGACTGACAACTCGATATTCTTGTGTACTCAACTAAAAAGTGTCATTTTCCGTATGTTTCACATTTGCCAATTTTTTTATTACCAACGTTCTTTTTGCACTCGACAAAAATATCAAAAATTAAATTTTGGAACCTATATCGCTAAACCTAACTCACACTCAATAATCAAACAGCAAAACTGTTTTTCAAAACAAGGAAAAAAATAACGCTATTTTTCAACAATAACTAGTATTCCTGAATTAATGTGCTTCATTTTATGTATTTAAATAAACACCCATAGAAATTGCTCAATGGAATACTTTCAATTGCAAAGCTTTAATATTGCACTTTTTTTTTTCACTCAACGTTATTTGAAATCCCATATTGCAGTTTTAAAAGAATTAGCTGTTCTAATGCCAATACAATTAAGTTCAAAAAACGACTCAGAAATTGATGTATTCAACTTTGATTTTTAAAATTATCATTTAAAATTACCATTACGTACCAAACAATTAGTGGTGAGTACAGGAACTCCTACTCGATTTTCGTAACAGGATATTTTACTCCTCTGAAACAAGATCGTTTTCGTTGTTCTAAGGCTACGGATGTTTTCAGATCAAGGTGTTTGAAAATATCAAAAATACTCAGAAATCAAAAAGTAGAGGAATGGTTGGAAAAAAACCATTTATCCAGAAAAACCACCACAAGAAAAAAAATCCTGTAACTGGAAAGAATAACCTTTATTTTTTATTGATTTGCTAGACATCAGTGACTTCTGTGAACGACTCAAATAAGAATCTTAGATTATTTTATTGAAAGTTTCTTTCTCATGCCCCTTCTTAAAACCAATCCTAAGACTCATGACGAATTCGTTAACTGCCATTTTCGATGAATTTTTAATACTTCAAACCATGCACAATTTTATCAAGCATTAACAACGTTCCAAATATTCTAACAACGCTACTAAACATTATTCAAGATAAATGCATATGAAGTTGCAAAATTATTTTAGTGATGTAGAGGAGAACAATTAGGTCAGTTGTTTCTGGAACAGGACAGCGGACAAAAGAAATTTCTTTTAAAAAGAGAGAACGCATGCAAGAATCATCCAATCGTGGAACGTTTTTTCGAATTCCAAGTACATTTCCAAGATGATTTGTTCAAACTTACAAATCAAAAGGATAATGCGAAGATATCGGTCTTTGTCGGACTTCAAACTTTAATAGATGGATGCCAGGTTCATTCGAGTTTATCCGCGTCCTAAAAGGAGCGCTAATTTTTTTAAAACATGTATTTTAGGTCCCGAAGAGACCAGTGCCTATGGGACGACTCATAGAAAATGTTTCCGTAAATTATACACTAAATTGCTCAATTCGAGGGGGCACGGAGATGAGCATCGCATACACTTCTGGTTACTATCCTCTATTTCGTAACTTTCCGAGTATTTCACAAATTTTATTTTGGTGTTAAGTACCTATGTACTTGAAACAAGCTGTTTATGCAGATGTTAAACGAATCATAAGAATGTTTAGATTCCTTTTTCCAATAATCAAAATTATGTAACGAAAAATATCGACACAATTTCGTAAAATTGTTTCCAATCATTGCACTTTGCTATCCCCACTTATAGTCGGGACCCGGCAAGTCGGCATTTGAGTCGCATGGTTTTGGATGAGTTTATTAATGGGCAGCCGATGCATTTCCAAAATTGGGGTAAGCGCAGATCCTCAATCCGAGTTAATCGTTCAGTGCAGAGAGCTTTAGCAGAAATGCGAGTTGGCGAAAAATATAACCAACTTTTACGTTGGCCACACATGATTTTGCACCCTTTCCGTTGGTAAATTTAACCTTTGCACGAATGGACTTCCCCAAGATCCTCTGCTTTCTCATCGGAGCCGCTCTATAAATCAATTTCAAGTAACTGGTTCTTTCGATGATAACGGTTCGTAAAAGAGTCGTTTTCTTAGGCAAGCCACATCAGTACAACGACACTAAATTGACCAAAATACGTATGAAATACTGTATTAAAATCTAACAAAGAACCAAATCCTTTCCCCTCATTTTCATTGACTCTAAATCTAACCTTCAGGATCGGCTATGAAAGATTGTCAGGATAGCGTGGATTTTTGTTTGATAGCGAATAAAGTTATACTAGTATACTGAAAACGAGTACTTAACCACAAAGGCCAGCGCACTGCTATCATTGATATGACACTGATTATGTTTACTCAGTGCCATTTTACAGAACAGTACGTATCCAGTAAATGTCAGCATAATTGACATCAAAACAATCCCGTATCTTTACGAACCCAAAAAACGTATTTGCTCTGGAGTAGAAATAGCAGCTGAGCCTCTTATAGAAAACAAACACACAATTTTCGGACATAATGAACACTAACTATCAGGGTTACAATATCGATGTCCAGAGGAAAGCAGGTGTTTAAATAAACGAGTCAATTTTTTTCAAATGAAACTTGAGGGTAAAATTGCTGCTTATTCAGGGGTAACTTAGTTGCTTCCTTCAAGCAAATAGCCCGTTGTGTTGCTCTAGTATGACGTTAATTAAAACTTATCAATTACCCTTCAAGCAAAACAAAAATTAGGGCCTATTTAAGACTATTTTTCATGCTCTTAAGGCTATATTTCAGATCGCAGCAGATTAACCCTTGAGTGAACAGGTGAGGAAACTTTCACCCGGGGCAAGGTTTGGATCTCACGGACACAGCTGTAAAACTATCAATTTTTAGCAAACCTATACATAACCACGCCATCGATTTTTGGTGACACTTGACACACGATATCATTGACTTTAGTTTTTGAATACATGTGACATAAAATATGCAGTGTTCTTGTAAAGAGTAAAGCACTCCTTTAATGTTAAGTATTTTCAACAAATATTAAGACTTTTTAAGGGTCTTTAAAAGCAAAAATCAGGCTTTAAGGCCCATGGGAAACCTGTAAACGGCATTTCAACACAGTAGGATACTTTTTCTAGAAGCCAGATGGGAGAACAAAAAAAGACTGAGTTTAGCATAGAATATTATATTGAGAACAGTAAAGTTAAGACAGCTATTTTCTTTCCTTCACATTTAAAAGGCTTTAATAGGAATTTCCAATGATTTCCCCAAGTAACAAGGTAGATATTTTAATTAACATAGCACAGTACAACAGGCAATTGCAAAGTACCAATAGATAGTAATATTTAAAACTATTCCTTACATCATACGATAGCGTGGATAAAAATAAATAAGTGAAAATGTAAAGTTCAAAATTGAATAGCTTTAATAAACGGTTTGCTAACTTTTAAAAGTGAGACTAATATCAGATCTAGTTTTGCATTCACACTGAAAAATTTACCATCTATTATACATTTCATCAGCTGCAATATTGAAAACATGAACAATTCTCAAATATTTGTTTTTAATTGAATGTAGCGTAGATAGCAAGGTAGTATGGAGAAAACAAATGTTAAATCAGAAAATTGGAAAAGAAAAAATGACATACCCATTAGTTTATTGAGAAAAAGTTCTCTTTAAGGAAAGGAAATACAGGCTTGAAATGAAAAAAAGCTCAGGGGCTTGGAGAATAAAATTTTTATTTTATTGGTAGGTTTGTTAAGTGGTATTGCATTAGATTAAATAAAAATAATTTAAGGATATTTCATTTGAGGATTGAAAGATAATGTTGGTTCATTGGAGATCTTTAGCATTGTAAGCCACGGCATTACCAACTCAGCTGTAGGGTAAATCATGTTTGTTCAATATTAAAGTAGGGCTTTTTCACAAAAGATTACAATGAGTTAAGCAAGTTCAATATTAAAGTAGGGCTCTTTCACCAAAGAATACAATGAGTTAAGCAAGTATGACCAATATTATGATAGGACTTTAGCTTGAGGAGAAAAGTTTCTTTATAATTTAGATATGCTATTGCTATTGCATCACTACAAAGAATTATAGCCTACTTCTTTATAAGTGTAAATACTAAGAGAAATTTTACATTCACAATTTGTGGTGGAGTGGTAGCATCCGATACGTTAGGCCGCCAAAGCGATTGTTTACGCCAAATCAAGATGGCGGCCGATGTAAGCAATTCCAAGATGGCCGCCATATACAAGGTGAACCTTTGCATACAGTGCATAAATTATAATAATAATTTGTTTAAAAATTAAGAAAAAAGCAATATAAATTTTACTTGAAAATTTTCTAATATTTCAGTCTGGTTTTCTCCGAACATGTACGCAATTTTGCGTCAATTTCATCCTAGTTTTGTCACTTAAAAAAAATAATAATAAATAAAAAAAAAAATTTATAATTGTTAAAATAAAAATAATAAAAAAAATTAATTAAAAAAAAACCCGCGTTTTTTTTAAAACGTCCGGATTTTTATCAATTTTGAATTAGAAACTTTGCAATGCATAGAAAATTCAAAACAAGAAATCTTTTTTTATAAGGTAGTTCTTTTCTGTGATCATAATCCACACAAAGGTTTTTGATGAGAAAAAAAAAAATCTAAAAATTCTTCTGCTATCCATAAGTGTGAAAAAATATTTTTTCACAATTTTTCTAGCAATTAGCATTATGTGAGCAACTCCATGGGGATATTCCAGGTTATAGAGCCATATATGGAAAAGCAAGACAAATATTTTTATTGTAACGACTTTACAAGAGGAAATTGTTTTTTAGAGAAGTCAAAGCGTATTGCGCTTAAGGTTTCAATGCGTTTAAACCAGTATACCGGGAGAAATTTGTCTGTAGATAAGTCACAGCGTATAACGCGCGATCCCCGCCTGCCGGCTACCTCGCCGCCCGGCGAGGACCTTTCACCGTTGGCTGCCATGCGTATAAGTCACCGTATTGGGTGCCCACCCAAGCATAGTCCAGTGTTTGTAATATAACCAAAAGCTAAACAAAAATCAAACTTACCCTCATAGCCGGGTCCTTGAAATTCTGACTATGGTTAACAGTCATATGCTCGAATCGATAACCCTTGAACTCTTTGTCCTTCGGGTATTGATACCAGCATATGACTTCCAATAGTCAGAAATTTTTGTAGTTCCTTGCAAAATTCAGCTCTGAATTACCTCAGCCAAAACTTTCTGGTTCCTATTTTTCACCTCAACCATAAAACATTTATCCGTCCCTCGTTCAAGTCCTCCAAACACCCATTTACCCTCCAATTTCTTACTCCTGTTATACTTTCTTTTGCCAAACTTTTGTCCTATCTTTCTACATTTCCACTCCTACCTATCACCAGCATCCTTTCTCAATGTTAAAATCATATCATTCTCACATGAAAGACATTTCACCCTCTTCCCAATCAAGCTACTACATGTTTGCAAAAAAAAACAAAACATTTTCTAACGTTCAATAACACTATCCACTGCTATATCAAATCAACTAAGGGGAAATGAGCAACCAAAAGGGGAAAAAAATTCTAAATTCCAATCTGCAATTTCAAAAATCAAATTTAATCCAAATTTTTAATTGAAATTTAAATAAAGTGACAAATTTAAAAAATTGTAACTTACAATCTGCTTTCCAAACTTATCCTAAAAATTTTGAAAATTAATAAAACAAGTCGATTTTATAAATCAAGAGCAAAATTCATATGCACCCAACAATTTCAAAGACTGTCTAAATTTTAATTCCGTTCTACATTAAAAATAAAAGTGGAAAAGCGTATTTTCTTCCTTAACCAATCATGAGACCCGTTTATTATCGTCAGGAGAAAATATCTAGGGTTGCCTTAAAACTAAGAAAAGCACGAAAACGGGAAGGTTACCACAATTGACAATACATCGCTCGAAAGTTGTAACGTATCGGATACTACATACCATCCTAAAATTTAACCACATAGAAGCTGTCTCTAATTTAGTGTACTACTATTGAAACAACTGAACAATTCCGAAAATTTTCATTAAAAATATTTAAAATGTAACAAAATATGACGAGGAACACAAAAATATTTAGTCACTATTTAATCTTTAAATAGTGGCTAAATATTTTACTCACCATGATTACTAAATTCATGATTCTAAACTATGGATTTAGTAATCATGGGGGAAATATCACAATCCAAACTAAGTCAAGGTGAGTTGTTTATACAAATTACTCAGTGAAAATAACCTCACATCTAGATCTAAGAAAATAATTGTCCTTCAGTTTTAGAATGTTAAACAACAATTTAAGCACATAGTACTTCAAATACAAAATTTGGATTATATATAATACATCATAGAATATCAAAACACACTAGAATCTGGTCCAGTATATAGTTTATATCCAATCAAACCTTTATAAAGAAAGCTAGACACTAAATAAAGGTGTTGCAAAGTAGAAAAATATTAACAAAAATATATCTTCGAAAAGTCGGGGTTCACATTCTTCAAGCTAATGAAGAATCAAGCCTTTTAAACGTCTACTTAACTATGAAAGTAGAAAGGTATTGGTCTCAGTTTGACCAAATGCCTTTTCCCATACAATACTATTTCAGATTAAAACAACTTTTAGATTAAGAGAAAATGCAACAAAATATTAAGCAGTTACCTCAACTTCTGTGGTTTTATGTTTGACTTCTTTACATAAGGTGGCTAGTATGATTTGCTTTTTAAAGTAATCCTATGTTACTATCACATTCACATCCCAAGTATCTCAATACTTTCATGACCAACTGACATATTGAAGAATGAGTGAATAGTTCCATACACACAAAGACACTACTATAATTTAAGACACAGCCTGCATTCAGACAAAATTTTAGTCATCCCACTAAGTAAACAATACAGTATTGTGGGTTAATCCAAGGAACCTCAGGGAATGAGGAAGTAAAAAAATAATATATATATAAACAAATTTATTATTTATTTCTATTTTAAAACGTACAAATCTAATTTTTGCAAATGTTTTCACTTTACAGGACAACCTGTTTGAATGACCTTTTGCTAGCACAGGCCTGCCCAACCCAAATCATTCTGTGGGTCACTTTAATGAGCAAGAATTTTCCCAGCTGACCACACATGTTCTAAAATGATTTTGTTTTGTTCATTCATGGGATGAAACAGAACGATCCTTGCCTTTCTTTGCTTAATTTTTCTGTCTACTGCAGTTGTTACTAATGTGCCTTTTTCTATGGAAACGTTTAAATTCATTCCGTCAAGGCAGAAAACCATACAATTCTAGTTTAAAGCATAGTTTCTAAAGTTTACATTGAATCAGCTATGCTAACCATCAGTTACGAGTTTCACCTTGGACCACATGCAACTTAAACTAATTTAAACTGTTATGCAGAACAGAAATTTGACATTAAGTGTAAGGTAATTAAAGTTTTTGTGTCACCTGGTGCCATATACTGTGTTGAAGACTATATATATTTTTTAAATCTAGCTTATTCTATTGACTTACTGTTTTTCTGCATGCTGAGATTTTAGGACAAATTTCATTTGGAAAAGAATTAAAGCCTATTGTACAGTTGAAAATAGAAGTAAAATACATAAGTAACCCCAATTTCATTCTCCTCAAGATAAAATGTTAAGTATTTGTGTAATATAATTTGTATTTGTTAGAGTTAAGAAAATAACAATTGTTACTTGTACCTTGGTCCAGTGTCGTACCTAAAACGAATTGTTGGCATCATGGATAACTGGAAAGGTAGGTAGTATTTTAATTAACGTAACACTGGAGGCTTTAATTAACATATAGCACAAAGGGCTATTTGAGATGGTCCAAAATTAATTTCGAAGGACACCGCATAATTTTGAACCATGGTCAGATGATGAGGTCACGCCTGAACTGGTACTCAAACTTCCACACCACGCCAACGTAAGGAAATTTGTGGCTACGACAGATTTAATGTGCACCATTTCTCTTTGTACAAGGCTGTCTTTGGTTGAATTCAAACTTGTACCCTCCGGTTGCTAATCAGTTACTCTTCCAACAGGGCTACTGTGACCCATAACAAGAAAGACAAAAACTTCTAGTACTAGCTGTCAGAATGTTTTTGTTTATGGAGCTTGTAGATGTAAAAGGCAAAAACTTATGTTTGGAAAATTATATTCTGTTGACAGGTGAATTGTCTTTTAAAACATGTGCATTTGAACCATATTACCTTTAAAGTCCATAGTATTTGCAACAGTTCGTTTCATGAGAAAAAACTAGCCTTCTATTTCATTTCTAAAAAACTAATTTTCTAAAGTCACGATTCAAAAGACAGATTGCAAAAACAACAGTACAATTTTGATGAAATAAATGTTTTACTGTTCAATTTTGAGGGTCAACAATAGGCGCTTTATGGCAGAAAGTGAAACTCGAGCTGTGACAAGGAATTTTAAAATTCGGTCAGAAGCAACGAGACGTTTTTGGTCAATCCAGAGCTACACTATCTTTGCTTCATAGTAAATTTCAGACACTTGTTACAGAGGTTGGTTCCCAGTAAGAAACCCAAGTCGCCGCCAGTGTAAATACGATCGTTTCGTTTGGAATTATACTTTAGCAGATTCCAAAAAGTCGCGACTGAGTTGAAGAAAATTCTTCCCGTTGTTCTATACTTCTTTTGACAAAATTTGTTCCAAGAAAGGTATGCGTCATGTAATTTACTCACCAAAGTGTAGATGGAGGCAATGTAGCTGCCATTCTGTAGATCTGTAAACAGGGCGTTCCTAAGCAACGGCCGGCGATGATACCAACTTCGCTTGTTCAGCAGATCATGTGTGGAAGAGAGTGTCGTGGACATAGTTATTGGATTGGTTTTGGGATTCAAAACACAAAGTAATACAAATCTGAAAAAGACTCCAGTTCACAGCACCGTGGCTGTCAAACCGCTCTTTGTCAACAATAACTGACCTAAAACTTCGGAAATTGAAAACTATTTCTCTGTCTGTTGCTTTTATTTGAGTTGTTTCCAAACTTCTGGTAAGTAGTTTCCTAAAAGTTTGGAGAGTCACGTGACACAAATGCTGTTTTTCCTGTAGAAGTTTAAAGAATAGTTTACATTTACAATAACAGTAGCAACTGTTATCAGATTTTTTAGAAAGTATTTTCTGTCCCACGATATTGCGAGTGTAGCACTCTTTGTGGTACACGGTTTTACAGGTGGTGGTTGCATTTCGGCGGCGATTTCTGTTACCTGCAATTCTTTTTGGAACTGATTTCGGATCGTTGACAATTGCTCCAGTTCCCCCGACACAAATTCAACTACATGACTATTCCATTAACGAGTTCGCAAGGTTGGAAGAGTAGACAATTAGCAACATAAGGTTTGCGAGTTCAAAACTCGATATAACCAAAGAGTGCCGTGTGCGTGTCTCCAAATTTTTTTTTATCACCATAAGCCTTTTCACTGATTGTCATAGCTAATTCTTTGCTACAAAGTTTAGGCTCCTCCTCAGAAGCATGTGCATGCCCATTTCGGTAGTTGTTAGTTCTTCGCACGCTTTGCATTATCGAAATTTCTTCTCGCAATATTTTGGTTAGATTATCCAAGCCAACAATCTTTCTGTAAGTGTCCAGGTTTTTTGCGACCAACCGGTATAGTGGTTAAGGTGTTAGCCTCTAGATCGGAAGGTTCCTGGTTCGAATCCGGGTCCGGGAATGGATGTTTGTAAGCGTATGGTGTAGAGGCGGCTGGTGCACCTTAAATCTGTCGTGGCCGAAAGTCCTCACGTTGGGTTGGTGTGGAAGTTTGGAGAGTGGGGTGCCAGCTCAGGTGTTGCTTCGTCATCTGACCGTGGTTCAAAATTACGAGGTGTTGTCCTCGAATCTTTCCCTTAAGGGACTGATTCCGGACCGTCGTCAATAGCCCGTTGTGTTGCTCTAGTACGACGTAAACTAAAAATTACCAAAATTACCATTACCAGGTTTTTTTACAGATGTAGCATAATTTCTGTTCTGTTTTTGCTTGTTATAAGTTCTGTAAGCTGTACAGAACTTCCCTTCACTCTTATTAATTTCTTTTCAAAATTCATCAAGGTTTGCCTCACGTCTGTGAAGTTGATGCCTCTATTGATAGATAATGGCATTGCAATTGTCTCATAATTATCTAGCAGACCTTCTACGATATATCGAACTAATCTACGTTCAGTATCCGATTTACCCAGTTCGTTTATTTCCTGTGAAAGTCCTTGTGATCTTTGTAAGGTCTATGCTTTCCTATGCAATTTTTTCAATCTTGTCAGATCCAGAAATAGCTCTATTTCATCTTCAACAGCTCCTTCAAAACGGAACTTGATTGCTTCACAAATTTCCTTTGCGTTCTTAATGCCTTTATAAATGATCGCTTGTCCGCTGTCAGGATAAGAACAATTATTCCAAAAGCTTCTTTATTTTTCTTGATCAAATTTTATGATCTTGCACATCTTTGTTTATGGCAGGTTCATCCCTTAGAATCAAATCTTAGAACAAATCACTTGCATCTAATAAAACTTCTATTTTAATGCTCCAAATTGCATAATTTGTTGCATGCAGTATATATCTTTGTTGAATTGAAATTCCTTTTTCTGAGTGTGCGGTTAGGGTTCAGAAAAAGTTTCAAGGAACGCAACGCAAACTTGGGTTTATTCGACTGAATTATAATTTAAAATCATATGCAAATATCAACCACACTCTGCTTTCAATTTGAAGCCATGGATTGACGAGGAACCGTTTTAATGAAATAAATAATTTATTTAGAAGTTTAGAGATAATTAAGTACAGAAAAAAAAGCAGTTTCGAATATCATCACATCCCCCCATTAGTCAGAACAATAGAGCAAAGCGCAAAACTTATTAATTTTATGAGAAGTAACATCACAAGTTGAGTTGTAAGTATGCTGGGTAAAATATCCAACAACCAGCCCCCTTTGTACACGAAGGTCTTTGGTTGGATTCGAACTCGCAAACCCCCTGTTGCTTTTCCAATGCTCTTCCAACCGGGCTACCACGGCCCCCAAATGGAAAGATCCGAGTGCGTGGGGGCTGGTGTTCTCTAAATCTGTCGTGGCATCAAATGTCCTCAGGTTGGAGTAATATGAAAATTTGGAGATTGAGGTTCCAGCTCAGATGAACTAGTTATCTGACCATGATTCAAAATTACGAGTTGTCTTTTGATCTTCCCTTTGGGGTTGTTCCCGGACAGTTTCCAAAAGTCCACCCTGGTGTTCCAGTGCGATGGTAATTCCTCTTTCCTACTACTTCATATTAACATCTGTCAACGAATATTATGGGAATAATAGTGAAGCAATTTAAATTTAATAACTTTTTAAATTAAAAAGTTTGAAAAATATATTTTGTCCAGCCGATAATTACAAAGAACCTTACGAAGAAGAAGAAATCAGAAAGTATCTAGCAATCAAAGAATATCACAAAACAACAACTAAATAATAGAGCTTTCTCAAAAAATGTAATGAAATCTTTATTGGCATTAGCACATGCATACAAAAAATGTTCCCTCTTTACGATCTAGTGGTGTCCTTTCGAAGCATTAACTGCTTCTGAAGGCGTCTTGTTTCAGTTATTCAAATCACTCCTTTTTTTGCTCTCCTAGAATCTGAAATTGGAATAAATGATGTTGCAGATATTTGCCTAAGAACAAAATAGTATTGTATAAAGAACATTAGTACCACCACTATTTTTCTACAGTTGGTAAAAGGAAAAACTACCCAGAGTTACGACGCAAGGTCATTTGTCTCCAGTTTTCTTTTCTCTCTAAACAACATTAAAGCTGCATTTACCAGTGGTATGCGTAACATTTATTAATGGGGGCGGAGGATATGTCGAGATTGAATTCTAGTATGAACGAGATGATTGCTAGACTTTTTTCGCAGTTGTATATTCAGTCGGCCATGAAAACATCACAAACCATGAATGGTAGAAATGTGATTTTTGATCACCGATTTGAAGGATTGCGAAGTGGGTATATTGTGGTTTTCAACTAACTAATTGCTCGAAGAATAATTGGAACAGAACACTTGTAATGCAAGTTTACTATATTTTCCTTTGGTATCAAAAATAGTACTTATGGTCAAATCACTACATTAACGAAGCGTTCTATATCAATGGAATACAAACTAAATATTTAGCAAGGATTATGGATTTTATATAGAGTTCCATTCACAACAAACAGCGCTCTGTCTCGAAGATGATCTTGCACAAGGAACAATTGTATTTAAATTAGCATCAATGAGAGAATTGTTAAAGAGGAAACTTCAGGTATTTGTAATCATGTATTAGTGGTATAGGCAGAGAAAGAGAGAGAAGAAGATACAAATTGGTCAATTCAAGCCTATGATCTACGGAAGGTAGCGGTTACGTCAATATTGTTCCTAACGCTTTAGGATTTTTGCATCACCTTTGGTTTACTTTATTCAGAGAGAATTGTCTGGGAATTTTAATTTTGGGCAATTTTTGTGTCGTATGTCTGTCTTTATCATATGAGAGTAAATTTAGGAATTGAGGGTCGAAAAAGTTCCCCACCACTTCTACTCGAAAACGAAGACACATAAAGGTAGTGGAGACAAACAGTAAAGAGAAACAACGCATCAAAATCAATATGTAGGCATGTAGGCTGCTATCAGTAGAACTTAAGAGAGCTGGCTCCCAGATTTGACTCTGATCAATTGTGAACCATTACAACTCTTTATGGAGTTGCCGCGTTTCCCCTTATATGTTACCTCGTTTGAATAACATGTTAGCTTTGACGTCAATACCTCAGTCCATAACTAAAGTTGTTTAGTTGGGTTTATTTTTAGTGCATGAGCCTTATTTTGCTATACTGCTCTAAACAAGACAGGAAACGTCAAATAATGAACATAACCACGCAAAGAAAGTTTTACTGATGAAGAAGAGAGATGTACACCCAAGGAGGAATCGAACTTGAGCCGCCTATAAGTTATAGAATAGGGATCAACAAAACGACCGCTTACGGCTGTGCTTTAAGTACGGGCTCTGTCGACAACATTTTATAATATGCTTGAGAACATTTCAGGGGGGGGGGACTTGTTTAATTTCTCCGCTAATGTATTGTTCAGCTGTTGAATCGTCATCGTCTTATTAGCATAGACGCCCAGAAAAAAAATCCAATGCGGTATAATCAAAGGAATAAGGGATCCAATCAACACATCCGGGTTTGATGTTATTCGACCAGAAAATCTATCCTTTAGAATGTACATTATTGCACGAACTGTATGGCATGTTACTGCATCCTCTGTCGTTTTCGGGCTGTTGGAAATTTTGAAACATCGTCCTCTATTGACAACAACCGCATTTTCCCCAGCTTCCGCAAAAAATATGATCGAATAATGCCCAAACTACGAACAACCAATTGTCATTAATTGAGATGCGATGCCTTGAATCGCACCACCATTTTCAAGGGCGTGCCGATGAGAATCGCAAAACATAGTTTCAGTTCTCACTCCCATTAGTTTCACTTCTTGAACCGTTCCTATTGGTTACTTATAATATTAGTTCTCCATTTGTATATAACGCTTATTTCTTTGTAGTGTGCTTTGTGTCTCTGTCCTTGTAACGTGTATGTGCTGTGATGTTCGTAAAATAAAAGCCTTCTGGTTATGTCAGCTTCATAGTACATGGTTCCCACACCTTTATCCGAAATAAAATTCAAGGACTTTCTAAAATTAAAAAAACTATTTTTCAAGAACCTAAAATTTTTTATAACGACCTAAAACAAGACATACACAAAAGTTGTCAATTAAAAAGAAAAATGTGAAAAATATTAAAAAAGGGACATAATTTTTTTTAACTACTGAGAGTCAAAAAAAGAAAGGTTGTCATGAATTTTGGTTTTATTTAGATTTTCTTTTCTCACAGAACCGGTGATTTTTTTTTTGTGGTTGCAAACTGGGCTTCTCGTCTCAATTCTAACTATCAGGCTACTTGCACACATATCGATTTCCGTCATGCGATAAAATATCGTACGATAAATTCTTTTGGTGGTACGAAGAGTATGGGAGCTTGTACACGGTTCGAACTATACGACGCAATCTCTGTTTTGCTGTCGTTCACTGCCACAACAGTTGACTGTCATGGTTTATTTTGTTTGAGAAACAAAACAAATCTAAAGTTTTGACTGGTGTTGGGGCTTTTTATTCTCTAGTCTAAGTTTTTAACTTTGCAATCGTTAAAGATAGAGTAAAAATTTCAAAGGATTTGAAATCTGTAGAAAATTTAAAAACAGAAAGATATGCTAAATGTGATTTTCTTAAAAATTTTATTTTTCAGTTGCAATTTTTATATTTTTGCAATAAGAATTTGAATTCATTTCTATGGATGCGTGCCAGGTTTCTAATGACGTTCTGACTGCAAAAGATATGGTTTCCTAGGAAAACGGTGCCGTTACCTAGCGGTCGTGATACGTCATGATGCGGCAGGCATAACAAGGCGGCCGTCTTAACGGAGACCATAGGTGTCAACTTAGACGGACAGAATACTGTAGAAAATGGACGATCTAGACGTAGTGTTAATGGTATATCACAGTGTCAAAGCACAAAACACCTGTTTCGTTCAGAATGCTTCTCAAATAGCGCACCTGCTGTGTAAGAAAACTAGTCTGGACAAGTTCTTATGCAAGACGAAATTACACAACTATGTACTAGTTAAAAAAATCAAGTACTCTCAAGGACTTTTGACCAAGTTCTGCAATTTTCAAGGACTTTCAAGGGCCCCTAGGTAAGAAAAAGAAATTCAAGGACTTTTCCAAGGACCGTAGGAACCTTGTAGTAATAAAAATGTAAAAAAAAGGTTCTTGCGAAACAAAATGATTTTCCCTGCATAAAAAACGCGCCGTTTAATACAAAAATTCGGCCAAAAGGCAGAGACACTAAGAGTTCATCAATACGCCTTATATCTTGGTCTTATACCATGGACGCTGTCGAGATGCTTCTCTACTCTTGTCAGATTTGGCACAGTAGATACCATCTCACGTAGGCTTATTCAGTAATGAGCTAGCTAATTTTCTAGCAAAGGAGGGTTGCGGGCAGATCAGCCTAGCAGATATTGAACTCACCACAGCAAAAATGTATTCTTTGTATAAAAAAAAAAAAAAAAAAAACACGGCCCGTTCCTCCCCCCCACATTCTTGGTATCCCATCGAAATATCCTGGACTGTCATTGCATATGAAAGGTTCAAGGCTGCAAGACTTAGAAGCGGGCACTAGCAATAAAGGACTTTTGCAAAAGAAATTAACTACCCAATTTGTCCTTGCGCCGCAACCTCAGTAACACCTTCCATGTGTGTGATTGTATCGGTGTCACTGGCTGTAAACTGGATAAACAGGAGCTGGTCGCTGTGGACTTGAAAAGTATGGTCTTTTGGACTTGGGGTCTAGGTTTCACCTTGACCAAGAGGATTAGTAACAACATCAGAGAGTATATTAAAAATTTTTATTTTTCAATTATCTGGTCATGGAAGAGGTTATGCAGATTTCTTGATACCCTAACTAGTCAGGATGGTGTCGTTTTCTGAAGAGCATGTTGTAGTGAACGACAGGATATGCCTCTTCGCAGCAGGAATATAACTTCTGTTCTGTACTTGCCGTCGCAGACTCTAGAACCCACTTCTTGTTCACGTCAAGGTAATGTTCTCTGGCACTCTGCAACAAATAAGTTAGTTTTATAAGACAACAGAATTCATAGTTTCAACAAGGACGTGCGAGTATTACTTGTAAAGAAAATGAGAATCGGAAATTAAGTTGTAATGCGTATGAATGCAGTATAGAAATTAAAGAAAGCACAGGTGACAGAGTAACATGCAGAGATCCCGTTATAACATGATATATGTCGATAATTACAATGATATCATAGTTACGATAGTTTTCAAAATTTTATAGAAAAGAAGATCCGTCTAGGATGTAACTGTGAGTAGAACCAAATGGTTTTAATTTATTGCATCCTGTGGTCCCAGGCTATTTCCTTTTCAATAATATTTTAATTAAATTTCAAAAGGAAAATAAGATGGTACAATGTTTGATTTGAATTAAGTTTTTAATGAAAATTCTTTAATTTAAATCAATTTAAAATGTCATACTCTGTACATAGCTTCCAAACACAGGTCGCTTGCCAAACAATATCATATTTTAGGAGTAGTTCAAACAATTGAAAATAGGGACGAGGAGGTAGGTGTTGGAAGCGAAAAATTAGTAGTTCACGTGTGTGGATCTTTTGTAACAAGTGAAAAAAAAATCACAAACATATCCCCAGTTTGTCTTTGAGTGCTCCAATGTGTCCAACTTGAGGTAGCTTGCAGTGTGGTTTCGGAGAGAAGGCAGACAAGGAGGTTAAGCTAGCAAAAACACTTAAATACGTGTGTGGCAATCACCATTGGTGATTATTGGTTTCACCAACTCGTAATAACTGCGTTGGCTTCTGGCATGGAACGATGAACACGGAGCCAGAAACCACGCCTAACTCTCTGAACATCTTGAGATTTCTGAGAAGTGTTGTATTACTTTTACCCATAGATCCTCTAATGAAATAGACGGAACATAAGGGGCGGAGTTGCTGTCCTAAGATCTCTGATGGGTAAGTCACATGGGCTTGCGAATTGGTAAAGCCGATTGACTATTTCATTGGAAGGTCGATGCTTTTACCACCATTACATACTTAAACACTTAATACATTTACTTATACCCGGGAAGCATCGAGGATGGTGGATGTCCACCCAAACTAAGAAATGCCAAGTAAGGTACTTACTAAGTATTTCTGAAAACACGTTCTTACTCTAAACTGGTATATTGTAATGCTAATCCTATGAATATATCTCGAGAGTTTAGAGTAGTGTAGAATTACTTTTACTTCCACAACACTCTTATTGTCTAAATAACTACATCTATTTGGAAAAGAACCCATGGATTTTTCAACCTTTGGAAAGATTCTATTGTTCTTTTCTCAGGATAAAATCCTTAGGAAATATTTTATTTTATTTCTCAAGATAGAATCCTTAGGAAATATTCTATTGTTCTTTTCTCAGGATAGAAGCATTTGGAAAGATTCCATACTGCTCATTTACTTAGAATGGAATCCTTTGATTGGTTGGATTTTGGGTTTTATGGCGCAAGGAACATATTTGGCAGTCACAATACAATATCAAGTAATTAACACAATACATCCAATATCATGTAATTGACAAAAGACATCCAATATCAAGTAACTGGCACAAGACATCCAATATCAAGTAATTGGTACAAGACATCCAATATCAAGCAATTGACACACGCAGTGAAAGCTTTACTGACACAGAGGAGAGAAATACACTCGGGAAGAATGAACCTAGCAGGAATGGAACCTGCCCCGCCTACAACTCGAAGGTTGCTAGCAAAGTGGGCATACCAACTGTGCCACGACAGGACATGGATTCCTTGGTATATATTGGGGATAAAAGGGTATGGTTTGTTTCTATGTCAACTTTGTGGCAAACTTTGTGGTGGGAGCAGTTTGTAGTAGTAATGACACCACTTACCTCGAGGACATTAACGCTCCTTTCCTGCAGATCCATTAGCGTGACGTCGTAGGTCCAGGATCCGAGTGAGATGGTGCACTGGAAGGTGTCCTCGGTCACCTGGTTGTCGGTCGGGGGGCAGCGGGTCTTGACGGAAAACGGGGGTACCCACAGGACGGTTCCGTTATTGAAGATCACCACGTTCGTGCGCGTCTTAGGAAACATGGCTTCGTCGGAAGTTCTGGAAAAAGAAACAGACTCTGAAGAGATTCCATTCTGCTGTTGCTACTTTTAGACGACTGACGCAATTTAAAAAAAATGCAAGTGTTTTAAGAAATTTAAATTATTATTATATTGTATTGAATTGTGCAGTTAAGAATTATGGTCTCTATTTTACGTAGGTTGGTCGTTAACAAATATCACACTGGCGTAACACAACGGGCTATAGGCGATGGTCCAGGATCATCCTTTTTTTAACGTCCTATAAAACTACGTATCAAAAACGCATGCTTTTTTTTCTGAGGAAATCAAGTTACGGACATTAAAGTAAGATATACGTCTGAATTCGTCGATAGTCTGAAAAAAATCGATTGTGATGCTAAGCTTCTACTAGAGGTAGGACACACATGACAAACCTGAAACAGTACCTGAGGTAGGACAAACCTGAAAAATATCACAAATTTTTGACAAGCAATGATTCTCTCCTAATTAGAAGAGGAAAGGGCTTAGAAAAGTAAGATGCTTGAGAAACGCTGCACATAAGCGTTTCTTTGGACAATTTTGAACTCGTTTAGTATTTGTTCTTTGTGTATTAGTGCTTACATGCTTGGCATCACACGAGATAAAGTTGAGATCAACTCAATTTATTTGGTAGCAAGATGTGGACATTACAGAATGGTGCACTGGTTATGCACGCATGGAGTGGGAAATCTAGGGGTGGCTAATTTAGAACAATACTGACTAGCATTAAAATAAAGGCGACCGATAGAGGCAGTTAATATGAGATGTGTTTCATGTGCAAACAAACATCGGACGGCGAAGATTTCACTTCCGGTTACCCAATACGGAATACATACAGGAAGTACTTCTACCACATACCACATTATCTCCATCTGCATGTAGTTTTACGGGAAAAAACATCGCATATCATTGAACATTTTTAGTGGTATCCGAGAATATTGTACTAAATATTCTATTTTAAACTTTTCAACGATTCCCACTAGTGACTGAGTGGCTAAAGGCGTCGCTCGTAAGAAACTGGAATACTAAAGTGCTTGGAAGAGTACGAATCTCGCATGGTGCCGAAGTCTGGTTGGCTGCTTAAAATTCTGTTTCTTGAAGACGATGCGTTTCTGCGAGCCAGCTCCCCCAAAGTGCTCCAAGGAGACATGTCTCTCCCAAGTTCACTGTGGGTGCGATGTAGCATCATTTTCCATGGTGCCTCTGGATTAAACTGATGCTATATGAACTATACGTCCAGAAACAGGGATTGGAGAAATGAAAAAGCCTTTGAAATGATCATCAAGGTCAACCTGACTTTAATAGCTTCTAGATAAAAATTTATGGTTTGTATTGCGATTGTATCTTTTGAATTTACATGAATCGCTTAAATGTGTGCTAAAATTAAGAAACAACACTCATCGTGAGTAAATTTGGGTATCAGGTCTTAGAGAATGTGAAAAGGGATGACACGAGCTGAAGTTTTCACGTGGGCAGCTAATATTTGATGAAAGGTGATACAAATTCATCTACGTAATAAAAGTTGGCGCCTTACCCGTAGTACAGGGCAACGTCAGGGATCCATACTTCTGAAGCCGGAAGACGCAAGTGTCGGAGTCCACCATATTCACTTGGATCCCATGTCATGTAGCTGTCTTCCCATTTCTGAAATAGCACAAGAGTGGACAATGTTACTGCGATTATCACATCAAGATTAATGAGAAAGAAATGAAGACATTATTTGAAGTCATGATGGAGCATGATATTCGTCTTCAAGGAGGATATACATCTCAATGGAGGTCCTTGTAGATACTAAGAGGTTAGTAAGTTAGCGATTTATGGAGCAAAGTCTAGAAGTAGACAAGCTGCGCCAAGCGTATGACAAAGCAACAATATCAATGTTTATACAAAAGCCTTTAAAAAAATTAATTAAGAATCATTTACAAATTTTTTTATTTTTGAGTAAAAATTTGCAAACTCAAGTTGGTTGGTATGTAGCTAATTAACGTCCCACTGGAGCAACACAACGAGCTATTGGCGAAGGCCAAACTCAAGTTGGTCAACAACATAAAGTGAAATGCAAGATTTGAAACATTGTGATCGAAATGAGAAAAATAAGGTAAGTTAAAAATAGGATTTTAATGAGAATTGATTATATATATATATATATATATATATATATATATATATATATATATATATATATATATATATATATATATATATATAAAACATGGTCAGTAACATGATGTACGTACAAAGATTGTGGGCATGATATATACATGCTATGCATGCGAGAGAGAGAGAGAGAGTATGAACATAGTTAGAAACAATCCATTTAATTAAAAAATTTATTGCGATGTAAAAAGTTAAAAATATTTGAATGGGGTTTCGCTCCAATAAAATCCAGCAAAGTTGAAACAGAAGAGCTAAGAAAAAGTGACGGTGATGGTAATTTAAAACTGGAATGGTGAAAGAAACAGCACACCCGGGAAATTCTTTCATAACAAAGGATACCTATGGGTAAAGTGTATATCCGAGACTTATCAAAATGACATCGGAAACAGATATAGTTGCAGATTCTGTAGACAAGCACAAAAATAGACTTTCCATGGTCATGGGAATGAATTCTAGACGTCACTAACCATAAGTAGGTAGGTAATTGAATTTACGTTGTTGTAATATGTAAGGCTAACGACGCGACGTCCGGGAAAACCCCCGTAAGTAAAGATTGATCCGTGGATCACACCTCGTAATTTTGAATCACGGTCAATTGACGAGGTCAACGCCTGAGCTGGTATACCAATCTCCAAACTTTCACACTACGCCAACGTCGGGGCATCTAAGGCCACGACAGCTTTAACGTGTACCATCTCCCATATTCACGACGGTCTTTGTAAGGATCAAGTTTCGAAGCGCAATCCACCGGTTGCTAATTCGCGAGACTGTACCAACTGTGCTACCACGGTCTTCTAACAACAGAGGATATATTCGCTTTAACTATGTCTTTAATCCAACATGGCATGTCGCACTTCCTTGACTGTGTGACATACTAGACATTTTGAGATGTGCGATTCGGGTCGTGTGATTGGACGAGTGAATAAATGTATACTACGTTTGTTACACAAAAGGTACACTGTACACTGCTCATCAAATCACTTGCTACGTTCGACCATTCGCTACTGAATCCCGATTTACAAGTCGTGCCAAATCGCCATCCTACTGTTTCCTTCCGTTGGTGGCGTATGAGGCGTATTGAGTAGCGATTTGGGTTCGCTTTCTCTTCAAGAGGATGAACCGCTTAGAACGTACCATCCAGGTCACCAGGCCCTGATTTATCATTAGGCCCGTGAGGCACGGGTATTATTTAGAGGGCCCCTAAGTTTCAAAAGTATCTAAAAAATTTTAAAAGTTTTTAAGTAGTTACATAAATTATTGGGTATTTAAGTAAATGTCCGTCGACCGTTTCCCCCACTATCACATTCTTGTAATTACATTAATTATCTAACTATTATGTTTTTAATTTTCATCTGCTTTATTTTGTTTTGCCAAGAGTTATAAGTAATGGCACGATTTTCTCAAACTTTTTGGTGACATCTGTGACACGGTCAACAGTCAAATACGTAAATACCAATTATTGTTATAAAATTAGTTTTTGTGATGAACAAATAACATGGGGGGGGGGCCCTTCCTGCGTGTTGTGCCTACTATACCAAATTTTCTAAATCGGGCCCTGCAGGTCACAAACCAAATTGTGACGTAAGAAGAATAACGTCGTAGGTCGTGCTTCACATAAAGCCTAGTGTGTCATAACCCCAAGGGTGATTATAGGGGCCTAAGATTTTGATGCGGTAGGACAATGACGCTAAGTGGTGTTTAAAACGATTACCTCTTAGAAGTCATGTGTTGAATTTAACTGGACCAAACGACACAAGTGTATATCGTGTCACTATTAATCTAAACTGAGTCAGTTTCATGGTGTAATTACCGAATGAATAAAAACATATTCGTAAAAATAGTATTGAATAAAAAAATGTTTTGTAAATTTAGTGATTGTTGAATATTTTATTTAAAATTTTAGGTAATTTTGTAGTTTTAATTTACGTTGTACTAGTAACATTAAATAGGATAAATACTATTGACGACGATCCGGGATCAGTTCCCTAAGGGAAAGATCCGAGGCCACCACCACGTAATTCTGAACCACGGTCAGATGACGAGGCAACACCTGACCTGGCACCCCACTCTTCAAACTTCCACACCAACCCAACTTCAAATTTTAGGAGAATAACGAACCAATTCCGAAATTGAGGGATGAATTTTCAAAGTACGCTTGCATGAGTTCTTAAGAGCAACTAAGTATGATATTATTAATCCATATTTCATTACTATCAAAGTTTCTCAAATATTATAATTGTTATTAATCACGAATGGTTCCTTAGGCTTCGCTTTCTGAACAAATGGACGAATTCCACTTGCGTCATTGTTCCTTCGGAACAGCAATGTCTGAACATTTCGTTTTTATAATATTGATGGATAAATATAATTGGTTTCAAATGGCACAGTTCTAAATGTTTGTATAGAAGATTTGAAATAAAATAAATAAAAACAAACAAGTCCTGTTTTTTACTTCCTGTTACATTGTTATTGTGTCAAATTTCATTAAAATGTGTGTGAATAGTTAATCAACATATTTAAAGACACTTACCAGAAATAGCCATCCATCCAGCTTCACTACTCTGTCTTCTACATCCTGAAATGAAAAAAAAAGACGTTACCATGTTATTTTATGAATTCTTGACCAAGAGATAAGCTCAATTGGTGCTGGGGGGAATTTTCTCCTCTACAAAAATAGCTGGTTGATTGGTCGGGATTAGTGGTCCAAGAGATATAATGAGGACAGCTGCTTCAAACAATGGTTATACACACAAGAAAAGTTTTACTGGCACAGAGGAGTGAAATACAGACAGGGAGGAAGCGTGACAACGGCTAGTTCCTGTGTACTAAATTATTACTAATTGAGTTTTCAGTATTATTTCCAAAAATTGAAATTAAAAGTGGAATTAATTAAATTGCTTTAAATTAATTCTTCGAATCAAAAAAATTACTACACGTAAAATGAATAGTTAATTAAATTTTTTTTAATCAGCTGCTATTAAAAACTTACAAAATGGATATTGGCCCCATTTCTACACAGGTACAGATTTATGTCTTTTGTTCTTTGTACATCTCAGGTAAAACGAATATGGCATCTCATATGTTCTCGTAACATTAAATAGGATAAATATTTTCACCAAATTTCTTTCAAATCAGCTCAACAGTTTAACAGTCAAATTGATATTTTCTTTTCCTCCTTATAATCCTCCGGCGTTGCTCGTGCCAGTTGCTTTTGTGGGGTTATTGGTTTGCTTCGCAAAACAAATATGAGTTCGGAGCCTATTGGATAACAGCCATAACGGAGTTGCCCGTGGTGTTGGTTTGCTTCGCAAACCATGTGGGAGTCACATTGTCTGTGGTGTTGCTTTTGATTCGCAAACCAAATGGGCGTTGCCGTGACGGTTCTTTTCGTGGAGGTCATATTGCTCGTGTGGTGGTTTGTTTCGCAAATCAAAAAATACAAAAAATCAACTGGAAAATTATTTTTTAAATGAAAATCAAACATATAAGGTATTTATCTGGTGTCAAATTTTAGGTAGATTTCAAATCCGTTGAAATTTTCAATCTATTTTTAACGATCCCGATGTTACAAAAAAGAACTAAATAATGCCAGCCAAAATGTTTTTTTTTTTCTTTGCTTTGTTTCCCTGAAATCGTAAAAGGGCCGGAAAAGTAATCTGTTTATTTTTGGAGCATGAATGTTAGCGTTACGTCACATTCTCTGGCAAAAATACAAAAGGTATTCAATTTATAAATTTTATTTATTTAAAGAAAATCATATTTTTAGGAATCGATCTTTAACGGTCTAGGAGATAGAAAAAAGAACTGCATAACTGAAGTTAAAACTTTATTTTCAGTTAAAACTTTATGTTAAACTTATTTATTTATTAGAAGTTTTTTTATCGTCTGCATGAAAATCATTCCTCCGCGCAAAATGAAAAAGAAAAGATAAAAAATAAATTTGGAATCTGTCATATCTTTATGCTGATGCCATTCCAAAGAAAACAATAATTATTAAATTTCATTAAATTCATTTTAAAATGTTCTAGATTAAATTTTAGAATTCGGGCTGGACTATAAAATTGCAAAACATTCGGCCTACCAGTGTGCCAAATTTCATTATTGTACGTGCTATAGATTCGTCAGGACACTGCGAATACGCACACACAGAAACTTAAATTTTATAATAGTAGAAATGTAAACTAGTCAATTTTCAAGGCAACGCTCAATGGAGGATAACGGAACAGGGAATGAAGGTTAAATATTACACTTGTGCTTCTGATCGAATCCACTCTCCCGCCTTAGGATCTGTCCAACCAATGGCCGACGAGAATCTAAATGATTAAACCTGTCAATCATTTCCGTTCTCGTCGTTCATTGGTAGCATAGAACCGAAAACGGAGAATGGATTCGGACCGAATCACAAATGTAAGTGAGCCTTAACAGGAGATTGAATTTGAAACCACTCACCACGTCCTTGATTGCGACGGGACTGAGATCTACCCTGACAGGGACGACGTCAGTCGTCGATCTGACGGGCCTCACCAGCTTGTCATAGTTCTCGAACAACGCCCGCCTCAGATCGGATTCAGACTTCGTGGCTGTGAAAGAGAGAAACAAATTTTAAGGGGAATCCACTTACGCAAATTTCAAAGTACCTATTTGCGAAATGGCGCGAGTCTTCGATAGCTCTTAAATTTTAATTTTTTTATTGAAGAATATCCTTAGAAATACCTGGTATCCATAACTCAGGAGGAAAGCAGCAGATCAGTAAAACCTATTTGGAAGATCGTAGCTAATCTGCGGGCCTGATAAAAATATATGAAGGACCATATCTGGAATATTAACCGGGTAAACGTGTCTTGTGGAACGTATCTGAACTGAGGACAGGGTAAACCTGTCTGAAAGGTGATCTGCGAGCCTGATAAAATTGGTTGGAAGACTGTATAAGACCTGTGGGGCTGATAACCCAGTCTGGAAGACCCTATTTCACCGGCGGACTGGATAAACCTATCTGTATGGATGTGTCAAATCTGTGGGGTGGGTAAATCTATTCAAGGGGCTATATCTGGCTGCTACCTTGGCAAAAATATTTGGGAGAAATATCTGGTCTGGAGGTATGATAAAAATACTAAGAAGCCGTATCTAGTCTTCGGGTCTGATAAAAATGCTTGAAGGGCGGGCCATATATGATATGCAGGCTTGAAATCAATTTATTCATTTAAAAAAATGGTGGATCCATTTGGCAGTGTCTTTAAAAAATATTTTTTTTAAACAAACGTCTAACCAGGTATAAGTTGTATAAATATAGATTATATTCTTAAAGTAATGCAAGTTTATTGACCTGTTATTACAATAAAGAATTTTAATAATTAAAAAGTTATTAATCACATTTTTTTCTCTTACGTCCTATTCCTAATCCTTCATCCTAATTCCTTCAATATCGGCAAAGGTCTAGGTCTAAAATTTGCTTTTCTCAAACCTGCATGCAGCTTTAAATTAATTCCTTTGTTGGGTTGTTGTAGTGCATGATGAAGAAGCTATTTGATTGGGTTCTTATGGCGCATGGGTCGTATTGACCATGCAGGGCCAAACACAAGAAAGACAACATTAAATAATTGATATACACAGAAAGCAAGTTTTAGGATACAGAAGAGAGAAGTACCATCCTAGGAAGAATCGAACCCTGGAGAAACACGCTAGCGAACCTTGTGAACCGAAGTGGGCGAAAATTTATTGAGCCACGAGGGCTCCAAATCTTAATTATCTTATTTAGAAATGAGCACAGAAAGCAGTGAAATAAGACTACAGTTGAAGTAATTTTTTTCCTGAAGATATTAATTCATGTTTTTGTCGGGATCTCTTTTTATTGATACAACTTCAACAACAAGCAAAAATATGCTAGAATTTAAAAATGCAAAATTAATGGGGGGGGGGGAAAGGGTCCAAAACACAAAAAATCTAATTTTCGAATTAAAAAAAAAAATTATTTGTGTTTTTCTGTCTGTTTAAAATGACGTTTGAACCATGTTTCTAATCTTAATTAGAACGAGGGATATAATTATTTTAGTGGTTCGTTGTTTTGAAAATCTAACACTTAAAGACAGTTGTTGTCATGGCAACAACATCTGCGAAAGACGTTAGTTAAGTCTACGGAGACCTTTAAACTATATAGATAAAAGGTAGAAATTACAAAAATTAAACTAAACCAAAGATTTAAGAGGGAGGCAAGAAGGAGTTAGGTACTCATCTGGATGCTTTAAAAAAGTATTTAAAAATGTTTTTTAAAATATTTAAACATTTTATTAATTATAAATCTGTCTGAAACTCTAAATACGTTTTTCTCCACGATACATTTTTTCAAGATTTCCTGTATTCAAATTGCTATAAGTTTAAGGGTTGAAATTTGGAATGTATCTTTTCCAAACATTATACTCTAATTTTAATTCAGCAGATTTAAAACAAATATTTACTTTTGAAAATATGACTTTTAAAAAAAAGTACCTTAAAATTTTTAGAAATTTTCATTCAAATACTTTTTATTTTATTAATATTTTTTAAATTGCTGAATCACAATTAATGTTTATAATTTTGTGAATAATTCACTGCAAGAATTTTGAAAATTTATCAAGAATACTTTGAGTTTTAGCAATTTAAAAGGACCCCTCTTTAAAAAAAAAAATTTTAATTTTAAATTTTTAAAAACCTTTTGCAAAACTTTTGTTTTGTGATTTCGCTTATTAGTTAAATGGGTTATCAGTGCAAAAAAAATTCAAAATTATAAATTAATTAATAAAAAAAATTTTTAATGTGTCCCGGACCCCCTTAATTCCTTGTAAAAAAAAAAAGAAGAAGAAAATGTTACTTACACGTGGTGAACAAACAAGAGTTCCCGTTCGTTACACATGTGTTTCACCTTAAAGCGGTTTTTCAGTTAAAATTTTTAGTTTTGAATGGAAACCACGTAACGCTTAGAGAGAGAATGGTAATGTTACTTATCTGCTGAGTGCCGCTTCCAATAAAACCAAGTAATTTTATTTGAGACATAAAAAAGTTTTATTGAGTTTAAAATCATATCATAAACAAAATATGTGCCAAAATTTAAAATACATTGAATGTATCGATTACAAGTCTTAATTAAAAAAGTTTTGTGTTTTAGAGTTAATTTCTTTCATTAAACGAAACTATCCAAGTACGTACGTTAAACTGCGTTAAACAAAGGACTTTTGAGAAAAGTTGGTCGAAATGTGAACATGCTGTCCAGAAAATAAACACGTCTGTGGCAATATATCCTGAATTGGAGAAGGATTATGGAGTCGGTTGTGAATTTAGAAAATAATAGTTCTCCCTTTTGATGATTCCATATTACAAATTCGAAGTTTTGATTCCAAGTGGCATGACCCCAATCTTTTAACCCTCAACTGGAGAAAGACCATTGAATCGGTTGTGACTTTAGAAAAAAAAAATTCTCCCTTTTGATGAGGACGAACATTTTTTTATCAGACCAGAAAAATTCTAATTTGAGCTTGAGGATGAGTTTTATTAAAACTAAAAGAAAACATCAACTTATAAACATCAATTTGTATTTAGATCATTTTCTCACGTCAATTTGAAACGAAAATTTGGATCCGTGGGTAACTTGAGACAACACTACTTTAGTTTCATAGTCTAGCAGTTTCCCTTGGTCTGGAGGTCGGGGTTGACGTGATTGATCTTTTGAGGTATGTCTGAAAAACTGCTAAATCATAACAGTAGGGGAAGAACACGGTTTAGCACAGTTCATTAGCACGCTCAGAATATTGGAGTCAATTGCAACAAAACGATTGAACTTCTCTAGAAGCTGGTTTCACAACACTGAACAGTTTATTCAGTGCGCCGACTAGATCGGGTTTTATGGCGCAAGGGATATACTTGTGCCAAACAGCACCAAATCCCATCAAGGAAACTAACACAAGAACAGTTTAACAAACACAGAAGAGAGAAATACACTCAATTGAACCAACAACTCGCAGGTTGCAAGCGTAGTGGGAAAACCCACTAAACCACAGGGATGTAGTCAGACGCGGACTTTATATCGCCCAGATGATTGGAAAGTTCTTGCTGCTCGCGCACTAGTAGCTAAATTACTAGGGTGTGGCTACCGAACAACAAAATTTTTTTCAGCTTGCTAATTAACTGCCCATTCTTTCTTTAGAATCCAGCGCTAACAAGCTAGCTATTTTTAAAACATTCGTTTTACTATGCTTTATTGTTAAAAGTAAATAAACTTGTTTGGAAAATTTGACTTCATTTTTGAATTAATTAGCCTTTTGAAGATATGGAATAAATATCGGTTTTATAAAAAACTGTTGACTTTTCAGAATTTGTGTTCTTAATCAGAACTATTCGTATTAAATATTCTTTGACTTACTTCATGATTGGACTAGTAGATCAATCGGTATCGCATTCCGGTTTATTTGTATGTGCGAACTTTGGATTGAGAATTGTTTTTTCGATCAGGTTGTTTAATTATTGTTTTGTGTTTGTAATTAATTTGATATCTATTTTAAATAGTATGGATTTATTCGGTTTCTAATATACGAACACGAACATAAATTAAGAGTAATTTGTAATATCTTATAACTTGAAATCGAAACACACCACTGTTACGAGTTTACCCCCTACGAGGCTAAGAAACTAGAAACGAAAGTAAACTTACGATCTGCGTTGACTGTTGACAAAACGAGACAGACACTCGTAAAGAATACAACAACAATTTTCATGATGCTCTTTCAAAGTCAAATCAGGAATACACACGGCAAACCGGAGATATTCGCAATTTATAGAAAAAAGAACCGAGATTTAAAAATTGTTATCATGTCGGAAAAGCTAAAACTTCGAATTTCACTTCAGAAGGTAAATATTTATTTCACGGATAGATCCACATCTTATCAAGAGTTGCGAATGATATTCTTTGTATAGGTTCCCCCTTCTTAATCCATTTAGATATGCAATCAGAAACTCCAGGAAGTCACGTAGTGAAAGTATCGTTGATGGATAAGTTTATCTCTCTCCAGAAAAGTCTTTGGCGTGGTTTTGCATTTCCAATCTGCAATAGTTACTTTGCATTCACCAAGAACTGCAATAATTTGCAATCGAGGGTTCGCTTTGCTTGCTCAAAACCTAAATTAAATGTGCAATCGAGTCTTTTCAAAAATGTAGAATTGTTTAGCAATTTTCTGAGAAAAAGTAGTGAAATCATGTTTTGTGCTTGTAAATATCTACCTTTTAATATCTTACGAGTGATAATTTACTAGTTAATTTGTAAATTGTTATTTTGATTTCAATCTTAGCTGGATATGATTGCCTTGCAGCGGAGAGAACTGGAATATTTCTCTCGGATTCCACAATATTCAGAACATCTAATTCTAGCATGGATAAGGATCCTCAAATCTGTCCGGACTCTTTCCACAAGCTCTTTTGAGGAAAGCTGAGCCTCTACAATTTGTCTTAAAGAACAACAACGCTATTTAACAGTACAACTCAAGTGCAATTGGAAGATACAAAAATCTATCTCATTTCTGGAGTAGCTAACAGAACAAGCAGTTCTCAGTTGACAGTAAAGCACATTTTGAAACATACATTGAATTAGATTGAACGTTCTAATTGTTTCATCGGATCATTCCCTTAAGGGATTGATCCCGGACCGTCGTCAATAGCCCGTTGTGTTGCTCTAGTACGACGTTAACTAAAATTACCATTACCATCTAATTGTTTCAGCTGTTAATATTTATCTCAGTTCTTGTGTGTGTGAGCAGTTTACAGAATAAATTCTTTAAGTACATTTTGGAAGATACATTGATTTAAATTGTAAGTTTCAATTGTTTAAGCTGTTAAAATCGAGAATGTTGAGTTTTGACCCGAGCATGTCATTTATCATGTCGAAGGAGTCATGTTATCATCTTCGAGATGAAAACTTACTCCATTCAGTTTTGGGATGATCAGAATATTGGTTCAATCGGCATCGAATAACTATTAGGCTCTTTAGTTGCATACACGAATACGAGCGCTTATTTGAAAAATTAAAATTTATTTAAAAATCTCAAGACGATATAAAATTATGAATAACATCGATTCATTCTCTTTTTTACTCTTGTCTCCCATTGTTTTAAATTCCGAAATTGATTTTTGTCACATTCCATATCATGATTCCATATCATTTTAGAATTACGTCAACCCCTCATCACCCATTGCATACCATTCATCACAGTCCATATCTAATACGCCTCTATCAAGCTAAAACATCCTTCATTCCTACATTCCACTTAAGAATGCTGGATTTGTTGAGCGGATCCGAAATTTCTTCACTTCTCGTCTCCCAGAAAAAACTGTATTATTTCTCTCCTTGGTTTAATCATGATTTTGAATTTCAAAACCCCTTCAAAGATTTTTATAAGGCAGATACTTCTGATATTATTTACAAACAACTCTTTCAAAAGCATATAGAAAAATATTCTAATTTTATACATATTTATACGGACGGGTCTAAAAGGGCAAACTATGTTGGAGCTGCGTTCACTATTAATGATTCCCTTCACAGTTTTAAACTTCATTCTTCATGTTCTGTTTTTACCGCTGAAATAATGGCCATCTATAAAGCACTAGAAAATATATCTGATCATTGTCATAAAAAATATATCATTTTCACAGATTCATTAAGTGTTTTACAGTCATTGAAACATCCTGATCATGACAGTCATCCCATTGTTTTAGAGTCATTAAAAAGAATTTATCATCTCTCATCCAAAAATTTTAATATAATATTTTGTTGGATTCCATCTCATGTTGGTATAGCAGGAAACGAGACTGTCGACAAAGCCGCCAAATCGGCTGTAAATAACATTGACCATACCATTCCTTATCGCGACTTAAAATCATTCATTTACAAATTTTTAGAAACAAAGTGGCGGAACGATTGGAACGAACAAACGGAGAACAAACTCCATGCTTTTAAACCAAATATTATTCCATGGAAATCATTACCTTTTAGAAGACAAAATGTTATATTAACACGACTCCGTATTGGACATACTCGTATAACCCATAGACACCTCCTACTCGGAGAAGATCATCCCATCTGCAACTACTGCATTTGCCCACTAACCGTAAAACACATTTTAATAGAATGTTCTCATTTTAATAGGCAACGACTTATACATTTTAATTCTTATAACTTGACTTTAGAAGACATGATTGGAGAGAATCCTCATCCAAATATTTTTAGCTTTTTGCATGACATTGGTTTTATCCATCACATATAATTTTATATAGTATTGATACATTATGTTTTGACTCATTTCACTTTATTACAATATTATATATCTGATTTTTTATCTTGAGTTTGGCATAATATGTCCCATGAGGACTCAATGCCATAAAATCATATCCAATCCAATCCATATCATGATTACAGTTTGCGCGTGTATAACAAATATAATGGTTTAAAAATTCTCGTATCGCTTAAACGCGCGCAATAAAATTAAATCCTCGAATCGCATACACAGGCTCACAATTCTTGAGCACTTAACAGTAAAGTACATTTTGGAAGATACCTTGATTTAAACTACATTACGATAGTTTCTTTAGTTAAAATATATCTCAGTGCTTGGGCTGCTGACATAGCAAGTAGTTCTCAGTTAACAAAATAAAGTACATTTTGAAAATGGACGAATATGTACTTTGACGGAGAATTGGTCTATGACAATAGAAGCCCCAGGTGCAGAATTATATTCAGTGTTCTGCAAACACAACTCCAAGCAATTGCAATTGTTTTATAGGCATTTTATCCGAATTTTGAAAACTGCAGTAAAATATAAAACAAGACATAAAACACAATTATCAGCTAAATATGAATAACATATTTACAATAAAACATCAAAATTAATTTACTTCATACTTATATTTATTTAAAACCAAGGCATACTTTCAGAATACATGAGCAATTCTGTCGATAACTTTTGAAGTTAAATATTTTGTCATTGACATAGAGCATGAGTTATTTATAAAGTGTTTGTGGTAATTTGGTACAAACATAGAAACAAGGGCTGCTTTTAATAATTTCCTTTCTGTTTTATGACCATGTGATATACAATTGAAAAAATAAACATACAATTTTAGGTGTTCCAGTAACTGCCTCATCTCCCTCAACAACATCGGATCTTTTGCTAACAATTTTATCTATTGTTGTTCCCCAAGATTCATAAATTGCTATAGACACAGGTACAGTTAGAACAAAATTAAGAAATTTAATTAATTTGTGGATCTCAGACTTCAATTCGTTTATGGCTTGCATTAGAAGAGTCTTCAGCTGAAAAAACATTCACTTCTTTTCCTACATTCTTCAAGATTTCTGTAAATGCATGTAGTAAAATGAGTGTACTCAAAATATTATTTTTTTTTCTTCTTCACACTGCGGAAATTTAAAATTCCCATGGAAATTTTTTTATAAATGAAATGAAATTGGGAAGAACTTCTGATTCTTCCTTCTGCTCAGAATTGACATCATTTCTAGGGTATTTTAAATACTCAAAAATTAAACAGCACATTAGAGTGCCTTATTAGGATATCAGTTTCTTCCTTTTTTTCAAAATATACACTATATTGATCTAACAGCGAATCAATGTAGCCTATAATCTTCTGGATATGCAAATAGAAGGGTGAAAACTCAGAATGTCCATGTGTAGGGAGGTTGTTCAGTAGCTAGAGGAGAAAAAAAGTTGTGGCAAGGAACGCGCTTTGCACTGCAGAACATCGCAAATTATAATTTAAAAAAATCGGCCAAAATTTTGTTGAAATGAAGGAAAAATTGTTCTGCAAAGACTTTTTTTGTTCTGCGACGTATGTCGCAGTTTCAAGCACTTTTTGCTCCTGGGGTGAAAGCCAGAAAGTCAGCACCCCGTATACAGAAAGATTCAGTTGGTTTATCTACTAAATGTAATTTCTTCACTGCATAAAAATGGAAAAAAAAAACTCAGAAAAACAACAGCGATTGTCACAAATATGATCGATGTTTAGATACATTTCGAGAGGTTTTAATTTGAAAAGCTTCCATACAGTCTTTCTCAAGACTCATATCCATCATTTCTAAAAATGACCTATGATACTACCAAGTACCTTGCTATACCAGAACAGATGGACCTATCCAGCATCCCATGAAGCCTGGAATATAGCCTGAGATACGTCGATAAATTTAGATGCAAATCGATTTATGACAAGGAGGAAGAACTAAGCAAAGCCTTCACAGAGTACACGACACTTTTGGAAAAACAGAAGAAAAAAAAACACCCTGTGGTGTAAATTGGGTTAAAAAAAGGTTAGTTGAATGAAAAATAAGGTTCGAAATCAAATTCCTATATAGGTTATCTGGATATAATAAATTGGTCGCACATAATTAACAAAAAGAAAGCTCTTGAAAGGCTGAAGCAAAATCGGTTAAATGTCTGTCGTTTAGAAAGAATAATTTATAAAGGTGGACTCACCAGATAATGTTTTTCGTCACCTCGAAGCTGACGCAGTGGGATGTCCTGTACATTGAGGAATCAACTGCGAAGGAAATTCGAGAAATTGGAGAGTCAACATATTCTTTATTTTTCCTCTAAGGGACCGCTGGTCACTGTGGTCGAGTTCGATACTGGAGTTATGGAAGAGACGTCCTTAGTTCCCTCAGAGAGTGTCCGTGGCTCCTCATCAGGGGATCGGGTCGGTTACGAGAACCCGAGAACGACTTTGAAGAATTGGTCGATTTCGTTAATTGGTCAATAAGTATTTCATGTAATCTAACAGGGGAAGATCTGAAGATTTCCGTGGCTCGAAGAACAGCAAAGTTGGACTAGCGATGCACGCGATCCAAAGGGCACCGTCAATTATCGACACCATTAAAGTGTGAAGTCAGATCGAAGGTCGTAACACTTTTGCATACTCATGTCGCGAAGCGAAGCAGTATATACTCTCAATTTAAGACGGGACGAGAAGATCATAGTTTTTTTGGGGTGAAAACACCGCCCCACACCTAAGGAGTCATATCTCTCTAACTGAAAAAAAGGGGGTTCCTTAGCAGAGAAAACCAGTCCCTTCGTCCTCTTTCCGGGATCGCCAAAAACGAAGGTCACCCCAATGCGAGAGGGAAATTATCGCCAATAAATTACATATAACACGCTGGAGAAAGACAATCGGGGTTATTCCTTTATCCCAACGGAATGTTCAAAAACCTCAGGAAGATGAGAGCCAAATCACGCCAACATCTTCCGGTAATTAAGAAGTGTCACGGTTGAAGATTATAGTGGGGTGGGTTTGACCTTGGAAAGTCACCAATTGTCCAATCAGTGTGGGCAAAGTAGAGATGAGACCGTGTGAAGGATAAGGGGTCGCTGTACCCTAATCAAGATAGCACTCAAACCAGAATTCCAAGAAGGGAAAAAGCCTGAGAAAACCAATCTCTACTTTCAAGATTTTCGTAGTTAGGAAGCCGGGAATGGGATCGAAAAAAACAACTATACAGGGAATCCAATTCTTGCTGTCATTCCTTTTCCAAAAAAACCGGGGTGGAATGGAAAATAGTTATAACATGTGGGGAAGGGTAAGCCTTCACCACACACCCTTTTTCAAAAAGAATGCGAGCAACTAGAATGGCAAACTTAGCACATCAAGAAACTACACGAAGAGATCTGGAAACTCGGCTTCTGCGAAGTTCGCAACTGCTCCAGACACCAGCCGACTACTTTGGATGAGGAATTCCCTCCGCTACCAGTCTCCCCCATCAAAGATGATTCCCCCTTCCAGACACCATCGAAGAAACTCGGAGCAAAAATGCAAGAAAGCGCTTCTCTACATCTATCGAAACCAGCAACTCTATATGAACAATAAACCCGTAATTTATTTAACCCATCATGATTAAAATCACTAAGGACTTCCTGATTATCCTCAAAGATATCAAAGAGAAATTTTGCCACGACACATCGAAAATCACACTGCCAACGAATTCATAAAAATTCGAGCTAAAACTCTACTCCAGCACAAAACGATATTCGACTACATACAAAAAACAACATAGCAGGATTTTTCATTACCCCACACTATGAAAGACCAATGAAAGTGTTACTGAAAAGACTACCCATAACAACAGTGATCGGCTACATCACTGACGACCTCCGAGGAATGAACCCGATAACCAAATATCGCAGCTCAAAAGTCCTCACTCAAAGATCCCATACCTGCTCTTTCTTATAGATCTTACGAAAACTAAAAAATCAAGCATCATCTACAATCTCATGGAATGTCTCGATATGCACATCACAGTAGAAAAGTATAGAGGAACAAATAGAACGATTGAGTGTTTCAACTGTAATGAATTCGGACACAACTCGCAACTGCTTAACGGCCCCCAGATGCTTGAAATGCGGTGATGCTCACCGAACTAAAGATTGCACCAACCCAAGACCGGAGACGGTCCACCTGCATCAACTACAAAGAAACTGGACACATCGCATCATGGATGGGATGAAAAACGATTTTCCCCAATCAGTTTAGTGAAATCAAAACGCAGAAAGGCATCTCCTACGCCAACATCATCTCTAAGAAACAGCCAAGAAGAACCAAAACACAACCCCGAAAACCCGGGAAAATCTCGAAGTCCAAATGATTCCGTCTCCAAGGCTCAAGATACCAATCTACCAAGCTGCCCATTGGAGGGTAGTTACTAAATACTCGAATTATTTAAACTCATCTAAGATTTATTTCATTCAGTTGGAAGATTCTCCGCAGTAATATAAAGAGAGGGTCATACACCAACACCGCTGGAAAAAATCGCAACTCTTCTAGACATTATCACATCCATGAGCTAACCTAAATATCAATACACAAGTTTTATAATTGTCGACTGGAGATTAAGGCCATTTGTTGGGGTCATAAGCTCCATTAATCCCAACTATTGAAGATGGACTCGATCACCGGAGACGGAGGAGGACGAACGTGCGAGGGACTGCGATATTCACTGTATAAACACTATATGGACGAAAGTGTTTGGACTTTGCAGAAATTTGGAGAAGATTTGTTTTAGTGTGGGGTTGTTTTTCCTGGTTATGACTCGGCACATTGCCTGGTACCATAAACGCTGACGTGTACCTTGGCATTCTGGATAATTCGGCTTTGCCTACACTATGGCAATACAACGGCGATGATGGTTGTTTCTTCAGTCCGGATCGAGCTCTATGTCATACTGCACAACGTGTGGTGCTGGACTGGTTTCCTGAAAATGAGGTGAACCTGCTTGACTGGCCTGTTGAGAGCCCTGATCTCAAGCTGACCAAGTAATTATGGGACAAACTGTAGCGACGCGTACGACATCGCCACGCACGCCCATCTTCACAACAATCTCTTCTCACAGCTTTGCAAGAGACATGGCGAGATATTCCCTGCCCAGACTTGCAGAGAACTTGTGGAAAGTATGCCTCGACGTGTTGCAGTTATAATACAAGCAAAAAGAGGGCCTACCAGTTACTAAATAGAATAATAAAGCACTTTTTATGAAATACATGCAGTGTCCAAATACTTTTGTCCATATAGAGTACATGCCTGCATTATAACCAATAAATGCTACAATAAATGTATAGTAAATATACCCCATGAAGAAGTGTAACCCTCTCTAGCAGATGATAAAAGAACCAAAGAAGAAAGGGAAGTTGTGACACCACCCAACAGCCACTTGACGTATTCTACGCCCAAAAGACCTACAAACATGACTCCGACTCAGTCTCCGTCGGTTTGTTTCATTGCTCGGCTCTTAAATACATTGCTGTTGCTTCTTCTCCCTACGATGCCTATTTTAGTATATTGGACGACCAACACTTTGTGCTTTAGAAAGTGACCGTTGTCGGAGGATTCAGTGTTTTCCCTCCACTAGGGTAAGATATATCTAGGCTTAAAGTGGATTACGAACCATTGCTACATCCATGCCAAGAACAGAATTCCTTGTGTATACCCTAGCCATTTTAGACAGCATGTGCTGAGCTTTTAGGACTTCATGCTATGCCCTGTTGGGATTCGTTTTTTTGCTTCTGTTATAGTAAATTTGTCTGTACTTGTATACTTTCAAAATTTAATTTCAATAAAGAAGTCATCTGGACCTCCCTTTCTCAAGCTCTAAACCTTACGGTGAGTTGGGAAGGTGTGTGTCTGGAAAAAAAAGACCGGAATTCGAACCCAGAGTCCATTGAACCGAAGATCAGAAACAGACACAAAAATCTTGTTTCAAATCAAAAATCAGATCAAAAATCAAAAATCAAAATCAAAAATCTTCAAAATTTAATTTCAATAAAGAAGTCATCTGGACCTCCCTTTCTCAAGCTCTAAACCTTACGGTGAGTTGGGAAGGTGTGTGTCTGGAAAAAAATCATTGTTGTTGGAATTGTTTCAAATCAAAAATCAGATCAAAAATCAAAAATCAAAATTCAAAATCAAAAATCTTCAAAATTTAATTTCAATAAAGAAGTCATCTGGACCTCCCTTTCTCAAGCTCTAAACCTTACGGTGAGTTGGGAAGGAGTGTGTCTGGAAAAAAAAGACCGGAATTCGAACCCAGAGTCCATTGAACCGAAGATCAGAAACAGACACAAAAATCTTGTTTTATCTGCATGTGTTCATAACTGAGGACCGATTTCTTCAAAATATCCGTGAATGAATTCTTGTGCAATGCTGCATGTGGTGCTTGGCACGTGCCGATAAAGAATCATAATCCCTGAAAGAGGTCAAAGGTATTGAGACATGATTAATTATTTATACATTTTAATCTTCCTTGAGAAATCTAGAGGTCTGGTTTTTCTTTCGCCAATTATCAAGATAAAGCTGCTATCACTGGCTGAAGTGGGTGAAGAAAAATTAAATAAATAAAGATGTACAGCATCATAAATAAATTCTGCGCTTTTTTTATTCAAAGCATTAGCTTCAATTAGTTTTAATAATAATTTTCATCACTTATTTAAACACTCATAATTTACGTACAAAAAAGTAAATGTATACTTTTCAAGATGAACATTCGATTTCTGGGAATCGAGAGAGAATTAAGACGATGTAGCACCCTAGCATCATTTTCATGTTCCATGTATTCATTTTTCAACTGAACACATGCAAGGTATTGACCAGACGCGAATCGCACTTAATTCCTTTTAGTGAAACCAGTCGAGCCTATTTTTCCCCAACTGAAAGTGTTTCGCCAATTCACCGTCGTTCGAAATTACGTGGTATTGTTATCGGCTCTTTTCCGTCGGGATTGATCCCGGACCGTCGTCAATAGCCCTTTGTGTTCATCCAGTACGACGTTACTTAAAATACCTACCTATCTACCCAACTGAACGTGGCATTCAGGTGATATTCCACTCACGCCCCTTCCGGTCATTCGAAATTTCAGCGCTAAAACTGCCCTTCTAATGGAATAAATGGATCGTGTGGGCGGAATCGCTGTCGTAGGAGATCGTAGAAGTACCGATCTCAACCAAGTTGATCGCTTAGTTATCAACTTGGATTCGTGCTGTAATTCATCCAGTATAATGTTACCTCCCATAGATCTTCAAAATTGAGCGATCTGGAGAAATAACGTCATATACACTATCTATTGCATTAGAAAGTCGATGAAACAATTTTTAGTCCCTTGGTGAAATCAACCCTTTTGGGTTTCCTAATCCCGAGTATGTATCGAGACGAAACAAAAGCATCCCATGGATGTGTATATCTGAAAGTATCTATCAGTTGCAGGTACAAATTTTGGAATACCATATCTAATCGAAAAAGCGGACGCTCTTTTGGTTTCAAACAAGATTAGGAAGATTTTAATGGTCAGATCTGAATTAGCAGTACCAAACGTTTTCTCGTCACATAAATTTAGTTAGGTAGTTGAACTAACATCGCACTGAAGAAACACAATGGGCTATAGTCACGTAAGTTGGCACACAATAAAAGTGCTGTTCACACAATAGCGAAATACAGTCCGGGTTTCGGACAAGGAATTGCGTGGTATGATTACTGAGGTCGATGATTCTGACCCCCTGTATACTAATTTTTCTTATCCTGTACTTTACTTTCTCAATATACAGGATGTCCCATAAATTTGTTGCATTTCAAATGTTCATGAAAATTGTAAACATTGGTGCATTGAAGTGCAGTTCGTAGGAAAAGTAATTTTAAGACGAAGGATTTTTTTTTTTTTTTTTGGGGGGGGAGGGGTTAAGAAATGTATGTAAAATATTCTCACAGAAACATGATACCCTGGAAATAAGAGCCCAATAAAACGAGAATTCTTTTGTCAACTATGAACGCGTACAATCCCAGTCATTGATGGAGAAAGAGTTGTGGTTTATTGCTCTCATGTTGACATTGGTGACAAGTCCATGTTAGTGAAGCTGTTTTACGCAAGTGGGTTATCAGTAAGGGAAACTTTCTGACGCTTCGGACACAGAAAAGGATGAAGAAAGGTCAATGTCTTCTGACTTCTATTGGTCTAGACGTTAATATCACGTTTCGAGAAAAATGAAATTTTGTCCCATCTCGTCGGCAGACCAGTGTCATACAAAAGACATCCGTACCCCAGCTGTGGCAACAAATTAATTACTTATTTTTGCATGCCAGTTTTAAAAACCAATAATACCAATCTCATTTTCATCACTGCGGTAACCATCTACCGTTGAAAATTTGAACTAGACTCTTTCCTTGCCCTAAAAAATCCCCCTCCTTGAAATTCCTTTTCGTGCACTTAATGTCAAATCGGAAACATATTTATTTGTTGTTGAGATCAGTTCCAGAAAGTACCTTTTTTCGCCAGCATCATGTGTTCAAAAGAAAAGAAAATTTAATCTTCCATCAAATAGTCTTCAAAACCGAGTGATCTGAAGAAATAACGTCATATGCACCATCTATTGCACTAGAAAGTCGATAAAACAACTTTTTGGCCCTTTGGTCCCTACAACCCTTTGGGGTTTCCGAATCCTGAGTGTGAATCGTGACGAAACTAAAGCATCCCATGGATGTGCATATCCGAAAGTGTCTATGTAAGTTGCAGGTACGCACTTGGGAATGTCATATCTAATTGAAAAAGCGGACGCTCATTTGGTAGTGTTGCCTCAACACAAATGATCAAGCCCTGTTCACATAGTCGCACCTCCAAACTTTGGACCAGTTTTTGAGGTAGACCCCAGACAGTATTTTGCCTGGTAGTGAGCATTTCTGAACTCCGCATTCCTGTTTGCTTGGCAAGTACTCTACAGGATTCGACGAGCTATATCCGGGTAGTGCGATTTCGATTGTTTGCCATGTGTAACAAGGTTAAATGTGGGCTAGCACATACGAAGCTGCTAGCACATGCGAAGCGAAAACTAGGGGGCTCCGCCTCCTGCTTGCTTACGCTCGCCAGCCCCCGGTGATTGCTACGGAATTCCATTTGGTTTGCTTTGCAAACCAAGACTCCTTTCGCAAGTGATTTCCCTTTTTTTTCTTTAACTCTTAATGCACCTTAAAATAATAGCCGCATCAGTAAAAAACCTTTCCACCTTGTTCCCTGTATAATTTTGAATAAACCATGTTAATCTCGTAATTTTGTGATCTCTACTTCCTCGGGAAACCGTCTGAGAGTCCACACCAACACTCATTTCACAGAGTCCTCCTGCAACGGCGAGACCTCTGACTCCTGCCTCGCTTCCGTTTCTTCATGACGTCACAGCGAGCTGGCCTTGTTCCCATCTCGCACTGACACAAAGAAATATTTCTACACTATCGCGAAATTTTCTTTTTTTGCATCGAATATCTTAATGAACCAATTTAAAAAATAATTATACCATACGAAAGAGTGTCTTCTAAGCTTTCATGTGGTATTTTCAAATTTTAAAACTAATAGTATTAAAGCTATAGATATGACAGAGTTTTAGTTTTGTATCGGAAATTACGATCTAAAAGTTCCGAAATTTCTATGGCCAACTTTTAATTGCATCGACTTTATCTATTAACCAATTTAAAAAACAATTTTATCGTAAGAAAGAGTATATTCTAAGGTATACTGCAATGTTTTAAAATTTAAAAAACAATAGTTATAAGCTATATATATCATAGCTTTACAAAAAGAAACGGAAATGTCCAGATATTTCCTGAATTTTAAACAATTATTTTCAGGAACCAAATTGAAATTTCTAAAAAAACTCGACGAGCTGCAAAAATTCACGTTTAGATCACTCTAAAAAAATTACGACTGAAGACTGAAAATTTGTACGTCTTTTGCTCACTCGTGTTAGAAATTTTGTTTTTACAATTTTGAAGAATAAGTTAGACAGGGTGTTAAAAAAACATGTAACGTTCAGGAAAAAGCAAAATCTAGAAAATTGCTCCCTATGTGGTTTTCAGGGGAAACACGCAAAGCTTTAAAATTAAAACAAAGAACATACAGGGTATATAAAAGCACTGGTATCGACAGGGACAAGGAGGCATATCAGAAAGCCAGAAAGGAGTTTAAAACTATTAGTCGGAAGCAAAAGGTGTCCTTGGAGGAAAAACTAGCAAGGGAAATAAATATAAACCCAAAAGAATTTTTTGCATATGCAAGTGGTAAAAATAAATTTAGTACTACACTGGGCCCGTTGGAGGGGAAGGGAGGCGAGTTCATTCAAGACGAGGTAGGAATGGCAAACGTGTTAAATGACTTTTTTCTGGGGTTTTCAATGGCAACTATAATTTAAAAAAGGATCCCAAGGATGGAGCCTTTGCAGGGGGTATAATTAAAGAATGCAAATTTAACAGGGAAGAAATAGTATATCAGTTGAAAAGAATTAAGCCATCTAAAGCACCAGGGCCAGACGATATTTATCCGAGAGTACTAGTGGAATGCGCGGAAGAATTGGGGGAAGTAATTCACACGATATTTAATTCAACATATAGCACGGGTTGGGTACCAATGGATTGGAAGTTGGCCAACATAACTTCAATTTTCAAAAAGGGAATACAAAGTGATCCGGGCAACTATAGACCAGTAAGTCTTACATCAGTAATTTGCAAAATATTTGAATCTCTGTTATAAAAGCATATAATGTTATACTTGGAGGAAGGGGTACTGTTATCAGAGAATCAGTATGGGTTTAGGAAGGGCAGATCCTGCTCTACAAACCTTTTGAAGTTCTACGAAAAAATTACTGAGGAGCTGGATAATAAGAGCAGTGTGGATATCATGTACATAGATTTTCAAAAGGCTTTTGATAAAGTACCTCATGAGGCATTACTGTTTAAATTGGAAAGGCTGGAGATTCAGGGGAAAACATTAATATGGATAAAGAATTGGTTATTGGGTAGAAAGCAGAGAGTGCAGGTAAAAGGAAATTATTCACAGTGGACAGAAGTTATAAGTGGGGTGCCTCAGGGATCAGTTTTGGGACCAATTTTATTTATAACTAGCAAAATACCCGACCTTACTCGGTTTGAATTCGTTTACTCTAGATTGAAGAGATAATCAAAATATATAATGACTTACGTTTTTTGTAGAGTAAAAATTTATTTTAACACCTTTCGCCATCTTTATATTTTCAACAACTTACTTTGGACACAAATCATACACATGCATATCCATTCATGTAATACATTTCACATACATCGCACAATTGCTGTATGACAAAGCTACAAAAAGACGAAAGGTGATACTAAGGTTACTAAGTATAAAAGACGATTTATAGGAAGATTTGGAATTCCCTTTCTTAAGTTGTTTTCATGTGCAACTCAATTAATTAAAATTACGATTTACGGCGAGTGCTCTCGCACTCATAGTCAACAAAACAATATTTTTTTACCTGTGGCACTCTTGCCTCCGGTATCCGACATTGTGAAATTTTGCAATCTTCTCCTGTCATTACTACAACCAATTTTTTAATGTTGAAAAAAGTTCTAGTTTGGATTTTTAAACATTATTATTATTTCAATAACGACATTATTCTTTAAATAACGGCATTATTCTTTAAATAACGGCATAACTACACTTAAAATTTACTGAAAATTTATACTGACTTACCTAACATTTTCAAGTCTAATACTTTGTGGTGCTGTTGGGTGTGATGAGAAGGAAAACACATTTATTAAAATAATAAATATTTAAAACAGGAAAAAGCGAAGTAAAACAAAATAAAAGATGTCGTAAAAAATTGTTCCAAAGATATTAATTTGCGATTCAATTTTATCTCTTGATCTCGCACAGTTGCCACAACTTACAACTAAAAGTGTACAAAATTTAGAAATGTAAAATTAATTCAGAGCGAAAGAACAGAAAAAAAATATCACTGCTCGCGCGATCGTGTTCATTCTCGTTTCATTGAAAAATATCGTCTGTCCCAAATATTCGGAAATCGTTTTCATTGCGCAAAGAATTAAAATAAGACTAGAAATAAATGACGTATCAGAGATGAAATTCCATAAAAAAAAAAAAAAAAAAAAAAATTTGAAGAATAATTACTTTTTAGCAGTACTGGTAAAGCAATCGAATTAATCGTAATATTAAATATACATTCCAATTTTTCCAAAACTACCAAATTATGGTTGATAGTATACTTACTCAGGTGTTTTAGCATGCAACTCGTCTAAATATAACAATAAAGAAATGTTTAATATTGCATTCACTAAATTAATAGATAATGTATAAAATTAAATACAATGCAATCAAATATCTGGAATACAATTCATGTGATGCCTACACAAACACAAAATCGAGCATAGAACAGAAAGATGGACAGACAGACTTTCGCAACCAATTCCACTCACTAAATCAAGATAAGTACTCTGTATGCAAATTTCCATGAAAATATCTTAAACCGCGTGGACGTGTATAGGGCACAACATGCATACAGACAGACAGACAGACACCAAACGAGAAAAAGGCGGATTCGGCATCAGAAGGGTCCAAAACGGATAGAAAACTTGAAATGCGTCGAAAATATTGAATGTACAAACAAACACTCCATTCTTATTTATATAGATTTTCATAGATGATATAGGCCAGGGGATCAAGAACAGAATTAGTATATTTGCAGATGACTTAAAAATATGGGGGACAGTGGATACCAAGTTACAGATAGAAAATTTACAAGGGGATTTTGATAAGATATCCGAATGGGCTGTAAAATGGGGTATGTCATTTAATGTAGGGAAATGTCAAGTTCTGCATATGGGTTACAGGAACAGTGGAGCCGAGTACTGTCTGCAGGGAGTAAAGGTAAAGGAGGTAGAAACAGTCAAGGATCTTGGGGTGATAATTCACAGGGATTTTAAAATGGGTCACCAATGTTCAGCTGCGGGTAAAAAGGCTAATAGGTTATTGGGGTATATTAAAAAGACTGTAACTTCAAGGGATAAGAATATAATCTTGCCGTTATATAAGGGTTTAGTAAGACCACATCTAGAATATGCTGTACTATTCTGGGCTCCATATATGAGAAAGGACATAGAATTAATTGAAAGGGTTCAGCACAGAGCTGCAAAAATAATAAAGGGGCTAGCAAATTTCGACTATAATGAACGTTTAAGTAAGCTAAACATGTATACACTGGAAAGAAGAAGGAGGGGGGATTTGATTCAGCTTTTCAAGTTTGTAAAACAAGTGGACACAGAGGGCTTAAATTTCAATAGGGATAACAGAACAAGGGGTCATGGGTATAAATTGAATAAGACACATTTTAATCGGGATTTAAGGAAAAACTACTATTTTAATAGGGTAATAGACAGTTGGAACGCGTTGCCAGAAAATATAGTTAATTCAAAGGGAGTGTACGAATTTAAGATACAATTGGATAGTCAGTGGGAATTGGGGAATTCATAAACAAAGGACCAGCCTTGTTGGGCTCGAGCCTGTAGCTGGTCGTCAATATTTGTATTTGTATTTGTATTTGTATTTGACACTTAAACCCTAAACTAATAGCGGCATCGGAAAAAAAGTCTTCAAAATTGTCCAGGGAACACTATGAAGAACAAATCATATTAATTTTGTAATTTTCTGATCCGTACTTTCTCGGGAAACAATCTAAGAACAGAGCTAAACAACCCAGTTTTCAATCCTGTGGTGGCGGCGGTAACTTCTTTCATTATAGAGCAGGGCTCGAAATACCCGGGTGCACAGGTGCACATGAAAATAAAATTGTGCGCCTAATTTTTTCCAGCTAGGCACACCTGTGCACCTAATTTAAAAACTTAGGTGCACAAGGTGCACCTGTATTAAAAAATATATTTCGAGGCCTGTTATAGAGAGATAAGTGCTGTTATATATCTACTTTGTTTTTGAACATTTCCATGTGGTTTGTATTCTTATTCCAATCCTTGATACTAATAATCACAATTGCTCCTTAAACGACCCTCCAACTACTTGGGCAGGTTGTTTGGCCTGTGTTATGAATGAAGGTTTGTTTCGTCTGTTTAGTGTCTGATCAATCAAGAATCTCAGCAGATAGCAACTGTGCTTATGTGGCCTTGACTTTTCACAGCCTGGATTGTGGAGTTGATTCTCCCGAATTCGGCATACAGTGGATGCGCAGAGAGTCTAATCAAATCCAATGAAAGCAGATTCACCCAATCAGCCAATTGTGCAGCTATAAATCTCGATACGTCATACGACGGGAGAATCATTGAAGTGTTCCTGTGGTTATCTACATGTTCTTGACCTTTGCGATGGTAACCATAACATTCATTGAGAGCAGTTTGTCGTTCTACGCTCCCTGTCTTTTTGCTATATGAGGGCTAATTGGACCAATATTTTTCATGTGGTCGTGAAAAAGATGTTCGTTTATCCCTTCGATGCATCGTGCTTTTTGGGGAAGGGAGAAGAAAAAAGTTCAAGGGCATTACTATAATTTAAAAATATGAATTACAATGATTTGTAAGAGGAATATTGATTTTTCTTCGGTTATTATATGTAAGTAAGAGTGAAATATTAAATTAACACTTAAGATTAAAGCAGTCATTTGGCTAAACCCCTTTTTTTAATATCTTCCAGCGACAATTATATCATGTTCTAAGAAACCTTTCAAACACACACAGTATAAATTTACTTCGACGGCGTTATAATCCCATATCACAACAAAAAAGAGTGAATTCAAAAGTTAAATCTCGTTTATGCCTTTGCAACTAAGTACGGACTTCAATTAAATTCTCATTTGTCATATTTTACAAAGACGAACACAAGTTTTAGGATTCGAACTATGAACGAAATAATCAAACCATCTATAATCAAAACTACCGGGGTGCGAAATTTTCCTGAACCCAAAGCCGGCATAACAAGTTCATACAACAAGCAAGCAACAACATAACAAGTTACGGAAATTTAATCAAAACTATTTTAAGTGACCTACTGTGCGATGCTGTTTCCGATTGACAGTAAAAAGATTTTCACTCACACGAGTTTATTGTCTAATGCCACTGTCCAACACTTATCCAAACAAAACTCTGTTATGGAACTCTACACCGACACCAGTTGCCATAGTGTACCAGTACACTATGTACCAGTACACTATGACCAGTACATGTCTTCTATAAAAAGACGATGACGTCAACATACAACCCATTCAATTCATGAGCAAAAGACGACTCCTCAACGAGAAAATATAGCATTGTATACATATGCGCCTCTGGATACAGCGAATGCCTAGTCACATCCAAACAATTCTGTCCGCTAGTCCCTAATCTCTGGTCAATTTAGCACAAATTGCCTATAAAGTTGAGGAAGTGTGTTAGCCATGTGTTTGCCGCTGCATCCACGACTTCTCACCATGATTTCTCCACAAATAGGTTTGAAAAAACCGACTGCAGAACTTACACGAAAAGTTGATGAATTGTCTGTGAACTCCGCTCACGTCCCAGCATTCTGAAAACTTTTCCTTTTTCAAGGATGATCAGGTTCCCGCAGTGAACCACCTGCACCTTAACTCGATGACCGTCGCTTTGGAGATAATGTACGCAATTGCACCACCCCTTGCAACCTCACATCCCAAAAAACTACTGAAGTCCGCCATGGCTGGGATGATGTATTTGCAGACAAGCTCCAGCACTAGTGGACTCTTTGTAGTCGATAGAAAGACCGGTAAAAAATTCTTAATTGATTCCGGCTCTGAAATTTCTGTCTTACCGCCTTCTTTTGCAAGAGTCCCACATCCAAATTTTTCCTGTGCGCAGCAAAAAATTCCAAAATTCCTGCCTATGGAATGCTACTCTGTCAGCTTGACCTCGGGCTCAGTAATTTTCTCCCTGGACATTTGTTGTCGTAGATGTGACCTGCCCCATCATCCGAAATTTTGAAGAAAGAGGACATAAAGTGGACAACCGAAAAAGAAAGAGGACCAAAAGAGAGTGAAAAAAGATCTGAGCGGAAAAAAGGACATGTTCTCTTAAAGAGATGTTCTAATTACTTTATGTGTACGAGGATATTCGTAATCACTCCAAAACTCAATCGACTTCTGCAGACACATTCGAAAATATACCGGAAGTACCGAAGTTTTATACCGGAAGTTTCGATGAATATGAAATGAATTTTATGGATGGATATATCATGTATGCATATTTGCTTCCGAAGTAAATTGTAGAAGCTATGAAAAAGTTAAAACGATGTTAAAAATTATTTTCTGCTTGCATTCTTTTGTTAATGAGAAGTGATTAGTCTGATCACTTTTCAATCAACATTCAATACCCGAGCAACGCTTTGTAATTCAGGTAGTCTCTCCTATTATAAAAGGAAGTGTGTTTGTCTGTTTGTTTTTCGTTATTCAAGTCCTGACGAATCTATGACACTTACAGTAGTGGAATTTGGCACACAGTTAGTCCAAATTTGTTGCATTTTTGGGTCGCGCCGAATTTTAAAATTCAATCTACAACATTTTAAAATGAATTTTATTGAAATTTAATTATTATTGTATTTTTTAGATTGGCAACAGCATAAAAGATCTTAGAATCTAAATTTATTTTTTCCGTTTCCGTTTGATTTTGCAGAGGAACGATTTGTCAGCAGACTATAAAAATAAATAAAGTTTTAGCTGAGTTATTTTTTCTATCTCCTAGATCGTTAAAGATAGAGTAAAAATTTCAACAGATTTGGAATCTGTAGAAAATTTCATACATACAATAACGATACCTAAAAACATGATTTTCTTTAAATAAATAATTTTTTAATTGATATTCTTATATTTTTTTCTATACGAACGTCGCTGCGTAGAATGACCTTCGTTTCTTTCGAGAATCGAGAAATCGCAGATTTCAAATCCTGTAATTAGCAAAATAAATATAAAAAAAACATTTTGACAGGCATTGTTTAGCTCTTTTTTGTAAAATCGGTATCGTTAAAGATTGATTGAAAATTTTAACGGATTTCAAATCTACGGAAAATTTTACACCTGATCGATATCTTGCATTTTATTTTATTTTAATAAATAATCTTGCAATTAAATATTTATATTTTCGCAAGAGATTGTGACGTCACACCGATTATATCATGGATTAATTATCTTCGCAATTGGAATTTGACCAAATCTGACAATGACGAGGCCATCACGACGTTCCCCGTGGTGTTGGTTTGCGAAACAAACCATAGATCATAATATTTATAATTTCGTTTGCGAAGCAAACCAAATTGGAATTCGCAGGGAAATCCTTCCAATAGGCTACGAATTTTGATTTAGTTTGCAAAGCAAACCAAATGAAATGAAGGCTGTTATCCAATGAATGATGGTTATTATCCAATGAATGATGGCTGTTATCTAATGAATGATGGCTGTTATCTAATGAATGATGGCTGTTATCTAATGAATGATGGCTGTTATCCAATGAATCCAATGAATGATGGCTGTTATCCAATGAATGATGGTTGCAAAATCATGTACACCAAATAATGGCTGTTATCCATGATGGCTGTTATCTAATAGTCAACGAATACCCATTTGGTTTGCTAGGCAAACCAAATGGGAATTTGTAGTAATCACCGCGGGTTAGCGAGCAGTGGTCACACCTGACCCCACGAAAAGAACTGTCGCGGGCAACGCCATGCTGGCCACGCTGTGGCTAGTAGGAAATATAATATCGAGGCACAAGAAAGTTTACAAGTACGTTAGTAGCAGTTTCACGAGCTCAATAAAAGCTAAAATTCACGAAAACTTCCATGTCTCACAAGGGGTTTATATCTTGTTGCATAGGATTGTTATATTGCAAACTGTCTACTAAGACAGAGTATGCGGACAGAGTCCCTGTAGTAAGATCGCAGAAGTGTTACGTCATGTTTCTTTGAGAATACATTTGGTAGGTTGGTTGATCATGAATTTGCGTCGCACTGAAGCTACACAACAAGCTATTGGTGACTGCCCGGTATCAGAGAAATATCTAAAGACATATAGTAATTTTGAACCACGTTTAGATGACGAGGTCAACACTTGAGCTTACACCCCACTCTCCAAACTTTCACACGAACGTGAAACATTTTAGAATCGATTTCAACTGATTGGATATCAAAGCGATAATTAAGGTTTTTAATCATACTCGATTTTTTTTTTAAAGTGCGTTGAAGGAAACACTTTTGTACAAACTGGTAAAGATGTTTGTCGTAGTATAGTTACTACTAGCTAAGTGGTTGGGAGACTATATATAGCTACTATTTTGACTGCAACTTTTCAAAGCGTCATTAGTATGAACTAATTAGTTAAATAATACTTTGTTGAAGAGTAAAATTGTTTAAAAATGCCATTGAACGATCAAAATTAGTTATGAAATGAGTGTCCTTCGCCGGGTTCTCCCCTGCAATTAAACGCAAGGAACAAACACAAGCTATGAAAAAAAAAATTAACGACTAATACAAACGTATAACAGGAGCATGAATCTTGCGTTAGATTAGTAATTTATATCAATACCATGAGCAGGACATCGTGTCTGAATGGTGCGCCCTCTGCCCAAGCAACCTGCGAATTTAGGTGGCTCAGGTTGGATTCCTCCCAGGGTATATTTCTCTGTTCTGTGCAGTAAAAATTTTCTCGTGTATATGTCATTTACTTGACGTTGTCAGTCTTGGCACCGCTCAGTGAAATGTCTCCCATGAAAACCGAGACCTAATATCCACCTGACAGATCTTCAAATTGAGTGAACGGGAAAAGTAACGTGATGTTTCATTCACATGCACCATCTATTCGATTAGCAGGTCGATGGTTATAAACTTACCTAATAGAGGCAATCACAAACTTTGCCCAGTCGGTTCCGTAATCCATTGCTCCACGTGGAGCAATCATCAACAGAGCACTGCAGAAGTTGCTTGGAAAGGGACTCACCAAGGCTCCCGGACATGGTCTCCGGCAATTGAGAGTCAAACAGAAAGTTTCAAAACGTTTCAAAACGCAATCATTCATGTTGTTGTCGTCGTCGGGAGCAATTACCTGACGTCAGTGGCTTGGGACTCTGTTCGAACACTTATTGAGAACTTCCCGTTTAAGGAACGGAGAGGTTGACCTTTGAAAACATAAAAGCTCTCGCCTCTTTGACAGGCATCTACTCTTCCACAAAAATCTCACAATGTGGTACGTTGTCTGTCTCTTCGCGACTGTGGCCGTCGCCAGCACAATCAGTCCCACAGGTGAATATCAACTTTTACTCCCGTTTTATGGTTTCAAACGGTGATGGGGCAATGCTTTTGTTTCTCTTGATGAAAGGGTTGTTTTACGCTTTGTGCTTTTGTATAACGTTTTGGTAACTTAGTGGTGGACTGTTAACGAGAATCAACCACCTAGCTTAACCACCACCCAACAGTTAACTTCCAATCTCAGTAACTCCTAGCTGGATCATCCTACAGTCTACTCCTTCGAGTAAACACTGGCATCGCACCCGCCCCTGAGGTACCCTTATGAAGTAGCCTTGCATTTGTGATCTGTCCTCTATGTTTTAAACTAGTTTGTCAAATTGTTTTCCTCCCTTGTTGATTGCTTGACGTTCTCCGTCTAGTGCGTGGCGCTGCTTGCCCAAATATGGCCCTTGCGCCATGTAATCCCAAACAACCAACCTCTTAAGATCGTACATTCGATATGAGAGCGTGGTCATTTGAGGCCACGATAGATTTAACGTTCACCAGTCCACCATGCACACGCCTTCTCTGGTTGGATCTATTTTCAAACTTGCAACCGTCCGCAACTCTTCCATCCTGGTTACCCCGGCCCTATTTATTATTTGAAATTTTTATTGCCGAAGTGTTGACATCATATTCGGTAAACAAGACAACTGACGTGACGTTCAGAATACATACAAAAAAAAAAAAAGGACACACGTATATCGATGCAGAAACAATTCAGCACCTATATCTACCTTTCATACCGCTCTTTTTAAATTGTCCCTCGATTTTTAATTTGCAAACAGCAGTTGAAATCTCAATCTGTTTCTACAATTGTGAAGTTCAAAGACCAATTGATTCAAGAAGGTTTTCTTAAATTAAAATGAATTTCTTAATGAAAAATGAGAAAGCATTTGGTTATCTTGAAAGTGTGGGGTGGGGAGTTTGTTTTCAAAAACATTCTACCGTATTTAGTATTGTTTTAAAAGTTTTTTAAATGCCAGTTCAACTACCTCTTTGACCTTCGGCACTACACGAGAAGAACTGGCGGTACTTTGTGAAGTAGCACTCAATGGTTGAGCCGCCATTAATTCTAACTGGGACAATCACCAATATCCATGCGCTTGCAAATAGAAACCCAAGGAGCACACGTACTTCAAACAAACGCAATGACTACTATATAAGTTGGTCAACTTGTTTAAAGCAATTTATAACTATTGATTATAGTTACAAACTTTAGGAAATTTTAATATGCATTTCGTACCTTCATTTCTATAAGTTTTTATCGACCATCGCGATATTCCTCTTTTTGATATACATTTTTTTTGTCCCCTAACAAGTGTGACATTAGGGGTTACTACAGTTAGCAGTTTGGCTACAAGCTCCTGATTTCTGTATTCAAAAAGGGAGCGAGGATAACTTATCTCCCATATGACTTGACTTTGACCTTGCAAATTTCTCATGCAGCAATCACCACAAATGTATGTTTCTATGAACTTTCAAATTGATCTCTTGTTAACACCACATTCCATCTCAATATATGAATATGCATAATTCACTTACTGACCACAAAATTCATCATCTAAATAGGTTTGTTCGTAGGATATATGCTGTATTCTGATGCCCAATACCACTGCAATCAAACTTAGATGAACATTGACGTTTCCGTACGTTTTTATACAGTTATCGTTTTTGTTGTTATTCAAGGAATCGGTGTAGAGTCAGCAAATGACGGTTTGTGTTTTGTACGATTCATATTTTGGAGTTATTAAATGTTTCAATTCCCTACTCGAATTTACAAAGGTAGAACACACGCGATTTTTTTTTAGTAAAGAATAAATATTAACCTCAACAACCCTCACTGTTTCTGATGCTCTGATTCACTCATGAAACCACAGAAGAAATATTTTTTGTGTTGAAGACTTGATCGCGAATTTGTCATTGCTACAAGCCGGTAGATATGTCCATAGTATTTTTTGTAGTAGAAACAAAAGTATGTGTGAAAGATTTTGACTTAGCAATGTTTTAGCAGATATTTGATTAAAACCATAGACAAATCTTAAGCATCATGCTAAAAATTTAAAAAAAAAAAAAAAATGTTTTCTAAAAATTTTAAAAACAAACAAAATTTTTCCTAAAATTTAAAAAATAACACCAAAATCTAAAATACTGAAATATGACCATAAAAACTTCACTTTTAGAATTAGAAGTTTGCAAAAGAAATATTTGTCTATTGGGAATTGTCTACAAGTTACTAAAAAATGACATTCCAACAAAATCCGGGCCCTGATAATGACTTAAGTATCAATATCATAGAAACAAAATCCTAGTGATAAATTATAGCAACAAAATCATAGTAACAAATCATATTAACAAAAATCTACCCAGTTTACAATTTTATGGACTAACATACTTTTCGAAACATTGTTATTCTTATTTCATTAGTAGTGTCATGTCTCTGAATGTGCTCTTTTCGCAGAAAGAAACGTCGTGATAAAGTCGGAGAGCGAACTAAGAAAGGTACTCTTTTATGACTACGACAAGCTGGTGCGACCTGTGAAAAATCCCCTCAACTCTGTGAAGCTCGATGTCTCCCTCACTCCCCTTGCAATCAGAGAGGTGGTAAGTACATTTTCGCATTCCTCAAATAAAAAACCACTAGGTGCGTACACTTACCCTCCTTTTCCCTATACATTTGTACTTGTGATACATATTTTAATTTCATAAGATCTAAAATGGGAACGGTAGTCTTTCAATATCTTGTTATCAAAAATCACCTAAGCATGATAACTCAATGTTTATACTTATTGTGTTTATTAACTCTTTTCAGGATGAGAAGAATCAAGTTCTCGTTCTTGACACTTACATAATGCTGGTAAGAATGCTCTTTAGTAAATAAAGCATGTTATATTTAGTTCAAAATGAGATAGAAATAATCGAAATTGCTCCCAAACTAAAGCTAACATGCCCTAACGCTATCTAACTTCTTTTATTTTATATTTAAGTAAATTTTTTGCATTTACTCAGATATATTAAATCACAATAAATAAAAAGCCAATAGTTCCAAAATATAAACTTCACCGATTCGGTAATTTATTGCAATAAAAATATAATCCATGCCATTTGTGGAATTTCAAGTCTTATTTAATGAATAATTTATAATTCTTATTCAGCTGTTTAGGAAAGGATATCTGCGAATCAAGTTTTCGAAAATAGTAATTAAAAATTAGAGGCATAGAAATTTTTAGGTGCAAGTACAGACATTTTGGCTCTAGTAGTCGACATATAAGTTATTTGTAATGCTTTTTGTGATAGAAGATTAAACGCAAATGAAATTATGACTAGTAAAGGTCTCAACTAAACTTGGATTCAAAAAAAAAAAAAAAAAAACTGCAAAAACTCGAAAAATGACCAAACAATACACTGACAATCTTGGCAAAAATATTCTTTAAAAATTTCATAAAAGGCCAAACAATGCTCTGACAATCTTGACAAAAAAGTTATTTGAAATGCTTTTTGTGATAAAAGATTGAAATGTTCCCAGTACTGTGTTCTGATTTTAAAAACATATTCATGTCAAAAACAGAATCGTACGATTCAGGTCAGAAGCTTCAGGAGTACGAGTCAGGAGATTGCGAATGAAATTTCATTGCATACGGATATTATCTAGAAGCTTGTTTTTGGCAATGCCCGGGCAATCGAACTTAATTGTGACATTGTGAGATACTCCGACCAGAAAAAGAAAACAATCATCGGAATTTCGGAATGCCGAATGTATTATGATTGGTTTAATTTCGAGCCTGCTGCTGTTCTTGTTTCTCGCTCTTTACGACATGAGAAGAGATGGTGAAAGAAAAGTGTCTTCTGCAGGTGGTGTTCTTCCAGAATGACCTCTGAATGGTCTTTGACTTTAGCCGTTGAGCGATTTCAAAAACTACGGCAGAGGCCAATGGGGAGACGACATAAAAGAGAGCGAGAAGCAAGGGGTGAGGTTGTCCCCCACGCGCTGGCCTGTGATATACATCCTTTGATGGATGGGGATACGTTAAATCAATTATGTAAATAGTGTATATGTTCTTGTTATAATAAGAACGTAATCATCTTGCCGTTAGGTGTTTAAACATTTATGACTTAACCTCGGATTTGAACCAGAACATTTCGATTCAGACGCAAGTAACAGTTAAACGAGTTATCATATCGTTAACAAATGCTTTTAAGTATTTAGCACTTATACAGCACACTGATGCTATTTTCTTCGAGGTGATAGAAAAATGATAAGTCCGTAAAACCCGGGCTTTTCTCATAAGGATCATCACGCGAGAGCAAAAAAACTCGAATCTCGATCATTAGTGATACCTACCGTTCGTCATCAGAACTGAGTTGCTATCACTTCCTGACATTTGTGTTTTTCATTCAGAAATGGAAAGATGACGCTTTTGTTTGGGATCCGCTGCAGTTCGGCAACATCACTGTCCTAAGGGTGCCTTCGAGTGAAATCTGGAAACCCGACCTCTCCGTCTACACCGCGTAAGTGCACGACTTAAGGAGTTTTGTGTCAGCTTTACGAGATGCATTCAGACCTTTGTGAGTGAGTGTACTTTTCCTTTCAGCACTCCTGATACGACTCTTTTCCCACCAAGCCGCACTCAGGTACTCTTGTACCACTACAATGATGTGATTTGGGTGCCCATGTTCACCATCAGCAGTCGCTGCCCAATGTTCCGGAGAGGGGACAAGAACACGCTCGTGTGTAACATCAAGATGGGCTCCTGGACCTACAGCGGACCCCTACTCGACTTACAGCTCTTTTCAACAGGGGTAAGCAGCCTGACACTATTGTCCTGGCTTTGTTTCGTCCCAAATAAGTTAGATAGCGGTAATCATGTAATGTCTGTCAATTATGCGAATTCCTTCTGTCACTTGAAATCCCCTGTCATGCCGTACAAATGGGCCGTATCCTAGTTTCCATATGAGAAACATGAAGAAAGGCAATCAAATGTATCACATTCATGTCCTTAGTGACAGACTGGAAACTTATTTGTTTACTTTCCTTGTTGCTGAGATGTACACTGGTAAAAACACATTCTTTCAACACCAAAGATTCACCAAAACCAAAATGAAATTAAGTTATCCATAAGAGTTATACTCAGAACGATCCAGCCTTGTTTCTATAGCGACCACCCAGGACATTGCGGTGAAAGCAGTTCTCATGGTGGACAGATAGTACGGATAATATAGCCATAGGGAATTATTCGTTCCTTTAATCTTAACAACTGATATCGCTTCCAATACCGAGGGATAAATTTAGAATTGGGGAGCTAAAGACACTGATTGGGATATTGAATTGTTTACTTAGACTTGTCGCTTAATTTAAAAAATCTCTCAAACCCGGCCGACTGAAATACCAACGAACTAAGAACCGGACATTATTGCAAGCTGTTTAATTCTAATAAACTCTTGCGACAGTCCTGCTTCATAATTTATTCTACATATTTTCACAGACCAGACACAGGAATTTCCGGTACCATGGTACCGGCAACCATAGAAAGTGGACTCCGAAAATGAGGAAAGTTTTCCACACTGTAATGCGTAATCTGTTTCTCATTAAAAGATTATAAATATTTCCTTTGGGGTTTTACTACCGTGGCGATTCAAAAATGCTGTGCCTCCAATTTTCCCATGTATGGTTAACGGCTATGCTGCGTATGTTCCTGCGTATGTACGCAAGTAATAGTTAACCCAGTGATTATATCGTTTGCAAATGCTTTTAAGTATCACACGCTTATACATGGTGGTCAGACTACACACGCGATTCCTTGTCGAAAATCAACATGAAAAAGTGTTGTCCGTTTTTTGATTGGATGTGACATTCCGGGATATTCGCGTTGAAGGTTTACGAGTTCCCATTCGTTGAATGGGACTTACTATCAACCATACTATCGGCGTCCTTGGGACAAACGTTTTGTTCTTTTGACGTCCCTGGGATTGCTTGTATTTGAGAGGCAATAGAGACAAAAATAATGCACCAGACAGGTATTCAAATCTGTAAGTAGGAAAGTGTAGTTACGCGTCTTTGGAATGCCACATCCTATCGAAAAACGGACACGTTTTCGATTGGTTCTCGACAAGTTAGGTTGCTTTTTTCTTATGACGCAAGGGGCCCGATTTGAACAGGTTTTCTAATGGGAATCGCGTGGTATGATTGTTGTGTTGTCGATTCCTATATTTTTTCTCGTGAGGAATATTTGCACAATCAGAATTACAGCTGAAAACAAAATATCGTGATGACACCATTGATATGGATAGGCGTTATAAAAGTAATAAACATTTATGGCCTCGAAGAGAGGAAGCAAAATCCTCTCACTAATCTTTTTAGATTGAAAAGACGAAACTTCGAATTCAATGCGAAACTGGCAGTTTCTTTTATAGAACAGAGTGTATCAAATAGTAGCCTTAGAGAGAGAGAGAGAGAGAGGGAGAGAGACTAAATTTTTTATCTTCCTGTAAATCTACGCAAGTCTAGTATCTCACTTAGTCAAAATACATATTCGACAGAACATAGGTCTAATTAACCCTCGCGAAGCAAACCTTGACCGCAGTCATAAGCCCAGCTATGTACCATGGACCATGTCTAAAGAAAAAGGTTCCTTACTTCAATTCATATGAGCCTTCAGTTAAATGATAGTCCGATTACAGGCCTCCCAGTGGTTCTTACCTTTGAAAATAGTCGCTTTAGTTGCCTCATATGTGAAAAATAGTAGCCAAAATAGTCTCCTCAATTTTGTATAATTTCGCACTATATTAGACACAAAAAGCTGCTGTAGGGCAACAATAAATGGAACCTTTACAGACAATTAAAATAAAATGCTAATGTTTCACACAAAAAAAATTCGAAAATTACGACGCAACTGTTCTTTCAGGCGCGTTCTCACAAATCAAGTTTAATTGACCTATTATAGTTGATCTAAAAATGTTGAATCCGTTTTTGTTCACACATTTCAATAGAAACTGATGAACCGTTTAATAAGCGATAATATAAAAGTTACAGTTGAAAAATTATTTATTGAAAGAAAATCACATTTAAGGTATCGAACTGGTGTAAAATTTTCAGCAGATTTCAATCCGTTGTAATTTTTACATAATCTTTAACGATCGCGAACATACAACTTGGCCTGGAGAATAAAAAAGCACTTTTGTTTTGTTTCTGGAATAAAATAAACCACGACAGATCGTTTGCGTGGAAATAACTCGAAAGTAGATGGCGGATGCCTCATCACTTGATCTCAATGGAAATTTAATTATTATTTTTTTTTTGGAATGGCAACAGCGTGAAAGATTACATATTCTAAATTTATTTTTTCCGCTTCCGTTTGGTTTTGCAGAGGAACGACTTTAGCATGCAGACAAATCAAATAAGTTTCAACTTAGTTATGTAGTTCTTTTTTCTATCTCCTAGACTATTAAAGATATAGTAAAAATTTCAACGGATTTGAAATCTGCAGAAAATTTCACATTACAACGATATCTAAAAATATGATTTTCTCTAAATAAATAATTTTTAAATTGTAATTTTATACTTTTTCCAATACGAACGCCGCTGCGCAGAATGACCTTCGTTTAATTCGAGATTACATGAATAAGATTTCATTTCCTGCGCTCAGCAAAACAAATAAAAAACATTTTGACTGGCATTGCTTTGTTCTTTTTAGTAAAATCGGTATCGTTAAAGATAGGTTGAAAATTTCAACTGATTTGAAATCCGCGGAAAATTTTACAATAAATCGATACCTTGCATTTGATTTTCTTTTTATTAATAATTTTTTCAATTAAATATTTATAGTTTTGCAAGAGATTGTGACGTCACGCCGATTGGATCTCTTTGCAATTGGAATTTGGTTTGCGAAGCAAACCAACACCACGCGCAACGCCATGATGGCTTTTATCCAATAGGCTCGAATTCCCATTTGGTTTGGCAGGGGTGAAACAGTCAAAATGTAAAAAAGAGGAAAATATATGCAGCGTTATTTTGAACTACAAAAATAGCTTGAAAATACTATATTTGAGTACTAATATAGTATTTATGACGCGGCCGCTGGACAGCTCCGCTTTTTTTGGAAACCGTAGTTTTTTACCTACGAAATTTACAACAACGTACACTAACTAGTTCAAAATCCAGTTTCTCCAGGTTTGCCATTAAACTAATAAGCTTCTAACAAAGGATTCTTTTCAGAAGGGTAATTGGTAATTTTTTAGTTAAGGTATCTGACTACGTTGAAAAGTCCATTTTTGACCAAAATTTTATATTTCGTTTTATTTAATATTACAAAAATTTAGACTTTTTTCTTTCCAAAACAGTTTTTATTTTGTTTCTACGATCAATAGAAGTGGAGATCTATTCATTTGAATTAATCGTGAAAGCTGATTTTCAAACCGGAAGTTGAGTAATTGCGCAGTTTTGGTTTTGGTTTCGCTGATAAATGAATTAAACAGCCACGTATGTCTTAAGTATTTAACAGCAGAATCGCTAACTCATGTTTTTATGCTGTGCTATATATCAGCCACAAGTTCTTTTTATTTTGTTGTTCGTGCTGTTGATACAAAGACAAACCTATGCATGGACAATGTCCTCAGGGTGAGAACAGCTGGTGTCGTTTCCAAAGGGCTAAAGCCATGGGGAAAACACTGAAAGGGAAATCACTTGGTCTTCCCAATTCAGTTATAAACATTGTGAAACCAATATACATGAGTTTGTGTGATAGAAGTCTGCTAGAAAAGTGTATGCACGGAATGACACAAAATCAGAACGAAGCCTTCAATGGAGTTTTATGAAACATTGCCCCGAAAGAAACTTTTGTGAGTCTAAAAACTCTCAGACTTGCAGTTTATATTGCAGTAGTGCAGTTCAATGATGGTTTTAGGGGCTTGCTCCAAGTTTTAAATAATATTGGACTCAGTCCTGGAGTTTACATATCAAAAGGATATGCCTCCATTGATAAAAAGAGAATTTTCTCTTCTGAAAGGCAGTCACAGCCTTCGACGAAACTGCAAAGAAAAAAATTAAAAGCTTCCAAAAATAAAAAATGGGCATGTAAGGAGATAGAGGAAGGTTTAATGTATAAAACAGGCGAATTTTGAAGTAATTAATTTGAAATATATATTAGTAAATTATTTAACAAATCTTTAAATGCGTTTTTCTCAGAATGTGATTTTCAATAAAATCTTTGCACGACAAAGATAATAACTCAAAGTGTATTCAAAATTTTTGAATGAATTTTTTTTCCATGGCTTTTTATATTTGTTTTGAAGATCCCGAGCTAGGATATAAGGTGTATGTTGAAAGGAAAATTTTTTAGAGTCATTTCACTGTAGTGTCGTTAGGAAAAATTTCAAATTTTCATGTTCTTTCTATGTTATGCACTATATATCATGACTGGAGAGGAATATTGCAAATATCCTAGCTCAGGCGCTAGATCATATTGTTACGAGACTTGACAAAAAATCTTGTGTAGTTGTAGTGATATGATTTTAGGTTATGTGGGCTTTGAAGTTTTCGTCCTTTTTGACCAAAATTTGTCAATTTTTGCCAGTTAAAAAAAATATATATACATACTTTTAAGAAAATTTTTGTTTTGTATTTTTATCATAAAAAGAAAAAAAAAACCTATTTGGACACTTTTTTCAAAAAAAGCACTCCGAACGTAGTCAGATACCTTAACGTCGTACTAGAGCAACACAACGGGCTATTGACAACGGTCCGGGATCAGTCCCTTAAGGGAAAGAACCGAGGACAACACCTCGTAATTTTGAACCACCTTTTCAGAAGGGAATTTGCAAGACCTATCAGCTTGCAAATTGACGGAGTGCAAAGTTGGCGATGTCTCATTTGGCGTATTTTACGTTTATAAAAGACAAAAAAGGGCAAAAATTGGAATTTTTCTTAAAAAATGATAAAAAATCGGTCATTTTCTCAAAAATTTAAGAAAAGTCGGAAATACCTACAAAAGTTGGAATAATCTCATTACTGTTGTGAGGACATATTCACACTTTCTTTATTATTATTTTTTTTTTTTTTGACATTTATTCTTTGGCTGTAATTCCATAATATAATTTAATTCTAAAAAAAAAAAATAATAATAAATAAATAAAAAAATGTAGAAAAAGCGGAAATTCACGGGGAAAAAAAGCGGATTTTCACCCCTGGTTTGGGAAGGAATTTGTAGCAATTACCGGGGGTTAGCGAGCAGAGGTCACATCTGACCCCACAAAAAGAACTGTTACAAAATATCGCAGAAAATAATAGTAAAAATTGATTGTCCGTATTATATCGATTTGCTCTAATATTCATGCACGGCTATAATCGATTATTATGCCTCGATGATACTGAACGATCATAAATCGATAAATGTAGCATATAAATCGATAAATGTAGCGCAAATATCGAGTTTCTAAGAAAAAGTTGCCTAGCGATGAAAATAGTTGCCTTTTCCCCCCCAAATAGTTGCTTTTGACGTTTTTCAATGTTAATTTTCTGAAAAAAGTCACCATAGTCGCCTTGCCTCGAAAATAGTCGCTTTAGTCGCTTTTTTAGTCGCCTCTGGGAGGCCTGCGATTATTCTTCGAAGTGAAGTGGTTGGATCTCAAAACCATACATTTAAAATGCCTAGACTAATTGTATGGCAGGTTTTTCAAGTATCGAAAGGTGAAGTCACTGCCTTCTAGGCTAGCACGGCAGCATGTAGCTTTACAAATGTCCATACGAAAATGAAAAAAGAAACATTTTACACATTTGGTGTAGGTTATACATTGAATGTTAAAATGGTTGGTTTTAATGACACAAAGACCAAATCTGCTATTTGTGAACTAAAAAAAAAACATTTTTATGTCACCGGACTTCGATCTGATCTGTGTTGTGGGGGTTTAAACCTGCAGGCACCAAGTGATGAGTTGATTTTCTAACAGTTATTTTATCTGATAATAATTTTAAGGTGTTCACACGCATATATCCATACTGAAAGCCACTGTCTTGCCTGCATGATTTATAACCAGATTTAACCTTTTTGACCAGTATATTCTTTCCTAGAATTCTTTCAACTAATTGATGTATTAATAGTTATTTAGTCATTGCGGGTGAATTGTTAGGAGAAAAGCCCGCTACTGGGAAATTTAGTGACTCTCAGAAGCGCTGTTTCTGTAAAAGCTTTCTGTTCTTTATGGTTGATTTAAGTATAGTTACTCAGAGGTTTTACGTGAAACTTACCTAAACATGTAAGTAAAGAAAATTCAAATAATGTATTCACTAAATTAAAATATAGTGTATCAAATATAGAACAATGCATCAAAATTGCTAAATAAATTTGACGCGATGGTTGTACAAACACACACACAATTAGACATAGAACGGGAAGACGCACAGACAACCGCTATTAAGTTCAGGCACTAAATAAATGTAAGTATACTCACAATATAGAAAGTCTCATGAAAATAGATTCAGCCGTTCAGACGTAGTACAGGCACACACACACACATACAGATGGACAGACAGACACCGAACGCACAAGAGATTGATTTTACATCAGAAGGACCCAAAACGGATAGAAAAACTTGAAATGGATCAAAAATATTCAATGTATAAACAAACATTCCATTCTTATTAATTAGCATGATTGCTTGGGTTGAATTGGTTAAATGTTGATTGAAAAGAGATCAAACATATAACTTCTTTCCTAAAAAAATTGCAAGCATTATTTAAGTGTACGGAAAATAATTGTGTACTAAAAAAATACCATTTTAACCACACTAAAACCATTTTAACTTTATCATAGCTTCTGAAATTTACTTTTGACTCAAGTATGGTTTGAGAAATCCAACCCAAAATCCATTTGATATTCAATGCACCCCAGCTGTAAGACAAACTACAAAAAGTGCAACAAAAGTGACTTCCATAGAAGTCGTTTTTGAATTTTGGAATTATTATGAATGGCCGTTAAGGTTCATTTCCTGTTAAAATGACGAACTTCCAACGTAGTATTGCACCTGATTTCTTTCAATATATTTTGACTTGTGGCACTCTGACACCAGTGATACGTTGATTTCGAATTTCGTTATCACTATAAGAGAACGGAAAATAAAATTGATACGATATTCGTGATTTTAATTTATTTTGTGTGTGTGTGTGTGTGAAAGAAATAAATTTTTTTTCTTGAAAATTCCATTAGCGACACGTAGAACGACGTAGTTTGTTTAAAAATAAAATGTAATTTAGTACAAATAAAACAAAGTCAGTAGATAACAATTTTCAGAAAACAGAAGTTCGATTTTACAGAGTTTTTAAAAAGAGAAAATCACTGTTTTCAACAACTATTTCTTATTTATCCAAGTTAGTGTACCTCGAACCTCCTTGTACCATTTGAGGTCTATACAAACATTTGTCCACATACATGCTGACTTCTATTACTATGTTATTGTTATAACATGTAAGAAATGAGTCTTTCTGAGCAGGTGGACCTGACTAATTTCCAAGATATCCATCCGGAATGGAAACTGCAGGGCGTCGAGTCCAGCCGAGAGGCCAAGCACTACCCCTGTTGTGTCGAAGAATACCCGCTGCTTCACTTCAATGTGACGCTCAAGAGGAGGGAGGGAATGCGGAACACCAACAAGAACGAAATTTGGTCATCGTTGATATAACCCTGTAAGTACAACATGTGATCTTGGTTCGAAGTTGTCTTACTTTGAAACAACAGACAGCAGCATATCTTCATATATGTGAATGGTGCGAAAAATTAAATTATGCTGTGTATACAATCAGAATTATTGGGCGACTATTTACAGCACTCTTCACATTCAATGGGATCATGCCCAACAAGTATAAGCAAGAATGTGAAGTATTATATGTGATGGCTGGGTCTCACTCCAAACTTCTTACGAAGACAATGTCGATGCACTAGCCGTCGAGTGTGCCAGGCATTCTTCTTGAAGTGAGCCTCTAGCTAAACATTTCGACCATGAATTAAAGAAAGGTGGCATTCTCGCTTCTGGATATGTCTATTTTAAAATCGAAGGCGAGCACGATGAACATATCATATTAATCACCGATTCCATAACATTGCAAATTTCTTCTGGAAATGTCTGCGCACAAAGCGTTTCTTGATGAATGATGCAATGGTAAACAAGTATCTCGTGATTAATTTTTTTCCTTAAAAATAGAAACAATTCATTTTCTCACAAAGGTCATACTTTTAGTCAGCACGACAGTACAGACAGCGCGGTTCTCTATCTACGAACTGAGATGCTTCTCGCAACGCCATGGCACATGGTTGTGACATCTAATGGGACGCGTAGCAACTCGATACTATGCCATGTGTGGGATATTTTCAAGACGTTACCAGCTTGCTGAGGTTCAACCGTCAGCACCATATTTGCTTTGATGCGTTGGTTTTTCCTCTATCGAACGGTATATGCACTATTTCTTTGAGTCTTCATTTGCGAGGAAGAGTAGAAGTTCCATTTGTTTGACTATCAGTCCTCGTTACTCTCCCGTTCCGAGGAGAGAGGCGTAATTTTACTTCCAAAACGTGCTCTTTAAAGTTGTCATAGGAAAACCATATGATCTTGAGCTTAGTAATCAATAACCGACTTTTGAAAAAGGAGGTAAATCTAGATGTTTTACCACCTTACCGCAGAGGTACGCATGAAGAAATTGCATACAAAATTAAAGCACGAACAGAATTTGAAGGACTCTCTCACCTGATGGGTACGTATTGCAGAGTGGTTTGCAGTCAGCCTCGCTCATCCCTCAGTAAAATTGGCAGCAAAAAAGACCAGACTGTTCTCTCTAGACTTCTCAGTGAACACTTGAAGACAATGTAGATCGAAATGGGTTGCAAGCAATTTCTTCAACTGCACCCAAGCACATCATCTCATGTCTCTCAGGCCATTTATTATCTATTATTTACGATCCTGAGCTGGTTCTTGGGGGCCTCTGCTTTCAAGGGGCTCATGGAACTAGTGTAATCTTAATGTAAGTCAACTGAGATAAGTAACAGTAGACAAGAGGTTCACAGCGAAATGTAACAAGTACTGCAACCAACTTCAAATGCATATTTAATTCTACTGTCACCTTCTAGACCGTAGAGGCTGCTCAAATATACAGTGGTTTATTTTCTAAGTAGCTGCCTGTAAAAATACATAATACTCTTGATTTATTAATAATAACCCTATTGATGATTGTTTTAACGAGGTATCTCGTCTTAATCGACGAGATATCTCGTCCTTTTAAAAAAAACTGGTAAGTTCTCGTCTGCTGTTACTTATCTCAGTTGACTTACATTAAGATACCTTGAGAGCAGAGGCCCTCAAGAACCAGCTCAGGATAGTAAATAAGCTTGCCTGAGGGACATGAGATGATGTGCTTAGGCGTAGATCTTGATCTCGTCATCATAAAAGTGCAGGCAATATCCTGATTACGATACGTCTCGATAGTAAAATTGGTCAAATCTGTATTGATTAGATATATCGTTGAAACCACATAGAGGGATAGAGATGAAGAAGTAATTTCCAAACAAGATTAGGAATCAAGGAAAGAGTGCCGGTGTCTTTTGTGAACTTTTCAGGTTGCGTCTGCTGATCAAAACTCTTACAACACGACCTCTTGCGATGGCAATTAAAACAACGTCACCTCTATCCCATTGCTTTAACTTAGGGATTGACTTCAGATGGGGAATATATCTGATAAAATCAACTTTACATATACTTTCATTAATTAACTGTTGTTGATATTCCAGTGTTTTGGAATATGGATCAATGTTGAAGGGCCTTGTAGCAAGGATTCTCTTTCCGTGGGTGCTTGAACATTGCTACATATCTGGCAATTAAAATGTTGGCCTTCCTGATGCTTTGGTCCTCCAAGAGACCAGCAACTTTTCATTCATCATTATTAACAACATCGATGGAGCTTAAGAAGGACTTCAAAATAAGGTTCTTGCAGGGTTTAAAGCTAACGGTTGGACTCTGCTAAATGAGAATATTTCTGACATATCCAATCCCCCCTCCCCCCCGGGAATTGTTTATTACTGTTGAATGCACGATTCCGTATATTATTTTTGAATCTTAAGGAAGGAAAAGATACCGGGAAAATACCTCGCAATTTTGAACCAATGTCAGAAGACAAGGTCAACACATGATCTGGCACCTCACGATCCAAGCTTCTACACCATGCCATCGTAGCAACATTCGAGACAACGAAATATTTAGCATGCTCTCACTTCCACGATGGTGTTTCGTTGTATCGAGTTTCGAACTCGCAAACCATAGGGTTGCTAATCCGCGACTCTGCCTACTGGGATATCTTGGCCCCTACAAAAGGAAGGAGCTCAAATTTTCTAATATTATTTATGCTTTATTTAATTTAAATTTGTGTAAAACTTCAATACGATAGAATATTTTTGTCCCTATGGAAGTTCAGGGTGTACCTATGAATGGGGCCTAAGCCAGGCTCTGTGTGATGCATGAGCAAGATAGGTTGGTTAGGGTGACCTATTGCGTATGATAAACACATCTAACCAATTAAATAAAGATCAGCATTCACGTGGTTCGTTTATAAGTAGCCAGTTTATAGAGATAACGATAGAATGCGGGCTCATTAGAATTATAAATTTAATTCAGATGATTTTTCCGTCAAAAGGAAACATTGCTCCACATTTTATTGATTCAGCGGAAGGCTTGCAAATTTTTCCATCAAGACATGCCTTGAGTCTATGATAACATAAACGGACGCTGATGATACACGATTTGGTATTTCCAAAGCAATTAATCAAATTTAGCATGCTGCCATGATTGCGAAGTAACAATCAGTGTGATTTTAGCTACACATTTATGTGTGTGTGATGTATTATACATACTAATAGTTTCTTTAATTCTAAATATTTATCTTTGCATATCTTTTTTTTTTGTGCCTACACTACATAAAATACTAATTCTAACTTAGAATTAAATCCTACTATAATTTTGATCACTACGGGAACCTGAGTTATAGAATTGAACTAAATGTTATTGAATTAAAACTTGTTTCAAAATATTTTTTTTTTCTACTATGATTATTTTTATCTTTTAAACAACCCTATTCAAAAATTACTTTATGACTAATTAATATTTTTTTTTCTTTCAGCTTCACCGAATGCGGAATACGCATAGACCGGTAAACGCTTTTCTAAATGACACACTAAAGGGACTATTCTTTCCTTTCTTTTTCAATAAAGCATTGATTTTTAATAAGTGAACTTTATTTAACACATGAAGTAAAAGTTTACAAAACTATCATAGTGTAACGTAGTGGGCCGAGTGGCGTGCATTTCAACAAAATGAAACAGCCTAGTTTACAAACTTGCATTTATTTTGCAAAGAATTATATTTACACTAATTACACTTGATGTTTGCATTCCTATGTCATGGGTGGTGAGAAACAGGCAAAAACTCAACAGCCGCGGCCTCAGGAACGAGCCCCGCAAAACAGAAAACCTATGGTCTTTTCGAGCTCTGCAACCGATCTCCTTGTGTCGCCTGACACCCCCCTCCCATTCAGCCAGTCACAAATCACTGGCACCCCAAAACAAACGGAACAGCTATTGCGACATTCATCAGCAGGACTCGGGCATATGTTTCAGAAATCCTCGTTCAAAGATCAGAGGCGGTGTTTGCGACGCCACAGACTTCCTCCTCTCTTTGGGAGAAACTTTTCTCGCAGATGAAAAGTTTCTTTCTCCAAAACAACTGTCATTTTTCACAACATTGAAGCACATTATTTTATGTCATTTTTAAGGTTAAACATACCAATCCGATATTCCAGAGTTGTGACATTTGACAAAAAGTTAAACCTTTAACACAAATTTCTACTAAAAGCATGTAAGTTAAATAAAACATTCAAGTCAGTAAATTTCATATCAATTAAATTAAATTGTAATTCAGACTATAGAGCAGTTACTTGTGAGGAATATATATACAATATAAACAATTATTATACCATTTATATATTTTAAAACCAAAATTTTTTTTCCAAACACAAAGAAGACATATTTTGACACATTAAAATAATTTTTTACTGTAATCAGCATTCTTCAATTTATATAGTATGTAGATTTAATAATCAAAATAACATATAGACTAACCCTTAAATCCACACAATACAGATAGTTATTTCTGTAAGTCAAAGGAATGACTATTATGTCATCATAAAATCCTTTCATACAGTACAATCAATTAGAAAATAGTCAGAATTCACAATTAAAATCTTGTCATATGACGTAACCATAATTCATAATTTAACTCATCTCATAAAAATCATAATTCACAACTATTCGTACAGTATATTCTTAGTTAAAATATTGTTTTAACTGGTTAGTTCTCAATGTCAGACCAAATCGAATTATACTGGTAAGATTTAAAAAAAAAAAAATTGTGGGTTAAAATCCCAAAGGACTAAATATTTTTGACAAGGTTCCTTCACAAAGCCTTTATTTTTGTTCTATACTCCTCAGGCACAACAAACGTTTTCCTTTCATTCCCCAAATGGTTTTTCTGACATCGAAATAGCAACTCGTTATCGATGGCATATTTATCTTTAGGGATCGAACCCTCCCCTGACTTATTCAATGCAAAATCATAAATTTCTCTCAAAGTCTTACAACATTTCTGAGCTCTTGCAAGGTCTACTCGTTTTACACTAAAAAGCTCTAATTCTCCTGTTAGAAGTTCTCTCTCCGGCAACTCAATATTTTCTATTTCATTATAGGGTGGTAACGCTAAACTGTCCCCATTTTTTGTTCCTAGGACACCGTCTGTTCCTTCATTCGACGCCCCGTTTAATTCAGCAATCACCTTTTTATCTTTACACATTTCGGTTTCCCGTATGCAGGATGGGCTGTTATGTTATATTGCTTTTCTTTGGGAACGCGTCTGGACTAGGGATGTTAAGCAAATCACAGAACTGCTACTCAATCACAGATACTTGTGAATCACAGTTCATACCTGTTACTCAAATATCAAAATATCAGTGATTGGGTAACAGTGATTGGGTAACAGTGATTCGGTATCAGTGATTCGGTATCAGTGATTCAGTATCAGTGATTTGGTATCAGTGATTCGGTAACAGTTACTAAACTGATATCGCTAAGCTGATACCTTGGCTGATACCTTAGCTGATACCTTGGCTGATATTGATACTGTTACTGCGATCGGTGATTGCGACCGGGATCGGTGATTCGGTAGCAGTGAAAGCTGTGACTGAGTTTTGGTTATTTGGTAGCGGTGCCAGTTGGTCTGTGACGGATTGGCATTTCTCTGGAGGATTTTTAACCGGATGCTTAAGGTAATATGTTGCTTTATGACTCACCAGATTCCCGCGCCTTTTTCTAAAGAAAAAAAGAACCTCGACAGTTTTGAGGAGAGTTCATATAAAAACATTTTAAATTCTCTGTTTTAAATAATTTTTTGTTCATTCTTAAACAATCACTGATTATTTATTTTGTTGTTTTTTTATATAGAATAACATGACTAGAACTTGTTTTTATTTTTTTTGGTTTGTTTATAATTAAAATTGTTATGTTTAACCTCTTGTAAATTGTTTTTAATTCTAAAAAATGAATTATGTGCTTCTGAAAGTATAACTTGAATGAGTCGAAATCACAGGAGGGGGAGGGGGGGAGGGAGAGATTTATTTCATTTCGTTAGTGATTAGAATACGTTTTACGAGTTTCTGCCTTCTTTAAAGTTTGTCTCTTAAGATGAAACCGTTTCAGAGGGAGGATCAACACAACAATGTTTACAGCGGTAAAGAATGCATTCTGAAATATCGTAATGCAAGTACAAAAGATTTTGATGACTGAATGTTTAATTTTTAAAGCGTATAATTTGTTGCTTGTAAACACTGATTCTCTGGAATTCCTTGTCAGACTGTTTTCAAAACAAATAAGAATGTTACTCGTTAGAATACTCCCTGTTTGCCTTAGAGATAAATTATATACTTTCACTCAGCTTATCAATTTTAAAGTGCTACTAAAGAGAATATCTTCATCTTTCGTCTTCGGGGTGGATCCCGGACCGTTGACAATAATACGTGGTTACTCCAGTGTTGTGCGGAAACTGAACTACTCCACATTTTAGTTAATATTTTGTAAAAATTGTATGATTTATAAACTAAAGTATTGGACAGAAATTGTTGAATCAAGTCAAAAGCTACAGATTTTTCACAGTAAGGTTTGACTTTTCTGCTGTTGTTCGTTTTGTGTTTTCTTCATCTCAAATAAAATTGTTGTGTCTTTGCACCACCACGAATACAACAATACAAATTAATTCGAATGTTACTAGAGATTTAGAAAAATTACTTAATGTTTTGAAATTGTCAGATTATCAAATGTAAGGAAATTGTCTTGCTACACATACTACGATGAAAATATTTTTCTTCAACAAACAAATATTTTGGATAAAGGTTATTTAGTGAAACGGATTTAAAGATAAAAAATAGGTTTGTCAATTATATACATTTATTTAAAGATTAAAAATCCATAATTTGAATTCAATTAGAAGTAAAATGATCACGCATTCTAATGTATATCTCTTGATTTTAATGTTTAATTAATTATAAAGTTTAATTTATATGAAAATTTTGATATAGTTGAAACTATCTTAGTCACCAATATTAATTTATTGAGGAGAAAAAGTACATTTAAAAAATGAATTACGGGCTAAAAATAAAAAACGGCTCATAGGCAGAATAAAAATGAAAAATTCACTTTATAATTGAAGGTTTATTGAGTGGCAGTTGTGCGTTTTATTAAATATATTCCAGTTGATCTGGATGAAAAAAATACTGGGGTTCGAACTGTAAACTAGAGCACTGTAAGGCCACGACGTTACCGACTTAGCTATGTATTCCTTCGACGAAATCGTATTATTGAAAATATTCAACACATAAATAAAAGCATTCCGTTGCTACGAGTGACTAGAGATACTTTACAGTCAACCAATCAGATTCATTCACAGTTTGAATCACAATCACAGTTTTTAATCACAGATATTCGTCAGTAGCAGTCACAGTTAGAACTGTTACTGTCAAATCACTGTTAGTAACATCCCTAGTCTGGACAGTTTTAACGAAGTGAGGAAACGGAAATTCCCCAATCGTTTTAGCCGTTTGGTTTCCCAGGATGCAGATTCCTCTGTCTAGTTCTTCCGGTATGACAGCAACCTTAGTGTTGAAAGTACCGAACTCATTCGTTTGGATTTCAACCTGTGCCAAAGGCAAACAAGTGGGAGCTTTGTCAAGCGGCGTTCTCAGCCAAACGGTTTTACTCGTCAACCACAAAGGGCGTATGCAATTATTGCTGATAATGTCTATTGATGCCCCAGTATCTCTTTGTAATTTTATGTGGAGATTGTTAATTACCGCATCGAACATGAAAGGGGCCAGAATTTCTTCGGGAATTTCCTCGGTACATACCTGTACATTGTTTACCGATTCTGGGATTCATCTTTTTGTTTTGGGCATTGGGGTCTAAAATGATTAGCTGACCCACATTCATAACATCGGGGACCTTTCCGTTCTTCATATCGTTCATATTTGCTTTTCGAAAACTTCGGATTTTCTAAATATTTATCTTTATTACATTCATCATTCCTCAGTGTATTCCGATACCCCATATCCTGATCAAACTTTCTCTGACTTTGAGGGTTAGGAACAAGGTTCTTTTTGGTTTCCCCTATCACATTTTCATAGTCGTCTAACTTCTCAGCTAGTTTAGAAGCCAAAGTGATTTTCCCCCAATCGTCTAAGAAATGATATTTTGCATCGCAGCTAGCTCTCCTTTTCAATTGATCCGTGACCATAAGATCCTTCAGTTGTTCAAAACCCTATATGTCCAACCCCAACACCCATTCCTCAAAATAATTTTGTAACTCGAATTGGAAATCCTTCCATGTTGAATCCGGTCGTCTCTGATTTCCAAAAAATTTTGAACGGAATTTCTCTGGGCTCAACTTAAATCGCTTATGTAGAAAAGTTTTTACGTAATCGTAATCATCTGACACATCATCGGGTTCTCGAGCGATTAATTGAACAATGTCTACAGGCAAAAAAGCCAATAAATGAGACACCTAATCGGATTTTTCAATAGCCAGTCTCTTAGGTTGTCGTACACACATCACTAAGTATCAACTTATATCTCTGAGATTTGAATCAAAATTTTGCATCAATTTTTGAATCTTAAAATCAAAACTTTTGATTTCATTTCGAGAGCCTGACATTTCTCCCATTATTATTTCTTCCACTGGCCTCAATCCTTAATTTTTCCAAATTATATGCCCTTTCTTTTTCTCTGTCTTTATATCCCCTTTCCTTTTCTACCCTTATCCTTTCCTTCTCCTCCTTTTCTTCCCTTTCTCTCTCAACCCTCCACAAAGAAATACTTTCAGGCAAACTCCTCACTAATTCTTGGTCATATTCGGGGATTTTCAAAATGATAGCTCTTAGTGTCACTATCGTCATGTCCCCCGTAACTTCTCTCCCAATTCAGAAGCAAGCGTATATAAATAAACTTTTTTTACCTTTAAAAAAAAGGGCCATTTTTTTAAAAACAAAATTGTCCTTATTCTATATTTTACTTAATCACTAATGCAATACAACAACCAGTATATTCAAAATGGTACACAATCGCAACATAATTATGCAATGACAAACAAGAGAAGTAAACATTTAAATCCCTTCACAAGCAAATGCACTATGCTAAAAACCAAAACATAGTCACACCTCAAGGTTATAGAAAAGGTACTCACCCCTTTTGGTGACGTAGAAATCTACAAGACTGCTATTTTCAGATCTCCGCTATCTCAGCTCTACTCTTCCACAGGAATCGCAATTATCAGCCTTGTAGTTGACTTGTAGAAATAAATTAGCACACGAACATACTTTGCCACTCGTTGAAAAAACAGTGAACTAGTGTTCACAAAAACACCAACGCAACTCCAAACGAGAGTGCACAAAAGTAATAACATCCTGTTAACAGGGAAACGGTCTAGGTAGAGCACAATTTCTCTCTTCACAAATACTTAATTATTGCGAAGCACAAATCTGCTGTGAGTTATCCCGATTGCAGCTTCAATACCAAACTATGGCACAATTTAATGAACACCAAAATATCTAGCACCAGTCTATCCCACCGCTGGCTCCAATTTAACTAGACTGTAACGTTGTGGGCCGAGTGGTGTGCATTTCAACAAAATAAAGCAGCCTAGTTTGCAAACTTGCATTTATTTTGCAAAGAATTATATTCACACTAATTACACTTGAGATTTGCATCCCTATGTCATAGGTGGTGAGAAATAAGCAAAAACTCAACAGCCGCGGCCTCAAGAACGAAGATGGAGTTTTATCTACTAATCAAAATTTCATCTGATAACAAAATTGGCCTCTGTTGCGATCGGTTTACCTCTCTATTTTCGTAAAATATAAAATAACTATATCTTAAAATATTATTTTAGCAAAAAAACAAAATATTGAACAGATCAATACATAAAAATACAGTTTCGATACCAGTAGCAAATCACAAGCACAACTAAGTTTTGACAGCAGACGACCAAAATAATATATGTATAAACTAAACCTTTCTACTCAGACGAATAAAAATTAAAATCCAAACATTTCTGTTTCTCTTAACTCAAAATAGACTCCTAGCCAACTCTTTTACTAGCTACACTTACTGAACAAAACTAACACTTATGCAATATGATAAACTGGAATAAAATTACACCATTTTATTAGCATGAAATCATATTATTTTCCTATCGAAATTATGTATCGGAACTGTAAGTACAAAATAATAAATATTTCAATGAAAGAAAATATCTCTAACCATATATCTTCAAATGAAATCGTGATACAGAAAAGGAAATCAAGATAAATGTAAATAAACATTGAAAGGATACTGAATAAATGTAATCGAAGGATATGCAATAATTCAAAAGTTTCACGTATTAAAGTTAATGCTAATTGTCACATTTACGCATCAGAAAATAATCTAGATAATGCATCTGCATGAGTCATTTTGGCTCCTGGGCAATGTTTTATCGTGATGTCATGTTTTTGAAGAGCAAAAACGCAACGTTGTAACCGCGAAGGTTGAGGAGCACGCTTCGTAAGATACGACAAGGGATTGTGATCGGTAAAAAGTTCTATTTTGGAACCAAAAACTAGTTTCAAACTTCTTTAAGCACCATACAATGGCATATGCTTACCTCTCTATAGTAGACCACGCTTGTTGGGTTTTGTTTAACTTTTGGCTGCCATACGCTATGGGTTGGGGCTTTCCTTGAATATTTTGTGATACACAAGCAGCAACACCATACTGTGATGCATCTGTGTGAATTATGAATGATTCACTCATAACGGGAGTGTGTAGAGCAGGAGCTTTCATTAATGCAGACTTCAGTTTGTTGAACGCCTCGTCATGTACATCCGACCACGGTAGACTGTCAGGAACTCTCTTCTTTGTTAGTTCTGACAGTGGTAAAGCTACTTCTGCATAACGAGGTATGTATTCTCGATAATAATTGCATAATCCAAGCATACTTCTCAATTGTTTCTTGGTTTCAGGTCTTGGTAGTTAAAAATCGCTTTGATTTTGTCTGGATAGGCTTGCTGTTTCCCAGACCCGATTAAATGGCCTAAATATTTTATTTCTGACCTATCAATTGCATGTTGTTAGAAAAGATTGCTATGTCGTCAATGTATGCACGACTAAATTCTCTAAATGGTGCTAACACGCGATTCATTTCTCTCAGGAAGGTGTCAACTGCGTTTTTCTAGCCAAATGGCATGACTTTGAATCTGTACTGAGATCTATGGGTCTTGAACGAAGTAAAATCACGACTTTCCTCTTCATTTGGGATAGCCCTATATCCTTTTAACAGATAGAGTGTGGTAATGATATTAGCTTTTCCAATGCAATGAAGTAGTTGAATGGCATCTTCCATCGGAAAGTCATCGGTCTTGGTCACAGCGTTCAAAGAGCGATAATCAACGCATAGTCGCATACCTCCGTCCTTCTTGTTTACACACACGATGGGGTGAGCGATCTCTGCGGAACTTTCTACTATTAAATTCAGCTGAATTATTTCTTCAATTTGGGCGTCCACTTGCGATTTCAAAGCTTCAGGAATTCTGTAAACAAAGGGTTTCGTCTCTCTTTTCCATCTTCTAACCTAATCCTATGTCTACCGACATTTGTAATTTTCACTTTTCCTGTAAATAGTTTTCTATGCTTCTATAACAACTTAAGGAGCATATTCTTATCGTTATCAGCCAAATGTTGCAAGTCTAATTCATGTATTCCATCAAATAATTCTTGTTGATTTACAGTCCTGGGAGAAGTATGAAAATCCCCAAATTCTTCGTCATCTTCGAAGATGATTCCAACTGCATTGACTCTTGTCTGGAATTTTCGGATTTTGTTCATATGAACGTGTTTTCTCCTTCCATCAGGTAAGTTTACTAAATAGGAGTGTGGAGGATAATGTTTAATAATTTCACCGGGACCAGTCCAGCGAGCATATAATTTGTTGTTCGAGTCCGGAATTAGTAGATACACTTGATCTCCAGGTATGAAACATTTTGATCCAGTCTTTCTATTAAAGTAATCAGCATAATATTGCTGTTTTCCTTCAGCAGATATGACTTATGTTTAGGGGTGTTGGGAAATATCTCTTGACCATGATGATTTTAGTACTGCCAAAGGTCCTCTTGCTTGTCTTCGTACATAAGTTGGAAAGGTGAAACACCAGTGGTACAGTTCGGCACCTTACGGTAAGCGAACAGTAGATATGGGATGTGTCTATCCCAATTTGTCGGATCAGTTCTAATCACGTGATGCAGCATTTGCTTCATAACTTTATTGAATCGTTCTATTAATCGATTGCTGGCAGGATATCCAGGGCAAGAAAATTTAGGACAAGATCCTAACCTCTTGTGAAATTCTTGTGTGAGCGTCGAGATGGAAATTGGTTCATTGGTCGCTAGCTATGACATCTGGTATACCAGTCCTCATGAATATTTCAAGCAAAGCATCACAGGTAGATTTCGCTGTCAAACTCTTCAATGGTACTGCTTCGGGCCAGCGAGAATGTTGGTCCATCAGACATAGAATGTATTTATGCCTTCTTGCAGAGGGAGGCTCAATTGGATCGATGAGATCGATGTTCACCACTTGGAATGGTAAGTCAGGTCTTGAAACAGGTGTAATATGTATTCTATCAGAACATTTTTCGGGTCTTCTCAGTTGACACTCCTTACATGTTTTGCAAAATGTCTCTACGTCTTGAGAAAGTTCAGGCCAGTAGAATGAATAACAAATTCTCTCTTTCGTTTCTCGTATCCCCATATTTGCTCCAAATACAGACTCGTGAGGAAGCTTTAAAACTTGTTGTCGTTTATTCTTAAGAAGTACCAATTGAGTCACGGTTTGTCCCAATATCTTATCCGTATGGTGAAGAAGACCATCGATAAAAAAATAATTTCCTTTCTTTGATTTCAGCTGTCAAAACGATTATTTTAATGATAACCAAGCCCTTTGCTCTCCTCTTAGTTTTTAGGTTTGAGTAGTGACGTCATCAGTGATTATGTTTTCTTTTGATTCTTGCGGTGTCTGCACGTCTCCGATGTGTTCAAGTGACGCATCAGAATCGTTAGTTTCTTTTTCTTCCGTTTCAGTATGTAAGCTTGATACTGCTTCGTCGTTGTTTTTTCCATTTTCAAAGATATAACATTCGTCATTCGTTGAATTAATCAGCAATTCATAAACTTCCGTTGTTGGCAAGCAGGGGACATTCAATTTATACGTTACCGCTAATAGAACATCGACACAGTTGAATAAATTATTTTCACAGTTTTTGTAATAGATAGGGATCCGGAACACTTTGCTTCAATTGGTCCGCCGAAAGCCGGAGTTAACAAAATTTTACTTCTTTCTTCATCCTTTAAATTAGGTACAACTGATGAATGAACAATCGAAATTTGAGTTCCCGAGTCCACGATGGATTCTATTTCTTTTGAGTCAATATAAATATTTATCTTCTTTAAGGGTGTGACGAGACTGGATAGATTCGGATTGCAAAAATGAAGAATCGACCTTCTCTACGATGTTTTTTTTTTGTTTCTAATACTATCGATTGTTCTTGCATTCTTGTGGAAATAATTCCTGTCGTTTCGTTTCGTCGGAACATCATTCCTCCTTTGTTTATTAGGGCAGTCTCTTGCAAGATGATAAAAACTTCCGCACTCGAAGCACTGCTTTCGTTTTGGGAAATTTTCATTCTCCCTTCTGTGGTGAGATGGAATATATCTATCAGCTGAAAATGCGAGTTCAGGGTGTTTAGCTCGGCTAAAGTCGTTTCGGGATTCTTTAAAAGATTTCCGCTTCGCTCCAAAGTATGTATCACATTCTTGTGCAAGTTCTTGCAGCTTTAACCATTTTTCTCCTTGACGTATTGCAATGTGAGTAGCAGTGTCAGTATCCAGTGTTTGAAGAAGTTTGTCCGAAGTAATTAATTCCTTTAGAGAATCATAATCTTCAACTAAACGTAACTTGTAGTAATAGTCCCATGCAGAGGTGAGTCTGGAGGAGTCAAAGTAAGTCTGGAATAAATTCAAAAAAAGGTTGAAAATTGATGAAAAAATTTCTTCGACTACAAACGTAAACAAAACTTTAGAAGTTTCTAAACCAAAACACGAAAGTTACATATCCGATAGAAACTCTGATCGCAAATTTTTCAAAGGCCCTCCGAAAGACATAATATGTTTTATTTGTGGAAGTAAGGGACATAAGAGTTCAACATGTGTTAACAAATCTAGAGGTCCTAAATGTTTTTCATGCAATTCTTTTGGACACTTATCATCAGATTGCAAAAAGTCTTCTGCAAAACCTACCACACCACATACACGAAACGTAGTCTTCCATATCCCTACACCATCGAACTTCATGCATGTGTTAATCAAAATAAATAATATTGACATTCATGCACTTTTTTATTCCGGAAGTGAAGCTACAATGATCAACGAACAGACTTACAAGTTAATTGGTTCCCCACATCTCACTCACTAAAGCACTACATTTACCAGTATATCGGTCAGACGATAATAAAACCCATCGGACTATTTCATGGTTTGTTATATATCGATAACACCACCTTCCAAACTCGAATTCATGTAGTCAAGAATGAATTTCTCTGCGTTGAAGCGTTAATCGGAACTGTTGTTGTTGTAGTTTCTTATGCCTATTCTGGCAGACCGGAAGAGTGCCAGGCCCGTCGAAGAAGAAGCGGCTCAATCCTATGATAGTACTTTACGCAAGTCCAATTTGATTGGCTAGTTTCACGGGCTTGGCTTCACTTGGATATCTCGCCAATCTGATTGTTGCAGTAACCATTTGATTTTGAATATGCGCGTTGTTTCGTAGAAATACAATACATACACTAGCGTACAGCGTAAGTGTCCGACAAGTTGACTCTGATTTGCTCCTCATTTTCATATATATGTTGTATGGTTGTTGTTAGTAGTATTTCTTGCAAACTTATATTAAAGGGTACTTATACTTTAAAGAGCTTCTTTTCATGAAGTAACGATGGCCTAACGGCTAAAGTCACCCACATTCAGATTAGCGTCGGCAGCGGAGGATGACTACCCCAGTTCGAACCCAGCTGGCGGAAAACTTTTTAGATCCTCCAAATTATTTTTAAAAAATTCCAATTTAATTCCTTTTCATTCTAATTTACTTTTCCCAATTTTTAATACCCTTTTTATATTTTTCCAAGCTTCCGTTGATTTTACATAAATAATCTAAGAACCACTGCTGAACTCACTACCAGCTGATATTTTTCCGCCCCCTTTGCTTTAGGATGATTGTGTCGTATCCACCGCTGGCTTAGGACCATTCTGATGTAACAAAAAGCATACATAAAACACTAACTTATATAATAAAAGGATACAATTTTCGGCTCCCACCTCTACCCACCCATAGCCATGGATCTGAAAAGAAAAGAAGAAAGCAGAAAGGAAGAGATAAATCGCCAACAACTATAAACCTTGATGACATACGTATCTAGGTCATGTGATCCGATTAGCCAATCAAGTGTGACTTGCGTAAAGTAGTATCATAGGATTGAGGCGCCTGTGTCGAAGACGGCAAGAGGGTGCGCCTTCCATGTTATTGAATCCCATTGGGAGGAAGTCCGACTTTGCTCGATATACATGGCACATCCGTTTTACAGGAAGGCCCCTTTCATACATCCATTCACTCACGCATATCGTAATTTAGATCCCAATCAGAGGCCGATAACCCCCTGATCAGGTACCCCCAGAGGTATTGATTTGGTATGGGAACATGGGGGACTTTGTGACCACGACCTATTTAACGTCGCAATCATCAGAATTGCAGGCTCCGCCGAGGACAGAACCCACAACCCTTCTGATGCGAGCCCGACGCTCTACCGACTGAACAACCGCGGCTCGTTAATCGGAACTGACTGCATTAAACAAGGTAATTTTTACATTGGGAAAAATGGATAAACGTCTGATAAACGATGAACATAACTTTTTAGTGAACATTGTAAATACTCTAGATCAGGGGTTCCCAACCTTTTAATAACTGCGTACAACTTGAACTTTTTAGAAATTTTTGGCGTACCACCAGTCATATTTTTTAGGAACATATATCTAATGTCAGAAAAGTGCCAAATGGCTTGTTCTATTTGAATTAAAATACTAAGAAAGCTTCATATTTTATGATTAATGCACTTGTATTTCCTATTGATGATGTTTTAATGAAGGAAAAAATAAAACGATTATTGAAAATTACAGTTTTAATTTTTTACTCACTGGTCTAAAATCAAATAATTTTAAATAATTAGTACAAACTAAGCAAACAAAGATTAACAAAATCAAAAATCAATTTCTACTGTAGTGCGAAACTTGTTGTCTTTTATTAAAATATGAATATCAGGAGCAATGGAGCTTAACTTCACTCTAAGTCCTCTTCAACACTTACTCTGTTTCTATATTTATTTTTTATATACAAAAGTTCAGAAAAACCACTCTCACACAAGTAACTAGTAACAAATGGCATAAGAAAGGGAGGGATATCAACTTAATTTCGTCGAGATAGCCATTGAATAGAAATAGATAATCAGGAACAAAGTTAATCTTTAAATAATGTACTACTGTTAGCGTCATTTATTACAATGTAATAAAAACGTTAATCCCAAATTGATTTCATATAATCCCATTTTTCCTATAAAGTGGTTATACAATGAACATACTAAAAAATCGAACAAACTTCGTAGAATATTTGGGTCGCTCGTATTATCCTTGCGTACCACCTGAGACGATGAATTCTGCTCTAGATGATGAAACGGACATTGCTGATCTTTCACATTTGTCGAACAAAAAACAACGCAATGAAATTAAACAAATAATTACTAACTACAAACCAACTAAAAGTAAAACAACTAAGTTGGAAATGTCAACTGTGCTATCGGACGACAAACCTGTCTGTCAACGTCCACGTAGGTTACCGCTTTCCGAATAACAGATTGTTCGTAGGCAAATCGAAGAATGGCTTAAAGACGGCATAGTTCAACCAAGTACTTCAGAGTATGCCGCACCGGTTGCTTTGTGTAAGAAAAAATGAGGACAACATAGATTATGCGTCGATTTTCTTTCGTGTTTTAAACAAAAAATAATAATACGCGACAGACACCCATTACCTTTAATCGATCGTCTAGAAAACGCTCAGGTTTATACTACACTAGACCTCAAAAATGGATTTTTTCATGTACCTATCGCAACTTCAAGTCGCAAATATACGACTTCTGTGACATATGACAGACAATTTGAATTTTTAGTCGCTCCTTTTGGATTACGTTCCAGTCCCGGAATATTCCAGCGTTTTACAAATGCCTTATTCCGTTAATTGTTAGCTGATAACACTCTAATTACATATTTAGACGATTGCATTATCCCTGCTCAAAACGAACAAGAAGGTCTTGCAAAACTTCAGAGAGTGCTGCGCGTTGCATCTGATTATGGCTTCGAACTCAATTTCCAAAAATGTCACTTTTTGAAACACAAAATTAAATTTCTTGGGTTTATTATCGAGAATGGTACCTTGAAACCTTCTTCCACAAAAAACCCAAGCAGTGAAAAACTTTCCTCATCTATAAACGACAAAAAACATGCAGTCATTTTTGGGTCTAACTGGCTACTTTAGAAAGTTTATACCACATTACTCACGTATTGCAAAACCACTGAGTGATCTTTTGAGTAATGATACGAAATTTGTGTTTGGCCCACATCAAACACATGCTTTTTAAACACTTGAGGACATTTTGTCTCAAGATCCCGTTTTACTCATTTTCCTACCAGGGTTACCCTTGGAGTTACATACTGACGCATCTTCTCACGGATTTGGAGCTATTTTTATGGAACAAGCCGAACATGGTAAAATATATCCCATTCATTATGCTAGTCGTAAAACTAACTCACAACAAGAAAAGTATTCTAGCTACGAGCTCGAAGTACTGGCCATTATTAAAGCAGTTAAGAAATTACGCACTTACCTGCTTGGAACGCATTTCAAAATTATCACCGATTGTGCCGTATTCCAACAAACCCTATCAAAAAAAGATCTTACTCCAAAAATCAGTCGTTGGGCTCTTATTCTCGAGGAATTTGACTTTGAAGTAGTACATCGCCCTGGAAAGCGTATGCCCCATGCAGATGCTCTCAGCAGAAATTCAATCATGTTTATACAACAAGACGACATTGCACACCAAATAATATCAGCCCAATCTAATGATGAATTCATTGCAGGCATCAAAACTGTTCTTGCAACGACGTCCGAGACGAATTCTTTATTCAAAAATTATGTATTGTATAGATTACATAACGATCAGGAACTTCTGGTAGTCCCTTATTCAACTCAAATTGAACTAGTTCAAAAGGCCCATTCCCAAGGTCCTTTGGCTGCTGCCAAACGGCCGAACTGATCGCCAAAGATTTTTATACACCCGATTTGCGTAAATTAGCCCAAACGATAGTTGCAAATTGTGTTACATGCATACTTTCCTCCCGTATAGCAGGAAAACCTGAAGGTTTATTACACCCCATAGACAAAGGAGATGTCCCACTAGACACATTCCATTTGAATCATATAGGCCCTCTCCCCTCCACAATAAAGCAATGTAATTATCTTTTTACTGTAGTTGACGCTTTTCGAAATTTTGGTGGATATTCCCTGCATAAAGTACTTTATGTTCCGAAGTTCTAAACAAACCCTCAATACTGAAAACAACATTCTGAACAACCCGTCGGATAATTTCTGATCGAGGTAGTGCCTTTACATCGAACGATTTCGCTGACTTTTGCAAATACGAGAAGATTGAACATGTACTAATCACTACTGGTGTGCTTAGAGGTAATGGACAAATCGAATGACTTCATGGTAATCTTGTCTCTGTTCTAACAAAACTGTCCATAGCTGAAACAGCCAAATGGTTCAAACACGTCAGTGCAGTATAGCGAGTTATTAACAATTTTTTTTTAATTACGTTGAGGAATGGGTCGTATTGACCATTTCCCTTCGTGCAGCCCAATATAAACTAGCCTTTGAAATATATTTGGCAAGAGGTAGAACATTAAAATTTAAGTTGGACATAGTAGTACAAACTGTCAAGTGGCTAAAATTCATAGTTTCTCCAGTGGAACACAGAGGGCAGTCAGGACTGTCTTTCCCACCAATTCTGTGGAAATGTCCTTAAAGATAGTCATGTCTGAAGTTGGCCGCAAAGATTCGTCTGGGGAGACCCATTGGGACCGGATTACATAATAGGCTTTCCCAGATTATACCCCTAGCATCAGTCTCTTGAGTTTTGCGTAAGTATCTCTCCGCTGATTTTACAATGGTGGAAAATGCCTGGTTGTATGGTAAGGATAGCATTCAAGCAGTTACTTAGTTGATCAACGCAAAAGAACTTAACTAACAACTAATGCGTTTTAGCGCAATAATGCAAATAACGTAAATGCGTTTTAGAAAACCAAAAGTAATTTTCTAAAGCTGTTTCATTCTAAATCCTGTAACATTTAATACAATAATAATAATAATAATTCACCCACGTAATATTTTCACCCACGTACTAAAAATACCTCTAATGTTTATTTGTCTGTAATACTTTTTCATTAAATAAAATTTAAGCTGTCCTAAAAAGCAGTTTCTAACTCTTATTACAACTGGTAGGTTACAAAATCAAAATCGTACAATTCTGTTTTTACTAAATAAAATTAATAATCCCTTTGGAAAAATCAGTAAACATTTCAAAATAATTTTTAAATGTTTATAAATGCGTCTAAATTTGGATATAATGCTGCTTGAACACTTAGAAGTTACAGATCAAAAAGCTATCAGCCCATCAAATAAAACTTACCTATGAAACGATATTCCAGGGATCTTCTTTGTATTTCGGTTTGTACACCCGTAGGCGACACAAGACGTCATATCCAAATCAAAACTAAGATAATGGTGCTAATTATTTCGGTAAAATCGTCAATAAAAAACCACGTAAGTTCAAAAACGGTATAACCACGCTGATTAACATGCACGAGCACAATGTTTTTAACGCACCAAGATGGCGTAGTGGTTATGGTTTTGGCTTCAACACTTCAAAGTAAAGGCACTTCCATTATCTTCCCTACTTCCATGAACATATGAGTGAAATATTCAGAAAGAAATTTTTATCTTGTTAAGGGAAATAATCTCAAAATTGTACAGGGATAACGATGAAGATTATTTTCCGAGGCGGCTATTAGTTTAGGATTTATTAAGTGTCAAAGTAGAAAAACGTAATTTCTACCGCGAGTGAGCAAAAGACGTACGCATTTTCAGTCTTTTGGTTCCTGATAATATTTTTTTGAAATTCCGGGAAAATCGGAACATTTTTTTTTTTTTTTTGTTAAACCATCATTTCTATATCTTATTACTATTATTTTTTAAATTTGAAAACACCACGGAAGAACTTTGAATGTAGTATTTATTACGGTGCAATTATTTTTTAAATTGGTTAATAAATAAATTCGATGCGATCAAAAATTGGTCACACAAATTTCGGAATATTGGGAAATTTTCGTCACTTTTTATTAAAACTGTTACTAGTATAGCTTAATACTATTATTTTTTAATTTTTAAAACATCACTGAATATGCCCATATTAATGTCAAAATTGATGTGTCCATTCATGTGTATTTAGACTAATGGTGGTATTTTGGAACTTTGTACATCTAAATTTAAGATAAAAAAAAGGTGTTTATTTAAAATGTATTTCGACTTTTTTTTGCCCAATTGAAAAAAATTTAAAATTGTCGTACTGCAATATTAATACGTTTTGCTGAAATAAGCCGAATTGAAAGAAATATTCACTATTATGTAACATAAAGAACGGGACATTTCAACAATAAGTTTACAGTTTAATTTCAACACATAACCAACCAGATTGATCGCGAGCAAATGGAACATTTTGTGCCCGAGCTGGACCGTATGGATGGGTGTGGTCCGGTGTGAACTAGGCTTATTAAGCAAATTGTTCGCTTTGTGGAGGCGTAACTGGTGTGCAACTGCGGATCAGCTTGTCACTATATTTTCCCGAATTTCAAACAGCCGTTATAAAATTTTAAGGACTTCCTTGTAAAACTAAAAAATTATTATCACAAGATCCGAAAACCTATACTATCCTTTGTGATTTGGGATAGCCTAGAACCAGTGGAACACCCATATGAGTTGTAATTTAGAGAAAAACTACTGTGGAAGAGTATAAACAAATAGCGTGGGGTCAGGGTGCCGTCGTCCTTTTCTTTTGCTTGCATTGGCAGATGAAATAACAGATAAATAGTATCCATCAAATGCCATTTTGTGTAAGGTTTTGCGAAAATGATATTGTGAAGGAAGAGTTTTCACAATTTCTACCTGTCACTGATGCATGTCTTGCGAAGGTAATACTGAAATGAATATCTTACTGGGCAAGGTCATGATGATGCTATTGCAATGAGTGGGGTATATAAAGATGCTCACACACACACACACAAGAGAGAGCTATAATTAAAAAAAAAAGTTCCTAAAACACTATATGTTCGTTACAGTGCTCATTGTCTGAACCTTGCTATTTCTAATGGTTGTGAAATTTCATCTATAAGAAATTCTATGGGATCCATAGAAAAGCTTACAACTTTTTCACCTATCGTAAGATACAAAGGGCTTTAGAAGTTGAAATTGAAGGTTTGGAACACAGTGCACGTAATCACAAACTTAAAAGACTGAGCAACACGTTGAATTGATCCGTATGTCGCAGTTAACAGATTTTTAGAGTTGATCGAGTACACGGTACACGGTACACGACGTACCGTTTCAACATGGGATCGGTATGTGTCTTCTGTAGTATATATATATATATATACACACACGAGGGTAAGTCGATAAGTGTCTGATATCAATTTTTATTATTTATTGCTTCAAGAGTACAAAGCTTTTGATGGTATCATTTTTCAACGTAGTCACCCTGCTTTTCAATACACTCGGTCCACCGTTGCACAAGCTTTGCGATACCCGCTAAAAAAAGGTTTTTGGGTGCGCAGCAAGCCACGCATGCACCGCTTCCTTCATCTGTTAATCGGAGCTGAATCGACGGTCTCTTAAAGCATTTTTAAGTGAACCAAACAGATGGGAATCTGAGAGGCTAGATCGCGACTGTATGAAGGATGCTCCAACACCTCGAAACGCAACGTCTGAAGAGTTTGAGCGGTGTGGGCGACGTTTTGTGGATGCGCATTGTCATGCAACAAAAGAACGCCTTCCGACAATCGACCTCGACGTTTCGTATGAATTGCAGGCTTCAACTTGTTTACCAGCATATCACTGTAATTTTCACTGTTTACTGTTCACCCCTTGTCCAGGTAATGTTCCAGGATTGGCCCTTGTGAGTCCCAAAACAATGAGAACATCATTTTTCCAGCAGACGGTTGACTCTTGAATTTCTTTTTGACTGGTAATCCGGAATTATTTCAACCAATGCTATGGCGTTTGCTTACTGGTTCAAATTGATGAATCCATTTTTCATCTCCTGTGATGATTCGCCTGAGAAACGTTTCACCTTCGTTCGCATAACTGTCCAGTAAGTGCTGACAGATTCTCACACGGTTTCGCTTGTGTTCTTCTTCGCTTTGTTTCGGAGCCCATCTCGCACAGACTTTGTGACAGTTCATCCTGCTATGCATGATGTCATATGCAGATTATGACTAATTTGCATATGGTTTGCCCCTTTATCAACAGTCACTCGTCTGTTATTCTGAATCAAGGCACGGACTCGTTCAATATTGTCATCAATTGTTGCTGTAGCTGGACGCCCTAATATTTCAGCATCCTTCACGCTCATTCGACCACTTTTGAACTCTTCAATCCACTGGTAAACACTTCGTTGTTGAAAAATATTGTCCCCGTATTGTTCTAAAAGTCTTCTATGAATTTACGCTCCTGTTACACCTTCAAACCACAAAATCTGTATTACAAAATGCTGTTATTCGTTGGTGCACAGAGAGAGTGGCCCGGCCATCTTTACTTCGCAACAGCGCAAAGTAGAATGATGTGCTAACGCTGCAACCTGCCCCAGGCGAATAGTATATATATACCCAGGTACCATTCGTAATTTCTACCAATATCAGGTCATCATGACTCAGTAGTGTGCCCTCTGCTCAAACAACCTGCGCAGGTGGTGCATTTTGGATTCCTCCCAGGGTGAATTTCTCTCTTCTGCATCAGTAAATAATTTCTTGTTTGTCTGTCATTACTTGACGTGAAATGTGTCCCATTCGTCATGGAAACCACCAATATCCAATATACCTTCAAATCGAGCGACAGGGATAAATAACATGAAGTTTCATTCATATGCACCTCTTATTAGGTTAGCAAGTATACTTTAATATGCTCGCCGAAAAGAGGTAATCACAATATTTGCTGAGCCCCTTCAGCAATACATTGCTCCATGTGGAGCCATCATTAACAGAACACCGCATAAGTTGCCAGGAAAGGGACTCATCAAGGCTCCAGGACACGGCCTTCTGTAATTGAGAAGCAAACAGAAAGTTTCAAAACGTTCCGAAACGCAATTAGACATGTTGTTGTCGTCGTCGGGGGTAATTACCTGACGTCAGTGGCGTGGGACTCTGTTCGAACACTTATTGAGAACTTCCTGTTTAAGGAACGGAGAGGGTGACCTTTGAAAACATAAAAGCTCTCGCCTCGCTGACAGGCATACACTCTTCTTCACAGAACTCACGATGTGGTACGTTATCTGTCTCTTCGCGACTGTGGCCGTAGCCAGCACAATCAGTCCCTCAGGTGAGAATATAAACTTTTCTCCCGTTTCATGGTTTTAAACAATGATGGGGCTATGCTTTTGTTTCTTTTTATGAAAGCGTTGTTTCGCGCTTTTTCTGTAATGCAGAGTCCATGCGTGCTTTAAGTTTTGTCTAACGTATTGGTAACTTAGTGGTGGACTGTTAACAAGCGTCAACCACCTACCTTAACTTATCTACCACCACCCAATAGTTAACTTCCAATCCCAGTAACTCTTCGCTGAATCGTCCTAAGGTTTATTTTGTTTGAGTAAACGTGATCCTGAGGTAACCCTTGTGAAGTAACCTTGCACTTGTCATTTGTCCTCTTCGTTTTACCCTCGTCTTATTTTTTAACTTCTCTCCCTAATTGATTACTTGACGTTGTCCGTCTAGTGCGTGGCACATCTTGATCAAATATGTCCCTTGCGTTATGAGGGAGGACATTTCTGTGCTCAGATGGCAAAATGTTATGTCACTTTTTCCCCAAAATTGACCAAGTCCAATCCTGGAGTCTTTTTTGTTAGTGCTTAGAAGGTGGCCAAAAGTCGTAAATCTTTTTCTTTCAGTTTATGAGAAAACAAAGATGGGAAAATTGCAGTAAATCAAAAACCATAGAACCACATATTCAATCTTGAATATTAAAATTACTGTTACAAAAAATTAAAAAAGTGACTTATAACATTTTGCCATCTGAACAGATTTGTGGGTACGAGAGATTTAATGTTCACCAGTTCCCATGTACACGCTGGTCTCTGGTTGGATTGAACTTCAAACTTGCAACCCTTCGGTTGTTAAACCACAACTTTACCATACCTGGCTACCACGGCTCTATTTATTATTTAGAATTTTTATGGACGAAGTGCTGAAATCATATTCCGTATTTAAGCCAACTGACGTTGAGTACAAACGACACTCGTATATCGCTGTAGAAAGAATTCAGCACCTATATCTACCTTTCTTGAGAATGCCTTATCTCTCTTTTTAAATTGCCCCTCGACGAATTTTTAATTTGCAAACAGCAGTTCAAATCTCAAATTGTTTCTACAAATCGGAAGTTCAAAGACCAATTGATTCAAGAAGGTTTTCTTAAATAAAATTGAAATAGAAAACGTTTTGCTATCTTGAAAGTGTGGGATGGGGAGTTTCTGTTTTCAAAAGCATTCTACCGTATATATTATATTTTAAAAAACCTTATTAAATGCCATTCAACGAACTCTTTGGTCATCGGCACTACACGGGGAGAACTTACGGTTCTTTGTGAAGTAGCACCCAATGGGTGAGCCGCCATTAATTATAACTGGGACAATCACCAATATCCATGCGCTTACAAATAGAGACCTAAGGGGCAAACAAACTTCAAACAAACGCAATGACTACTATACAAGTCGGTCAACTTGTTTATAGTTACAAATTTTAGGAATTGTTAATGTACAGGTTGTAATTTTATTTCTATAAGTTTTTAAGGACCCTCGCTATATTTCTCCTTTTGATATGCATTGTTCTTGTCCTCCAGCAAGTGCAACACTAGGGTTTACTACAGTTAGCATGCCTAGTTGAGGCAAATCTCAAATATGATATACTTTTTAATAGGGTGCCTTTCCATGTTTGGCTACAAGCTCCTGATTTCTGTATTCAGAAAGGGAACGCGGATAACTTACCTCAAATATGACTTGACTTTGGTCTTACAAATTTTTCATCCAGCAATCACTACAAATTTATGTTTCTATGAACTTTCAAATTGATCTCCTGTTCAACTCCTCATCTCAATATATGAATATGTATAGTTAACTTACTGACCCCAGAGTCACCATCTAAACAGGTTTATTCGTAGGATATATGCTGTATTCTGGTGCCCAATACCACTGCAATCAAACTCAGATGAACATTGACGTCTCCATACGTTTTTACGCAGTTATCGTTTTTAATTGTTGTTCTAGGAACCGGTGTAGAGTCAGCGAATAACAGTTTTGGATGATTCAGATTTTGAAGTTATTTTATGTTTCAATTCCTTACTCCAATTTGCATAGGTAGAACACTCATGATTTTTTTATTAAAGAATAAAAATTAACCTCTCCAACCCTCTCATTGTTTCCGATGTTACGATTTACACATGAAAAATTCATAGAAGATAATTTTTGTGTGTGTTGTAGACTTGAACGCGGATTTGTCGGAGCTACAATCCGGTAGATAATTCTATAGTATTTTTTTTGTAGTAGAAACATCATGTCCGGGTCACCATGTTGAGATCGGTATATGGTTGCAGAAAGAATGCACTTCAGGAACAGTAACAACAAGAACTTTAACAAACAATAATAAATTAGTTACATGGTTCGTCTCACTTTCAGTGCGAGTGCGTCTGCTGGTTTTAGTATTCTATGACCGGCTTTATATACAACTCTGCTCTACGACAGAGTGGAGCGCCATCTACTGGGTGAATACTACAGTAGCATCATGTCTTTGAATGTCTTCTTTTCACAGAAAGCAGCGTCGTGATCAAGTCGGAGAGCGAACTAAGAAAGGTACTCTTTTATGACTATGACAAGCTGGTGCGACCCGTGAAAAATCCCCTCAATTCTGTTAAGCTCGATGTCTCCCTCACTCCTCTTGCAATCAGAGAGGTGGTAAGTACATTTTCGCATTCCTTGATTCCCAGTTTGACACACATCTATCAGGAGTGCATTCAGAAAATAATTATCGTGGGGATCAATCGTTATTCCATTCGAATCAAAAGGCCGTTCAACCAAAGGAACATTAGGTTTAACGATTTTTTTTTACTGCATTCGGATATATCTACGTACATCTGCCTACATTATATCCTCTCTCCTTTGGATAATTTGATATGTAGTATTGTTATATGTGACTGCACCTTCAACGACCAATCGAAAGACTAGAAAAACCGGCAAAGACTTATTAGCCCCTATTTCAAGACCTTCTCAACCATACAAAAGTTTCTGTATAACCACAGAACACAGTACATCAAGCAATATCATAGGAGATAGAGAGCCCTCGCTCAGGTTCTCCAGTCATTTCAAACACCCGTCTACTTACATTTCACCTATGGTTTAAGGGGAACTTCGATTCACTCACTATTTTTATGGTTTTGAAACATTTAGGATACTTCTGGGAGGGCTCGATGTGCCCACATCCTGTGTATACGTCCTTGGTCACTCAGGTCTAGGCGAATAGACAAGAGATTTTTCTCGTCCAGCTACATAGATGTATGAATTCTTCGCTCACTATAACAGCTGATCAAATTGCTGCTACGCTAAATGAGTCTCGTTTACGAATTTAATTCAGTCCTATAGCGATTCTTCGCCAATTCTTAACAAAACTTCGTTTAGCACAGATTAAGCTAACTTCCATTTATTTTTGTAACTTAAGTAGGATTGACCGATCCTCAACCCCTAAATACGACACTGACAAGGTCCTGGAAAGCGGGAGAACTACATGACAATTCTTAGAGTCAAAAGTGTCCTTTTATGTGTTCAGCACCACAGGTCCTGCTGAATCAGTGATGCATCTTGAGACGACTGCATAAAATGGAACAAATGTGAGGTTTCTAAGAAAGTTCATAATCAATAATTATATCTACTTCCTAATTTCATTTACGACCTTAATAGTAACTCCATCCATTTTAAAATGGGGCTCCTACTCAGATATCGACTCTTGACTAAAAAGGTGGATAAAGTTTTATCTTTAAACACTTCAAGTTTAAAAGTAAGGTTTTATTAAGTTTAAGAATAAAGTTGGAATGTATCTTTCCAGAATATAGCGTGTACTTCACAAGCAAGTTGGAGAGCACAATCTGGTCGTCCGCATAAGTCAAGATGAAGTGATTGGACTTAAGGTTGCCTAAAACTTATCATAAAATATGATTTTTCAATATCTGATCTTGGCATCTCCCGTTTTAAATGCTACTCTACGCTACTAAAAACACACACAAAAATATTTTCCATCTCCATCCCTACTATTATAAAAGAAAGTGTATGTTTGTTTGTTTTCTGCAAGCAAAGACCTGACGAATCAATAACACTTACAGTAATGGTATTTGGCACACAGGTTGTCCTAATTTTTTGCAATTTTTGGGTCGCGGCGAATTTTTAAATTCAATCTAGAACATTTAAAAATTAATTTAATTGTTTTATTACCGTTCTTTCTTTTTTCGGAAATGAAGAAGTATCCAAATTTAGACCTAACGTCACTTTGGAACCATTCCAAGTTTTTTTCACTTTCCGTCTCAAATGGGAGCAAACAGATTCGAATGACCTTCGTTTCATTCGAGATTCATACATTTTGAATTCCTGATCAACGGATTCGAGTGAAACAAAAGAAATTATTAAAGTTATCACTGGCGTTCTTCAGTGCTTTTTTCTATCTCAGCGATCGTTAAAGAAGAATGAAAATTTTAACGGATTTGAAATCTGCGGGAAATTTTACAACAGATGGATAGTTTAAACGTTTGATTTTCTTTTCATAAATAATTGATCAATTAAATATTAAATTTTTTGGTTTGCGAAGCAAACCAACACCACAAACAATGTGGTCCCCACGAAAAGAACTATCAAGGGCTACGCACATTTGGTTTGCAAATCAAACCAATAACACCACAAAAGCAACTGGCACAGGCAACGCCGAGCTAGCCACGCAGTGGCTAGTAACTGTATAAAGGAAAACAAGAGAAATATTTATACACATTTGTACTTGCGATATATATTTTAATTTCATGATATATAGATTGGGGACTGTAGTCTTTCAGTATCTTGTCATCAAAGTTCGCCTAAACATGATAAATCAGTGGTTATACTTATTGTGTTTATTAACTCTTTTCAGGATGAGAAGAATCAAGTTCTCGTACTTGACAGTTGGGTAATGCTGGTAAGAATGCTCTTTAGTATGTAAAGCATGTTATATTTAGTTCAAAATTATATTGAATTTTTTTTAAATTTTATATTCAAGTAAAATTTGTGCATTTACTCAAATATTAAATCACAATAAATAAATAGTCATTCATGCCATTTTTGTAGAATTTGAAGTCCCATTTAAGAAATAAGTTAGGATTATTACTCAGCTGTTTAGGAAAGGATATCTGCGAAACACGTTTTCGTAAATAGTAAGTAAAAATTAGCGGTGTAAAAATTTTTATGTTCAAGTACAAGCATTTTGGGTCTAGTAGTCGACAGATAAGTTATTTGTTATGCTTTTTTGTGATAAAAGATCAAACGTAAATGAAATTATGACTAGAAAATGTCGCATCTAAACTTGTATTCAATCTTAAAAGAAAACAAAAACCTGCAAAAACGAGAAAAATGACCAAACAAGACTAACCCTGACAATATTGACAAAAAATCTCTAAAATTGAAAAAGAAAATCAAGCAGTGCACTGACAATTTTAACAAAATATTCTCAAAAAATTTCAAAAATGACAAAACAATACTCTGATAATCTCGACAAAAAATTCTCTATCAAAAATGACCTAAACATCAAAGATACCGAAAAAAAATGTGATATTATCGTCGAACATAAACTGAAGTTTTGACGTAAGTACTCGGGCCTGGTGTTGGAATTAATGAAGTAGACAGGAATTTTTACTATTGTTTAATATGAATATTCAACAATTAATTTACAATTTCAAAGAATAAAGTGCAGTTTGATATTGATTGTTATTCAAAATTAACTGTAGCGTAGCTCATTAGCTTTCGAATGACACCATTTACTCAGTCCTCACTCCTAACAATCTAAAGTTACAGTACTCCAGTGCTCGCCCAGCACAGTAGAATTTAGATATATTGTGAGCCCCCTCCCTACACTCAGATATTGCGAAGGAAATTTCCATGAAAACGGATATTCTCTGAAAACTTTATTTAGCTAATGCCGGGCAGTTGAACTTAATCAAAGGAGAACTACAAGGTAGGATTTATGAACCACACAGTTAGCATTACCTTGGGTGGGTTTTACGTTGTATCTCACATGCATCCGCACATTTTAGATAACTTCATTTATAAAGAGGTCACACATTTATTCTAGACGACAAACATCCATGTCTTAGCACCGGATTTGAACCAGGAACAATTCGATTCGGAAGCCAGCACATACCAGACTGATTGGTTTGCAATTTTCTTCAAAGTGATAGAAAAGTCATGTTGGTAAAATCCGGGCTTCGCTCATAAAGATCGTCACGCAAGAGCAAAAAACTCGAATCTCGATATTTAGTGATATCCACTGTTCGTTACCAGAAAAAGAGTATGACTGAGTTGCTATCACTTCCTGACATGTGTGTTTTTCATTCAGAAATGGAAAGATGACGCTTTTGTTTGGGATCCGCTGCAGTTCGGCAACATCACTGCTCTAAGGGTACCATCGAGTGAAATCTGGAAACCCGACCTGGCCGTCTACACCGCGTAAGTACACGACTTAAAGAATTTTGTGTCAACTTTTACGATGCGTTCAGATTTTTGTGAGTGAGTGAATTGTAATTGTTCTTTCAGTACTCCTGATACTACTATGTTCCCGACAAGCCCCGCTCAAGTACTCTTGTACCCCAACAACGATGTGATTTGGGTGCCTATGCACACCATCAGCAGCCGCTGCCCTATGACCCATAGGGGAGACAAGAACACGCTCGAGTGTAACATCAGGATGGCCTCCTGGACCTACAGCGGACCCCTACTCGATTTACAGCTCCTTTCCCCAGAGGTAGGCAGCGGGATACTAATCCGAAATACGTTAGATAACGGTAATCATGTAATGTCTGTCAACTAAGTGAATTCCTTCTGCCACTTGGTCTGCCCCTTTTACTGTACAAATGGGCCTTATCCAATTTTCATATGAGAAACGCGAAGAATTGCATTCAAGTTTGTCACATTCATGTGCCTAATGGCAGACTGGAAACATATTTGTTTATTTATCTTGTTGCTGAGATGAATAGTAGTAAAATACTTACTTTCAACGCCAAACATTCACCGAAACCAAGATGAAAAATTAAGTTATCCACCAGAGTCCTGCTCAAAATGAGCTAGCCCTGTTCCTATGGAGTCCACTGCCACTCAGGACATTGCGGTGAAAGCAGTTCTCATGGTGCAAACTAACTAACACCAACACTCACTTCCTTGTCTAGTGTCGTGATACACTGTACCAGTTTAAATAAGTGTGGTTGGATGACTAGAGCATGCCACCAAGGTGACATGTCAACCCAGAATATTAGACCACTACATTAATACATCTATACAGGATATACATTAAATCATTATACTAGACATGTCGCTTAATTTAATGAATTTCTCATACCCGGCCGACTGAAATACCAACGAACTAAGAACCGCACAGTATTGCAAGTTGTTTAATTCTAGCAAACTCTTGCATTAACCCTGCTTACATTTTATTCTACATAAATTCACATGAGACTAGACTCAGGAATTTCCGGTACCATGGTACCGGCCAGCGTAGAAAGCGGACTAGGAAAATGAGAAAAATTTACCGCACTGTAGTGTCGTAATCTGTTTCACATTTAAAAAATTATAAATCTTTGCATTGCGTTTTTACTACCGTGTCCTTTCAAAATTATTGTTTTGGCAAATATTCCCATATATGCTTAACGGCTATGCTGCATGGCGCATATATAGTATTGGACACTTACTAATGCAAGAAAACAGTAAGAGAATACTCAAGTAACAATTAACCGAGTGATGATATCGTTAATAAATGCTTTTAAGTTTCGCACGCTTATACAGGGTGGTCAGACCACACATTAATAGCACGTGATTCCTTGTCGAAAACCAACGTGAAAAAGTGTTGTCAATTTTTTGATTGAACGTGACATTCCGGGATATTCGCGTTGAAGGTTTACGAATTCCCCTTCTTTGAACCGAACTTACTATCAACCATATTAACGGCGTCCTTGGGACAGACGTTTTGGTCTTTTGGCGTTCCTTGGATTGCTGGTACTTGAGAGGCAATAGAGACAAAAATAATGCACCAGACAAGTATTCAAATCCGTGCATAGCAAAGTGTAGGTACGCGTCTTTGGAAAGCCACATCCTATCAAAAAACGGACACGTTTTCGATAAGGTAGGTTGATTTTTTCTTATGGAGCATGGGGCCAGATCTGGCCAGGTTTTCTACTGGGAATAGCGCGGTGTGATTGTTGTGCTCTCGATTCCGACAACCCTATCTTTTGACTCGCGAGGAACAGTTGCATAATCAGAATTACAGCCGAACAAAATTGTCCTGATCACACCAGTGACATAAATAGGTGTTATAAAAGGTAATCAACATTTAAGGCCTCGAACAGAGGAAGCAAAATGCTCTCACTAATCTTAATAGATTGAAAAGACGCAACTTTGAATTTAATGCGAAAGTGGCATTTCTTTTAGATGAGAACTGAGTGTATGCCAATCAAGTATATGCCAGAGTGTTTCGAAAAGTGGCCTTAGAGACAGCTTTTGGTTAGAATCTCAATTTTTCATTTTCCTGTCGGAATTACTCAGATGTTTTAAATGAAATTTGCATAAATATGTAAGTAAAGAAAATTCTAATTCATGTATTCACTAAATTATAAAAGATAGTGTATCATAAAGAAAGAACAGTGTATTAAAATTGTTAAATAAATTTGACTTGATGGTTGTACAAACACACAAACACAAATGGACAGACACTAAACGCACAAGAGACTGATTTTACACTAGAAGGATCCAAAACGGATAGAAAACTTGAAATGGATAAAAAATATTCAATGCATAAACAAACAATCCGTCCATTCCTATTTATATTAATTAGCAGAATTGCTAGAGTTAATTGGTTAAATGTTGATTGAAAAAAGATCACACTAATTAATTATTTCCAAAAAAAATTGCAAGCATCATTTAAGTGTACGGAAAATAATTGTATACTAAAAAACACCATTTTAACCACTCTATTAGCACCATTTTAACCTTTTCATATCTTCTGCAATTTGCTTCAGACTCAAATATGGTTTAAGAAATCCAACCCAAAATCCATTTCATATTCAATACACCCCTGCTGTAAGACAAGCTACAAAACGTGCAACAAATGTGACTTCCATAGAAGTCCATTTTGAGTTTTGAAGTGATTATGAATGGCCGTTACGATTCATTTTCTGTTAAAATGACGAACTTCCGACGTGGTAGTGCACTGATTTCTTTCAATATACACTCACTGTCAAAAGTTAAGCACGCAGAGGAAAATGTTAATTTCCAGAAGCCAATCTGAATTTGAGAGGCTGCAATTTGCTGAAGAGGTTGTTGGACGTATGTAAATGTGTTACGTAACAACCAATCACGGTTTCGTGTCGAGAAATATATAAAAGGCAGTAGTATAAGAAGCCAGCATTGTGAAGGGTTAGAGGAGTTGCATGTAAGTGCTGATAAAAAGTGTTTAGAACTTTCGTACGATTAGTTTTCAAGACAGACGAGTTTTTATGGCTTCCAGAAGACACATGGAATATAGTGAGCGCTGGCGTTCTGTGGGACGCCTTGAAGCAGAGCAATCAATCACCGATGTTGCTCATTCCTTCGGCGTTCATAATTCCGTCATTTCACTATATTAAAGCAATTCCAAACAAGGCAAACAGTAGTTCAAAGACCTTTGTCCGCCCGCCCAAGGGTTACGACCACCACGGTTGATCGATATATTACTATTGTATCAAAGCGGAATCGAAGAGCGACCAGAACACGTGTGAATCTATGGTTGCAGAGTCCATTGGTAAGACGATATCTGCCACTACTGTACGTCTAAGGCTACACATAAATGGACTGTATACCCTGGTACCACGAGTTTGTGTTCCTCTATCCGTCCAATCCAGAGATTCAAGATTAAAGTGGTGTCGGCAACATGTGAATTGGCCTGGGTACAGCTACACTCTACGTTTATGAGTGATGGCAACGGCTTGGCGATTTTTTTTGGCGCACTTCTAGTAGCGAGTTACGATAAATTAAGGCAACCCATCTTTCGTTGCTGTTGTTGTGGTTTTCACGGCAACCTCGGCAAACGGAAACTTTCAATTTTCATTTTGAATATTCTAGAAAGTTCTTCCAAAATCCGTTAAAATCGTTTGATTTCATTGATTTGTTTGAAATGTTTTCTTTCCTCCCATTGGTTATTTTGTTTTCAAAATATCCTTTTATTGCATTGATCCTTTTAAATCGTTTTCTGTGATACCATTGGTCCATTTATTTGTATTTTGACAGTTGTGGAATTTTTATTTTGTTATAATAGTTTTTTCACGACAGGATTAAGAGTTTTGTTTTTTTGACCATTTTCGTTTTCATTATTATTTTACGAGAGAATTCTGACGTTATCAGGTATTATTTCTTACTTTTTTTCTTTTGTAAATCTTTTTCTTTTTCAACATGCTCACTGTATTTAGTGTAATTGATAAGTTTCAGGGTATTCTTACCATTCGTAGCTTAGTTTCTCTGCTGGTTCACAAATGTGTTTTGATATGTGATTAAGCTTACTACTTTTTGTGAATTTTTTTTTTAAATATACTTTTTAAAACGTTCTGAAATGTGCTTAAAAAGTGTGTTGTAAAAAGAAAAAAAAATTGTGACAGGAAAAGAGTTAAGAAATAATTCTTTCCTTGGCGACTTTAGAAGTGCGCCAAAAAAAATCGCCAAGCCGTTGCCATCAGTCATAAACGTAGAGTGTAGCTGTACCTTGGCCTGTGTCATATTGGGCTAACTTTATGTTCACGGATGAGTCGAGATATGCCCTGGATCCAGATGACTAACGTGTAAGGGTCTGGAGAGAACAAGACACACGCAATCGGTCACAGAACATCATCGAGCGGGATTTCGTTGGGATATCGCACCGACCTGCTTGTTTGTAGACGGGGTTGTGTGACAACTGACCGGTATCGGGATGAAGTTCTAGAACCCATTGTGAGATTGTACGCTGCAGCAGTTGGTCACTTTCGTTTTAATGGATGATAATGCGCGTCCCCATAGTGCTGGCATCGTCGAACACTACCTGGAGAGTGAGGGGCTTGCGAGTATGGTTTGATAACCCTTCCGACCTTAGTCCCATTGAAAATCTTTGGGATACCCTCGGCCGTGCTGTGTCTTGCCCGTTTCCCGCTCCCAGCCATTCTCACATAGTTGCAAACTGCTCTACGGGAGGAATGGCGATTCCTTGACTCTGGGGTGGCTGATCATCTCATGAAAAGCATGGTCACGCGTTGTATACTTTGTATGAGGATGAGGGGTGGTCACATACACTATAAATGTCGGCTTTGTTTATTTGTTTTGTATTTAAAAATAATTTCGTTAATGACTCCATTATGACTTCATCTTATAATACATGAAAATGTATTATTGTTTTCATCTTTGTATTTAATTCTTTGTTTTGTTTCATGCATAAACCTATGATATTTGCTACTTTCCTGCAGCATTTCGTGTCAATCAAAGCTGTACTTGTCTTGTTTTCAGCCTTTTACCTTTCGTGCTTAACTTTTACAGTGAGTGTATTTTGACTTGTAGCACTCTAAGCACCAGGAATGCGTTGTTTTAAAATTTTCTTAACATTATAAGAAGATGGAAAATAAAATTGATACGATATTCGTGATTTAAATTTATTTTGAAGGAAATTAATTTTTTCTTGAAAGTTCCATTCATTGACACGCGGTACAACGTAGCTAATTTTAAAATAAAATGTCATTCAGTGAACAAACAAAACAAATTTAAAAAAAAAAGTCAATGGATTATAATTTAAAACAAAGTCAATGGATTACAATTTTCAGAGAACAGAAGGTCGATTTTACAGCGTTTTAAAAAAGAGAAAATCCCTGTTTTCAACAACTATTTCTTATGTATCCAAGTTAGTGTACCTCGAACCCCCCCCCCTCCCCCAATTTGTGGTCAAAGCAAACATTTGTCCACATAAATGCTGACTTCTATTACTATGATACTGTTATAACAAGTAAGAAACGATTCTTTCTGAGCAGGTGGACCTGACTATTTTCCAAGATATCCACCCGGAATGGAAACTGCAGGGCATCGAGTCCAGCCGAGAGGCCAAGCACTTCCCCTGTTGTGTCGAAGAATACCCGCTGCTCCACTTCAATGTGACGCTTAAGAGGAGGGAGGGAATGCGGAACACCAACAAGAACGAAGTTTAGCCATCGTTGATATAACCCTGAGTAAGCATAACAGGTTGTCTTGGTTTTGAGTGGTCATACTTCTGAATGGTGCGAGATATTAAATTAAGTTGTGTATACAATCTGAATTCATTGGGGGGGGGGCAATTCACAGCGCTCTTCAGATTCAATGGAATCATGACCAACAAGTATAAGCGAGAATGAGAAGTCTTATATGGGGTGGCTGCGTCTCACTCCGTTCAAACTTCTTACAAAGAACTCGTCGATGCACTAGCCGTCGAGTGTCCCAGGCATTCTTGTTGAGGCGAGATTCAAGCCCAACATTTCGACCATGAATTGAAGAAAGGTGGCGTTCTCTCTACTGATACGTCTATTTTGAAATCATAGGAGAGCACGATGGATATATCATGGCGCTCTTCTGTGGTAAGACAGCGATTGATGTTGCTGATGTTGGGTCTGTCACTGTGAACAGTGAGGTAGTTATTTATCAGGAGGTATTGTTCAGATGTACTCGGTATCCTCGTCTTCGGCAACCTGTTGCCCTAGGCCAATGGTCGGCAATCTCATTAGTCAAAAGAGCCTAAGATCAGCAGTTTAACGATTAAGATTTCTTTTGAGAGTCAAATTTCTTATCAAGGACCATGTTTTTAGGAGTCGATTTAAACTAGCTACTAACATTAAATAAAACGAGATATAATAATAATCTTATTTATTTACAACAAATATTTTTTACATTAAAATAAAAATATGACAACACACGCATTTAATGTGAACCTGGCATTTCTTTGGAAAATTTGGATAAGTCAGGTTTGTATGTCGTTGTTTTTAATTTCAAGCAGGATTCCAGGTTCTCATCAATAAGACGATTTCTCAATTTATTTTTGGTGCGGTTCATACTTGAAACTGATTGTTCCCATGGATATGTAGAACCAAAGAGTGAAAGAATAGAATAGCAAATGCTAGTTTTTTTTTATCTGATCATAAGTCAGGAGTCATATGAGTCTATTCTATGTGTTGAAAAGTATCATGTGTGTGTCTTCCTTCTCCTGGTCTTTCAAAGCAGACCACTTTTTCTGTGAACTAAGATCACATTTATTTTTCTTTAATGTTTCAATATTAGAATTAAGGCGTTCAGATTAGGAGTTCAATAATTCTTTGTTTTTAAAATCCAGTAATTGCGCCACTGTCAATATTAAAGGGAGAAAAATTCAATTAGGTTACGTTAACAATGAAAGGTTTTTTTAACAAACGCTAACGTTGCTAAGCTATTTCTGAATTCTTGAAACCTCAGTAGATAAGCTTCTCTCATATTTAAAATTGTTGTTTTTAAATAGTAAATGTCAATTACTGAGTTCTTTTCTTGTCGATGTTTCAGCAGGCTTAGAAAATGAATTAATGTTTCTCTTTCAAAATCTTAAGCAAAGAGGGATAATTTGTTTTCGAAGAAAAGGACTTCTTCCTTTTAAAGAAAATTGTGTTTACTTTCCGCTGTAATTAACGATTAAGATTATTTAGATAAGACCTATCGTCTACCCTGAAATAAAATTTTTGAATACACTTATCGTCCATCAGTTCTTCAGGATAGTCAGCACCCTTCTCAAGTAGAAATCTTTAATTTCAAATAATAAGGAAGTGAAGCATTTCCTCTTGAAAGCAAAGGTACCTTGTTATGCAGAGAAGATCTGCATATTTGCTCTCCATTTCAACTAAAAATAATTTTAATCGGCAATGATAAAGAGCTTTAGCTACAATTGTGTTGATAATATAATATTAATCACTGATTCCATAACATTGCAAATTTCTTCTGGAAATGTCTGCGCACAAAGCGCTTCTTGATAAATGATGCAATGGTAAACAAGTATCTCGTGATTAATTTTCCCCCTTCAAAATAGAAACAAAACATTTTCTCACAACGGTCATACTTTTAGTCAGCATGACAGTACTCACAGCACGGTTCTCTATCTACGAACTGAGGTGCTTCTCGCAACGCTATGGCATATGGTTGTGACATCTAATGGGACGCGTAGCAATTCGATATTAAGCCACGTGTGGGATATCTTCGCGGCTTTACCAGCTTGCTGAGGTTCAACCGTCAGCACCATATTTCCTTTGATGCGTTGTTTCTTCCTTTGTCGAACTGTATATGCACTATTTCTTTGAGTCTTCATTTGCGAGGAAGAGTAGAGAGAAGAATTTCCACTTGTTTGGCTATCAGTTCTCGTTACTCTCCCATTCCGAGGAGAAAGGCGTAATTCTACTTCCAAAACGTGCTCTTTAAAGGTGTCATAGAAAAACCATATGATCTTGAGCTTAGTAATCAATAACCGACCTTTTACAAATGAGATAGGTCTAGATGTTTTGCCATCTGAAGGCAGATATATGTATGAAGAAATTGCATCTAAAATCAAAGTAATTGCATCTAAAATCAAAGTAATTACGAACAGAATTTGAAGGACTCTCTCACCTGATTGGTACGCAGTTGTGGATTGGTTGGCAGTCAGCCTAGCTCCTCCCTCGGTATAATTGGCAGCAAAAAAGACCAGACTGATATCTCTAGACTTCTCACTGAACACTTGAAGGCAATGAAGATCGAAATGGGTTGCAAGTAATTTATCATGTCCCTCAGGCCATTTATTATCTATTATTTACTATCCTTAATTCTCGAGTGCCTCTATTCTCAAGGGATTCATGGACTTGGTGTAATCTTAATGTAAGTCAACTGAGATAAGTAACAGTAGACAAGAAGTTCACAGCGAAATGTAACTTTCAATGTCACGGGTACTACAACCAACTTCAGTTGCAGATTTTACTTTCACTGTCACCTTCGTGCGTAGAGGATAGTCGACTCCACAGTGGTTTATTTTCTAGGTAGATGCCTTAAAAAAAATAGAATACTAATTTAATTATAATAACCCTATTGGTAGTTATTTCGACGAGGTATCTCATCCTTAGAAAAAAATTACGAGAACGTGATTTCGTCATCGTAAAAAAGTAGGTAACATTCTGATTACGATACATCTCGTCATTAATAAAATTGGTCAAATCTTTATTGACTTGATAGATCGTTGAAAACCACTTGGAGGCATTGAGATGAAGAAGGAATATTCAAGCAAGATTACAACAGCCTTCGACGGTTAAACCAACGTCACGGCTATCTCATAGCTATAACTTCAGAAGGGGAACCTCTGATAAAAAATCAACTTTACAAATACTTTCACGAATTAACTAATGTTGATGTTCCCGCGTTTTGGAATATAGATCAATGTTGAAGTGCCTTGTAACAAGGATTCTCTTTCCGTGGGTGATTGAACATTGCGGCATATCTGGCAATGAAAAAGTTGGCCTTCTTGATGCTTTGGTCCTCCAAGCACCAGTAGCTTTTCATTCATCGTTATTAACAATATCGATGAAGCTTAAGAAGTATTCCGCACATTTTTTCGAATCTTAAAAGAACGAAAGGATCCTATGACAACACCTCGTCATTTTGAACCGAGATTTTGATAACGAGATCAACACATGAACTGGCACCTCAAGCTTCTACTCCACCACATCGTTTGAACATTTGAGACAACGATAGATTTAACATGCTCCCACTTATACGATCGTGCTTTATTGTACCGAATTTCGAACTCGAAACCATACGGTTGTTAATCCGCGACTCTGCCTACTAGTATATCTTGGCCCCTATAAAAGGAAGAAGCTCAACTTTTCTCTTATACTTCTGCTTTATTTTATTTAAATTTATGTAAAACTTCAATACGATGAAATATATTTTTGTATAGTATATAGAAGCTCAGGGTACACCTATGGAAAGGAATTAAGCCATGCTCTGCTGTGGGATGCATGAGAAAGATAGGTTAGGGCAACCTATTGCGTATGCCAACACACATCTAACCAATTAAATACAGAAATCATCCAGCGCCTGGCAATTGAACATCATTCACGTGGTTCGGTTACAAGTAGCCAGCTACAGAACTTACGATAGAATGCGGGCTCATTAAAAATCTAAATTTAAGTCGGTTAAGATTGGCGTCAAAAATAAACTTTGCATCACATTTTATTGATTCAATAGAAGGATTGTAAATTTTCACATCCTTTACGTCTAAGCTAACTTGGACGGGCGCTGATGTTAAACGATTTGGGATTTCTAAAAAATGTAATCAAATTTAGTATGCAGCCGTGATTGCGAAGTAAAACCCAATGGGATTTTAGCTGCACATCTATGTATATGTGGTATATTACACATACTATACTCAGTGACAGGCTTTCTTGGCACAATAGGAATGTCCGATATTTGAGTGCAATGAGGCACTGCAACTTATAAATGTGATTAATTTGTTAACCCCACTTATATCTAATGATTTTTTGTCGTAATTAGCGTGAAATATTGAATATTTTGCCTTTTACGTGGAGCGTAGTAATTTCATTTAGAATCGCGCGCCAGCCAATAAGAGCCAACCAGCGTTTTCCGCGCACTCTCGATTCTTGTTGGCGACATTGGCAAATATTTAGTATTTACTTATCTTTCAGCTTATGTGCGTTGCATTTGTTGTTTGAATTTGAATCTACATTTGTGTATTTTGTGATTAATTGTGGAATTAACTCCGGATTCTACTAGAAGTTACGCTTTTACACCACACAATTAAGGCAGTGCTGTGAAAAGCTCTGCAAAGACAATCATTATGAATGTGTTTCAGAAATTGATCGAATGGTATCCCAACGATTCGCAGAAGGAAATTCTGGACAAAGCTTCGTGCTTGACCGGTGTTTCCGTTCGAAGTATACACCGGATGCAACAGGAATTTCTTATGAAAAGTTCCTTTTCAACCCTTGGGGGGGGGAGACCTGCGAGGAAAGGAAAAGCAACTCGTCTTACAAAACTTGATGAATTTACTTTGTCTGCCATTCGAAGGAAGGTGCATTTGTTTTTCAAAAGAAATGAAATTCCAGCAGCGGCAAAAGTATTCAATACAATCAACGAAGACGCCGACCTCCCAAACTTGACTCTTGCCACGAGACAAGGATTTATTTTATAAAGTTATTATATTTTTTATTCTATTAAAAGTTTGTAGTAATGTTAAACAATAATCATAAAAAAATATTTACCTATATTACTTACACAATTTGTTACAAATATAGTTCTAAAAATTAAAAGTTAAAAAAAATTATACGTTCTCTTCAATTTTATAAACTATTGTATTTTTTAATGATTAATATTTTTAGAATTCTTAAAATTTAAGATTGCTGTAATCTTGTGTACCCTCTAAATAAACAATCACATTAGCCATAAGAAGTATATTGATTAATATTGAATGAAAATAACTCAATATTGTGAAGCAGATATTGAGTAATGTTAAAAAAGAACATCGAGCAGTATCGTAAAGCTAATATTGAGCAATGACGTAAAACTCATAGAGCAATGTCAGAAAAAATATTTATCAATTTTAGTTATTATTAAAATTTTAATGTCGAAAACCGATATTTAGTATTATTGGCAGGTCATTTTTACGCTGGGCAATATTGATCGACATATCGCAACCCCGGCAAGAAAAGTGACAGTTCAAAATTGCAGCATTTTAGAAAAATCACAACTTTAAGGATACTATAAAACTTATATTAAAATATAAGTTTTCAGTAATTGAAGTACAAGCTCCTTTTAAATTTCAGGCAAGCATTTATTGCGGTAATTTCTATTATTTTCTTTCGAACAGTAATATAACACGCTGGGGCACACCTCATACATATTTTTCAATGACAACCTTTTAAAAATTTCATTTGCTACCTGGGATACTTATTTTTGAAAATTTTTAGGAAGCAATAATTTAAATAAATACTATTGCAAATTCAAAAAATATTTTTCGATATTATCTATTACTAACTGTATAAAAATGTCTTAAAACTACTATAATTGTGCTTTTCTTATATCAACTGACAGGCAAGCTGTCAAAATATTTACGTGCTAAATTTAAGGCCAAATTAGATTAATGCGCCAAGTTGGAAGCTTGTAAGTGTGACGTCTCCTCGAAACCTCTGCCTGCAACCCAACAAGAGACGGATCAATCACTTTATTCCTCCGCGAGGGCGGGGCGTCTGTGCCAAGAAACGTTGCAATCTAGTATAATAGGTTTTCTTTAATTCTAAATATTTATATTTGTTTTTATTGTGTGTCTACACTACATAAAATACTAATTATAAATTAGAATTAAATCCAACTATAATTTTCCTCACTACGAGGATAAGTTAACGAATTGAACTAAATGTTATTGAATTAAAACTTTTTGAAAATATTTTTTTCAACTTTGATTGATCAATTTTTTCTTAAAAAAAACCCTATTCATAAATGACTTCATGACTAATTAATATTTGTGTCTTTCAGGTTGACCAAATGCGGGATACACATAAACCCGGAAACGCTTTTCTAAATGACACTATCCAAAGACTATTCTGTCCTTTCTTTTTCAATAAAGCATTGATTTTTAAAATGTGACCTTTACTTAACACACGAAGTAAAAGTTTACAAAACCATCATAGCCTCAGCTCATAACAGGAGGTCTTAGAGTTTTGATTGGATTTGTTATACAACGTTAATTCTTTGCCACACGAAAGCTTATTAGACTTGGGTTTGCAGTTTTAAATGATAGACTTGGGTGGACGTATAAAGTTTATAAAAGAACGTATCTAAAAAGATTCCATTCAAAGCATACAAATTTAAATCTACATCTGTTAAATTTTCTAATCAGGAAGTTAGTTGGAACAAGAAATTTTTAAGACTGAAAGCACATTTCTATTAGACTAAATATAGTTGTCCTTAGTATTTCTTCTTCAGAAGGATGTTCTTATGTGGACTTCGAACGTGCCGTCAATTGTCTTGTTATTCAAATCTATATAAATAAGAATGGAGTGTTTGTTTGTACATTCAATATTTTCGACCCCTTTCAAGTTTTCTATCCGTTTTGGACCCTTCTGATGCCGAATCCGCCTTTTTCTCGTTTGGTGTCTGTCTGTCTGTCTGTCTGTATGTTGTGCCCTATACACGTCCACGCGGTTTAAGATATTTTCATGAAAATTTGCATACAGTGAGTACTTATCTTCATTTAGTGAGTGGCATTGGTTTCGAAAGTCTGTCTGTCCGTCTTTCTGTTCTATGCTCGATTTTGTGTTTGTGTGTTTGTGTAGACATCACATAAATTATATTCCAGATATTTGATTGCATTGTGTGTGTGTGTATTTTATTTTATACATTATCTATTAGTTTAGTGAATGCAATATTAAAAATTTCTTTATTGTTATATTTAGTTGAGTTTCATGCTAAAATACCTGAGTAAGTATACTTAAATCAACCATAATTTGATAGTTTTGGAAAAATTGGAATGTCTATTGAATATTACGATTAATTTGATTGCTTTACCAGTACTGTGCTGAAAAAGTAATTATTCTTCAAAAAATTATTTTTTTTAATGGAATTTAATCTCTGATACTTCATTTATTTCGAGTCTTATTTTTATTCTTTGCGCAATGAAAACGATTTCCGAATATTTGGGACAGACGATATTTTTCAATGAAACGAGAATGAACAAGATCGCGCGAGCAGTGATATTTTTTCTGGTTCTTTCGCTCTTAATTAATTTCACATTACTAAATTTTGTACACTTTTAGTTGTAAGTTGTGGCAACTGTGCGAGAACAAGAGATAAAATTGAATCACAAATTAATATCTTTAGAACAATTTTTTGCGACATCTTTTATTTTGTTTTACTTCGCTGTTTCCTGTTTTAAATATTTATTATTTTAATAAATGTGTTTTCCTTCTCATCACACGCAACAGCACCACAAAGTATTAGACTTAAAAATGTTAGGTAAGTCAGTATAAATTTTCAGTAAATTTTAAGTGGTTATGCCATTATTGAAAGAATAATGCCGTTATTTAAAGAATAATGCCGTTATTTAAAGAATAATAATGTTTATTAATCCAAACTGGAACTTTTTCCAACATTAAAAAATTCGTTGTAATAATGACAGGAGAAGATTGCAAAATTTCACAATGTCGCATACCGGAGGCAAGAGTGCCACAAGTAAAAAAATATTGTTTTGTTGACTATGAGTGCGAGAGCACTCGCCGTAAATCGTAATTTTAATTAATTGAGTTGCACATGAAAACAACTTAAGAAAGGGAATTCCAAATCTTCCTATAAATCGTCTTTTATAGTAGTAACCTTAGTATCACCTTTCGTCTTTTTGAGCTTTGTCATACAGCAATTGTGCGATGTATGTGAAATGTATTACATGAATGGATATGCATGTGTAGGATTTGTGTCCAAAGTAAGTTGTAGAAAATATAAAGATGGCGAAAGATGTTAAAATAAATTTTTATTCTACAAAAAACGTAAGTCATTATATATTTTGTTTATCTCTTCAATCTAGAATAAACCAATTCAAACCGAGTAAGGTCGGGTATTTTGCTAGTAAGAAATAAGTATGTCACACCAAAAAAATTCAAACGAATAAATTTCGAATTGCTACTTGAAAGTTGACTGAAATCAATTGAAGTAAAATTAATCGCATCTAAAACGGTGATAAACTTTATTTTAAGGTAACCCCGATATCTATCATGCGATAGTATTTTGATAGTATAAGTAAAACTCCGTTTTCCATCTGTCTCACTTGTTTACACTGAAAATCTCTCCCATATTGTCTTTTCTACATCACCTGAATGAGATTAGTTAACTGGGTTGGGTTTTATAGCACAAGGGTCATATTAGTCCAAGCTGCGTCAAGAAAATGGACTACAGAGTATGAGAAATCGAACCTACGCAGCCTACATCTCGCTTATGTGAGTGTAGGAACAAGGTTTTCTCTAAATCATATACTTTTGACAACGTTTGAGCTACATGTTCATAGATAGTTCCATTTGAAAGGTTCGGATTTTAATTATGCGACAGGATGCAACTTAGCTTTACTAAATAAAAAGTAAGATTAATATAAAAAAATTGTAACTTTTTTTTTAGAAAATAACATTTGTAATACATTCATTAACTAAACATGGTGACAAGGAACATCAACATGGTACAAGAAGAAATTAAAGTTAAATAAACCATGTGAATAAGCAGCAGTTAGTCACTCTGTAGGCTTTCATGTAGATCTCTTGCGAGACATCTTTGAAAAATTCGTAGCGAAAGTTAGAGGGCAAACTCCAGGGGAAGTGGAGTTCATTTCGTCTCTACCTCCACACTCGCAAACAAATAAGAGTGTCAGTATCGGGCCTCCAGGGTCTGGGAGTGTGTGGTAAAAATATGAATGGTTCGAATAGCAATATAATTTTTCCAATTCATTCAATTCTAATTAAAGGAGCATATAAAATTTCAAAAGGATACTAATCTAATGGTAGGAATCAATGTAATATTAAAAACGGATTTTATTCTTAGGAAATAAACAGAAGAATGTTTCCAAAAGATTATATTCCTCATTATGGACTAATAAAATCACTCTAAAATATTCTATCCAAGAAAAGGACATAGGATCGTTCCAAAGCATTCTTCTTCAAGGAAAGGACCAATAGAATCTTTCTAAAAGTAGAAACGGTGCGCGGATTCTCTAAGAAAGATGCTTTTATTTTATCATCAAGTGTGTTGTGGGGTAAAAGCAACATTACACTGCTTGACTATCATGGGGGGTTCAGAGGATTAACCATTTCAAGAAGGTGGAACCTCAAGGGTTGTGCATTCGAATATGCACCTTGCACGATAGCGTTAAAGGACCACAGTCCTTCCTATCAGATCTATCCTACATGTTGTTTTAAAATTTCTGTGCAAATCTCAGGGAAAGGTAGCTGACACACAGAAAACCGTACTCACAAAAGAATGCATGCCCATATTTTCAAGCCCCAACCCTCAAAAAATGTATCTGTATATTCACAAATCAATATTTTGAAAATTGTGTGACAATTTTTAATAACTTTCATTATTATTGTAAGTGGAAGGTAAAACAGTTTTGGAAAAATCCAGACTCGTTTGGTTGACCAAATATATATTTTTTAATCCATGGACGCACCAAGAGAGGGGGGGGGGGCTTAAGCTCATCAGACACGAAATTAGTTACTATATCCTTTTTAATTCATTTTCGCAACAACGGGAAAGGATGCTTAAGCCTCCAAATATCAGAAAAGTCAAATGTAACCTTCTGTAATATATAGGCGGGGTATAGGGTGTTTAAACTATCGAGACCCGCAAAAGAAATCCTGTTTTAAGGCAATATCCTTAAACCACGGGAGAACCTACTGGAGGAAGTATCCATACTTGAAAAAAACTAATTATTCCTCATCTGATTCAGCGAACTGTTCTTAATTTAAGATCCAAGCCATTTCTGGGCTCCCACACTGGCTTAATTTAGATAGACACTTTATTTTGGTATTCGTTGGATTGTTTCATTATACAGTAGATTAAGGAGGAAGAGGTCTGTGATGGTCATCATTTCGGAAAATAGAAAGAAACACATATAATTTGTAAAGGGAATCTAATTTGTTAAGGGCCGTTCTTCCTTAAGTTATATTTATTTAACAGGGACTCCTTTGATGGATTTTATAGTGATAGAATGCGTTTAGATGCTCAATATATTGATCTCCTCAATCAGTGAGATAGATTTAGACATGCCGTATTGCGGTTACCCAGATTTCTATTGTGTTGATATTCGCTTCAATTGAATTGACATGTTTACAGTTGTCAATGAAGTTAAAACGCGCCGTAAAGGAGAGTACGGTCAGTCAAATACAGTAATCATTACTCGTTTGGAGCTAAATCCAATACCCTTCAGTTCTGATTTAAGGTGTCGAGTGTGTTTCTAATATGATTACCTCTGAGTTCATTATGGCCAAAAATTTCTTTGTAATCCAGATCCGATTGGGACCTCTGTTGATTTACACCCCTCTGAAAAGAAGGATATTCGCAATTGTGTCTCATTAGCAGGCGGATCATAGGGTTTTTACCTTGTTCATGCTATGCACTGTTGCAAATACGTTATCATCTTTTTATGATTTGGAATATCTGTAATAAAATATGCAAATTCTATATCTAAAAACGAATATATATATATATATATATATATATATATTTTTTTTTGGGGGGGGGTCTACACATAATCTAAAGGAAACGGTTTTAATGTCTAAAAAATGACATAAACTGACATGAAATTTACAAAAACCTATTTTGGTACTGTTTGGTAGGCTACAATATCTTGAATTTTACTATTGTGAATGCCAACAGGCATAACGGGTCTGAGCTCCATCGAAATGAAATAATTTTGTTTTTGTTTCTTGATCTATATTGTTAACTAACACATTTCCAGAAGACCAGATAAAAACAGGTATTTGTGCAGAACTGCATTATTTCACACACTTTGATAAAGTACCGTAATTAGTTTGCGGTATTCTTGATGAAAATGTGATTGACGCTGGTGTTTATATAAAGGTATGTCTATTGTATTTAATATTTTATACATAAAATGTGTCATAACATTTTGTATTTTACTAATTAGAAACGTTTTCAAAAAATGGAATTCAAAATGTATACTTGAGAAGATAAAGTTGTTGTATCTCTACTATTATAAAAGGAAGTGTTTGTCTGTCTGTTTGTTTGTTTCTTGCCCGCGAAGTCCTGACGAATCTATGGTACCAACAGTAATGAGATTTGCACAGGTTTTGCGATTTTTTTGCAATTTTAGGGACGAGGCGAATTTTAAAATTCAATCTAGAACGTTTTAAAATGAATTTATAGTTTTTCTCACCATTCTTCATTCTACCGCGGTAATTCCGGTAAATGAAGAAACGTCAAAATTTAGACTTTTTGCTTCCACGTGTCACCTGGACGTCAGCCTGTGGAACAATGCTATATTTTTTACATCTCCGGGGAGAGAACGCATTCGAATGATTTTCGTTTGTTTTGAGATTCATTCATTTTGATTTCCTGCGAAACGGATTCTAGTGAAGCAAAAGATTAATAAAGTTATCACTGGCGTTCTTCAGTGTTTTTTTCTATCTCTGCAATCGTTAAAGGTAAAGTAAAAATTTTAACGAAATTTTTTGAAATAACGAAATTTTTTTTTTAATTTACGGAAAATTTTACAGTTGATATATATTTTATTCGTTTGATTTTCTTTTAATCTTTCATATTTTCGCAAGAGGTTGTGACGTCACGTGAACTTTCGCTTACCAAAAATAAACGGATTGCATTTTCTGCCTTTCGCGTTAAAATAAAAATAAAAACATATTTTAATTTTAACGAAGGAGAGCAAAAAAATAAAAACAGTTTGACTGGAATTAATAAGTTCTTTTTTCAAAAAATCAGAATCCTTAAAGACCGCTTGAAAATTTCAACGGATTTGAAATCTGATGAAAATTTTACACCAGATAAAAACCAAATAGCTCGGCGTTGCCCTTGGTGTTAGTTTACAAAGCAAACCAACACCGCATGTGCATGGGCAACACCGAGCTAGCCGCGCAGTGGCTATGAATATAAATGGTTAAATGATCAATGGAATACTTTGGAAGCAAAAGAACGAAGAAATTCTTCTGGATAGACATGGATAAATCTTCTTGGAGATAGATGGGTTTTCTATTCCATTCGATTGACAACCATTATACACACAAGAGGAACATCTTATTTGTCAATGGGACACAAATCTAAAGTATAGAAAGTTCAAGAGTTAGTGAATTTAAAGTATTACTGAAAAGTTTTATAGCAGGCACTTATTGAAAAGTTTATAACACAAGAAATTCTTAGCAAATGTTCAATTTAACGAATTTTTTAGAAAAATCTGGAATATATGGTACGGTATGGTTTAATTAGTCATAACGTATGATTAATTTAACATTCCGCATAACAATAGTCATTGTAAGTATATAGAAAACCTTTCAGAACCAAGGGCTTTCGATATATTAAGTTTTATAGGCATACTAGGGGGCCCGCCACCATATTTCACTTCGGTGCTAAACATACACGTAATGCTATACACAGTGTGACAATTGGGAAAAGACGTTAGCATGCGGACCTATTTGTTCTGATGTTTTTCCTAGTGCCTTATCGCCTGGAAGTGATATTCTGATAAAGACTAGTGAATGGGCAATCATCACTAGAAGAAGCATAAAATACTTGCCAATCTACTAGAGTGGTTTAAAAATAAAATTATCTACAAATAAAGTTATAGTTATAGAATAGTTCTAGTTATCTACAAATAAAGGTCACAAAACAAATGAGGATACAGGAGATTTTTAAATTTTTGATTGAGATCATCTTTAGAGCAGCGAGGAGACGGAGCAGTCAGGGTGTGACGTGTTGCCGAAAAAGAGCTCGTTAGACAGCGATACGATGAAGTTAAACAACGGTGTTAAAAAAAACTTACTGTCGAGAAAAGTCTGTAGTTTCCTCATGAACATTCGTTCATTTAATGTTCCCTGTACATATTGTGTAAATAGTTTTTCTATTCTTAATCGAGGCCTTTCAAGTTGCAATAAAAACTTGTAAAGGTATCCAGCAAAGTCCTTTATTACTGTACTCCAGTTTATTACTGTACAAAAATGAGTAAAATTGGAGATTAGGGCTTAGAAGAACAAAAAATTTTGTATACCTTATTTCATTTATCTCTACTATTATAAGAGGAAGTGTTTGTCTGTTTCTGGCCGCAAAATCCTGACGATTCTATGGCACTTAGAGCAATGAGATTTGGCACACAGGTAGTCCAAATATTTTGCAATTTTTGGTTCGCGTCGAATTTTAAAATTCAATCTAGAATATTTTAAAATGAATTTAATGAAATTTAATTATTATTGAATGCTACAGCATAGAAGAGATCACAGATTCTAAATTTATTATTTTAGTTTCCGCTTTGATTTTGCTCGGAGGAATAATTTCCCAGCCCGAAGATAAAAACAAAATCTTTAAACTGGAGTCAATTAGTTCTTTTTATATCTCCTAGACCGTTAGAAATTGAGTAAAAGTTTCAACGGATTTGAAATCTACGGAAAATTTTACTTTAGATCCTTACCTAAAATATGATTTCTTTGCATGAATAACTTTAAATTGAATATATCTTTTATGTTTTCGCACGAGTTTGTGACATCACGGTAACTTTCCCTTTCCAAAAATAAACAGATTGCATCTTTTCCTTTCGCGTTAAAAAAAAAAAAACAGATTACATTTCCTGCCCTCTTCGATTTCAGTGGAGAGCTAAAAATAAAAAACGTTTTGACAGGAATTGTTTAGTTCGCTTTCGTAAAAGCGGATTCGCTAAAGAAAGATTACAAATTTCAACGGATTAGAAATGTGCAGAAAATTTTACATCAGAATAATACCTTACACCACGTGCACGGGCAACGCCGGGCTAGCCATGCAATGGCTGGTTAAAATTATAAAATAAAAGATTAAAAAAGTTAGCGAGTTATTATTTGTAACTGATTCAGGTAAAATTTATATTTTATTTTTCTGATAAAGCGTGACATTTTCATCAGTCTCAGCTTTAAATTAGATTGAAATTAAATTCATGGAACTTCACAAAATAAAACACGATAAATTGGCATTTAAAATTTAATTAAACTATATTTACCCGAATTGTAAACAACTGCAATGAATTTGTAAGTACTTCCTTGTAAAACAAAAATTATTATCACAAGATCCGAAAAACTACACTATATTTGTTATTTGGGACAACCTAGAACCTGTGGCACATCCAAATGGGTTGTAATTCAGAGCAACACTACTGTGGAAGAGCATAAACGAATAGCATATGATCAGGGTGTCGTCGTCCTTTTCTTTTGCTTGTATTGGCAGATGAAACAACAGATAAATAGTATAAATCACGTGCCATTTTGTGTAAGGTTTTACGAAAATGATGTTGTGAAGAAGGAGTTTTCATAATTTCTAACTGTCACTGATGCGGGTCTTGCGAAGATAATCCAGAAAGGAATATCCGATTTGGGCCTCAATGCACAAAATCTTGTTGGGTAAGGTTATGATGGTGCTATTGCAATGAGTGAGGTAAATAAAGATGCTCAAGCTATATATATATATATATATATATATATATATATATATATATATATATATATATATATATATATATATATATATATATATATATATATATATATAGTTAAAAAAAGAAAGGTTCCTAAAACCCTATATGTTCACTGCAGTGCTCGTTGTCTAAACCTTGTTATTTCTAATGGTTGTGAAATGTTATCAATAACAAATTCTATGTGATCCATAGAAAAAGCTTACAACATTTTCACCTATTGCTAGAGACAAAGGGCTTTAGAAGTTGAAATTGAAGCTTTGCAATCCAATCCACGTAATCGAAAACTTAAAAGACTGAGCAACACGTTGGATTGATCGGCATGTCGTAGTTAACACATTTTGTTGATTGAACCTGTATTAATTACACGATGCATCATTTCAATATGGGATCTGTGTGTGTCTTTCTGTCTCACCAGAAGGTATAATAGTGTATATATATATATATATATATATATATATATATATATATATATATATATATATATATATATATATATATATATATATATATATATATATATATATATATATATATATATATATATATATACACACAATTTTTAGTGTCAAATTACGAATGGATGTAGACTGTATGTTGAATGATTCCTTATCCAGAACAAGTCGTAGCTTTCAGTCTTATTTGCCGTCATGTAGCAAAAAATGACAATAGAGTGACAAACCAAAAGTAAACTCAAACCCAGGTACGATTCGTAATTTCAACCGATATCAGGTCGTCGTAGCTCAGTAGTGCGCCCTCTGCGCAAGCAACCTGCAAATTGTAGGTGATGCAGGTTCGATTCCTCCTAAAGTGTATTATTATCTTCTGCATCAGTAAATATTTTCATGTGTGTATATGTTATTACTTGATGTTGTTTGTCCTTGCGCAGCTCGGTGGAATGTGTCCCATGCGCAATGGAAACCGAAACCCAATATCCACATGACATACCTTCAAATTGAGCGATAAGGATAAATGGCATGAAGTTTCATTTACATGCACCTTTTATTAGATTAGCAAGTCTATGGTAATATACCTCAATTAATAGAGGCAATCACAACCGTTGCTGAGTCGCTTCCTCAATCCATTGCTCCATGTGGAGATCATCAACAGAACACCGCGTTAGTTGCCACGAAAGGGACTCATCAATGCTCCCGGACACGGTCTTCAGCAATTGAGGGGCAAGCAGAAAGTTTCAAAACGTTCCTTAACGCAATCAGACATGTTGTTGTCGTCGTCGGGGGCAATTACCTGACGTCAGTGGCATGGGATTCTGTACGAACACTTATTGAGAACTTCCCGTTTAAGGAACGAAGAGGGTGACCTTTGAAAACATAAAAGCTCTTGCCTCGCTGACAGGCATACACTCTTCTTCACAGAACTCACGATGTGGTACGTTATCTGTCTCTTCGCGACTGTGGCCGTAGCCAGCCCAATCAGTCCCTCAGGTGAGAATATAAACTTTTCTCCCGTTTCATGGTTTTAAACGATGATGGGGCTATGTTTTTGTTTCTTTCAATGAAAGCGTTGTTTCTCGCTTTTTATGTAATGGAGAGTCCATGTGTGCTTTAAGTTTTGCATAACATATTGGTAACTTCGTGGTGGACTGTTAACGAGAGTCAACCACCTACCTTAAGTTAACCACCACCACTCAATAGTTAACTTCCAATCACAGTAACTCCTCGCTGGGTCGTCCTAAGATTTATTTTTTTGAGTAAACGTGACCCTGAGGTAACCCTTACATTTGTGATCTATCCTCTTCGTTTTACCCTCGTCTTACTTCTTAACTTTTTCCCTCCCTCGCTGATTACTTGACGTTGTCCGTCTAGTACGTGGCCCATGCAAATATGGCCCGTACAAATATGGCCCATGCGTTATGAAATCCAAAACAACCAGCCTCTTAAGATCATACATTTGATATGAGAGGGAGGACATTTGAGACTACGACAGATTTAATGTTCACCAGTCCCCATGTACACGCCGATCTCTGGTTGGATTGAGCTTCAAACTTGCAACCCTCCTGTTGCTAATCCACAACTTTTCCATCCGGGCTACCACGGCCCTATTTATTATTTGGAATTTTTATTGGCGCAGTGCTGAAAATCGTATTCGGTATTTAAGCCAATTGACGTTGCGTTATGATTACGTACAGGAAACACGTATCATTACAGAAACAATACAGCACCTATATTTACCTTGCCAGCATTTCATACAGCTCTTTTTATATTATCCTTCGATGAATTTTCAATTTGCAAACATCAGTTGAAATCTCAATCTGTTTCTACAATTGGAAATTTCATACACCATTTGACTCAAGAAGGTTTTCTTAAATAAAATTATAGTAGAAAGGATATTTGGTTATCTTTAAAGTGTGGGATAAGGAGTTTCTGTTTTCAAAAACATTCTACCGTAATTAGTATTATTTTAAAAGTTTTTTTAAATGCCAGTTCAACGACCTCTTTGGCCTTCGGCACTACACGGGGAGAACTGGCGGTTCTTTGTGAAGTAGCACTCAATGGGTGAGCCGCCATTAATTATAACAGAGGTAATCACTAATATCCATGCGCTTACAAATAGAGACATAAGGGGCAGACATACATCAAACAAATACAATGACTACTATATGAGTTGGTCAACTTGTTTTTTAAACGATTTAAGAAATGATTATTGTTACAAATTTTAGGAAATTTTAATGTCCCGTTCGTATTTTTATTTCAATACGTTTTTATCGCGACCCTCCCTATTTTTCTCCTTTTGATATGCAATTCTCTTGTCGCCTAGCCAGTGCGGCATTAGGGGTTACTACAGTTAGCATCCCAAGTTGAAACAAAGAAACTCTAATATGGTATAATTTTTAATGGGGTACTTTTCCAAGCTCGACTACAAGCCTCCTGGTTTTTGTATTTATAAAGGTGCGAGGATGACTTACCTCCTATATGACTTGATTTTGGTCTTGAAAATTTCTCATGCAGCAATCATTACAAATGTATGTTTCTATGAACTTTCAAGTTGATCTCCTGTAACCCCACATTCTATCAAAATACATGAATATGCATAATCCACTTACTGACCCCAAAAGTCATGATCTAAATAGGTTTGTTCGTAGGATATATGCTATATTCTGTGGTGCCCTATACCACTGCATCAAACTCAGATGAACACTGACGTTTCCGTATGTTTTAATACAGTTATCTTTTTTGTTGTTGTTCTAGGGATCGGTGTAGAACTAGCGAATAAAAGTTTGTGTATTTGACGATTCCGATTTTGGAGTTAATAAATGTTTCAAGTCATTACTCCAATTTGTGGTAGAACACTCGTGTGTGATTTGTTTAGTAAAGAAAAAATATTAACCTCTCCAACCTTTTCACTGTTTCCGATGTTATGATTCACTCATGAAAAATTCCAGAAGATATTTTTGTGTGTGTTGAAGACTTGATCGCGGATTTGTCGGCGCTACAAGCCGATAGATGAGTCGATAATATGTTTTGTAGTAGAAACAAAAGTATGGGTGATAGATTGGGAGTTGGAAATGTTTTAACAGAGATTTGATTAAAACCATAGACAAAACTTAAGCATCATACTAAAACCTCGAAAGAAAACCAAAACGTTTTCTAATAATCTCAAAAAAACAAACAAAATGTTTCCTGAAATTTTGAAAATGACCCTTAAATCTAAAATATTGGAATATGATCTTAAAAACTCCACTTTTAGAATCAGAAGTTTGTAAAAGAATATCTGTCTATATGGGAATTGTCTTCATAGTACTAAAAAATGACGTGTCAATAAAATCCGGGCCCTTTTAACGACTTAATGGGACCGGTGCAGTCCTATCTCCGTAATGTTAAAAAGCTCAAATTTTAAGGAACATTTTCTCAGAATCTTTTATGTATATTGATTGAAATTTTTTTAATACAGGTTATGAATACACTTTTAAACACTTAACACGAGGATTTTTAAAAGACTTAAAATTCGAAGATTATAGGTTTTTTTCTTCAACTTTTATTTTGAAAAAGGACTAATTTTTATTCTTTTCAACATTTAAAATTAACTTTTCTGAGCAGATAGAAAAAAATGCTTGTGTTAAATATGTTACAGGGTATGTTACACTTTTAAACCAATTTTTTTTTAATATTTACTTGAAGAGACTTTGCAAAAATGTTCCTTTACGATGTTTCTTTTATGAAAAAAATACACATTTTGTGATAGTGAAGTTTAAAGCATACAATTGAACGTATTTCAGGTACGTACAGGTATTTTTCAAAATTATTTAAAATACTTTTGCTGTATGTATTTCCATAAATAAAATATCATTTTAAACAGAATTGAACAAATATTTATTTAAATTTATATTAAAAAAAATCAAAATTTTGTATATTGATCCCTTTAATTATCAAAATCATGGTACAAAAATCTACTCAGTTTACAATTTTATGGACTAACATACTTTACAAAACATTATTATTCTTATTTTATTAGTAGTGCCGTGTCTCTGAATGTGATCTTTTCACAGAAAGCAGCGTCGTGATCAAGTCGGAGAGCGAACTAAGAAAGGTACTCTTTTATGACTACGACAAGCTGGTGCGACCTGTGAAAAATCCTCTCAACTCTGTGAAGCTTCAGGTTTCCCTCTCTCCCCTTGCAATCAGAGAGGTGGTAAGTACATTTTCGCATTCCTCTTTTCCCAGTTTGTATTGGCACGTGCATACAGAAAATAATTCTCGTGGGGATCAATCTTTATTTCCATTTGAATCAAAAGACCGTTTAACCAAAGGAACATTAGGTAAACCTCTATTTTTTACTGTTTTTGGATATATCTACGTACATCTGCCTACATTACATCCTCTCTCCCTTGGATCATTTTATATGTAGTATTGTTATATGTGACTGCACATTTTTTTTACAAATCTCCAAGCTAGCGACAGCTAGACAAATTCCATAAGGTTAAAAACACGCAAAAAATCCAAAACTCTCAAGGGCTCCTTGGTCAGATCTTCCCAGGAAAGTTGAAGGCAGTCCAAAATGTGGTCTGGTGAGGCCATTTCTGTAGCACATTTTCCGCAAATTGGAAAAATATTGAGTTTTCTATGAAAAGTAAGGGTCTTCAGATGACCGCTGGCGAATCTGGACAAAGCCGTCTGATCCCTTCGGTCACAGGTGAGGCCAAGAGAACCTCCAGGGCTCTTTCTCCTGTACGAATCCTTTGCTGGAGGAATTAGCCATTTCAATTTAGCCCTGTTTTTCTTGATCGAGTAGGCTTCCGGGAAAGTCCAGACCGGGAAGGGTGCTGGGGCCTCGGAGCCTTCCTTTGCTAGGCAATCGGATATTTACATGTGAGGGGATCCATTGCAGGTGAACTGTTCGGGATATGGATATCTGTTTCAGTATGTTAAGAATAGAAACACCAGTCCTGTCTCCCACAGTACTCCAGTTACTTATATGTTGGATTGAGCTCTTACTGTCCGATGGTATCCAGACCTCACCTGAGCTCCTTTCCGCTATTATAGCCCTCAGTCCTGCTTCAATGGCAATCAGTTCGCTTCTGAAGACAGAACAATGGTCTGGATTTTTAATTGCAATTTTTTGCTCTCCTTTCGGGGTCCTGACAAATACACCACTTCTGGATTGGTTATTTTCGCCTTTGCTACCATCTGTGTAAATCTTGGTTGCGTCTTGTGGGATCCCATTAATAACTACAAGTGCGAGTTGTATAAGATGTTCGTGTACACTTGAATTCTTGGACACCGGAGAAAGCATTTCAGTGTGAAATATACATCTGTTAATCCTACAGAGGGATCAATTCCCATACTAAGTGAGTGGCTCTCCACGTTTTTATCAATTAATTCCATGGATGTCGCCAGACTTAACGGGCTGTTCTTCTTTAGCCTTTAGTTATTATGCCATTTCAGAATGAGCTCCGCAGTACGATTTTGGGTGCCGTAACTAATAAGTTTGCTATAATATTTTGCTAGGTTTGCCTCCCTTCTCATGCTTAAAGGTTGAAGATCCGCTTCATAAAGCACTACATCGTTCGGGCAACTGTTTTTCAATTCAATTATGATGCGGGCAGCGCTCAATTGTGCTGTTTCCAATTTCTGAAGATTTGACTGTGAGGTACTGGAGTATATAGGAAATCCGTACTCTAAAATAGGTCTTATAAGCGAAATGTACGTAGTTCTAATGGTGTCAGCGCGGGCACCCCAGTCTCGCCCAGAGATGTATTTTAATAAATTCAATCTTTTCCTACTTTTAAGAACAAGGCTCTCTATATGCTTATTACGCGTGAATTCATGGTCGAGAACGAAGCCTAAGTATTTTGGGTGCTTCACATAGGAGAGGAGCTGACCTCCGAAACTAACCCGTGGGTGATAGTTGTAGAGTGTTCTATTCGTGGTAAAGAAACTAACATTTGATTTAAGAGGATTAAAGTTTAATTTATGAAGTTCGGCAAACCTCCACAAGTCACTTAGGGTTGAATTCAAATTTGCTTCTGTTTTCTTAATGTCAGGGCCAGAGCTCCAGAGAATAATATCGTCAGCAAACAGTCCAGTCTCGCAATTCCGAGTAACCAGCTTCTCAACGCCTGACAAGTACATTGAAAATAAGGTCGGACTCAGGACAGATCCCTGAGGAACACCCTGATTCAGCTTGAAGCTCTTAGATAGGACTTTATTATACTTTACTCTTATGACTCTGTTTCTCAAGAAGTCGTAAATCCAGGTCAAGGCCCTGCCGCAAATTTTAAAGTCATCATGCAGTTTAACAATTAATTTTTGCTTCCATACCCTATCAAAGGCTTTTGATAAATCCAAGAAGGCCGCTACTGTATGATTCGTGGGTTTGAGGTTCTGAGCATCTCTGACCCTTTGGGAGAAGTACAAAACCTGGTCAGTAGTATAGTGTCCTCTTTTAAAGCCATATTGTTCCTTTGGCAGGAGGTCTCTTAAGTCTAAGTAATGTTTTAACCTGGTAAGGACCATTTTTCCATTACTTTACACGTAATGCAAGTCAGGGCAATTGGTCTATAACTTTCCGGGGAGCTGGCTTCCTTACCAGGTTTGCAAAAAGGAATGATGATAGCACTTCTCCAATCGCGAGGTAGTCTTCCAAGGCACCATGATCGGTTAAAAATAGCTAGTAGTTGTTTTCTGCCTGCCTGTCCTAAATTATCTAACATTTGACCATGTATTCCATCCGGTCCAGGCGATTTAGTTAAATAAAGTGATGCCAAGGCTAGATGTAATTCTTGCAGTGTGAATAAATTAGTGAAAGTGGATACGTTTGAATTCGTAGTACTACATCCATGTACCAAATTTCTAGCTCTTTTTGCGACCTGCTTCTCTTGAGCACTTAAGTCCAATGAACTTGTCTTTTGATACAAAGCTCCAAGCAGGTCAGCGGCAGATCTGTCGTCGTGGGTAAAGTCACCATTTGGATCTAATATAATATTACATTTTACTGTTTGTTCTTGTTCACGATTAATACCTCTGGCATTGTTCCAAAGTTTTCTGTCAGGGGTCCTAGCATCCATCTTTTCACAAATGTCATTCCATCCTTTCCTTGGTCCGAATATATAAGTTTTATCTCTGCATTTATTTTATTGAGCTCCACTCTATGATTTGTGTCGTTTGAGGTTGTCATATCGAGTTCAATCTGTCATCTCTTTTATAAAAATGGCTTAAGAAGCGGAGATTTGTGCATCAAGTTAGGAATATGGCGCTTGACATAGCCTCTAGGAATATGCTTTCTTGCAGTACTGATAATTAATTTCTTAAAGGGAGGACCATTCGGTCTCTAGTTCGGCAGGCGTAGGTAATTTAACCACGTTTTTCTCTATATCCATCTCATAGGATTTCCAATTAGCTTTAGAGAAGTTCCAATATTTCTCTCTATACAAAGAGGTCAGATGCTTTCTTTTAACTTCAATCAGTATAGGACGATGATCGCTACCAATATTGCCTAGGACCGACCAGTTACAGATCGGATATAAGTCTGGAGTGACCAGGGAGACGTCCAATGCCTCAGAAGTTCCGTAGCTAAAAGAGGAATCAGTAGGTGTACCATCATTAAGACTACACATTCAACGACCAATCGAAAGCCAAGAAAAACCGGCAAAGACTTTATTGGCCCCTTTTTTAAGAATTTCTCAACCATACAAAAGCTTCTGTATAAACTCAGAACACAGTAATACAGCAAGGAATATCATCGGAGATAGAAGCCTCTCGCTCATGTTCTCCAGTCATTTCAAACACCCGTCTACTTACATTTCACCTATGTTTTAAGAGGAACTTCGATTCACTCACTATTTTTAGGGTTTTGATACATTTAGAATACTTTTGGGACTGGGAGGGCTCGATGTGCTCACATCCTTTCAATATGTCCTTAGTCAATCAGGTCTAGACAAGTGATTTTTCTCGTACATTCCATCCTTGCCAATCAGGCTGTCACCTAGCCACATAGATGTAAGGATTCTTCGCTTACTATAACAGCTGATCAAATTGCTGTAACACTAAATGAGTCTTGTTTACAAATTATTTCAGACCTATCACGATTCTTCGCCAATTGTTAACAAAACTTCGTTTTGCACAGATTAAGCTAACTTCCATTTATTTTTGTAACTTAAATCCGATTGACAGATCCTCACCCCCTAAATACGACACCGACAAGGTCCTGCAGAGTGGGAGAACTACATGAAAATTCTTAGAGTCAAAAGTGTCCTTTTATGTGTTCAGCACCACAGGTCCTGCTGAATCACTGATGCATCTTGAGACGATTGCATAAAATGCAATACATGTGAGGTTTCCAAGAATGCTCATAATCAATAATTATACCTAATTACTTAATCTCATTTACGACCTTAGTAGTAACTCCATGCATTTTAAAAATGGGGCTCCTACTCAGATGTGCGCTCTTGACTAAAAAGGTGGATAACGTTTTCTCTTAAGGCACTTCAAATTATAAATTAAGGTTTTATTAAGTTTAAGAATAAAGTTGGAATGTATCATTCCAGAATATAGCGTGTACTTCACGAGGAGAGCAGTATCTGGTCGTCCGTATAAGTCCAGAGGAAGTGATTGGACTTAAGGTTGCCTAAAACTTATCATAAAATATGATTTTTTGAGATCTGATCTTGGTATCTCCCGTTTAAATCACTACGCTACGCTACTAAAAACACACTAAAAGGTATTTTCCATGTTTATAACTGTATAAAGGAAAAAAAAAAGAAACATTTATACATTTGTTCTTGCGATACATATTTTAATTTCATGAGATCTAGAATGTGGACTGTAGTCTTTCAATATCTTGTCATCAAAGTTCGCCTAAACATGATAAATCAGTGGTTATACTTATTGTGTTTATTAACTCTTTTCAGGATGAGAAGAATCAAGTTCTCGTTCTTGACAGTTGGGTAATGCTGGTAAGAATGCTCTTTAGTATATAAAGCATGTTATGTTTAGTTCAAAATTATATTGAAATTATTTTAAATTTCATATTGAAGTAAAATTACTTTACAAATTACATACATTTTTACTCAAATAATAAATCACAATAAATAAATACTCCTTCATGCCATTTTTGTGGAATTTCAAGTCTTATGTAAGAAATAATTTTTAATTACTACTCAGCTGTTTAGGAACGGATATCTGCGAAACACGTTTTCATAAATAGTAAGTACAAATTAGAGACTTAATTTTTATTATGCTTAATTAAATTTTTAGGTTCAAGTACAGGCATTTTGGGTCTAGTAGTCGACAGATAAGTTATTTCTAATGCTTTTTATGATAAAAGATCAAACGTAAATGAAATTATGACTCGAAAATGTCTCAACTAAACTTGGATTTAATCTTAGGACAAAACAAGAACATACAAAAACTCGAAAAGTGACCAAACAATCCCTGACCCTGACAATCTTGACAATAACAATTCTCTAAAGATATCAAAAATGACCTAAAAATCAAAACTACCGAAAACAAATCGGTAAGTTCGTCGTGAACAAAAACTGAAGCTTTGACGTAAGTACTCGGGCCTGGTGTTGGAATGAATGAAGTAGACAGGAATTTTGAACAATTGTTGAATATGAATATTCAACAATTAATTTACGGTTTCAACAAATAAATTGCAATTTGATATTGATTGCTGTTTCATATTAATTGTAGCTTAGCTCATTAGCTTTCGAATGACACCTCTTTCTCAGTCCTCACTTCTAGCAATCCAAAGTTACAGTACTCCAAAGCTCGCCGAACACAGTAGAATTTCAATATATTATGGACCCCCTCCCTATACCCAGAGATTGCGAATGCAATTTCCATGGAAACGGATATTCTCTAAAAGCTTGTTTTTGCCAATGCCCGGGCAAATCGGCACTACAAGGGAGGATTTATGAACCACACAGTGTTACCTTGGGTGGGTTTTACGTTACACCTCACTTGCATCCGCACATTTTAGATCAATTCATTTATAAAGAGGTCACACATTTATTCTAGACGACAAACATCCATGCCTTAGCACCGGATTTGAACCAGGAACAATTCGATTCGGAAGCCAGCACACACCAGACTGATTGGTTTGCAATTTTCTTCAAAGTGATAGAAAAGTCGTGTCGTTAAAATCCGGGCTTCGCTCATAAAGATCGTCACGCAAGAGCAAAAAACTCGAGTCTCGATAGTTAGTGATATCCACTGTTCGTTACTAGAAGAAGAGTATGACTGAGTTGCTATCACTTCCTGACATGTGTGTTTTTCATTCAGAAATGGAAAGATGACGCTTTTGTTTGGGATCCACTGCAGTTCGGCAACATCACTACTTTAAGTGTGCCATCGAGTGAAATCTGGAAACCCGACCTGGCCGTCTACACCGCGTAAGTACACGACTTAAGGAGTTTAGTGTCATCTTTACGATACGTTCAGATCTTTGTGAGTGAGTGTATTGTAATTGTTCTTTCAGCACTCCTGATACGACTCTGTTCCCGACAAGCCCCACTCGGGTACTCTTGTACCACTACAACGATGTGTTTTGGGCGCCTATGTACACCATCAGCAGTCGCTGCCCTATGGCCCGGAGGGGTGACAGGAACACGCTCCTGTGTAACATCAAGATGGGCTCCTGGACCTACAGCGGACCCCTACTCGACTTACAGCTCTTTTCCCGAGAGGTAGGCACACTATTGTCCTGGCTTAGTTTCATCCCAGATATTTTACATAGCAGTAATCATGTAATGTCTGTCTACTATGTGAATTATTTCTGTCACTTGTTCGAACAAATGGGCCTTATCCTATTTTCCATATGAGAAACGTGAAGAATAGCATTCAAGTTTGTCAAATTGATATGCTTAGTGACAGACTGGAAACATATTTGTTTATTTGCCTTGTTGCTAAGATATATACTCATAAAATACCTTCTTTTACTGTCAAACATTCGCCAAAACCAAGATGAAAAATTAAGTTATCACTACAGTCCTACTCAGCTATCCCTGTAGCGACCAACGCCACACAGAGGACATTGCGGTGAAAGCAGTTCTCATGGGGTACAGACATTACGGATAATATAGCCATAGGTAATTATTCGTTCCGTTAACCTAAACCACTGCTATCGCTTCCAACACCGAGCAATAAATTTAGAATTGGGGAGCTAAATACACTGAATAGGTTACTGAATTGTTTACTTAGACATGTCGCTTAATTTAATGAATCTCTAAAACCCGGCCCACGGAAATACAAACGAACTAAGAACCGCACAGTATTGCAAGTTGTTTAATTCTAGCAAACTCATGCAAAAGCACTGCTTAACATTTTATTCTATATATTTTCAACACAATATACTACAATATATTTTCACAGGAGACCAGATACAGGAATTTCTGGTAGCATGATACCGGCAACCATAGAAAGTGGACTCGGAAAATGAGGAATGTTTTTCTACACTGTAATGCGTAATTGTTTCTCATTTAAAAAATTATAAATATTTCCATTGCGGTTTTACAACCGTGGCGATTCAAAAATGCTGTGCCTCCAATTTGCCCAATGTATGGTTAACGGCTATGCTGCATGGTACGTATGCAGTACTGGACACCAACTAATGCAAGAAAACAGTAAGAAAGTACGCAAGTAACAGTTAACCGAGTGATCATATCGTTAATAAATGCTTTTAAGTATCGCACGCTTATACAGGGTGGTCAGACCACACACTATTAGCTAACGATTCCTTGTCGTAAACCAACATGAAAAAGAGTTGTCCGTTTTTTGATTGGATGTGACATTCCGGGATATTCGCGTTGAAAGTTTACGAGTTCCTTTTCGTTGAATCTAACTTACTATCAACTTATAACATCTAAGAAAAGAGTCTTTCTGTGCAGGTGGACCTGAGTTATTTCCAAGATATCCATCCGGAATGGAAACTACAGGGCGTCGAGTCCAGCCGAGAAGCCAAGCACTACCCCTGTTGTGTCGAAGAATACCCGCTGCTCCACTTCAATGTGACGCTCAAGAGGAGGGAGGGAATGCGGAACACCAACAAGAACGAAGTTTGGCCATCGCTGATATAACCCTGAGTAAGTACAACAGATGATCTTGGTTCGAAGTTGTCTTACTTTGAAACAACAGACAGCAGCATATCTTCATACATGTGAATGGTTCAAAAAAAATTAAATTAAGTTGTGTATACAATCAGAATTTATTGGGCGGCAACTCACAGCACTATTCAGATTCCATGGAATATGGAATCATGCCCAAGTAGTATAATGGAGAATGAGAAGTATTATATGTGGTGGCTGTGTCTCACTCCGTTTAAACTTCTTAAGAAGAGCACGTCAATGCACTAGCCGTCAAGCCACATATTTCGACCATGAATTCAAGAAAGGTAGCGTTCTCCCTTCTGGATACGTCTATTTTAAAATCGAAGGCCAGCACGATGGATATATCGTGGCACTTCTGTGGCAAGAAAGTGATTGATATTGCCGATGTTCGCATGTGCAAAGTGAAGTAATTAATTGATCAGGAGGTATTGTAAAGATGTACTTGGTATCCTCGTCTTCGGCACCCTGCTGCAATATCCCACTCGATCAAGATGCCAGGTTGGTCGTTGATACAGTCACGTCCAGAGTTCCGTGCTGTACGATGATGTCTGTCGTGTAAGAAGTCAATATCTGTTACTCTGAAGGTTGCCTGACTTCATTTTGCACTGTACACAGCCAAGTTCTCCCAGACACGCTGATCACGCTTTCATTCAATCGGTGGTGCTTTGGCTGGTGTCTTTTGAATTCCAGAGAGTTGGACCTGATAACTAAGTGTAGATACATGTCCGACAGCAAGGTTCTCTACCTACGAAGTGAGGTGCTTCCCGCAACACTATGGCATATGGTTCAAAGGTTGTGACACCTAATGGGACGCATAGCAACTCGATATTGAACTACATGTGGGATATTTTCTGAACGTTACCAGCTTGCTCAGGTTCAATCGTCAGCACAATATTTCATTTCATGCTTTGTTTCTTCCTCTATCGAACGGTATATGCACTTCTTCTTTGAGTCTTTTCATTTGCGAGTAGGAGTGGAGAGAGGGAGTTGCACTATTTTCATGAATTAGCTGTTGTTGACATTACCGCGTTTTGAAATATGGATCAATGTTGAAGGGCCTTGTAGCAAAGATTCTCTTTCCGTAGGTGCTTGAACATTCCTGCATATCTGGCAATGAAACAGTTGGTCTACTTGATGCTTTGGTACTCCAAACACAAGTAATTTTTCATTCATCACTATTGACAACATCTATTGAGCTTAAGAAGGACTTTAAAACAAGGTTCTTGCTAGGGTTTAAAGCTAACGGTTGGACTGCTAAATGACAATATTTCTGACATCCCCACTATCACCCGGAGTTGTTTATTACTGTTGAAGGCCCGATTCCGCACATTTTTTCGAATCTTAAGGAAGGAAAGGATCCTATTACAACACCTCGTCATTTTAAAACCATTGTCAGTTGACGAGGTTAACACATGAACTGGCACCTCACGCTCTAAGCTTCTACACCAGCCCATCTTGGGAATTTTTTGAGATAATGACAGATATAACATGCTCACACTTACACGACGGTGTTTGGAAGTATCGAGTTTCGAACTAGAAACCATACGGTTGTTAATCTGTGACTCTGCCTACTGGGATATCTTGGCCCCTTTAAAAGGAAGAAGTTCAACTTTTCTCGTATATTTCTGCTTTATTTTATTTAAATTTATGTAAAACTTCAATACGATAGAATATGTTTGTATAGTATATGGAAGCTCAGGGTACACATATGAAAAGGACTAAGGCCATGCTCTGTGGGATGCATGAGAAAGATAGGTTATGGCAACCTATTGCGTATACCAAACACATCTAACCAATTAAATACAGAAATCATCCAGCGCCTGGCGATTGGGCATCATTCACGTGGTTCGATTACAAGTAGCCAGCTACAGAGCTTACGATAGAATGCGGGCTCATTAAAAATCTGAATTTAAGTCGGTTAAGAATAAGAATGATAAAAAAACTTTGCATCACATTTTATTGATTCAATGGAAGGCTTCTAAATGTTCCCATCCTTTACGTCTAGGCTAACTTAGACGGGCGCTGACGTTAAATGAATTGGGATTTCTAAAATAATTTAATCAAATTTAGTATGCAGCCTTGATTGCGAAGTAAAACCCAATGGGATTTTAGCTGCACATCTATATGCATGTGGGCCGACTAACCGGTATAGTGGTTACGGTGTTAGCCTCTAGATCGGAAGGTTCCTGGTTCGAATCCGGGTTCGGGCATGGATGTTTGTAAACGTATGGTGTAGAGGCGGCTGGTGCACCTTAAATCTGTCGTGGCCGAAAGTCCTCACGTTGGGTTGGCGTGGAAGTTTGGAGTGTGGGGTGCCAGCTCAGGTGTTGCTTCGTCATCTGACCGTGGTTCAAAATCACGAGGTGTCGTCCTCGGATCTTTCCCGTAAGGGACTGATCCCGGACCGTCGTCAATAGCCCGTTGTGTAGCTCTAGTACGACGTTAACTAAAAATTACCATTACCTATATGTATGTGGTATATTTTACACATACTAATAGGTTTTCTTTAATTCTAAATATTTATATGTATATATTGTGTGTCTACACTACATAAAATACTAAATATAAATTAGAATTAAATCCAACTATAATTTTCCTCACTACGGGGAATAAGTTAACGAATTGAACTAAATGTTATTGAATTAAAACTTTTTGAAAATATTCTTTTCAACTTTGATTGATCAATTTTTTCTTTTAAACAACCTTATTCAAAAATGACTTCATGACTAATTAATATTTGTGTCTTTCAGGTTGACCGAATGCGGGATACACATAAACCCGGAAACGCTTTTCTAAATGACACTATCCAAAGACTATTCTGTCCTTTCTTTTTCAATAAAGCATTGATTTTTAAAATGTGACCTTAATTTAACACACCAAGTAAAAGTTTACAAAACCGTCATAGCCTCAGCTCATAACAGGAGGTCTTAGAGTTTTGATTGGATTTGTTTTACAACGTTAATTCTTTGCCACACGAAAGTTTATTAGACTTGGGTTTGCAGTTTTAAATGATAGACTTGGGTGTATGTATAAAGTTTATAAAAGAACGAATCTAAAAAGATTCCATTCAAAGCATACAAATTTAAATCTACATCTGTTAAATTTTCTAATCAGGAAGTTATTTGGAACAAGGAATTTTTGAGACTGAAAGCACTTTTCTTTTAGACTAAATATAGTTGTCCTTAGTATTTCTTCATCAGAAGGATGCTCTTATGTGGACTTCGAACGTGATGTCAATTGGCTTGTTATTCAAATAAGAAATGAGTATATCACACCAATAAAAATTCAAACGAATAAATTTCGAATTGTTACTTGAAAGTTGACTGAAATTTATTGAAGTAAAATTAATCGCATCTAAAACGGTGATAAACTTTATTTTAAGGTAACCCCGATATGTATCATGCGAGAGTATTTTGATAGTGTAAGTAAAACTCCGTTTTCCATCTGTCTCACTTGTTTACACTGAAAATCTCTCCCATATTGTCTTTTCTACATCACCTGAATGAGATTGGTTGACTGGGTTGGGTTTAATAGCACAAGGGTCATATTTATCCAAGCTGCGCCAAGAAATAGAACAGCGCCAAGAAAATGGACTACAGATAACGAAAGCTTTCCTGTGTGTGACAATGAAGAGAGAGACAACCCGGAAGAAAACCTACGCAGCCTACATCTCGCTTATGTGAGTGTAGGAACAAGGTTTTCTCTAAATCATATACTTTTGACAACGTTTGAGATACATGTTCATAGATAGTTCCATTTGAAAGGTTCGGATTTTGATTATGCGACAGGATGCAACTTAGCTTTACTAAAAGAAACGTAAGATTAATATAAAAAATTGTAACTTTTTTTTAGAAAATAACATTTGTAGTACATTCATTAACTAAACACAACACAAAAACATGGTGACAAGGAACATCAACATGGTACAAGAAGAAATTAAAGTAAAAAAAAAAACATGTGAATAAGCAGCAGTTAGTCACTCTGTAGGCTTTCATGTAGATCTCTTGCGAGACATCTTTGAAAAATGCGTAGCGAAAGTTAGAGGGCAAACTCCAGGGGAAGTGGAGTTCATTTCGTCTCTACCTCCACACTCGCAAACAAAAAAGAGTGTCAGTATCGGGCCTCCAGGGTCTGGGAGTGTGTGGTAAAAATATGAATGGTTCGAATAGCAATATAATTTTTCCAATTCATTCAATTCTAATTAAAGGAGCATATAAAATTTCAAAAGGATACTAATCTAATGGTAGGAATCAATCTAATATTACCAACGGATTTTATTCTTAGGAAATAAACAGAAGAATGTTTCCAAAAGATTCTATTCCTCATTATGGACTAATAAAATCACTCTAAAGTATTCTATCCAAGAAAAGGACATAGGATCGTTCCAAAGCATTCTTCTTCAAGGAAAGGACCAATAGAATCTTTCTAAAAGTGGAAACGGTGCGCGGATTCTCTAAGAAAGATGCTTTTATTTTATCATCAAGTGTGTTGTGGGGTAAAAGCAACATTACATTGCTTGACTATCACGGGAGGTTCAGAGGATTAACCATTTCAAGAAGGTGGAACCTCAAGGGTTGTGCATTCGAATATGCACCTTGCACGATAGCGTTAAAGGACCACAGTCCTTCCTATCAGATCTATCCTACATGTTGTTTTAAAATTTCTGTGCAAATCTTAGGGAAAGGTAGGGGACACACAGAAAACCGTACTCACAAAAGAATGCATGCCCATATTTTCAAGACCCAGCCCTCAAAAAATTTATCTGTATATTCACGAATCAATATTTTGAAAATTGTGTGACAATTTTTAATAACTTTCATTATTATTGTAAGTGGAAGGTTAAACAGTTTTGGAAAAATCCAGACTCGTTTGTTTGACCAAATATATATTTTTTAATCCATGGACGCACCAAGAGAGGGTGGGGGCTTAAGCTCATCAGACACGAAATTAGTTACTATATCCTTTTTAATTCATGTACGCATCTACGGGAAAGGATGCTTAAGCCTCCGAATATCAGAAAAGTCAAATATAACCTTCTGTAATATATAGGCGGGGTATAGGGTGTTTAAACTACCGAGACTCGGAATATAAATCCTTTTTAAGGCAATATCCTTAAATCATGGGAGTACCTACTGGAGGAAGCACCCATACTTGAAAAAAAACTAATTATTTCTCGTCTGATTCATCGATCTGTTCTTAATTTAAGATCTAAGCCATTTCTGGGCTCACACTGGTTTAATTTAGATAGACACTTTATTTTGGTATTCGTTGGATCGTTTCATTATACAGTAAGTTAAGGAGGTAGAGGTCTACGTTTGGTAACCGACGGGAACGGATTGTGATGGTCATCATTTCGGAAAATAGAAAGAAACGTACATAATTTGTAAAGATAATCTCTATAAGGGCCGTTCTTCTTTAAGTTATATTTATTTACCAGGGACTCCTTTGATGGATTTATAGTGATAGAAGGCGTTTAGATGCTCAATATCTTGATCTCCTCAATCAGTGAGGCAGATTTAGACATTCCGTTTTGCGGTAACCCAGTTTTCTGTTGTGTTGATGGGGTCGCTACAATTGAATTGACATGTTTACAGTTGCCAATGTAGTTGAAACGCGCTGTTAAGGAGAGTACGGTCAGTCAAATACAGTAATCATTACTCGTTTGGAGATAAGTCCAATACCCTTCAGTTCTGATTTAAGGTGTCGAGTGTGATTCTGTTATGATTACCACTGAGTTCATTATGGCCAAAAATTTCTTTGTAATCCAGATCCGATTGGGACCTCTGTTGATTTACACCCCTGTGAAAAGAAGGATATTTGCAATTGTGTCACTAGCAGGCGGATCATAGGGTTTTTACCTTGTTCATGCTATGCACTGTTGCAAATACGTTATCATCTTTTTATGATTTGGAATATCTGTAATAAAATATGCAAATTCTATATCTAAAAACGAATTTTTTTTTTTTTTTTTTTTTGGGGGGGGGGGGTCTACACATAATCTAAAGGAAACGGTTTTAATGTCTAAAAAATGACATAAACTGACCTGAAATTTACAAAAACCTATTTTGGTACTGTTTGGTAGGCTACAATATCTTGAATTTTACTATTGTGAATGCCAACAGGCATAACGGGTCTGAGCTCCATCGAAATGAAATAATTTTGTTTTTGTTTTTTGATCTATATTGTTAACTAACACATTTCCAGAAGACCAGATAAAAACAGGTATTTGTGCAGAGCTGCATTATTTCACACACTTTGATAAAGTACCGTAATTTGTGTGAGGTATTTTTGATGAAAATGTGATTGTCGCTGGTGTTTATATAAAGGTATGTCTATTGTATTTAATATTTTATACATAAAATGTGTCATAACATTTTGTATTTTACTAATTAGAAACGTTTTCTAAAAATGAAATTCAAAATGTATACCTTGAGAAGATAAAGTTGTTGTATCTCTACTATTATAAAAGGAAGTGTTTGTCTGTCTGTTTGTTTGTTTCTTGCCCGCGAAGTCCTGACGATTCTATGGCACCAACAGTGATGAGATTTGCACAGGTTTTGCGATTTTTTTGCAATTTTAGGGACGAGGCGAATTTTAAAATTCAATCTAGAACATTTAAAAATGAATTTATAGTTTTTCTCACCATTCTTCATTCTACCACGGTAATTCCGGTAAATGAAGAAACGTCAAAATTTAGACTTTTTGCTTCCACGTGTCACCTTGACATCAGCCTATGGAACCATGCCAAGTTTTTTTCATCTCCGGGGAGAGAACGCATTCGAATGACCTTCGTTTGTTTTGAGATTCAGTCATTTTGATTTCCTGCGAAACGGATTCCAGTAAAGCAAAAGATTACTAAAGTTATCACTGGCGTTCTTCAGTGCTTTTTTCTATCTCAGCGATCGTTAAAGGTAGAGTAAAATTTTTAATGAAATTTTTTGAAGTAACGAAATTTTTTGAGATTTGCGGAAATTTTACAATTGATAGTTACCTTATTCGTTTGATTTTCTTTTAATCTTTTTTATTTTCGTAAGAGATTGTGACGTCACGTGAACTTTCTCTTTCCAAAAATAAACGGATTGCATTTTCTGCCCTTTGCTTTAAAATAAAAATAAAACAGATTTTCATTTTAGCGAAGGAGAGTAAAGAAATAAAAACAGTTTGACTGGGATTATTAAGTTCTTTTTTCAAAAAATCGGAATCGTTAAAGACAGATTGAAAATTTTCACGGATTTGAAATGTGCGGAAAATTTTACACCAGATAAAAACCAAACATCTCGGCGTTGCTAGTGGTGTTGGTTTACAAAGGAAACAAACACCACACGGGCATGGGCAACGCCGGGCTAGCCACGCAGTGGCTATGAATATAAATGGTTAAATGATCAATGAATACTTTTGGAAGCAAAAGAACGAAGAAATTCTTCTGGATAGACATGGATCCCCTTGGAGATAGATAGGTTTTCTATTCTTTTGGAAAATCTGCTGACTCAGATACCACAAAACAGAATTTTTTGGTTCGATTGACTTCCATTATACACACAAGAGGAACATCTTATTTATCAATGGGACACAAATCTGAAGTGTAGAAAGAAAGTCCAAGAGTTAGTGAATTAAAAGTATTACTGAAAAGTTTTATAGCAGCACTTGTTGAAAAGGTTGTAGTAACGACTTTTTTAGAAAAACCCTGAACAGTTATATGGTACGGTATGGTTTAATTAGTCATAACTAGGGCAACTTTTTTGTTACAGTAAAAATGGGAAAAGTTACATTTATCATTCCCTAAAGTTGCATTTATGAAAATAAAATTGCATTTATTTTTGATACACTAAAATCTAAAATAAATTATTAGTAAAAAATGAAAAAATTCAAAATTTATTTGTACATTATTAAATACAGAAGAACGTTGAAGTCGTTGAATGGCCTATCCTTGGTCTGTAATTTCTTTAACATTGAAAAACTTCTCTCGACAGAGACTGATGTTGCCTGACATTATTGCATTGGACTTTTTCTGCAGTTGTGAAACAAGTGTACCACTCAAGTAACTTGGAGCAATCGCGGATAAAGCACCTTGAGTGTGATTCTAGCCGCAGTCATATTATATACTGTATCGGATAGCAGAAGAGCAAAATCCTTTTGTTCAACATTCAGAGATTTTAAAACGTCATCTACAAGGAAACAACATATTCATGATCGAAACTCACCTCGCAAACTCTGCAGTCGATTACGCAATTTTGCTCTGGATTATCATGAGTGCCAACCAATGTGTTATCTGACTTCTTGCTATTTATTTTATTTTCGTCTGTTAGAATGAATACCTTCTTTCCATGAACTTCTTGTTTGTTCCGCAATACTTCGGCGTTCTCAAGATCAGACACACGTGATTGAAGGGTTGATATACAGTGCAAAAAATGAAATAGTAATTTCATATGAATTAATTTTAAGTTAAATTGTAAAAAGTTGCAATTATGCAAAAAGTTGCAATTATGCAAAAAGTTGCAATTATGCAAAAAGTTGCATTTATGTAGAAAGTTACATTTATGTTGCTGTTATAACTCACTTACAATACAACCCATGTAGGAGGAATTTCGTTTTTAGTACTTTACATAAAGCATAGTACGTGTCAAAAAAAGTTGCATTTGTTGCAAAAAGTTGCCCTAGTCATAACGTATGATTAATTTAACATTCCGCTTAACAATAGTGTGAGTGTCGATATATAGAAAACCTTTCAGAACTAAGCGCTTTCGATATATTAAGTTTTATAGACTTATTCGTCTCAGTAAACTTGAATAGAGAAATCGCATTTTTTTAATAAACGAGATTTTATCTTTTCCATATCTTTTTGGGTGATTGTAATTGAAAAAGTTATTCATTTGTTTGTTAATAATTTAACTGTTCTTAAAACATTTCTAACTTCCAAATATTGGTTAAATTAGGGATAAAGTCTGGTTACAATCTTCAATTTTTCGAGAAGACAGGGAAAACATTAAACATAAATATGATGGAAACAATGATAGTTATTAATAGCTTTAGAATGATACAACTGAGTAAATATTTTTAGGCAGGCTATGAACTAGTTTCAAGGTTATTTTCATTAACAGCCATTCTTTATTTTCCACAACCATATGCATTGACCACATTATGTGCTAAATATGCACGTAATGCTATACACAGTGTGACAATTAAGAAAAGACGATAGCATGCGGACCTTTTTGTTCCGATGTTTCTCCTAGTGCTTTGCCGTCTGGAAGGGATATTCCGATAAAGACTAATAAATGGGCAATCGTCACTAGGAGAAGCATAAAATGCTTGCCAATCTACTAGAGTGGTCTAAAAATAAAGTTATCTACAAATAAAGTCATAGTTACAGAATAGTTCTAGTTATATACAAATGAAAGTCACAAAACAAATGAGGATACAGGAGATTTTTAAATTTTTGGTTGAGATCATCTTTAGAGCAGCGAGGAGACGGAGAAGCCAGGGTGTGACGTGTTGCCGAAAAAGAGCTCGTTAAGCTTCGGTTTCCTAAGAAACGGTAGCCGTGATCTAGCGGCCGTGATGTATCGGTGGGTGACGTCACTAAAACGTTGCTTATACTAACACATGGTGTTGGTTTCCTAGAGAGCGTTGTTTGTGAGCGTAACAAAAATGATCGGAGCCGCCATTTCCATGACTGGCGTCATAGCGGTCTCAAACAGATGGGGAACGTTTTTTCTCTTGTAGCGGCCAGATTTCATTTCCTGCTCCAAACGATTCGAACGGAGAGGAGCGAAATAAATAAACATTTTTGACTGCCATTGATCAATTCAGTTTTGTAAAATCGGGATCGTTAAACACAGAATGAAAATTTCAACGGATTTGAAAGCTGCGGAAAATTTGACACCAAATCGATACCTTAAATGTGATTTTCTTTAAATAAATAAATAATTATTTAAAAAATAATTAAATAATCAAATGGTAAATAATTGAATAATAAAACTGTTTTTGATATCGATCTGGCGTAGAAATTTACGCTGATTTGAAATCTGTTGAAATTTTTACTCTACCTTCAACGATCCCGAAGTTAGAATCTTTAAACTAGAGAATAAAAAAACCACTTTGTTTTGTTTCTCGAATAAAACAAACCACGACAGCCGTCTGTGTTGCCCATTCTCCAACGTATTCTGTCCGTCTAAGTTGACACGTCGGGATTTTTGTATAGACGGCCGTCTAGTTATGCCCGCGGAATCATGACGTATCACTGCTGTTAGATAACGGCTCCACTTTCTTAGGAAACCAAAGCTTTAGACAGCGATACGGTGAAGTAAAACAACGGTGTTATGAAAAACTAACTGTCCAGAACACCTCGTTGTTTCTTTATGAACATTCGTTCATTGAATGTTCCCTGTACATATTGTGTATATAATTTTTTTCTATTCTTAATCGAGACCTTTCAAGTTGCAGTAAAAACTTGTAAAGGTATCCAGCTGAGTGCGACTCCATTTTATAACTGTGTTGCAAAAACAAGTAAAATTGGAGCTTATAGGGCTTAGAAAAAAAATTATACACCTTTTTCATTTATTAAACTTATAAAATAAAAGATTAAAAAAGTTAGCGAGTTATTATTTGTAACTGATTCAGGTTAAATTTATATCTTATTTTCCTGATAAAGCGTGACATTTATATTTTCATCAGTCTCAGTTTTAAATTAGATTGAAATTAAATTCTAGGAACTTCACAAAATAAAACACGATCAATTGGCATTTAAAATTTAATTAAACTATATTTTCCCGAATTTCAAACAACCGCAATGAATTCGTAAGTACTTCCATGTAAAACAAAAATTATTACCACAAGATCCGAAAAACTACTCTATCCTTTGTGATTTGGGACAACTTAGAACCAGTGGCACATCCAGATGGGTTGTAATTTAGAGAAAAACTACTGTGGAAGAGTATAAACGAATAGCGTAGGATCAGGGTGTCGTCGTCCTTTTCTTTTGCTTGTATTGGCAGATGAAACAACAAAAAGTATCCATCACGTGCCATTTTGTGTAAGTATTTACGAAAATGATATCGTGAAGAAAGAGTTTTCACAATTTCTACCTGTCACTGATGCGGGTCTTTCGAAGATAATCCAGAAAGGAATATCCGATTTGGGCCTCAATGCAAAAAATCTTGTTGGGCAAGGTTATGATGGTGCTATTGCAATGAGTGAGGTAAATAACGACGCTCACACACAAGCTATAATTAAATAAAGAAACATTCCGAAAACACTATATGTTCACTGCAGTGCTCATTGTCTAAACCTTGTATTTCTAATGGTTGTGAAATTTCATCCATATGAAATTCTATGTGATCCATAGAAAAAGCTTACAACTTTTCACCTATTGCAAGAGACAAAGGTATTTAGAAATTGAAATTGAAGCTTTGGAATCCAATCCACGTAATCGCAAACTTAAAAGACTGAGCAACACGTTGTATTGATCGGCATGTCGTAGTTAACACATTTTTAGAGTTGATTGAACCTGTATTAATTACACGATGCATCATTTCAACATGGGATCTGTGTGTGTCTATGTCTCACAGAAGGTATAATAGTGTGTATAAAAAACACTATTTTTGTAGTGTCATATTACGAATGGATGTAGACTGTATTTTTAAATTCAATGATTCCTTATCCAGAACAAGTATTCCTGCCTTTGATCAAGAGGCTCTGGGTTCGAAATTCTGATTTGGGAAAAAATGTAACTTCTACTTTAAGTAAGGAATCCTCTAAAAGTCGTAGCTTTCAGTCTTATTTGCCGTCATGTGGCAAAAAAGGACAATAGAGCGACAAAGCAAAAGTAAACTTAAACCCAGGTGCGATTCGTAATTTCTACGAATATCAGGTCATTGTAGCTCAGTAGTACGCCCTCTGCGCAAGCAACCTGCAAATTGTAGGTGGCGCAGGTTGGATTCCTCCCAGAGTGTATTTCTATCTTCTGCATCAGTAAATATTTTCATGTGTGTATATGTTATTACTTGACGTTGCTTGTCCTTGCGCAGCTCGGTGAAATGTGTCCCATGCGCAATAGAAACCGAAACCCAATATCCACATGACATACCTTCAAATCGAGCTATTAGGATAAATGATATAAAGTATCATTTACATGCACCTTTTATTAAATTGGCAAGTCTATGGTAATATACCTCAACTAATAGAGGCAATCACAACCTTTGCTGAGTCGCTTCCTCAATCCATTGCTCCATGTGGGGAGATCATCAACAGAACACGCATAAGTTGCCAGGAAAGGGACTCATCAAGGCTCCCGGACACGGTCTTCAGCAATTGAGGGGCAAACAGAAAGTTTCAAAACGTTCCGTAACGCAATCAGACATGTTGTTGTCGTCGTCGGGGGCAATTACCTGACGTCAGTGGCATGGGACTCTGTACGAACACTTATTGAGAACTTCCCGTTTAAGGAACGAAGAGGGTGACCTTTGAAAACATAAAAGCTCTTGCCTCGCTGACAGGCATACACTCTTCTTCACAGAACTCACGATGTGGTACGTTATCTGTCTCTTCGCGACTGTGGCCGTCGCCAGCACAATCAGTCCCTCAGGTGAATATAAACTTTTCTCCCGTTTCATGGTTTCAAACGATGATGGGGCTATGTTTTTGTTTCTTTCAATGAAAGCGTTGTTTCTCGCTTTTTATGTAATGGAGAGTCCATGTGTGCTTTAAGTTTTGCATAACATATTGGTAACTTAGTGGTGGACTGTTAACGAGAGTCAACCACCTACCTTAAGTTAACCACCACCAATCAATAGTTAACTTCCAATCACAGTAACTCCTCGCTGGATCGTCCTAAGATTTTTTTTTTTTTGTAAACGTGAGCCTGAGGTAACCCTTGCATTTGTGATCCATCCTCTTCGTTTTACCCTCGTCTTACTTTTTAACTTTTTCCCTCCCTCGCTGATTACTTGACGTTGTCCGTCTAGTACGTGGCACAGCTTGACCAAATATGGCCCATGCGTTATGAAATCCAAAACAACCAGCCTCTTAAGATCATACATTTGATATGAGAGGGAGGACATTTGAGACTACGACAGATTTAATGTTCTCCAGTCCCCATGTACACGCCGATCTCTGGTTGGATTGAGCTTCAAACTTGCAACCCTGCTGTTGCTAATCCACAACTTTTCCATCCGGGCTACCGCGGCCCTAGTTATTATTTGGAATTTTTACTGACCACTGAGTGCTGAAAATCGTATTCGGTATTTAAGCCAACCGACTTTCTACAATTGGGAAGTTCATAGACCAATTGATTCAAGAAGGTTTTCTTAAATAAAATTGAAGTAGAAACATTTGGTTATCTTTAAGGTGTGGGAAGGGGAGTTTCTATTTTCAAAAACATTCTACCGTATTGTTTTAAAAGTTTTTTTAAATGCCAGTTCAACGACCTCTTTGGTCTTCGGCACTACACGGGAAGAACTGGCTGTTCTTTGTGAAGTAGCACTCAATGGGTGAGCCACCATTAATTCTGTCAGGGACAATCACCAATATCCATGTGTTTACAAATAGAGACATAAGGGGCAAACAGACTTCAAACAAATACAATGACTACTATATGAGTTGATCAACTTGTTTTTTAAACGATTTAACAATTGATTATTGTAACAAATTGTAGGAAATTTTAATGTCCAGTTCGTATTTTTATTTCAATAAGTTTTTATCGCGACCATCGCTATATTTCTCCTTTCGATATACATTTTTCTTGTCCCCTAACAAGTGCGACATTAGGGATTACTACAGTTAGCATGAGTAGTTGAGTAAAATCCCAAATATCACAAACTTTTTAATAGGGTACCTTTCCAAGCTCGGATATAAGCCTCCTGATTTCTGTATTCATAAAGGGAGCGAGGATGACTTACCTCCCATATGACTTGACTTTGGTCTTGCAAATTTCTCATGCAGCAATCATTACAAATGTATGTTTCTATGAACTTTCAAGTTGATCTCCTGTTAACTCCACATTCCATCTCAATATATGAATATGTATAATCCACTTACTGACCCCAAAAGTCATAATCTAAATAGGTTTGTTCGTAGGATATATGCTGTATTCTGGTGCCCAATACCACTGCAATCAAACTCAGATGAACATTGAAGTTTTCGTACGTTTTAATACAGTTATCGTTTTTTGTTGTTGTTCTAGGAATCAATGTAGAGTCAGAGAATGACAGCTTGTGTTTTCGTCGATTCAGGTTTTGGTGTTATTAAATGTTTCAATTCATTACTCCAATTTGTAATAGTAGAACACTCGTGATTTTTTTTAGTAAATAATAAAAATTAAAAAAGAAAGAAAACCAAAACGTTTTCTAAAAATCTCAAAAAGTAAACAAAATGTTTCCGGAAATTTTAAAAATGATCCCAAAATCTAAAATATTGAAATAGGACCTTAAAAACTGCGCTTTTACAATCTGAAGTTTGTAAAAGAAATATCTGTTTATATGGGAACTGTCTTCATAGTACTAAAAAATGACGTGTCAAAAAAATCCGGGCCCTTTTAACGACTTAATGGGACCGGTGCAGTCCTATCTCCTTAATGTTAAAAAGTTCAAATTTTAAGGAACATTTTCTCAGAATCTTTTATGTATATTGATTGAAATTTTTTTGATACAGGTTATGAATACACTTTTAAACACTTAACACGAGGATTTTTAAAAGACTTAAAATTTGAATATTAGAGGGTTTTTTCTTCAACTTTTATTTTGAAAAATGATTAATTTTCATTTTCAACAATCAAAATTAACTTTTCTGAGTACATAGAAAAAATGCTTGTGTTAAATATGTTATAGGGTATAGGGTAATTTTTTTTAATATTTACTTGAACAGACTTTGCAAAAATGTTCCTTTACGATGTTTCTTTTATGGAAAAAATACACATTTTGTGATAGTGAAAAAATAAAGCATAAAATTGAACGTACTTCAGGTACGTACATGTATTTTCAAAATTATTTAAAATACTTCTACTCCACATATCTCCATCAATAAAATATCATTTTAAACCGAATTGCACAAACATTTATTTAAATGTATAAAAAAAATAATCCAAATTTAGAAAGATTTTTGTTTTGTGATCCCCTTAAGTATCAAAATCATGGTACAAAAATCTACCCAGTTTACAATTTTATGGACCAACATACTTTACAAAACATTATTATTCTTATTTTATTAGTAGTGTCATGTCTCTGAATGCGTTCTTTTCGCAGCAAGCAGCGTCGTGATCAAGTCGGAGAGCGAACTAAGAAAGGTACTCTTTTATGACTACGACAAGCTGGTGCGACCTGTGAAAAATCCTCTCAACTCTGTGAAGCTCGATGTCTCCCTCGCACCCCTTGCAATCAGAGAGGTGGTAAGTACATTTTCTCATTCCTATATTCTCAGTTTGTATTGGCACGTGCATTCAAAAAATAATTCTCGTGGGGATCAATCTTTATTTTCATTTGAATCAAAAGACCGTTCAACCAAAGGAACATTAGGTAAACCACTTTTTTTTACTGTTTTCGGATATATCTACGTACATCTGCCTACATTACATCCTCTCTCCCTTGGATCATTTTATATGTAGTATTGTTATATGTGACTGCACCTTCAACGACCTCTGGAAAGCCAAGAAAAACCGGCTAAGACTTATTGGCTCCTTATTCAAGATCTTCTGTACCATACAAAAGCTTCTGTATAAACTCAGAACATAGCACAGCAAGAAATATCATCGGAGATAGAAGCCTCTTGCTCATGTTCTCCAGTCATTTCAAACACCCGTCTTCTTACATTTCACCTATGGTTTAAGGGGAACTTCGATTCACTCACTATTTTTATGGTTTTGAAACATTTAGAATACTTCTGGGAGGGCTCGATGTGCCCACATCCTTTCAATATGTCCTTAGTCAATCAGGTCTAGGCGAATAGACAAGAGATTTTACTCGTCCAGCTACATAGATGTATGAATTCTCGCTCACTATAACAGCTGATCAAATTGCTGCTACGCTAAATGAGTCTCGTTTACAAATTTAATTCAGACCTATAGCGATTCTTCGCCAATTCTTAACAAAACTTCGTTTTGCCCAGATTAAGCTAACTTCCATTTATTTTTGTAACTTAAATACGATTGACCGATCCTCAACCCTTAAATACGATACTGACAAGGTCCTGCAGAGTGGGAGAACTACATGAAAATTCTTAGAGTCAAAAGTGTCCTTTTATTTGTTCAGCACCACAGGTCCTGCTGAATCACTGATGCATCTTGAGACGATTGCATAAAATGCAATAAATGTGAGGTTTCCAAGAAGGCTCATAATCAATAATTATACCTAATTACTTAATCTCATTTACGATCTTAGTAGTAACTCCATCCATTTTAAAAATGGGGCTACTACTCAGATGTCAGCTCTTGACTAAAAAGGTGGATAACGTTTTCTCTTAAGACACTTCAAATTTTAAATTAAGGTTTTATTAAGTTTAACAATGAAGTTGGAATGTTTCATTCCAGAATATAGTGTGTACTTCACGAGGAGAGCAGTATCTGGTTGTCCGTATAAGTCCAGAGGAAGTGATTGGACTTAAGGTTGCCTAAAACTTATCATAAAATATGATTTTTTGAGATCTGATCTTGGCATCTCCCGTTTTAATCACTACGCTACGCTACTAAAAACACACTAAAAAGTATTTTCCATGTTCATAACTGTATAAAGGAAAACAAGAGAAACATTTATACATTTGTACTTGCGATACATAATTTAATTTCATGAGATCTAGAATGTGGACTGTAGTATTTCAATATATTGTCATCAAAGTTCGCCTAAACATGATAAATCAGTGGTTATACTTATTGTGTTTATTAACTCTTTTCAGGATGAGAAGAATCAAGTTCTCGTTCTTGACAGTTGGGTAATGCTGGTAAGAATACTCTTTAGTATGAAAAGCATGTTATATTTAGTTGAAAATTATATTGAAAAATTTAAGAAGTAAAATTTGGGCATTTACTCAAATATTAAATCACAATAAATAACTAGTCCTTCATGCCATTTTTGTGGAATTTCAAGTCTAAGTTAAAATAAATTTTTAATTGCTACTGACCTGTTTAGGAAAGGATATCTGCGAAACAAGTTTTCGTAAATAGTAAATAAAAATTAGAGACATAGAAATTTTTAGGTTCAAGTACAAGCATTTTGGGTCTAGTTGTCGACAAATAAATTATTTATAATGCTTTTTGTGATAAAAAATCAAACCCAAATGAAATTATGACAAGAAAATGTCTCAACTAAACTTGTATTTAATCTTAGGGCAAAACAAGAACATGCAAAAACTCGAAAAGTGACCAAACAATCCCTGACCATGACAATCTTGAAAAAAAAAATTCTCTAAAAATATCAAAAATGACCTAAAAATCAAAATAACCGAAAACAAATTGGTAGGATCGTCGTGAACATAAACTGAAGTTTTGACATAAGTACTCGGGCCTGGTGTTGGAATAAATGAAGTAGACAGGAATTCTGAACAATTGTTTAAAAGAATATTCAACAATTAATTTACAGTTTCAACAAATAAATTGCAATTTGATATTGATTGATGTTTAATATTAATTGTAGCGTAGTTCATTAGATTTCTAATGACACCGCTTTCTTAGTCCTCCCTTCTAGCGATCCAAAGTTACAGTACTCCAAAGCTCGCCTAGCACAGTAGAATTTCGATATATTGTGGACCCCCACCTTATACTCAGAGATTGCGTATGGAATTTCCATGAAAACGGATATTCTCTGAAAGCTTGTTTTTGCCAATGCCCGGGCAAATCGTCACTACAAGGAAGGATTTATGAACCCCACAGTGTTACCTTGGGTGGGTTTTACGTTACACCTCACATGCATCGGCACACTTTAGATAAATTCATTTATAAAGAGGTCACACATCTATTCTAGACGTCAAACATCCATGGCTCATCCCCGGATTTGAACCAGGAACAATTCGATTCGGAAGCCAGCACACATCAGACTGATTGGTTTGCAATTTTCTTCAAAGTGATAGAAAGGTCGTGTCGTTAAAATCCGGGCTTCGCTCATAAAGATCGTCACGCAAGAGCAAAAAACTTGAGTCTCGATAGTTAGTGATATCCACTGTTCGTTACCAGAACAGGAGTATGACTGAGTTGCTATCACTTCTTTTCATGTCTATTTTTCATTCAGAAATGGAAGGATGACGCTTTTGTTTGGGATCCGCTGCAGTTCGGCAACATCACTACCCTAAGGGTGCCATCAAGTGAAATCTGGAAACCCGACTTGGCCGTCTACACAGCGTAAGTACACGACTTAATGAGTTAAGTGTCATCTTTACGATACGTTCAGATGTTTGTGAGTGAATGTAATGTAATTGTCCTTTCAGCACTCCTGATACGACTCTGTTCCCGGCAAGCCCTACTCAGGTACTCTTGTACCACTACAACGATGTGCTTTGGGTGCCTATGTACACCATCAGCAGTCGCTGCCCTATAACCCGGAGGGGAGACAAGAACACGCTCCTGTGTAACATCAAGATGGGCTCCTGGACCTACAGCGGACCCCTACTCGACATACAGCTCCTTTACCCAGAGGTAGGCACACTATTGTCCTAGCTTTGTTTCATCCCAGATACGTTAGATAGCGGTAATCATGTAATGTCTGTCAAATATGTGAATTCTTTCTGTCACTTGGTCTCCTCCTGTCTTTTGTCGTACAAATGGGCCTTATCCTATTTTCCATATGAGAAACGTGAAGAATAGCATTCAAGTTTGTCAAAATTGATGTGCTTAGTGACAGACTGGAAACATATTTGTTTATTTGCCTTTTTACTGAGATATATACTAGTAAAATACCTTCTCCCACTGCCATTCACACACCAAAAAACCAAGATGAAAAACTAAGTAATCCACAAGAGTCCTACTCAACTAGCCCTGTTCATATAGCGACCAACGCCACTCACACAGGACATTGCGGTGAAATATACAGTAAAGTCACATTAATGTGACCACCTGTCAAATGCCAGAATAACCACCTTTGGCAGAGCGGACCGCTGCGAGACGTGCAGGGAGAGAGTCAATTACGTTTCTGATGATGAGTGCACCCAGTGAATGCCAGGAAATTATTTCCCAAACCATAATGCTCCCTCCTCCAGCCTGGATCCTTCCACCAATTGTTGCAGGATGTTTGCTTTCAGACGTTTCACGCCGTATACGCCAACGTCCATCTGTCAACATAAAACGTGATTCATCGGAAAAAGCAACCTGTCGCTACTTTGTGGATGTCCAGTTGCGGTACTGGCGTGAAAATTCCAGCCTTCGTCGCCGATGAACAGCAGTCAGCATAGGTGCATTAACCAGACGTCTGCTGCGGAGGCCCATGCGCAGCAACGTTCGCTGAACCGTTGTTAAGGATACACTCTTGGTAGCCCCTTGGTTCATCTGGGCGGTCAGTTGCTCAACAGTTGCACGTCTATACGCCCAAACGCATTTCCGTAGCCTTCGTTCGCCTCTGTCATCTATAGCCTGTGGTGCACCACATGTGCCACGCCGCTGATTTTGGATAGTGCCATTTTGCCATGCACGGTATACTTTTACCACGGCGGCAGGCGAACAGTTCACAAAATTAGCCGTTTCCGAAATGCTTCCACCCCTTGGCCCGAAAGCCAATAATCATGCTCCTCTGGACTTCGGATAAATCGCTACGTTTCTGCATTACGCCAACGATTGATACGCTTTCCGATGCCCTAGGACATCCTTTATATACACTCCACTGAAATATGCCGCCACCTGCATTTTGTGATTGGTTATTTCACGTTGACGTCGAAAGTAGGTGGTGGTCACATAGATTATTCGTTCCGTTAACTTAAATCACTGCTATCGCTTCCAACACTGAGCAATAAGTTTAGAATTGGAGAGCTAAAGACACTGATTGGGGTATTGAATTGTTTACTTAGACTTGTCGCTTAGTTTAATGAATCTCTAAAACCCGGCCGACTGAAATACCAACGAACTAATAACCGCACAGTATTGCAAGTTGTTTAATTCCAGCAAACTCTTGCAATAGCACTGCTTAACATTTTATTCTAAATATTTTCACAGGAGACCAGATACAGGAATTTCCGGTAGCATGGTACCGACAACCATAGAAAGTGGTCTCGGAAAATAAGAAATGTTTTTCCACACTGTAATGTGTAATCTGTTTCTCATTAAAAAAATTATAAGTCTTTCCATTGCGATTTTACAACCGTGGCGATTCAAAAATGCTGTGCCTCCAATTTGCCCATGTATGGTTAACGGCTATGCTACATGGCACGTATGTAGTACTGGACACAAACTTCTGCAAGAAAACAGTAAGAGAGTACTCAAATAACAATTAACCGAGTGATCATATCGTTAATAAATGCTTTTAAGTATCACACGCTTATACAGGGTTGTCAGACCACACACTATTAGCATACGATTCCTTGTCGTGACCAACGTGAAAAAGAGTGATCAGTTTTTTGATTGGATGTGACATTCCGGGATATTCGCGTTGAAGGTTTACGAGTTCCTTTTCGTTGAATCTAACTTACTATAAACTTATAACATCTAAGAAAAGATTCTTTCTGTGCAGGTGGACCTGACTAATTTCCAAGATATCCATCCAGAATGGAAACTGCTGGGCGTCGAGTCCAGCCGAGAGGCCAGGCACTACCCCTGTTGTGTCGAAGAATACCCGCTGCTCCACTTCAATGTGACACTCAAGAGGAGGGAGGGAATGCGGAACACCAACAAGAACGAAGTTTGGCCATCGCTGATATAACCCTGAGTAAGTACAACATGTGATCTTGGTTCTAAGTTGCCTTCATACTTGTGAATGGTAAAGTAAGTTGTGTATACAGTCAGAATTCACGGGCGGCAATTCACAGCACTATTCAGATTGAATGAAATATGGAATCATGCCCAAGAAGTATAAGGGAGAAAGAGAAGCATTATATGTGGGGCTGCGTCTCACTCCGTTCAAACTTCTTACGAAGACCATGCCGTCGAGTGTCCTAGGCATTCTTATTGAGGCGAGCCTCAAGCCAATATTTCGACCATGAATTCAAGCAAGGTGCGTTCTCCCTTCTGGTTACGTCGAAGTTTATCGAATTTTAAAATCGATGGTCAGCACTATCGTGGCACTTCTGTGGCAAGAAAGCGATTGATATTGCCGATGTTCATATGTACAAAGTGAGGTAATTATTTGATCAGGAGGTATTGTAAAGATGTACTCGGTATCTTCGTCTTCGGCACCCTGTTGCAATATCCCACTCGATCAAGATGCCAGGTAGGTCATTGATACAGTCACGTCCAGAGTTCCGTGCTGTACGATGATGTCGGTCGTGTAAGAAGTCAATATCTGTTACTCTGAAGGTTGCCTGACTTCATTTTGCACTGTACACAGCCAAGTTCTCCCAGACACGCTGATCACGCTTTCATTCAATCGGTGGTGCTTTGGCTGGTGTCTTTTGAATTCCAGAGAGTTGGACCTGATAACTAAGTGTAGATACATGTCCGACAGCACGGTTCTCTACCTACGAAGTGAGGTGCCTCCCGCAACACTATGGCATACGGTTCAAAGGTTGTGCCACCTAATGGGACGCATAGCAACTCGATATTGAACTACATGTAGGATATTTTCTGAACGTTACCAGCTTGCTCAGGTTCAACCGTCAGCACCATATTTCATGCGTCGTTTCTTCCTCTATCGAACGTTATATGCATTTTGTCTTTGAGTCTTTTCATTTGCCAGGAGGAGTGAAGAGAGGGACTTGCACTATTTTGACTATCAATTCTCAAGATAATCTCCCATTCCTCAGAAATGTTACATGCTATTTTATAGGTACTGCAACCAATTTCAGATGCATATTTTACTTCCACTGTCACTTTCTAGCGCGAAGGGGATAGTCATATCCACAGTGGCCTATTTTATAAGTAATTGCCTTTAGATAAATAAATATAATTTATTAATAATAACCCTATTGGTGGTTGTTTCGACTAGGTAACTCGTCCTTAAAAAAAAGTGACCAGATCTTTTTCTCGTCATCATGAAAATGTAGGCAATATCCTGATTACGATTCGTCTTGTCATTATTAAAATTAGCATCTTTATTTACTAGATATATCGTTGAAACTACTTGGAGTGATAGAGATGAAGAATGAATTTCCAAACACACAAGATTCGTGCAGTCGCACTGGAAAAAAATTTAAAATTGTTTCTCTGGAAGCGACTGGCTGTATGTTGACACCGAAGGGTTCATGTTGGTAAAGATTCAAGGAAAGTGCCGGTGTCTTTTGTGAACTTGCGTCAGGTTGCGTCTGCTGGTCGAAACTCTTACGATAAGACCTCTTGCCTTAGACGGTTAAATCAACGTCAATATTATCCCATAGCTTTAACTTAGGGATTGACTTCACAAAGGGAATCTTTGATAAAATCAGCACTACAGATACTTTCACGAATCAACTGTTGTTGACATTATCGCGTTTTGGAGTATAGATCATGTTGAAGGGCCTTACAGCAAGGATTATCTTTCTATGGGTACTTGAACGTTGCTGCATACTTATCAATGAAAAGGATGGTCTACTTGATGCTTTGGTACTCCAAACACAGGTAATTTTTCATTCATCACTGTTAACAACATCTAGTGAGCTTAAGAAGGACTTTAAAACAAGGTTCGTGCTAGGATTTAAAGCTAACGATTGGACTGCTAAATGAGAACATTTCTGACATCCCAATTTCCCCCGGGAGTTGTTTATTACTGTTGAAGGCACGATTCCGCACAATTTTTTCGAATCTTAAGGAAGGAAAGGATCCTATGACAACACCTCGTCATTTTGGAACCATTGTCAGATGAGGAGGTCAAAAAAAGAACTGGCACCTCACGCTCCAAGCTTCTATGCCAACAAATCGTGGGAATTTTTTGAGACAACGACAGATATAATATGCTCCCACTTACACGACGGTGTTTCATTATATCGAGTTTCGAACTCGCAACCATCCGGTTGTTAATCCGTGACTCTGCCTACTGGGATAATTTATTATCAGTAGTCAAATTTTCTATTATTATTTCTGCTTTTTTTTTATTTAAATTTGTGTAAAACTTCAATACGATAGAATATTTTTGTATAGTACTAGGAGGCTCCGCCCCTGCTCGCTTACACTCGCCAACCACCGGGGATTGCTACGCAATCCCATTGAGTTTGCTTCGCAAACCAACACTCCTTTTACATATGACATTTGGTTTGCTTCGCAAACCAACATTCCTTTCGCAGAGTGAAAGTATCTGAATAATTCGTATTATCCTGATTTCACTTTCCGGTCCATGACGTCACAGCGAGGGCTTCGCACTCTGCTCGCTTACGCTCACCGATCCCCGTGGGTCTGGGGGAAAAAGCGAGCCTTTTTCCCCGCCAAATAAAAAGAAATCGTTTTTATTGCAATTGTTGCTACGATAAATTTGATATCTGGCAAACCCGATAGTAAAAAATATAACCCTCATAAGCTCCGCGAAATAAAAAAAACGAAATTTGTCAACTTTTGATTGAGCCGACCAACCGGAATAGTGGTTAAGGTGTTAGCCTCTAGATCGGAAGGTTCCTGGTTCGAATCCGGGTCCGGGCATGGATGTTTGTGAACGAATGGTGTAGAGGCGGCTGGTGCACCTTAAATCTGTCGTGGTCGAAAGTCCTCACGTTGGGTTGGCGTGGAAGTTTGGAGAGTGGGGTGCCAGCTCAGGTGTTGCTTCGTCATCTGACCGTGGTTCAAAATTACGAGGTGTTGTCCTCGGATCTTTCCCTTAAGGGACTGATCCCAGACTGTCGTCAATAGCCCGTTGTGTTGCTCTAGTACGACGTTAACTAAAAATTACCAATTACCAACTTTTGATTGCATCGAATTTATTTATGAACCAATTTTAAAAATAATTGTACCGTAAGAAAGAGTACATTCTGAGGTATACTGTGATATTTTCAAAATTAAATACTAATATTAATAAGATATAGATACGGCAGTTTAAAAAAAAAAGTAACACAAATTTCCCGATTTTTCCCGAATTAAAAAAAAAATACTATCAAGAACCAAATTGAAATTTCAAAAAAAAACTCGACGAGCTGCAAAAATTTACGTTGAGAGGTACCCTTTAAAAAAACTCACGGCTAAAGACTGAAAATTTGTATGTGTTTTGCTCACTCGCGGAAGAAATTTCGCATCTTCAATTTTGACTCTTAATAAACCCTTAACTAATAGCCGCATCGGAAAAAAACCCTTAATAATTGTCCAGGGAATACGATGAAGAACAAACCATGTTAACTTCGTTTTTTTCCGATCAGTACTTTCTCGGGAAACCGTCTAAGAATCGAGCTAAACAACAGAGTTTTCAATCCTGCGGCGTCGGCGGCAACTTTTATTTAATATAGAGAGATATGGAAGCTCAGGGTGGCACCTATGAAAAGGACTAAGGCCATGTTCTGTGGGATGCATGTGAAAGATAGGTTAGGGAAACCTATTGCGTATGCTAAACACATCTAACCAATTAAATACAGAAATCATCAAGCGCCTGGCGATTGGACATCATTCACGTTGTTCGGTTACAAGTAGCCAGCTACAGATCTGATGATAGAATGCGTGCTCATTAAAAATCTAAATTTAAATCAGTTAAGATTTGCATCAAAAATAAACTTTGCATCATATTTTATTGATTCCGTAGAAGGCTTGTAAAATTTTACAACAAGAGATGGCTTACGTATAGTCTAACTTGAACGGGCGCTGATGTTAAACGATTTGGGATCTCTTAAAGAATTTAATCAAATTTAGTATGCAGTCGTGATTGCGAAGTAAAACCCAATGTGATTTTAGCTGCACATCTATGTGTATATGATATACTATACATACTAATAGGTTCACTTTATTTCTAAATATTTATACACTCTGTAACAAAAAAAATCGACGCACCAAGAAGGAGTTGTCCGACAAAAATCGGTGGATATGAAAATTACGTACAGAATAGAAAATGATTAAAATGTCAGAACAATTGAATTATTTATTTCACAGTAACGAGCTCAATAAGGTGTTGACCCGCCTCTAGCCTGGATGCAAGCTGCCACACGGCGTGGCATAGACCGATAAAGATCCCGGATGGTGTCCTGCGGTATTTCTTGCCAAATTTGCTCCAATTGTCGGACTACGTCATCAACATTCCCTACCGGATGCAGTCGCCTTCACATCATATCCCAGACATGCTCGATGAGAGAGAGATCTGGTGATCTGGTTGGCCAAGGAAGTGTTTGACAGGCTTGAAGACAGTTCATAGAAACACGTGCCGTATGTGGTCTGACATTGTCTTGCTGAAAAATAAGCCCAGGGTACTGCGAAAGGAACGGTAGCAAAACAGATCTCAGAATGTTGTCAACGTACCGCTGTGCAGTAAGTGTACCTCTAATGACGACCAAAGGGGTCCGGCTATCAAGGGATATGGCACCGCAGACCATAACTACTTGTTGACGGCCCGTGTGGCGTGTAACAGTGAAAGCAGGAGCGGCACGCTGCCCTGGGCGTCTCCTGATACGTCTTCGATGATCGTCAGGACATAGTTGGAAGCGTGATTCGTCGCTAAAGACTATACGTCCCCAGTCAGCATCATTCCAGCCTGATCGCGCCAAGCACCACTGTAATCTGGCTCGACAGTGTGCAGGCGTGAGTGGCAGGCGGCGTAACGGTCGGTACGAGCGTAGATTTCGCTCTCTCGGCCGTCTGTGGATGGTCATGGTGGACACTCGTGTGTGGGTCGCACGACTGATGGTTGATAGCGATGAATCAGGCGCTGTGACAGCTGATCTGACAATCACTCTGTCCTCGCAGTCTGTTGTGGCCCTACGTCGACCGCTACCATCACGACACTGAAATCTGCCATTGTCCACCCACTCTTGCCAGCATCTTCTAATCGCCGCATCGCTTCGACTCACATGACGAGCGATTCTCCGATTTGCCAAACCTGCCTCTTTCAATCCAATGATACGACCTCTTTCAAACTCTGAAAGTTGCTCGTAATGAGCTCGAATCATGCGGCGAGGCTTTTTTTCAGTCGTTGAAAGGTATCCTAAATCGCAATGCAGCAGTTCAAGAACAACTCCTTATATACAACTGCTGGATGCGCAGTTCCGATGCGCTGTAGATCGAACTATTCATTCATTGGACACCAAATATTAATCATTTGCATATTAGGTCAAAACATTTTTGCATACGAAATTTCAAAGCAATCGGATGATTCATTCTTGGTGCGTCGATTGTTTCGTTATAGAGTGTATTTGTATATCTTATGTGTCTACACTACATAAATACTAATTCTAAATTAGAATGAATTCTAACTATAATTTTCATCACTACGGGGAATAAGTTAACGAATTGAACTAAATTTTATTGAATTAAAACTTGTTTGAAAATATTATTTTCAACTATGATTGATCATTTTATCTTTTAAACAACCCTATTCAAAAAAGACCTATGACTAATTAATATTTTTGTCTTTCAGGTTGACCGAATGCGGAATACACATAAACCGGGAAACGCTTTTCTAAATGACACTATCCAAAGACTATTCTGTCCTTTCTTTTTCAATAAAGCATTGATTTTTAAAATGTGACCTTTATTTAACACACGAAATAAAAGTTTACAAAACCATCATAGCCTCAGCTCATAATAGGAGGTCTAAGAGTTTTGATTGGATTTGTTTTACAACGTTAATTCTTTGCCACACGAAAGTTTATTAGACTTGGGTTTGCAGTTTTAAATGATAGACTTGGGTGGATGTATAAAGTTTATAAAAGAACGTATCTAAAAAGATTCCATTCAAAGCATACAAATTTAAATCTACATCTATTAAATTTTCTAATCAGGAAGTTAGTTGGAACAAGGAATTTTTGAGACTGAAAGCACATTTCTATTAGACTAAATATAGTTGTCCTTAGTATTTCTTCATCAGAAGGATGTTCTTATGTGGACTTCGAACGTGCCGTCAATTGTCTTGTTATCTTAGGTCTTAGAATTTGGATTGGATTTGTTTTACAACGTTAATTCTTTGCCACACGAAAGCTTTTTAGACTAGGGCCTGAAGCTTGAATTATAGACCTTAGGTGGACGTATAAAGTTTATAAAAGAACGTATCTGAAAAAAAATTTTCTCTTTAAAGAATACAAATATCAATCTACATTTGTTAAAGTTTCTAGTCAGGAAGTTAGTTGAACCAGACTCGTTTGGTTGACCATATATATATTATGTAATCCATGGACTCACCAAGAGAGGGTGGGAGCTTAAGCCCATCAGACACGAAATTTTTTACTATATCCTTTTTAATTTATGTACGCATCCACGGGCAAGGATGCTTAAGCCTCCAAATATCAGAAAAGTGAAATATAACCTTCTGTAATACATAGGCGTGGTATAGGGGGTTTAAACTACCGAGACCCGCTAAAGAAATCCTGTTTTAAGGCAATATCCTTAAATCATGGAAGCACCTACTGGAGGAAGTCCCCATACTTGAAAAAAGCTTTCTTCCTCGACTGATTCAGCGAACTGTTCTTAATTTAAGATTTAAGCCATTTCTGGGCTCCCACACTGGCTTAATTTAGAGCGACACTTTATTTTGGTATTCATTGGATCGTTTCATTATGCAGTAAGTTAAGGAGGTAGAGGTCTACGTTCCGTAACCGACGGAAACGTATTGTGATGGTCATCATTTCGGATAATAGAAAGAAATATAGATAATTTGTAAAGGGAATCTCTACATGGTGCCGTTCTTCCTTAAGTTATATTTATTTACCAAAAACTCCTTTGATGCATTTTATAGTGATAGAAGGCAGTTAGGTGCGCAATATCTTAATCTCCCCAATCAGTGAGATAGATTTAGACATTCCGTTTTGCGGTAACCCGGATTTCTATTGCGTTGATGGTCGCTACAATTGAATTGACATGTGCACAGTTGCCAATGAAGTTAAAACGCGCCGTAAAGGAGAGTACGCTCAGTCAAATCCTTGTGTTTTTACCTATTTAGTTCTATTCACTCGGTTTCAGATACGTTATCATATTTTTATGATTTGGGAACTCTTAAATAAAAAAAATTCAAATCTTACAATACCTAAAAATGAATTTATTTTTTTGGGGGGTGGGGGGGTTTCTACATATAAAAAAAGCAAAACGGTTTTAATGTCTAAAAAAAAACCTAAATTTATCCGAAATCTACAAAAAACTATTTTTGGTGTTGTTTAGTTGGCTTAAATATCCTCAATTTTACTATTGTGAATGCCAACTGGCATAAAGTGTATGAGCTCCACCGAAATAGAAAAGTTTTGTTTTTGTTTGTTAATCTATATTGTTAACTAACATCATACCAGAAAAAGACGGGTCATATTGTACAGAACTGCATTATTTCACACACCTTGATAAAATACCGTAATTTGTTTGCAGTACTCTTGATGAAAAATTGATTGACGCTCATGCTTATAAAAAGTATATAAAGGTACGTCTATTGTATTATAAAATATCTATCGATATTAAAATAAATTACCTCCACCGCAGGATTGAAAACTAGCTTTTTTCCCGAGAAGGTACGGATCAATAAATTACGAACTTAACATGGTTCCTTCAAAATTGTACAAGAAACAAGACGGAGAAGATTTTTTTTTTCCGATGCGGCTATTAGTTTAGGGTGCAATAAGTGTCAAAGGCGAAAAAAGCGAAATTTCCAATGGGATTGAGCAAAACACGTACAAATTTTCAGTCTTTAGCCGTGAGTTTCTTTTTAGAGTACCTCTAAACTGAATTTTTGCAGTTCGTCGAGTTTTTTAGAAATTCCAATTTGATTCCTGATAATTATTTTTTTCAAATTAATAAAATTGGGAAAGTTAAAAAATTGGGACATTTCATTACTTTTTTTTATTAAAACTGTCAAATCTATAACTTAATACTATAAGTTTTTAAATTTGAGAACATCACTGGAAACCTTAGAATGTACTCTTTCTTGTGGTATAATTATTTTTGAAATTGTTAATAATTAAATTCGATGCGATTAAAAGTTAGTCACAAATTTCGCAACTTTTAGATCGTAATTTCCGATACAAAACTAAAACTGTTATATCTATAGCTTGATTCTATTAGTTTTTAAATTTAAAAATACCATGTTAAAGCTTAGAATTCACTCTTTCTTATGGTATAATTATTTTAAAAATTGGTTCATAAATAAATCCGATGCGATGGAAAGTATAATTTATAATTTAAACATTTTGCGATAGCGTACATTTTTTATCACAGAAATGAAAGGTTACATTTCTAACTAACGGGTTTGCAGATATAAAATTTATCGTTGCAATAATTATAGTACCAACGATTTTTTTTAATTTGGCCGTTGAAACTCGCTGTGAAATCATGCTTCCAAAGGCTCAATACACTTTTCTAGCTGGATTCGAAGACGTATTCCCGAGAAAGTACAGATTAGAAAATTACTGGATGAACATGGTCTATTTAAAATTGTACACGGAACAAGGTGGAGAAGGTTTTTTTTTACTGATGCGGTTATTAGTTTAGTTTGCATTAAGTGTTAAAGCAATAAAAAAGCGAAAAGGAAAGTAAAAAATAGCGAAATGGAAAGGAAATTAAAAGCGAAAGGAGTGTTGGTTTGCGAAGCAAACCAAATGGGATTGCGTAGCAAGCAGGGTGTGGACCCCTTGCTGTGACGTCATGGCCCGAAAGTCCAATCAGGAATATACGAATTATTAAGATAGTTCGCCGTTGCAGGAGATTGAAAACTCTGCGAAAGGAGTGTTGGTTTGCGAAGCAAACCTAATGGGATCGCGTAGCAATCACCGGGAACTGGCAAGCGTAGGCGATCAGAGGCGGAACCCACTAGTTTTATTTATGGAATAGGTAATAATCTTTTGTATTTTACTAATTAGAAACGTTTTCTAAAAATGAAATTCAAAATGTAAACATTGAGAAGATAAAGTTGATGTATAATGAATGTAAATGGTTATATTATCAATAAATGGTTATGTGTTATATGGTTAATGAATATAATGTATAATGAATATAATGTATAATGAATAGATTAAGTGTTCAAATATCACCTACCCTAACTACTTCTCTGTATCTCAACCTCCTGGGTTGGGAAATCAATCTGGAAACTAATTGAATATCACTTGAAACTATTCTCCTTCGGCTTACAGAGATCATATAGCTTCTTTACCTATGTCAGTTTAAGTTAACTATTAAATTTCAAAAAGTTTACCAAAAGAATTTTCAAGTGTAGGTTCCTAATATCACCTACCCCTGTTCCTATTACCGTCCACCAGGCGAAATTAGGGATTACTATTAAAAACGAGTTGTTAGTAGAGCACACGTACCTACCTTTAGTAAACTAATTTCAAACTTTTGAAACGACTTCGAAAAAGGACCAGCATTTTTCTTCGTCTTTGTTTATAATTTATTAGAGAATTGAAAAACGTATGTAAAATTAGTGGACCTACAGCCTTATAGGTGAAATCCTAGAATAGCCCCAGGAGGAGCTCCTTTCATTAGCTTCAAGTCCTGCTTCTTTCTGGAGAATACTATCATGGTAGAAACATACTGGCCTACAGCAGACATACAGGTGACAATGGTATTCTGCTTTTCCCTCTTTGCCGATGACATTTCATAGACTGCCGCTTTCCCTTTCGTGCAAATCACTTGCATATTTTTGCTTTGCACAGTTGTTATACCAATTTCGTCGACATTAAAAGTTTTTGAAGAGTTGAACTTGATTTTGTCAAGTTCTACTTTAGGAATATTGAAAAAAGATTTCACGCGTTGCTTTTAGTGAACCACAAGATTTTGGCTTTTGATAATGACTGTGGAGTTCTTATTGTTCTTGGAATTTCTTTTCAAAAACAAGTTCAACCACTTTCGATCTGCACTGTTAGTTGTTTTAGAGTATGGGTGGGGAATTTTGTTCCTTAAGGCAAGTTGGAAGGCGATCTGATTTACATGATATCAAGTCAAACCAAAACAATTCTTTTCCCTTTCTATGCAGTACTCAACAAGTTCTTTTTCTAAATTGAGTTTCCTTCCAAGTATATTTCTTACTACTGCATATTTTTCTTCGTTTCCCCCTTTTGTACTTTTTTAATGTAGTCTCGAATCGTTGATCTTGATAAACCAAATGCTTTTGATACTCTCAGCGTTCCCATTTCTTTGTTTCGAACTGTCCATCATACAGCCTCAAGACTTGACGTGCTCCATGTCTGCCATGGTAACTCACTGCCATTATCTTTCCATCGTAACTTTTGTACGAGTCATGTAGCAATAAAAAACTAAAAATTGAATGAAAATTTTTTTAATACAAATTTAATTATTTAATTAATATTAATTTTTAAAATATTTTTTAATTTAAGAATAAATTAAGATTGAAAAAACTGTTGGGTAGATTAGTTGGTAAATGAAAATAGGTGCTCCCAATGCCGTCTAGGGGCGATATTAGGATCACGTTGGTAGGCGATATTATGCGATGAACTGTGATGTTTCTGATAGTTTCTCTCTTGAAGTGAGCATGATGAATCCAGCGGGTGAGTACGACATCCCCGTGTTGAATGATAAATTTGAGCTGGGACAGTCACCTTATGCTAGGGCGGGGGCGGTGCAGGCTGTCGGGGGACACCGACCACGTCTCGGATAACTCGGCGCACCTGGTGCGCCTCCCATATGCCTGGTTCTTTCGTTTTCTCATTCGAGGCTTTCCCTGCTAATCCGGTGTGGGTTTTAAGTAACTCGGTACTGAGGGGGACTGCTTCTTCTCAGAGAGAGAGAGAGGTAGGCGATATTAGGATCACGTTGGTAGACGATGTTAGGAACACAGCTCAGTCAACACAAACATGCACACGACAGAGGTTTATAACAACTATTTTCGAAACTAATAACACCTTTAGAATCCTGATTTAATGTACTTTCAAGTCATATAGTCAAAATTATGATTTGGAAACACTTATTCCCTGTATTAATTGGAGACAAAAAATCCGTTGCTCACATCCTCAAATTCTTCAGATGTAATATTGTTGTTGGTATAACTGATAGGAAACTTGCCGGTGGCACTACGTGCGGCAAAACCCTGGACCGTCAAGGTAACTACATAAACTCGGAACGGAACGAACGTATCAATTACGGAGTACCCTTGCAGCTATCAAAATTAAATACAATGAATTAATTTTGTAGCAAATGAATTAATTTTGTAGCAAATGAATTAATGAAGCTTAATAAAGTTCCAATTATCATAACTTAATCTTATTGATTTTATGAATACTTTTAATTACTTAAATCAATCTCTTTAAAAGAAAGCTTACAATATGTGGGTATTTGCATGTTTTCCGCATATAAGCGCAAATGAATGTTGGAAGATGAGAAAAGCGCTTGCGGTCACTGATTTTTGTTTTGTTTTGTTTTAGGCAGGCATATTTATTTTTAGAGTTAAAAGTAACATACTCAACACACCCAATATCTCTAGTTCTCGCGCTTTATATCGAGCATCCGGATGTTCTCCCTTACATCCTGTTATCTTTTACTTGTCCCTCACTTCAGCGATCGAATTCGTTTTAATCGGATGAAACTGCAGTTTCTATGAAACGAACTGTGATAAAACTCGGAAAAATTAATGTTAGTCAACAAGTCTCTTCTACATTGTTTCTGGCCGAACACCAAGTACCGTATAGGTGCGTTCTCCGTAACACTGTTTTAGAAACAGTCGTAGATGTAGAGGCAGGCCATTTTGTGAATTTGTTATGCGTGATTTCGTGCACTATATAGCATCGATCTTCATCCCAACAGAGTTTCATGTAATTTTGAATATGAATGTAAGTTGAAATTTTTATTTACATGTTTAAAATGAGCTTTATGGCGTCATTAACATCTTTAGAAAACCAAAAACTTGTAGGTTTCGGCCGAACAGTTTTCGTGTAGCAAGTATGACAGAAAGCGAAAAATCGAAATGGATTTTGTATTATTGACCATTTTTGTATTATTATTGACCATACCATTTTTCCAACAATGGAACATTGTTATACGTATATTGGTGAAACGTTTTGATTCTTTGAATTCACATTGCCTATTTAATCCATGTTTTTTAAAAATTAACTGCTCTGTAGACCTACTTTTAAACCTAACTAAGTAGTTATTTTACTTGTTTACTATTGCTCCACCGAAAATGAAAGCATTTGCTGGTTTGTGATGAAGGAGAGACCATGTACCTTAGATCACTCTGTGCTTGGAGATAAATAAAATATATCTGCCAGTAAGTGGAAACATTTGGTACTAAATGAAAGTTATAGACATCTGTAACACTTAGGGCTATGTTCGGTGTTAATGACCATTTCAGCTTTTTAAACATTGTGCTAATGACTTAATTCTGTTTTTCTATGTGCTGAGAAAAATTTCCAGGTTATTTTCATTTAGAAAAAGAACTACAGTAATGTTCATTCAAAGCAGAGATAAAGAATGTAATTACAACAATTCCATTCTCTATAAGATAAAAAAATTTCCGAAACAAAAGTCATATTTGTAAAGATTTAACAAAATAATATAAGTCATTATTTGTTGTACCTTGGAACAACCTATCGCACCCCGGGAAGAAAAGTGAAACAACTCAAAATTGCAGAATTTGAGAAACACCAACTTAAAGGATAGTGTAAAACTTATATTGAAATAGTATAAGCTTCTTTTAAATTTTATGCAAGTATTTGTGGTGGTAACTTCTATTATATCTCTAATATTATAAAAGGAAGTGTTTGTTTGTTTTCTTGCACTCAATGTCCTGATTCATCTATGGCACTTACAGTAATGAGATTTGGCACACAGGTATTCCGAATTTTTTGCAATTTTAGGGTCGAGGCGAATTTTAAAATTCAATCTAGAACATTTTTAAATGAATTCAATGTTTTTTTCACCTTTCTTCCTTCCGCGTTCTTCCGGGGAATGAAGAAACATCAAAGTTTAGACTTTTCGCCCTCACGTCACCTTGACGATAGCCTTTGGAACCATGCCAAGTTTTTTCCATCTCCCGTCTCTAGAATGGGAGAGAACACATTCGAATGACCTTCGTTTGTTTTGAGATTCATTCATTTAGATTTCCTGCGAAGCGGATTCCAGTGAAGCAAAATAAATTACTAAAGTTATCACTGGCGTTTCTCAGTGGTTTTTTTTTTTTTCAATCTCAGCGATCGTTAAAAGTGGAATAAAAATTTTAACGGATTTGAAATCTGCGGAAAATTTTACACCAGATAAGATACCATATACGTTTGATTGCCTTTTTATCTTTTATATTTTCGCAAGAGATTTTGATGTCGATTGACTTTTGCTTTCCAGAAACAGATTGCATTTTTTGCCCTTCGCGTCAAAATAAAAATAAAAAGAGATTACATTTCCTGCCCCATATTCGATTTCAGCGAAGGAGAGCAAACAATTAAAAACATTTTTTTGACTGGGTTTGTTGAGTTCTTTTTTTAGTAAAATTGGAATCGTTAACGATTTGAAATCTGCGGAAAATTTTGCACCAGATTAATACCTTACACCACGGGCACGGGCAATGCCGGGTTAGCCACGCAGTGGCTAGTTATATTCTATAGAATAATAATACAACACGCTGGGGCACCTCATACATATTTTTCAATGAAGAAGAAGGAGGAGGGAGGATTTGATTCAGCTTTTCAAGTTGGTAAAACAAGGGGACACAGAGGGCTAAATTTCAATAGGGATAACAGAACAAGGGGACATGGGTTTAAATTGAATAAGACACATTTTAATCGGGATTTAAGGAAAAACTACTACTTTAATAGGGTAATAGACAAATGGAACGCGTTGCCAGAAAATACAGTTAATTCAAAGGGAGTGTACGAATTCAAGATACAATTGGTTAGTCAGTGGGAATTGGGAAATTCATAAACAAAGGACCAGCTTGTTGGGCTTGAGCCTGTAGCTGGTCGTCAATATTTGTATTTGTATTTGTATATTTGTATAACATTAAAATTTTTATCTTTTGACTTGTGTCACTTTTCTCGCCGCGGTGCGATATATACCCATGTGAAAAAGAAAGGAAAAGTAGAATCCTCCCCACACCTAAATTCCGATTCTTAACCTAAATTCTAGATTTTTAGATGGTCATTATTACACTCAATTTTCACAACGTTCTCGATTAAAAATTCATTGCAAATATTCTTGATCTCTAGAAATATTGTTTTTCTCATAGCTTTAAAGTATTTATTAAAATCTAACATTTTTCTAATAATTTTTCCATTTTTTTAAATCTTTTAGGATTTTACTTAACAACCTAAACAGTTAAATTTTCCTTGCTGAATTGAGTCGAAAAACAATCAGGCATGTATTCGGAAAGGTTGTTCAAGCTTGTCTATCCTTTTCCTAGATTTCTAACCCTTTCCAGACAGATTGTTAAAACATTGTTTGTGCTCAAACTTTGCAGTTTATCTACATTTCTTTTAACCTGTGTGTTCTTTTCACCACCAATTTACGATAAAAACTTCCACGTTGTTGATGATTGCTATAAGCATATCCGGCTTACCGCATACGAATAGCATATCACACCCCGGAAAGAAAAGTGACACAACTCAAAATTGCAGAATTTGAGAAACATCAACTTAAAGGATACTATAAAACTTATATTGAAATAGTATTCGCTTCTTTTAAGTTTTAGGTAAGCATTTATGGCGGTAACTTCTATTATATTCTATAGAATAGTAATATAACACGCTGGGGCACCTCATACATATTTTTCAATGACATAATATCGAAATTTTGATTTTTGACTTGCGTCACTTTTCTTGCCGGGGTGCGATATGTGTGCTCTAAAATGTCATTACTACCAAGAAATCGAACGATAAACTCGTCGCGAGAATCAACGTTGAAGACTCCAATTGAGGATGGTTGGTGGTGAATTAATGTTACACCAGAGCACCACAACGTTCTATTGACGACGGTTCAAGATCAATCCCGAAGGGAAAATTCAAAGGACCACACTTCGTAATTTTGAAACACGGTTAGATGACGTGGTCAACAGCTGAGCTTGTACCCCACTCTCCTTTCACGTCACGCTAGAGTGAGAACATCCGAGGCCACAACAAATTTTAACATGCACCAGCCCCCGCGTTCATTGCGGTATTTAGTTGCAACGAGTTTCGAAGCGGCCCATACGCCAATTGAGGAAAAGGTATTAGATTACACTTCCCTGATTCAATTTATAGACTTGTTGAAAAACACGTGACTCAACTGCCTTCTCGTCGGAGCCGGACTCTGCAAGAAGCTGGAAATTTAGCTCTGATTAAACTGTTTCAATTTCAAAAACTCTTCTTTCCCGAGACTTGTATAAGAAATTTCGATTTCGTATGCCCAGTGGCGAAGGTTGCCTCTTTTGGGACAGGGCAGGTGATGCTTTTTTAACTTTTACTGCCCTTCGAACGATATACATACAGTATAATTTTTATACACTTAAGTAATCTATCGAAATAACACAGAGGATAAAATATCAGTATTTTCATTCATTATTTGTATTTCACAATGCATTTTTGTTGATGAAAGAATGATTTTTGATGTTTCTTTTTTTGCATGTAAATTACGTTAGTTAGAAAGATTTTCCATTTCGAACAACTGGAACGAGTCTAATTTGAAAAGAATATGTCTCGTTTTGTGTGCAAATTCAACCCAAACCAACCTTTAATAATGTTGTTTACACGTGCTGCTTCACTAACACAATGATGAATTTATGATATATATCCCGAAGTTTGCGTCCTTTTTCTAATGTTCAGAAACGGTATCAAATTACAAACGGGACACTTCAGTTTGGCGACAAGCAAGACAAATGTTGTGTGAGGAAATGATTGTTTGAGTTGCATGAGAAAGAATATTTTGAACAAAAATTTCTGGCTGACCGAGACCGACTTTGTCATCTCTCAGGATATATTTTCTTTTAATAGGTTGTTCATCTTCATCATAGTTTGTCTTTGAAAATTATTCAGCAGATTATCTTGGAGCACAAAAATTGAATCTTTACTTTTTGTCAAAACATTTGTAGGAAGAATAAAATTGCAAATACCTTCTTACAATTGCACAAATGAGTATTTCAAACTAATAAAACGAGTGGTGACCGAATCCCCAGTGGCGCAATTGGTTAGCGCACGGTACTTATAGGACAGTACTTGTGAGTTATGCCGGGGTTGTGAGTTCGAGCCTCACCTGGGGAAGTCACTTTTATTTTGTTAAATACTGTATATTTAAAAGGTTTTGATGATACAAATATTTGTCCTGGTTAACAAGTATAAAGTTGAATTTACCAAGGAAATGCGAAGGGCTATCACGGTTTTCTTTCATCAAACCATACAAATGTCTTGCATTTATTCTAATATTTATTAAAAGGAAAATTTCATGATATTTTTTGGACGAAATGTGTGTGTGTGTGGTGTGGGTGACAGTGTTTCAGATTTTATCTGTATTTTAAATTTATTGTTTATTTTACAAAAAGAAATCTCAAACATCTCTGCGTTTTAGATATGCGAATGCGACATCAACCAAGGTTTTGTTTATTTGAAACGAGTATTCAAATCTCAGCAATGTTCTAAGAATTCCACTCGGAAAATTGTGATGCAGCTCTCTCTAATAGGGGATGAAAGGCAAATTTTTCTGGTGAAAAAACATGAAAGTATCACACGAACAGTTAGTGACAACTCATTTTTTACAGAATTTAACTCGTGGCGCCATCTCATTTTGACAGATCGGACTAAATAAACTAAAAGGGATATTCTTTATAAGGCGAGATCGGTATCCAAGGAGGGAAAATTAATTTTCAAGACAGAATTTTGATTTATGTCCATTGCTCAATGCAATACGAATGAGAGTATAGAAACCTTTCAGTAAACTAAACGAAGAATTTTACATAAATTGATTGGTAGCGTCATCTATTGTAAACAGATGAAACTAATTCAAGCTAATCAAAAAGTTAATATTTTCTAACTTACGAAAAAATTTAAGTTTTCTAAGGACAAGGAATTTTTTTATGATGAAAACAAATTTAAAAAAGCACTTTTGCGTCAAATAGGTGCCGTTTAATTCCACTATCCAAGCCTTATATTCCGTATCCAAGCTTTTCGTTGGAAAAACATTCCACTGGAGCAACAAAACTGGCAATTGGCAATGGTCTGTGATCAATCCGTCGCCAATAGCCACTTTATGTTGTCCCAGTGCGACTAAAATTAACGATCTGCTGGGATCAATCCCCAAGAGAAAGGACACGAAAACACCTTGAATTCGAACCACGGTCAGCTGACACCTCGTAATTTTGAACAACGGTCTGATGACGGAGATAGCAACTCATCTGGCATCCCACTCCCCAACTTCCACACCACGCCAACGTGAGGATTTTTTTGCTACGACAGATTTAACATGCACCGGTCTCCCCTCCAAAGGTAATGGGTTGGATCGAGTTTCGAACTCACAGCCCTCAGGTTGCGCGGACTCCATTCAAAATGTAACAAGGTGTGAATATTTTAATTGTTTTATAAAAATCTAAGCAAATAAATTTGCTGTTCCCATGAATTCTCGTTAAACAAATCCAATACAAGTTCAATTGCAGATCTTTATAATACCAGAAATAAGCTTTGCTTAGAAATCTATGAAACCAGTGTTCAGATAAAGTAGTTTTACACTAAGATGTTTACAAAACAGGACATCGGTAGAACATGCACTATAGCTAAAATTTCAACTCCATAGGGAGTGGAAGGGTTTGTTCAGTTGATTGTAGCAATTACGTGATTTTACAACATGTAAATGGGGGTAAGAAAGAAAAATGGATGCTGTTGTGTGTTTATGTAAATGGGGTTAAGAAAGAAAAATGGATGCTGTTGTGTGTTCATGAAAATATGAAGAGGGGGATTACACATCGGGAACATTAATTTTTTTTAGCAACAATGCAGATTTGATTTTCTGCAATTTAGTTAGCTATTCGGAGCTCCTGAACAAAATGTAAACTTTGTTTATTCACATACCTACTTAAATTTAACACAAATTAGTTTATTCTATATATTTTAGAAATTCTAATTTGAAATGCACTGATATATTGAGTGTCGTAATAAAAAAAACCTGCTTAAGAATGAATCTGATGTTGTTTACTCTGATCTCTCCATCCAGAATCAACCTGTGAATTTTTAATAAAAGTTTTAACAAAAGAAAAAATAACAATTGAATGACAAAATAGAAAATATTAGCTAAATTTAAAGAATCGGCTTAAGTTTTCACTAAAATGTAGCAGTTCTGGAACACGTCCCTTGAACGAGTAAAATGTTTGTTAATGAGAGGTACAGTTGTTTTGAAGATTATGATCCGTGCTATTCAAGTTCGACATCCACATCTTGGATGTACTGCATTGCTCTCATTGCAATAGGTTCCAAGTCAAGAAAAGCAAGACATCAGGAGTGTGTGCCCAAACGAAGAAAAGGTAATTTATCTAAACATGACAGCCAACATCTGCACTCTTCCATTGGCTTACTGTATGGCATCGTTTTCCTTTTGAATGACAATCTATTCCAGAAGGAAAGGATTTTTGTGCGTCCCTGCAATTCACTGTTTTTCAAGCATTGGCAATTTTTATAACTGCTATTCGAGAATCTGGACAATTTCTTAAAAACACTGGGATTACGTTCTTGTTCTACCATGGGCATAGAGTTGAAATTCTACACCATTTGTTTATATAATACAGTAATGCCAATATATCTCTTCGTACTTGGTAGGCGAGTTTTAATTAACGTCATACTAGAGCAACACAACGGGCTATTGACGACGGTCCGGGATCAGTCCCTTAAGGGAAAGAGCCGAGGACAACTCCTCGTAATTTTGAACCACGGTCAGATGACGAAGCAACACACCTGAGCTGCCAACCCAACGTGAGGACTTTCGGCCACGACAGATTTAAGGTGCACCAGCCGCCTCTACACCATACGCTTACAAACATCCATGCCCGGACCCGAACCAGGAACCTTCCGATCTAGAGGCTAACGCCTTAACCACTATACCTGTTGGTCGGCAGATGACGAACGGACTTGGTAAGTATTTGAATTAAAGTCGTACGGGATCAATACCCAATCGAAAATTCCGAGGACAACACCGGGGCTGCGGTGGCCCCGGAACGTCACCAATAGCCCGTTGTTACTCCAATGTGTGACGGTAATTAAATACCTACCTTTTAAGTAAATCCAAATGAGTTTGCGAATAGAAATTACTTCTCTCGTTCCTTTCCAGATAAACTTTATTGGTGAAAAAGATATCCGTAAGTAAATAATCGCTTGAAACAAAAGGCAATGTTGAACTGCCCAAATCCAAAGAAACATTAATTCCTATGCTTCTGAAACCCCAAAATTCAATGGGAAAAGCGTTCAAGCTAAATGTTAAATTTGAGAGGTTTCTGTTACTGTACCAATAATTCGAAATTCAATGAATAAATTGTCACAGTACTTATCCAAATTTGTTAATTAAAGCACATTACTAACTTATGTTCCCAATAGTTTAACCAAATAACCGAACACCACTGCAGTGTTTCCACTCTGTAGGGCCTATTCCATACATGTATGGTTTATGATGTTTTAAAATACGATTTGGTTACAAATATGCTTAATAAACTTGTTTCAAAAGGTATTGCATTTACATCAGTTACAAAGCTTTCTATCAGTGAACCCACATCTCTACAATTTGGAATCTAGCAATATTTTTTTTTAATCGCTTCTAAAAAATACTGATTTCAAGACTTGTGAAATTTTGATAGAACCAAAAACTGTTGTCAGGCCTTCAAAGAAAAGTAAATCAAAAACCAGACAAAAAAAATACTCCATGCACTTAAGAAATTTTTTAATGAATAGAAAACACAATGAGAACTATATACAAACAGCACACAGTGATACTACTGTACATGAGATAGTCGCGATCACTACAGCACATCAAGTTGATGAAAGTATTAAACATATATAGATTTTAAAAATTAGATTCCGGGTAAAACAGATTTGTTCATCCACAACAATAATGCACTGTGTTCTCTTTTCATTATATACAAAACACTTTCAGTGAGCTAGTCTGAAAACATTGTCACTGCTGAGGCGATCGCAAAATCTTGGCGTACGTCATGCCTTCTGAAGACAACTGTGAAAAACGCAGCGGTGATTCACTATTTGACTGAAGATTTATATCGTACGCAAAAGGAGACGTGGTGACGACGTTCTCCGAAGACCTCGGATTCGGCTTGCGGATGACCTTCAGAGCGGAATCTTCGGACGAGGTTAAAACAATATCCGGTATGTCTGGGTAAGACATGGAGAGTGGCCCCGCAGTAATCGAACCACCCAGGTTCATATTATCCGTCGGAGATTTCTGCTCGACCCTCGGCACGTCGAAAGAGAAGGTTTGATTGTTTTCACTCCCAATGCCATCTACGGAATGGGTAACGTTTCTCAGTCGAGCCAGGTAAGACGAATTTGAAGAGTCATGAAAAATGAGAGGATTATTCTTGGGCCATCCTTGATCGATGGGAGAAACTTTTATCTCAGGCGAAGACCACATGCGTCTCATGCTGTCGTCGGGCCTTTCCGGTTCAAACCTGCGCCGGTTGTTGAACGGACTCGACAGATTTGGATAGATATCACCGTTGTGCAAAACCTCTCCATTTGCCCTGTTCTCCAACACGTTTCCCATTGAGAGCTTGGACATTTCAAAGACAGGCGGATCCTGCGGGGCGCATCGGATGTTGTTGCTCATGCCGATGTTGTTCTCCGAGGGCCAGTGGTTCGGAGAGTTGTTCATACTCATCTGGAGTTTAGTCATCTCGTGCCGATTCTGGTCGCCGTTGCCGAAGAGAGAAGAATCAAACTTATCCGTCGGAAACAGGCGAGGCATGGAGAAAGGAGATATGGGGTTTTCGACGTTGAAAGGGTCGGAGGAGTTGAACATTGACTGCGAGTTTCCAAGCAGCGGTCTGGGGGGAGCGAAGTTGGGAGTGTTTCTCACGGAACCGGGAACATCTGCTACGTTTCGGGAAGGCGAGCAAAACCTTCGATTCATGAACTTTTTCTGGGCATTCAGTTGAAGTTCTTGAAATACCTCTTGGTCTCTTTTGACAGCAGCGAGGGTGTAAAGGAATGATCTCACAACACCAGGGCCTTCTGCTGCAAGTAAGTGCTGCGCAACACTCTTTATTTGTTCTTCACTCTCCAGAAGCGCAGCGACATCTGTACCCGCGGGCAGGAACTTGTCGAGAATGCTCAACTTGTCGAACACGCCAGAAGAGGAGTGGAACAGAGGATGAGGAAGATTGACTAAGGGACCACCGGGGTTCATGTTGTCGTTCGTACTGTGCCATTTCTCCGAAGGTGGCAGTATGAACGTCGGGTGCGTCTGGGGATCGTACATGGTGCGCGCTCGATCAACATCATTTATTTCATTGAAAGGAGTCCTCATCATACCTAAGTCTTCGTAAGAGTTGATGGGCCCGCTTTGCACTTCAGGCTCAAAACGCGACTTGGGAGTTAAGGGGCCCCACATCCCATTCATGGGCATTTTGTTATTGCGCATGTGGTCGGAAAAGAAGCTTGCATTGAACTCGTTGTTCGTGAAACCGTTCTTCAGGGTGTTGTTGTGCATGTCCTCCGACTTCAACGTGCCGAGCAGCTTGTTCGGCTTCTCTTCATAATTCATCATGTTGTGAATGTTTTGAAAATGAGAAACGCTGTCAGCCTCGTTGGGAACGTGGAAGCCGCTCATGGGTTCCAGACGGTTCATGAGCAATCTTTTGATGTCTTCACCTTCGTTCTGGTTGGGCTCCTCGTGCGGTCGTCCGATGGGCTGCTTATTAATGAGGGGGAAGGGCAGGTGTCCATCGTTCCTCTTCAGGGGTCGTCCCACAGGTACTCCCCCATCAAAGTCCTTCACCTCACCCAGGGTAGAGGGGACCCGGTTGCTCAAAATCTTGCGGGGGAAAGCTGGAAGTGGCATTCGGGGGAGGTTCGATGGGCGCTGTTGGGGAGGTGGGGGTGGAGGTATGGCTGGGCCATTGAATGGGTAGTTCTGAAAGGGGTTGGGTTGAGCTGGCGTCAGCAGGGGAAGGCAATTTACAACATTATTCAAATATGGATGAGGTGTAGGCATCATGGCCATGGGAGGCTGGATGAGAGGTGGCCCTTGGAGAGTAGAAAAGAACATCATGTTCTGGAGGGGTGGGGGAGGCATATTATTAAACACACTTTCATTGGTTGAAATGTTTGATATTCCATGATACATTCGGCCTGGAACAAACTCGGGCGCTAAGGGATTTAAAATAAAATTCTTTTTTAACTCCATACTGTCCAACTGAGTTCTTAGAGAGTCCCACGTTATTCCAAAGAGACTGTTCTCTTTGTGACAGGTTAGGATGAATTTTTCCCATAATTTCCTGAAACAAAGTACAAAAAAATGAATGTTAACAAGTAGACACAGGCACTTTTACTTGTAAATTCAACAAAATCAATCCAAAGCATAGGTATGCCATCATCTACTCAAATTATGTGTCCCAATCTACAATTTACTTATGAAAGCAACAGAAATTATGTCATACAATCAAATGTTATTAAAAAAAAATCTACATTTCATCAAAAATTAAAAAAAAAAATGAGGTTATAAACTAGAATATTCTTTGTTAACTCTATTGAAGACAAATAACACTTTTCATGGCTATTTTTCATTTTTATAAGTCTATACACTGAACATAGATTCAACCCGGCGAAGAAACTCGCAGGTTTGGGTCTCATGGATCTAGTCCATCAAATTTAAGGTAACCTATAAATATTACACACACATATCTTTGATGCTAATTGACCTTTGAACACTAGTGACACAAAAAACATGCGGTGTTCTTGTAAAAACTAAGGCTTTTAGAATTCATTAGAGCTTATAGTAAATGCTGGGTTGACATGAGAACCCCTGATGCTATTATTGAAAAGGACTCTTGGGCACTCACCTACACTTTCCCACCGAACACATTGACACCGGGTCACCGACAACAGCCACCAGTGACTGAGCTCTTGTAATCGCTGTATTCAGCAGCCTCGCATTGGACAAGAAGCCATGGTCCAAATCGGATTCACTGTCCTTCGCTCTTCCTCCACACGTCTGCCGCGTTCGGACGGCACTCAGGAAAATCACCCTGAACTGTTTTCCTGGTTAACAAAGTGTTTGCGAAATTAACTTACATTGCATACACATAGAACTTTAAAGCAAAATATATAAAATAAATAACTCGAGAAAAGAGGACTTGAGCATCAAATGTCAGCTTTAATAAGCCGTTTCTAAATAAAATTTAAAAAATAAAGACAAACCATAAATCATGTCAAAGTAGATGAACATATTAAACAAATACTCTACATTATATTCACTGTATTTGCTTTCTGAATACTTGACATTTTAATAAAAATTGAGGAAATCAACAACCACTTTAAAAACATTTCATCGCTTAAATTTTTTATTTTTATGTTTTATGCATCAAATGAAGTTGGTAGACAAATAAAAAAGCAATTTGTGTGCTTAAAAAACTGTCTCCGAATGGGGATGGGACACCATTCTCATTTTCTTTTCGTAATTTTTTTTGTCCAATTTCATCATTTGCAGTTTACATTATTTGCAATTCTCTTTTTTTTCCCATTTGTTTAAATTCAGCTGCAGCCACCTTTTTTTTCGCCATAAAAAAAAATTTGATACATTTTCGGGACAAAATTTATGTTTTAGGGACTTTTTCAGGACCATTTCCCCTGTTTTCGGCACATTTTCGGGACCAGTAGGCACCCTGTACAGGAATTAAATCTGTGCTGCCTACAGCTTGCAGCTAACACTGAACTGGCTTCTGGTAAACCGATTTCTCACGAACGTATGCTTACATATAGAGGAGCATATACATTTGCGAGTCAAACCATTTGCAAGCCACTCATTGCAACTATTTTCACAACGAACTTCCAACGATCTATGGGAGAAGAGAGAACTAACTGCGAACCACCAGGCAGTCATTTTTCGGCCACCGGTGATGACGATGGAGCCCTGAGGTTCGAGAACAGAAAGAAAAGATATGAACTAGTCACGATGCCCTCCCAATCTGAACCGAGAACGTCTTTGTGTTCGTCGAAAAACCAAGAGGAAGCGGATCGCCGCAAGCTGTTCGTTTGGCGCCCAAAACCTCTTCCCAATTGCGACAACTAGAAGCTCGCAAACGGTTTGGATCGAAAATGTACATGCACCTTAAGCAATGTTAGAAAGTCTTATTGATATTTTGTCCTTTAATGAAAAACGGAGAACACTTGAAAAGAGAGGAAAGACTAAAGCACATCAGATAGCAAAATATAATTGTATTTTAAAGGCTTTAAAACATTTCCAATATGCATTACAATTTTATACACAGGGCGAATTTTATTGCTCCTTAACTTCAATTTCACACAATTCACTTTTTTCAGAACTACCCTGTGAAAATTCAAGTGTCTAACTATTAGAAAATTGATAGAGTAAACTTGAACTACTCATCTTGGCAAAATATAATACAAAATGAGAATAAAGGGAAGTGGTAGCTGCATACATTCACTGGAAGTGGCAATTCTAGTTTGTTAGAATTCAACCCTGCTCGCAATTAAGATCATTCATATTTTTACCAATTTTTCTTTGACTAGAACACTTGGTAGGTAACTTCACAGAAAAATGTGTTTTTCTATTTATGTACAAGTCCCATGCAAACAGAACCATATGCCCTTGTGACAACCCTTAAATCACAAACAGTGCCTTATTCTCATGAATGATGTCAATATCTCATTAGATGTTTCGGGAATTTGAAATACAATTTGCAGGAATGTTTTAGTAACTACATTAAACACTCAAAACATTGAGTGTTGAGAAAACTCAATTACAGAAATTAATGGGCCTGGATCATTAAATTAAGTGGAACACTTAAAACAAAATCTTTGCAAAATTTAAATAACTTTTCAAGTTTTACCAAAGTATTCAACAGAAATATTTTCTTGTCCACACATAGGATGTACTTAAAGTCTTTTAGTTAATACAATTTAGCCTTTATATACAGGAAAATTACTTGAGAAATTAATCTTGTGTAGTAGTCCTAAAGTTTTCGACCTGAGGGTATTAAAGAGAGGTTGATTGATTTGGGTTATAAAGCATAAGGTAAAATGGACAAGCTGTACCCTATTAAAGAGTGATATTATATATATATAAATCACTTTTTTTATATTTAAATACAATTTTTAGGATGGCTAGTTAAATTTCTTATACCACTCAAAAGCAATCCGAATTGCTTGCTCTTAAAATGGTCTAAAACTGCAGAAATAATTTCATTACTTGTAAATCTTTTCCCATGTAGATCTGACTTAATTTTTATGAAATTTTTTTTAATTCAAAAGTTGAATGACAGAACGATACTTAAGTTCAGACTTTTTAAATATTGGGCAACAGCTTTTCTGCAATGCTAATGATGCTAGAGCAACAAAGTTTTAACTGTCATGCAACAAAACAGAGGGTGGTGCTTGATGTAGGTTACCGCGTATCTAGAATTTGTGTGCGCTGCTCAGTTTCCACTGGGAATTAGTTGAACCAGATATGTTTTGGAGAAATTAACTTAATCCATGTTGTATTGCTTGAACCACTTTGAGTACAAAAAATGCACCAGTTGTCAAAGAGAGTTTGGAATTGTATGCATCAAGTCACATTTTTTTTTTAAATTTAAGAGCCATGCTTTATTCTTTTAGACCTTGAAACATAAATGCACAAAAAGTTATTAGTGGCTGCCAACATCATAACACACAAAACTGTTACATTTTCATTGTTAACCCACTGGCTGATTATCCCGCGATTTCCACAGGCAACTCAAATGTAGCAAAATTTGCTTATCCCGCGATTTTCGCGGGCAGGTGTTTTTCTATCTTTATTGAGGAGCGCATCCCACTTTTTCACAGTTTAACTAATGAAATAAATTACATACAGTGTTAGACGTTAAATTTAGATTTTGGTCAACAGTTGTCGCTAGTCGTCCACTAAACTGCGGCATTTGAAGGTACTTTGTATTTACCGCTCTAACTTCGCGCCTTTTTCTAATCAGAAATGGCTGCTAGAAAACGTTCAGCGATTGAGAGTATATATTCCTGATGATTTATCAGATTCTGAAAGTGATTTTAGTTTTGATAGTGATATAGATTTTTCAGACTGCTCCTCAGATAGCGATGAATATGATCATGATTCAATAAACTTGCAAAGCGTTAGGCAGTGTTGCAAAATTGATATGAAGAATATTCCTCCTCCAGTTCCTTTTCGTGGAAATCCGGGAATTACTGTGCATATAGCTAACAATAACTTCTGACAGTTTAGTTTCTCATGATAAAAATCTATATAAAAAGTCTTTTCTAGAAAGAAAAAATGCATATTTCAATTCTCTAATATATATAGATTTTTAATATGCAAAAAAAAAAATACACGATTTGTGTAGCGATTTCGGTCCACAAATTGAGCAGTTAGAGGGTTAAAACTTGGTTTTCCCACACAAATGTGTCTTTAAAACAAAAACACTGCATTTGAACGTTTACTGATTAAATACTCAAGTTCAAACATTTTTTTTAAATTGGGCAACAGCCCCTCTGCGATAGTAGTTTGCTACTGACGTTGGCGTAACAAAATTTTAGCTGCAGTGCAAAAAACATGGGTTATTTAACATAGTTAGCCCTGTCAATTTGGGTGCTAGCATCTTCAGGTCGGAAACTCTTGGATCTTACCGAGTAGCAATATAGGAAAATAGAAATAAAATAGCTAAAGAATAAAAAATGATATATCAAGCCCCAAGCAAAAAACAAAATCCATTTTACAATTGGAATGTCTTTACTAAATATAAACTAGTCTATTCCTACGCAACAGATGGGTAAGAAGAGCAAAGTAAAATTTATTCTTCAATAGTTACTTCTGCATAGTGAAAATTTTTTCAAGAATGTGTGGTAAGCATATAAAAATGAAAGAATACCTTGAACATTTAAAACTCTTTCAACAGAAACACCATGCAACTTTTTCTTCCTCAATTCAGCTCGGATTCTCACAACCTGTGAACAAGTTATTTTAATTCAATACAAAAAAAAAAACGTGCAGGGCAGCAAAAGAGGAAAACAAAGCAGTTCATTTGAAAAATAGTGTACCTGGTCGTAATAGGGTGTCACGACACCAATACTAGTCTCATCTTGGACACCCCAGGGCTCTGGCCAGTTTTTCTTCAGTTCAATGACTCTTTCGACAATTTCATACACCTGGCGATAAAAAATATTCAATGAGGACAGTTCAGACATCTAATTATATAAAACACTAGATTATGTTGTTTCCACAGCTATTAAAGTTTTGATAGGTTGTGCGACATCACGAGAAGGCGGAGTTTTTAAAAGTGTTGATTGGTTGTGCGATGCCACAAGCAAAACAAGATACGACATATCAAAAAACATTACATTCGAAATAGTCATGGAAATAACATTGAGTAACGAATTATTGCCGAACGCAGCTCATTGTATTACCACTATTGATCAAAAATTAAATTTTTCCTATAATTAAGTCTACCAGTATTGTTAAAAAAAAACATGCAAAAGCAGGGCAAGTTGCCAGATAGTGGGAAAATGTTTACACATAGCCAGAGATCAACAAAAGTTGACAGAGTGGTGAAAAAAGGTTTATACACAGTAAGTGATCATGTACAGTCAGGTTTTAAACATATAAATGAGATTTGAACAAAATAAATTATTTTTTATGCATCCGTCGCATGACGGGCCATTAATCCTATTCACCAAAGAAAATAATAAGCATGTCAACTTCATATCTGGAGTTTTACTCCAGGGGAAGATGCACCCAGGTATAATACAAACAGCATGCGTTGAAACTGAGAAAGAAACATCAGTTGAAGTTGGCAGCTTGGAAATAGCCAGGTTGATACAAGGGGAGACTCGCGAAATAAAAATTCACGAGAACTCGACCAATAATAGTCACACCAACAGGTTAAAATACAGTCGTCATTACTGCACTCCCTGCTAATAATGCAAAACAGAACCTCACCTCAGCGTAGTTGTGGAAGGCAGTGCTGTTACAGTCCTGGATGTCTTCACCCCGTGCAGTGAAGAATGTGAGGGGGTAATACTTGTTGTGACGAGGCTGCTTGCCACTTGCCTGCAGGTGGTTGTCGTAGAAAAGCTCAGATGTGTACTGGATGATGGCTTCGTGGGAGCGGTAGTTCTCGCACAGCAGCACTTTGCATGGGAAGTCCTCTGGATATAGGTCATATAACCGCTCCAGGAGGGAGGTGTGCAGGTTCTTAGACTGGGCAAAAGGAGAGTAGATTTCGGGGCTCAACTGCAAAGGTAAAGAAAGTGTAAGGTTCCACAGCATTTTTCATGCCATTCATTGATGTTAGTACAGTTCGAAGTCCTCCGGACCTCGGCCGTTCTGGATCATTTGCAATCTTTTTGTCTGTCAAAACCGCTAATCTAACCCCTCCGTGCGTACGTTATTTACGTCGTAAACACATTTGCTATGCTAAAACAACAGAAATATAAATAACTTTTAAAAAGATAAAAAACTTTAATCGGGGTTCCAACACTATAAAATTCCCAGGCTTTTCCATGTTTTTCAGACAAATTTTTACAAAATTCCATGTCAAACTTAAGCAATTCACGACATTTTTAAGGTTAAAACCCGAGAAATAATTTCAGGCATTGAATAGCCGATAATTAAAAACCAATTTAAGAGTTGCACATTGTAAAATTTAATACACAAAACCCAAGTAATTTTGCATTAAAATAACTTATTTAACTTATGACTTAAATCAATTTGCTATTTAATGTATCATGAGACATTAGATTCTCCAGTTTAAGCCCATGGATGAAACAAATTTCTTTACCTGCTAAATATTAGAAGTTTCTTTTAAATTGGTTGAAAAATAACTTATAAAAAAAGTGGTATGAAACTGTATGAATATTACTGTCTATTTTCCTCTAAAGCATCTGTGAAGCCATTATCATTTTCCAGGACATTAGATAATTTTTCAGGTTTTAGACGAAAATGTGTAATTTCCCCCGATTTTTTTGGACAAAATTAAATATCCTGACAGTTTCAGGTTGTTCCTGGCCCATCGGAACTCTGTTTAATACAATGCAACAAATTTTATTTACAGCGCTTTTAATTTTTCTGTGTGGTATGTGGTATTTACTCTGAACATATCCGTTATTTTGAGTTGTTTCATCAATTTAGTCCAGGTTGAATGCTTTGTTCTTTAAAAATTATAGATAGAAAAAAATGCTGGTTAGCAAAAACATCTGGATTTGGGACTTTGTACTGTACAATGTATATTTTTACTCAGTGTTGCATATTTTTATGCTTCTTAAAATTTTAACACCTGTTAAATTTTTTGTTGGACCTCCAGGAATCTAGTTTTGATAGATTTTGCAATTGATATTGTAGAAATCACATGATTGATTTACACTCATGAATAATTTAACCTTTTCATAGAATATGTTTAAAAGTTTGATGCTCAATAACAAAGATCCTAGGTACATAGTCTAGGACAGTATAAATGAAAAATTTTACTCTTCCAAAAGAACTTCACTATTAGTAATTTTGAAAGCACTTGTAACTTTTATAAACAAAAGTGCATGTAAAATTTTGCTCATGGAGGTATTTTTGAATCAAGAAATTTTAAAATCCACTGCTCTAAGCTACTTACAGACCACAACTAGTCTTGAATTTCCATGTTATCTAAAACATGTGATAAATGTTAGTTTGACAGTTATATAAAGTCAAATCAAGTGTCAAAATACAATAAATTAGATCAGTTTAAATCTACAAAAATAAACACCCAAAATATAGAAAAAAAAAGTAAGAGAAAACAGTAAATAATTGTACATAATAGGTGGTACAGAAACAAATGTGTTACATCATTAAATAAGAAACTCAATTTTAACACACTTTCTCAAATTGTAATGTCATGAAAAATTTTCAGATGCACAAATTCAAGTAAAGCGTTTTGTTACATACAAGTACAACATTTGAAGAAATTCCAGACAATAATATTATATTTTGTAGTCTGTATAAAGTATCAGTGTACACTATTTTCAATTTTACTTCTGAATGAAAATCTGTTAACTAAAAATTTTTTAAATTGGTATTTTTTATTTAAGGGCGCACTAGAGCAACATAACACTATTGACAACGGTCAGGAATCAATCACTTAAAAGAAAGATCCGAGGACAACACCACATAATTTTTTTGAACCACTGTCAGATGATGAGGCAACATCTGTGAGCTGGCACCCCTCTGCAAACTTCCACACCAACCCAACGCTAGGACTTTCAGCCACGACAGATTTAAGGTGTACCAGCTGCCTCTACACCATATACCTACAAATATCCATGCACCGACTCGGGTTCGAACCAGGAACCTTCCGATCTGGAGGCTAACACCTCAACCACCAGACCGGTTGGTCTGCTTTTTAAATTGGAATTTCTTAAAAGTCTGAGTCGCAGAAATATAGAGAAATAAAGTTGCTTGAAAGTACTGAATAATGAATGGTTCAAAGTCAAGGTACCTGCATATGGTCTCCTGCAAGAACGATTCGTGTATTTTCATTCGCTAAGGACAAAGGCATTATGGCTTCACATTCCATGGCCTGAGCAGCTTCATCAATCAGTATGTGAGTGAAGAAACCTAGAAAGAAAAATCCCAGTCACAAATCACTTAATAAAAGACTTTTATAAGCAAAGCAACACATTCTTATTACACACACGCCAAAGGCCTTTCAAACAGCTTTAACGACTATAAAGTAAAGGGCCCTTAAAAACCAGAGATGGAAAATCTGGTCTTCTTAGTCCCCTAAACCAGATAAAAATATTTGTTTGTGTCTTTTTCAGAATTTGTTTATTAAAAGTAACATTTTAGTTAAGTCATTTGATTGACATACTAGTATTCTAGTTATGTATTATGCTAACCTTCTGGGCATGCCACTCCATGCAGCAACAAGGAAGTTTTTTTAAAATTCCATCCTAGATGTGGCAATACACATTTCAGTAATGCACAGAAGCTTCTTGTCAAACGATCACGGATATATACAGTATAAAATTGACCATTACAGGATTCATTTTTCAATTTTGCTGCTTAGTTTAAATAAATTTCATAAGGTATGTAACAGTATAACATTGCTAAAACTCAACAGTAGAGTTTCTCACTGAAATTCTTCAACAGTCTGAAGACAGAAAGCTGGAAGGAATCAGCACAAAAATGAAAGAGCAAAATAGGGTATAGCATCAAAAACTAATTGGTTTTGAATATGAAAATGGAATAAAACTGAAGGCGTTCAGAATCTCATTGTTTCATATATAATGTATGCTTTTCGCAATACAGTTTATTGGAAATAAGGATTAACTCCAGCAAAGGCAAACAAAATGCTTCATATAATTTTGAATTTGATTTCATTTACGGATATGAAATCCATTTGTGTGAATATGTATGCTGAATCGCTCTATATTAAAAAAAGTTACAACTGCAGGATTGAAAACTCGCTTTTTTCACTCAATTCCTAGACGGTTTTGGAGAAAGTACGGATCAGAAAATTACGAAATCAACATGGTTAGTTCAAAATTGTACTGGGAACAAGACAGAGAAGATTTTTTCACGCGATAAGTGTCTAAGTTGAAAAACGCAAAATTTATAACGCGAGTGAGCAAAACACGTACACATTTTCAGTCTTCAACAAAGAGTTTTTTAGAGTATCTCTAAATGCTAATTTTTGAAGCTCGTTGAGGTTTTTTAGAAATTTTAATTTGGTTCCTAACAGTATCTTTTATGGAAAAATCAGGACATTTTTGCTACTTTTTTGTTAAAAATGTAATATCTATAGCTTATTACAATAAATTTTATTTAAATTTGAAAACATCAGCTTAGAATGCACTCTTTCTTATATAATTATTTTAAAAATTGGTTCATAAATAAATTCGATGCGATCAGAAGTATAATTTCGCAATAGTGTACAAATTGCTCCCCGTGGTGATCAAACGTGAAATGGCCTTGATGAAACTCACTGTGACGTCATAGGACGGGGAGTCCAATCAAGAATATACAAATTATTACGATAGTTTCGCCGTCGCAGAGGGTTGAAAATTCTGCGGAATCATTGTGTAGCAATCATCGGGGTTGGCCAGTGTAGGCGAGCAGGGGCAGCGCTCCCTAGTTCATTATAAATTCATTGAAATAAGATATGAAATATGTGAGCAAAACTTTGCTTTTAATAAAGAGAAGCAATAAAAAGTTTAGAGCAGATACTAAACATGTCCGATTGTTTAAAAACAATAATTGCGTTGATGGAAAAACAGAACAGCATGGGAAAGCTACATATTAATCAAACCAGAGCACCTCGTAGAACCAATTGATACGAGAAAATAGTAAACAAATCATGTTGGTTGTTTTGGGTTTTATGGCGCAAGGTCCAAGAAAGGACAAGCTGCGCCAAACGCAAGATAAAATAAATAAAATCAATGTAACTATAAAAACATTGTAAAAAAGTAATGTATTTCCTGCGCAAGAAATAAAAAAAAAAAAATAGTGGTAAACAAATCAGGAGTAAAAATAAATCATTCAGCAATACAGTATGACAAGTGTTTCTAGCTTAAATATTTCGACATACAACTAAAATTTAATTTCATAACACTCCTAGTATCAATATTATTACTCCTCTTTTAAGAACTCACTGAAACAAATCAATTGGCTCCCAAAACAAATTAACTGTAAATTTTCGGATAAACAGTTTAGCCTGAGAATGCGTTTCTTTATATTTTAGAAGACAAATCATAAGAGTAATATAGGTGTTCTGATAGAAATTTATAGTAACAATTTAGCGAAAAAACTGTTTTCAAAAATGGAATGACTTTAAACTCCTACAGGAAAATGTACAATTATATCTAGATAGAAAAGTGTCAAGCATAAGTAACAATACAATACCTTTCTCTAGCCCTAACTGGACAAGGTACCTTGCAGTACCCAAAGTGGTCACTATGACCTTATGCTTTTTTACATCTTCTATAGTTGGCATCAGAAAAACTCTTTCACTCCCATCGTAGCTCACCAGGCAGTACTGCAGTACAGTGGGATGAACAGTGGCAACCCACCTGTGACGATAATAGATTCGGAGGGGAGTGGCCTCTGTTTTTCCATCAGCAACACAGGGATGAAGATATTCACGAATGTAGATATCGGCAGCACTAGTGAAAAATAAAAACATGGTTTAGAACATACTGAATCTAAATCTTGCAAATTTCAGCTGGATTTTAAACACTAAATTTACCAGATATTTTGGTAAAAAAACTATAATTACTGAAATGAGTTCAAACAACCCATTTTCCATTTGGATGCAGGAAACAATGGAATTAGTGTTTAAATAACAAAAGAATCTAACAGCTGCAAGGGTCTTCTGCACCTCCTAAACACTTTCCACAAACAGATTTTAGAGGCTTTGGTTTCATGGCAGCATCTTATTTGGCACTATTTACACACATCAGTAACTTTGCTTGAGCTTGCCGATGCTGCTGCCATATTAGTAAAATAAAGCATGAAACTCTTTACAGTGATGTGTGTGTTTATATTTTGCATAGCAGAGAATGAGAAATGATTTTAGAGTTGACAATGTTGAAAAAACACATTCACATTAAACTGGTCAAATGATCCATCATGGCAAAAATAGGCATACAGGGAGAGATGAAAAGGTATATATGTACTACTAAATGAATTTGATAACAGGAAAAATGATGACGTTAATTGAGGAAAGGGTGATAAAATTTAAAGCAATGTAAAGTCAAGATTTTAAAGTGAGTCAGTTGACTTGGTAAATTTAGTGTAAACTAACCACTTTTGGGGTTATGACAGCATTCAATTGAGGATTCCCTTTTAATGTTTCTGATGTCAAAATGAAAGGGTTTCAATGGAATTTAACCATTAGATCCTTATCTGTTTTATCCACAGCAAGCAGATTAATTTTCAATTGTTGCCAGATAATTGGGAAACCATTTGTTACAACTTAGTGGCATAATTCAGATACATTTTTCAGATAAAAATTTTTTGGAACCCCTTGATGCTGAAGAACATAGTTATTGGTAAATGATATTCAATAAGACCAACAAAGATATATTACAAAAAATACATTGAATAAGACAATGATGTACTGTCAGCTTAGTGGCGAAACTTCATTAACTGACATATTTTCGAGTACAAATGTTAGACCAGGGCTCGAAATACCCAGGTGCACATGAAAACATAATTGTGCACCTAATTTTTTCCCACTAGGTGTACACAGCGCACCTAATTTAAAAACTTCTATGCACAAGGTGCACCTGTATTAAAAAATCTATTTCGAGGCCTGTGTTAGACCAACTGTTAGTTTTTATATCAAAAATTAAAAACACTAGGACAATGTTATATTTTTTCAAACATTGCAATGCCAATGTTTTTCATCATGATAATAAGCATTTAGAGTCTGAAAAAAAGTCAGTTGATAGATTTCTGCTAAGCCGACAATAAAATGTAGTTTTGAAGTTGAATAACATAAATAGCCAAATAAGGCAAAAAAAATTTAAGGTATAGGACATGCAAGATGAAAGATACAGCAAAATAAGTTATATATAAAATTAAATAGAATTTCCTTGACAAGAGGCAGGCCACCCTTTCCTTAGACAAAAAAGGGATATTAAATAAGATGACAATTATGTTAATATTCTGTATGCATGAAAAAGATGATGGAAAAGAGTTTTATTACTGAAACATATCGAGCCTATCATTATTCTAGTGATAGAAGAGACTGTGCACCATGAACATTTCTCCAATGAAGTAATCATTACGCACCAAAATTTGGTCTTTAACTAACACAGTCCTTGGTTTCAACAATTTATCTAAATTTCTCCTTTGACTACATACTGTTCAGCAGAACAGAAAGTATTTTCTCAAAAGGTGCCGTACTTCCTTCCTATTAAAAATGGGATAAAATTGATGATTTATTGAATCAACAGGACTTCAGGGAAAAAAGAAGTGCTAAAAATGGTACAGTCGGCTTACACTACAAAAGTAATTAAACATATGTTTCATTGGAAAGTAGTATATTTGAAGGACTGAGTAAGGGTTTCAAATGAGGATAGAAGTAGAAGAGAGAATAGTTCATCACCTATTGGAATGAGTGCAGACTAGGACTCTGGAATTCGGCTGATCCAAGATTAATTTTACTGCTTGTGCAAGCGTGTATGTTTTCCCTGTTCCAAAAGGCCCAATGATCAGCACAGGGGGCAGCCGCGTGCTCAGTGAAGTTGTGATAGCTAAGACAGCCTCCTTTTGCTTGGGGTTTAGATTCGCTTCCAAATTCAATTTAGCTTGACTGAAAAGAAAATGAAACAGCACTGATGAATTAAAGGTATAAAATTCCGCAAATAGCATTAAAAGCAGTACAGAATGAATTGCAATATACACACAACTAGTCTAAATAATTCAAATGGTCTGTTACAACATTCATTCAATGCCCAAATTAAATATTGCACCTATATTGCAGCAGTCACACAAAAGAGCAGTATAACAAAAAACCCTCATTAACTAATTATTTAATGGCATTTACCATAAATCAGTCGATTTTTCAAAGGGCTTGGAAGTTGATTAGAAGGTTACTACAAGCAAAATAATGAATGGTAATCCACATGGAGGGTTTTTAACATACCTCATCATTGCTATTGCTTTTAGCACTGAATCGTAAACTTTGAACCAGAATCTGTATTAAAAACACCAGTTATGAAAACATTTCCAATCTATCACTAATTACAGAAAAGACTCATTCAAATCCATGAGACTTGACTGCCAGTTTGTGGGAGATGGACTATACCCCAATAGTTTTTAAAGGTTCCAAATTATACTTACCATTGGTATTCAGCACTATAAACTTTTCAAGAAACAACAATCATCAATGCACTATTCACAATTCAACTGACTATTATCAATGCATTATTGCTAAAAAATAATAAAAATTGAGCCCAACTGAATTTCACTGAATGCTTTTCTAGCATATTGTTTACATTTAACCTTTACAGTTGAAAAGATATTTTCATTGAAAGTAAGGTTTAACTAAAATTACAAGTTTAATAATGCATAGAAACATACATTAAATGTAAGCAGACAGTATCTTTCAATGAATCTTTGAAAAGCAACAAATGAAATTTAATAACCAAGTTCTACTTTACCAATAAAAACATTAAACAAAATTGCAACAATTTCAGACAGTATCAAAATTTATATACTCAACTATAGTTGAAACACTCTTTGCATGCTACAATTGGGTTTCTCATGACACTGGTTACTTTTTAGTTAACCTATAAATATGAAGCCCTTGATGACTCATGACAAAACAAACAGGGTTGTCTGTACAATCATTAACCCTTCAATTTAGAAAATAATTGTGTCACTGGTTTTTTGGTCACAGGGATCCAGGATGCCACCATTCCAGATTTCCATTTAAACAGAGGGACAGACTTCTGATACTAGTGGAGTGTTACTGACGCAAGAACCAGAACATTTTAGTTACACAGGGTGGCTACAAAAATTGAAGTAAAAAGTTCCCTGAGTTTTCCCTGATTTCCAGAGTATTTTTCATGAAATTCCCTGAGTTTCTCCATCCGTTCGCAGAGTAATTCTTCGGTGATTTTGATAAACTTGACACTTAATGAACTAAAAAACTATAGACTGATAGATGAATAAAAATAAGATAAGTAAAAAATATTTTTACTGCATTCCATAATAGACCAAATAATATAAAGTTATAGATAGAATATTTAATTTTACATTTTAACTATTTTGATGTGTTTGCAAAAGCAGCCATCAGCCCCTGAATCCGTCAGTGGCGCCAGCACTCCGTACATCTGTACTATTATAAAAGGAAGTGTTTGTCCTGCACACAGTGTCCTGACGAATCGATGGCACTTACAATAGTAAAATTTAGTACACATGTGGTCCGAATTTTTTGCAATTTTTCTATCGTGCCCAAATTTTAAAATTTAATCTAAAACATTTAAAAATTAATTAATTGGAATTTAATTATTATTATTTTCCTTAGAATGGCATACGGTATAAAGACATGAAATTCTAAATTTATTTTTTCCGTTAGATTTTCTCAGCAACGATTTTAGCGGACGAACAAAACAAATAAAGTTTTAACTGGAGTTATGTACTTCTTTTTTCTATCTCCTAGATCGTTAAAGATAGAAGCAAAATTTCAAAGGTTTTCAAATCTGCGGAAAATTTTACATCAGATCGATACCTAAAAACATGATTTTCTTTAAATAAATAATTTTTAAATTGTAACTTTTATATTTTTTCCAATACAAATTTGGCCGCCGGCGCCGTGAAGAATTCTACCTTCGTGGTTAAAAATATCGGATTAATTAATTTTGATTTCTTGAGCAACGGATTCGAGTTCGTTCGTTCTAGTTCGAACTGGCGTTCTTCGTTGGTTTTTTCTATCTAAGCGATCGTTAAAGATAGAATAAAAGTTTCAACGGATTTGAAATCTGCGGAAAATTTCACATTAGATCAATACCTAAAAATATGATTTTCTTTAAATAAATAATTTTGAAATTGTAACTTTTATATTTTTTCCAATACGAATTTCGCCGCCGAGAAGAATGGACCTTCGTTTGATTCGAGATTCATTCATTTTGAAAAGTAACGGATTCGGGTGAAGCAAAAGAAATAATTAAAGTTATGACTGGCGTTCTTCAGTGCTTTTTTTTCTAAATCAGCGATTGTTTAAAATAAAATAAAAATATCAACGGATTTCAAAGCTGCGGAAAATTATACATCAGATAGATACCTTATACGTATGATTTTCTTTTAATAAATAATTTTTCAATTAAATATTTATATTTTCATAGGAGATTGTGACGTTACGCCGATTGGATTACTTAGCAAACGATTTTGACCGCATTTGACAATGGCGAATTCATCACAAAAAAAACTGTAACGGGCAACGCAAACTTTAAAAAAAAAAAAACTAAGAGTTCGAAAATTTTTGGAAAAAAAATAACTTCTAACACATATGTATACAAATATTGACGACCAGCTACAGGCTCAAGCCCAACAAGGCTGGTCTTTTGTTTATGAATTCCCCAATTCCCACTGACTATCCAATTGTGTCTTAAATTCGTACACTCCCTTTGAATTAACTATATTTTCTGGCAACGCGTTCCAACTGTCTATTACCCTATTAAAGTAGTAGTTTTTCCTTAAATCCCGATTAAAATGTGTCTTATTCAATTTATACCCATGACCCCTTGTTCTGTTATCCTTATTGAAATTTAAGCCTTCTGTGTCCCCTTGTTTTACAAACTTGAAAAGCTGAATCAAATCCCCCCTCCTTTTTCTTTCCAGTGTATACATGTTTAGCTTACTTAAACGTTCATTATAGTCGAAATTTGCTAGCCCCTTTATTATTTTTGCAGCTCTGTGCTGAACCCTTTCAATTGATTCTATGTCCTTTCTCATATATGGAGCCCAGAATAGTACAGCATATTCTAGATGTGGTCTTACTAAACCCTTATATAACGGCAAGATTATATTCTTATCCCTTGAAGTTACAGTCTTTTTAATATACCCCAATAACCTATTAGCCTTTTTACCCGCAGCTGAACATTGGTGACCCATTTTAAAATCCCTGTGAATTATCACCCCAAGATCCTTGACTGTTTCTACCTCCTTTACCTTTACTCCCTGCAGACAGTACTCGGCTCCACTGTTCCTGTAACCCATATACAGAACTTGACATTTCCCTACATTAAATGACATACCCCATTTTACAGCCCATTCGGATATCTTATCAAAATCCCCTTGTAAATTTTCTATCTGTAACTTGGTATCCACTGTCCCCCATATTTTTAAGTCATCTGCAAATATACTGATTCTATTCTTTATCCCCTGACCTATATCATCTATGAAAATTATAAATAAAATTGGTCCCAAAACTGATCCCTGAGGCACCCCCACTTATAACTTCTGTCCACTGTGAATAATTTCCTTTTACCTGCACTCTCTGTTTTCTACCCAATAACCAATTCTTTATCCATATTAATGTTTTCCCCTGAATCTCCAGCCTTTCCAATTTAAACAGTAATGCCTCATGAGGTACTTTATCAAAAGCCTTTTGAAAATTAAAAAACATATGCATAATTTAAATGACTACTTTTCCGTTAGCTGGGCGCAATTTTGGACCAAAATCAAAATCGCCAATCTAGGTATTTTAGAAACAATTTTTTTTTTTAATGTTGATTAAATTGGAACCGGATGTTTAACTTTTGCAAGTTTTCCCGCCCGTTAGTATTTTTTAAAGCCGCAAGGCACTACGTTCCTATTATTGACATTAGGAAACATGGCACAGCTGTAGACTTCGGTTACAGGATTTCCAGCCGTTACAGGTTTAATAAAACAGTATACAACTCTTTTTTCTGGATGTTTACGTAAAAAAATACACTTCTCATTTTCGGAATGAAAACAAAATTGGCGACATTTTGATTTCCGTTCAAAGTGGCGCCCGCATGTCTAACGGAAAAGTACCAAATGGGTGCCATTTGCAAAACGAAATTCCAACTTTTTCCCTGAGTTATAAACGAAACTTCCCTGAGTTTTCCCTGATTTTTCCAGAAAATGATTCTTCCCTGAGAAATCCCTGATTTCCCGGTTCTGTCGCCACCCTGTTACAGTACAACAAAAAGAAAAATTGTACGGGTTGGTGGAGTTAGACCAGTTAGTTGAACATGCTAGAAACATTTGGACCTTACAACATGATCTGTACTACAAGGGGAAAAAAATGTTTCTTTACTTGTTGATCCACAGCTGGGGTAAAACGCTAACATCGGGAAAAACCAGTGAAGGTGGGTAAAGTCTGTCCACGGCAAAATGCATCTCACACATTGGTAAGCGGTTCAGCTGAAATTGAACCTGAAAATATACAAAGCTTGTTATTTTGATGCAGGAGAAAACTTTAAATACACTATTGTGTTAAAAACAAACATATATAAATATTTCTAAGTTCAAACGCATACAAGATTAAGTCAATGTAATACCCATGATACTATAAAAAGATACACGATTAGTAAATGTAAATACACAATGCTGAAAGAAATACAAAACTTAATATGGGGGAAAAAAAAATTATTTGTGCGTATCGCATTTTATTTTCTGGTGTAATAAAAATGTTGTTTCACTTAATATTAATGCATACAAACCTCAGCTTTGAATTCTCTATCTGGTTTCATATTTAGTTCTTCAACACATTTCTTGGATAATCGGATGTAAATAACAGTTTTGCCTTTGTCTTCAATAACTGCTTCATAGACCTGATATAACAAAAAGCTCAAATATAATGGATGAATTAGTACAAATTTCTTTTTAAATTACTAAAACTAGGCAACACTCAAGCTACATGTAGTTAACATGTTGCTTTGATCTCAACAAATTCAACATTATTGCAGTTTAATGGTTAGTAAATGGCATTTGAAATTCTCACTTTAGGACAGTAACAGTTACACACTATTCAAGTGTTGGTTTCTTATTTTATCCTTGGTCAGATTCTAAAAGCATGCTTAAATATCAAATAAATTGTAATCGCCTAAGAAGTTTTATGAGAAATTATCATATCCAACCTTTCTGTTTTTAAGTCCTTTGGATGAAACTGAAGCAAGAAGCACAGTGTTGCAGTTTGTCAACACCAGCCGACCAGACGCAGAGTCCTCGGAGAGAACAGAAGACATTGTCATGTTTGCAAACAGCTCTCCGTCATGTGCATATTTCGCTGTTACAGCAGAATTAGGCGTTAGGAGATAGCAATCGGTTAAATTCAAGATAGCTTCCACATTGTATCTGAAAGAAAATCAGTTTAAAAAAATGATTTTTAAAAATTTAAATTTTTGTAGGCTTTATACACTATATTTATCTCTACTATTATAAAAGGAAGCGTTTGTGTTTGCATGTTAATGACGAATCTATGGCACTTACAGTAATGGGATTTGGCACACTGAAAGACACACTGTTCGATTTTTTTGCTGTTGCAAATTTTGTATGAAGTCCGAATTTTAAAATTTAATCTACAACATTTAAAAATTCATTTAATGACATATTTAATTATTATTGTTTTCCTTAGAATGACAACACTGTAAAAAAACGAGATTCTAAATTAATTTTTTCCCCATTTCACTTTCATTCATTTTGTGGAGGAACGATATCAGCCGAAAAACAAAACAAATAAAAAGTTTTATCTGGAGTTAGTTATGTAGTTCTTTTTTCTATCTCCTCGATCATTAAAGATAGAGTAAAAATTTCAATAGATTTGAAATCTGGAAATTTTTACAAGAGATCAATACCTAAAAATATGATTTTCTTTAAATAAATAATTTTTGAATTGCAACTTTTATATTTTTGTCCCATACGAATTTGACCGTGATCGTGCTCAAGAAATCAGATTCCATTTCATACGCACAAACAATTCCATCAAATGAAAGCAAAACAAATAAAAAAATATTTGACTGGCATTGTTTAGTTCTTTTTTGTAAAACCGGGATCGTTAAAGATGATTAAAAATTTCAACGGTTTTAAAATCTGCTGAAAATTTTACACCTGATAGATATCTTGTAGATTTTATTTTCTTTTAATAAATAATTTTTCAATTAAATATTTATATTTTCGCAAGAGATTGTGACGTCACGCCAATTGGATCTTTTCGCAATTCGAATTTGGAAATGAGCATTGCCAGTGGTGTTGGTTTCAGAATCATTCGCAAACCAAATGGGAATTTGCAGCAATCACCGGGGTTTAGTGAGAAGTGGTCACACCTGACCCCACAAAATACCTATTACGGGCAAAGCCATGTTGGCCATGCAGTGGCTAGTAATAGTTCTTGTTTAACTTTATAACACAAGTTGACATCCTACATAGTTTTTTTGGGAGTAAATTACATCATGTTAATAAATTTATAAGTGTAAGTGACAGACCAAATTATAGTCTGATTAAAAAATCATAAATATAGTAAGAGTTGAAAACTTACTATAGTTAAGCTATTGGTCACAGTCAATTAAAGGGGTAACAAGTAGTTTAAGCATACTAGTGTTTTTTTTTTGGCTGTCTTGACAGTTAGAAGTAGGCCTACTGGTTATGGACAATATAAATTAAAGACTTTTAAATACTAGGGGGCTCTGCCTCCAGCTTGCCTACCCTCTAAGAATCGAGCTGAAACCAGTTTTCAATCCTGTGACAGCGGCTGTAACTTTTTTTAAAATAGAGATTGCATTAATGTAAATATTTCTACATGCTTCCCACACTTGAATGAATGCTTTATTGTTTGTAACACATATTATAAAATTATGCATGAACATAGTCAAAACTTTAAAGTAGATGTTAACTTGTTTTTTACTTTTCTGTTTTAGCAGAATTCCTGACTCGACACTCAACAGATTACTTAGTCCATAGACACCTCAGATAATTTGCAAAGTATCTAGAGCTAACATTTTTTGAAAAGCTGATCAGTACTGGGTGTAGCCATTAGTGCTGAAATCGCCATGAGTGCAGAAAGTTTAAAGCATTTGACGAGTATCTATTTAGTTATAAAAATATAAGATTGGTTGTGATTAAATCAATGACGTAAAAAAAGGATTTGATTAAAATCATAAATTTAATCGTTGATTTAAATCTTGACACCCTGAAAGGAAGTAATTCTAATTTTGACAAAAACAAGGTTTATCAATCAAGTATATGTTGGATGGATGAGTCAATTTAAAGAACATCCTTAAGATATTCTTTAAACACCAGATTGAATACTGATTTGTGTTGGAGTACTTGTGTTGGTCTCGATTGGAGCAGCAGGATTAATTCCAGAATGGCGACAAGATATAAAAATAGTAAACAAGATTTGCAACAAAAATACCTAGTTACAGTAAAAATCATTCCACAAGGAAAGCAATTCTACAAGTTAACCAGGATAAGTCCCAGTGGACAATGTGCATGTTAAATGTACAGGCCTCTGACCGGTAAATGCATTTAACTGCTGATGTATAATTTTTTTTCTCAAAAGTTAATGTTTCTTGATTATTTTAATACTACACGAAATCTGCTTCAAGGAAGTATTTTGTTTTATCGAATTGCATTTGTGTTGCCTTATTCTTGCATTTTTTATTATATATTGTTCTCTGTAATTGGATACTTAAATTTTTCTGTGAAAAACAATTAAATTAAATGAAAACCACTACCACTAAACCTTTTGACTACGGCTATAGATATAACTGAGACGATTCTTTCTTGGAACGAATTTTATAACTTTCAAGGTACAACTGCTGTACCTGCATCATACGAAGTGAAAGAAAATATTTTTAGATAAACACAAACACATTAGCCAGAGGCACCAATCCGACGGAAAAAAGAAGCACAACTTACGTAGAAAGCAGCTCGTACTGAGCCACTTCTTCGATGGTCAGCAATTCATGTTGTCGAGCACAGTAGTTATTTTTAGTGAGTGGCTGTTCCATGACATCATGAGACAAAGTTACCTTCATCCCATCTGGTACTGGGTAAAACTTCATCAGATTCCTCTCTTGCTCCCCCATGGGATAGGGTCTGTTTATGAAAGGAACTAAATCAACATCACTGTTGCTCCAGCGCTCAGTAAAGGATATGACTGTTTCTCGAGCTTGCTGGAGTTTTTCCATATCAGATATAGAGACCACGTCCACACATAGCTTTTTAACCAAAACTGGCTCAAAGCCAAAATCAAAAACTATATCTTGACGAAACGTACCGTAAATGGCAGTCACGAATCTCACCTGTAAACATCAATAAAATGTCAGCAATCAAAAATATACATGTGATTTATATAGTATCAGATAAGAAAAAAAAATCAAGATTTTTATGACCAAAGCCAACTTGAATAGTCAGCAGGGTTCCCACTCTATTTCAGAAATAAAATTCCCCGACTTTTCCTGGTTTTCCAGACAAATTTTTACAAAATTACAGGACATACTTATGCAATTCACGACATTTTAAGGTGAAAAAGCAAGAAATAATTTAGCATTTAATAGCCAATAATATAAACCAATTTAAGAATTATACACTGTAAAAATTAATACACAAAGCACAAGTAATTTTGGATTAACATATCTTATTCAAATAGTCCAACATATTTGACTTCAATTAATTTGTTATTTAATGTAGCAGAAGCATGAAATTCTTCAATTTATGCCAGTGGATTATACAAAATTCTCTACTTGTTAAATTTTAGCTGTTTCTTTTAAGATCGGTTGAAAAATACATTCATAAAATAAAGTGATACGAAACTGTACGAATCTTACTGGCTACTTTTTTCCAAAGTGTCTGGATTATCAATCATTGAGACAATTTTCCAGGTTTTGGACAAAAATGTGCAATTTTACAACTTTGTTGGACAAAACTAAATTCTCTGACAATTCTAGGCCTTCTCTGACTTGTGGGAAGCCTGGTAAAAAATAAAAATGCCTACAAATTAAAAATAAATAAGAGCCAAATTAGGTGTCAAATCAGTCGCTAAGAGGCATTGAAAAAAGAAGAGCAACATTGCTTTTTACTATTACATGCTTTGTGAAATTTAATTCATCGAAACTGATTTGGTGACATTTTCACACAAATTAGTACCAATTATAGAGGTACGCTTGTACAATTTTCTTGAATATTAATAATAACAACCAATGATCCTGATGATTTTTATCCTGATTGTCACAGCTTGGGGTCAAAATTTCAAAACTGTCACAGCTAAAGCACTTGTCAAATCAGTAATGCACCAGTTATACGTCACTGAAGGGTCAGTATAAAAAAGACATAGTAAATACAAAACTGGAATGAAACATTTGTCATTAGATGGTAGAATATGAATTGTAACATGAATGATATTAATAAACATTATAAACCATACTTTTTCAACTTTCGGTATACATAAAATATTCACATTTCTTAGAAAAAGGTTCTTTTCTGTTCTACATTCTGTGATAAAAATAAAAGTTTTTTTATTCCCACATCTAAAAGTTTGAAATGACTCCTTCAATTAACAGGGAAGAAAATAACCTTGAAATATGCAGAAAATCTGCATCAAATGGATGCGATGGGGAACAATGCAGAGTACTATTTTGAATTTTCACGTTTCATTTTAGCACCCAGTTTTATTAACCAGTACGAGAAGTGTTTTGCCATCATCCACACCTGGCGAGCGTAAGCGAACAGGGAGTAAAGCCCCCCTAGCATGATAAAAATATAAAAAAAAATTTAGAGCAATTAAAAATACCTTTGGACTTGTATCATCAGTTTTCCTTGAAGTTCATAAAATCATGAATTGCCAAATTATGAGCTCCAATTGAGAGAAAATAGAATTGAGAACCCATTCCAACATTTTTTTTTTTTGATGGGGTATCCATTTTGGAAGATTAAAGACATGAAACAGTTGAAATGGGGTTCCCATATGCCAGCCTACAACATGTGTGGTGATTTGGCACATGAGTGATAACCAGTGTCACCAACTTGTTATCACTGGTATTGCTTTTGGGACCAGTCAATTAACTGGGAGCCAAAATCCGGGCACAAGATGCCAATTGCGGGAACGCATGTTTATGTTTAGCCTTTCTACAATTTAACAATAACTCTTTCAAAAACATGCGACTCAAAAGGTAGAAATCTAAACTGAGCCACCTAAACTCGCAGTTTGCTAGAGCAGCCGACAAACGCACTGAGCCAGTGTTCCCTTTTGGTCACCAAGTAGATGATGAAAGACAAAAGATGTAAATGAAGCTGAAATTCAAAGACCTTCTAGATCTATATTGTGGGATGCTCTGACTCAAATGTCTAAAAAATTCATTGAAACAAATTGATTTAATAAAATTTTTTTAGTGTTATCTTGCTACGTCAGTTGAAATATAAGTCTGAATGTAATTAGAAAAAGTGCTTATTCTTTTACTTAAAAAATTACATTTTCTTAATGAACTTCTAATATGAATTTTGATAATTGGGGCCTAAACCCTTCTTAGTTGAGGAATTGGATAGGATTTTGGGGTTTTATGGCACTAGGTTTCGCAAGTTGAGGGATAAATATTGCAATATATATATATATATATATATATATAATATAGGTTATGATTTTTTCCCAACAAAATAGAGTACTAAAATACACTTATACATGAAGTGGCATTTTACTTAGGCCCCGAAAATCCTCTTCTTTCATCATCAATTTTAATCAATATTTTTGTCTCTAGTTATTCAGATGAAAGGTCTTATCCAGTAAAATTAAAAAAATTATTTGTATAAAATAACATCAAACATTTAAAATATATTTGCTTTACATTTATAATAGAAAATAAATACTAACATATTTAGAAAGTGAGAGATAATCAGGCTTTGACGCTGAGATCAAAATTAAAAAGCGATAGTTTGCTAAAAGACTGTTGTGTTTTAACCTTTTGACTATGGTTATAGATATAACAAACAGGATTTTTATAACTTTTAAGATACAACTGCTGTAACAGCCGTAGTCTAAATTCTTTCTGGGAACAATTCTTATAACTTCTAGGTACAACTGATGTACTAGCCGTTGTCTAAATTTTTTCTTGGTGCGATCATGGTACAACTGTTGTTAAAGGTTAGTCTAAAAGTAATGGCACAAGGGCCAAATCTGCCAATTTTTTTTGTGTACAAGTTACACTCGAGACCAAACCATAACTATTTCAAGAGTGGTTCCTGGGATACACGACAAGATTTTAGTGAAGTCTGTGGAATCAAATTTTGCAATTTGAGAGCTTTTTGGATTTTATTACATTTTTAATTGATAAGAGTTTGTAGAATACTTGCTGTGGTTTCTTTCATTTAATAACAATTTCAGAATTTTAAATTGTTATCAAAAATTCTTAATGTGAAGCTTTAAGACTTAATATTTTTAAAATACATTAAATATTTTTAATATACAAAAAATAACGATCAATCTATGGGCTTATGCATGCCTCATGCACTAAATTTAATTTATATCAAGGGGTATGCAAATGTTTTAAATTTTCAAGGACAGAAAAGGTTTTTTTTTAGGAACCACTACACTATTGGCTACTTAGGAGTGCCAAAATCATTACAGGACAGAAAAAAGAACTAGAAGCATTGGCTAACCTTCACAGTGTAGCTATCATCACCAAAAGGAGTGTTATCAGCATTACTCCACTCTTGACAGTGTGGTCCTAAACTATACTCCTTGATATCAGTCAAGTGACCAGATCTCAGCAGGGACAGTCGGAAGTGATTCCGGTGGGTTTCGTACAGCAAAGCTACATGCCGCAGAGATGCCTGGAACACATTTGCAAAATAAAATTAACAATAAATTGCTCAAGACAATAAAGATAACAAGATGTTCAACTTGTCATAGATATAATACTGCAAATATGATTTATGATATTAAGAAACAGTTAACACTATAATACAGGTCTCGAAATAGATTTTTTTAATACGGGTGCACTTAAGTTTTTAAATTGGGTGCACAGGTTATATTTTAGGTGAACATAAAAAAACGTAATATAAGAGCATTGATATAATATAAATTACTTTATTAGTTGGGTATGTTTATATAAGTTAGTAGTAGAAAAAAGTAAATAAAAATATTTAAACATCTAAATTCTCCGTTTTCCGGCGCACGGCTGTGGCGACAGTCGCTTCAACAGAGCCATCTGGAAAATGTTTCGATCATCGGAAAGTTCTGGTGGCAGTGGCACAATTAAACCTTCCTCCTGTATATACCCGTTACGGTCCAGCGATTTTGTTTTTGCATAGTGTGTATTTAGGAATTTTAATTATGTTCCTTTAGAGCGAGAGAGGTCTATACTAATAGTTTGTTCAAGCATCAAAATAACATAAAACGTTCCCTCCCCTTTTTAAAGTTAGTTGCACAGCATGCACCTAGCAGGAAAAAATTAGGTGCACAATTTTATTTTCATGTGCACAGTGCACCCTGTTATTTCGAGCCTTGCTATAATAGTTTTATGTTGTGCATCTAACTGTTTTCAACTGAATTCGTGGATGCTAAGTCCTCTAAACAGCAAATAAAGAATAGTTATTTGGAAAAAGTTACATAAAAAAACAAATTCGAAGTGTTCAGACTAAGTATCCTTATCAACATCAAAGAAAAAGCCTGGAAGATATTTGACACGGAAAGATGACATTACGCTGTTAGAAAAAACTATCTAAAACTAGCTAGACTTAAAAAACTACTATAAAACTAAACTATATAATATCTAAAACGAGGAATATTTTTGCGACATATAAACCAATATGCAGCTGTTAGAAAACTATCAGAAGTAAAAAATTTGTAATAAAAAATAGTTAAGAGCAAAATTAGTGTCAACAGAGCGCTGAACTGAGCTTTGACAATTCAAAACAGAAAAACTACCACTTTTACTGTTACATGCTTGGCAGCAGTTTGAATTCCAGAAAGTTTATTTGGTAATATAAAACACAAAATGACACCATTTATAGGCAGAAGAGCAACTATTTCTAGGCATTTATGAAGTATATTTGATGTTCTTTTTTTATATCATGGTTGCTATAATTTGGCAAATTGAAATTAATGTCACTTGAACATTTTTTTTTATAAAAGTAAAATTTTGATACTCTTTCTATGAGGAAAACTAAATGGCCATCCAGAAAGGTAGGCAGATATACAATATCATTCCGTCATGTATTGCCACAATTAAATGATGAATTTAGAGTAATCGAAAATTTCTCACATCGAAAACATTCAGATGAGATTTTTTAGCGTCCAGGACCAGAAAGAAAGTGGTGTTCCTGCACCTTGGTTGGTTCCTGTACTTTGGACCAGTTCTGTCCAAACGTTGTGTATATTTTAGGTTTTCCCATAATAGTTAGGTACGCACTTGGACATAAAAATATTTCTCCATAAAAACTTATGTGAAGTTCATTATTGGAACTGGTCATTAGGGCAACAGGCAATGAATTTATAGTTTTCATTATTACATTTGTAAAAGTCATTTCTACAATGCATGCTTATGACATAAACTAAGCTGAATTTATCAAGCTCTTTCTCAAGAAGAAATTATACACATTTAAGACAGTTCAATGAGGTCTTCAGTTTGACAGTACACTAAAAGATGTTTTACAAGCCTCAAAAATGCTCAACACGTAATAAAATCACATAGTTTGGACGAAATTAAAACTTTTCTACAAAAATTGTGCATAATTTAGTTTTATGAAATGGAGGAAGATATGTGCAAAATTGTACATTCTAAAACTAAAATTTCATCATAGATATAGTTGAAAAATAAGGATGCTAAGTAAAAATTGATCATTGAAATAGTAATTTAACATTGCTCCACAATTAATTGTTTTATTTACTAAACATTTTGGTGAATAGTGTGACTACTTTAAATTAGACAACTTCTTAAATTTACAATTATATAGATGAAAAGATTACTTACAGCTTGCATTACTGAATTTGCAAACATCAACTTAGAATTATTAGAAACATTTTTAAAGAAATCATGAAATACTTAATTTTATTTATGAAATTTTCCAAACCTCTTAAGCTATATTCTGAATAGAAGCTATATGCATATGCCATTTTCCAAAGCTATATGCATAGAACAAAGTTTTACTATTTTAGGTAATTATTTTAAAGTTTTATCATCTGACTAGAATTGTATTAGTAGATGCTTACTAATAATAAGGACACATTTCTAAGCTTAGTAATCCCTCTCACTCCTAGCATATCTTTTGTTTCTTCACAAACCTCAAGAAATCATTGTTACCAAAAGTATAAAAGTACAAGAGCCCAGTGCATAAAGAAAATTTAGTCTAGATTTCTTTTCATGTTATTTTAATAAATATAAAATTTATAAAAATTTGGAAAAACCATAAAACAGTGTAAAAATGCTTAAAATTTACTTGTATGTGCAGGTTGTAGATAAAAAGTATGCAACATCAGATATATTATACAAGATGGAAAATGAATAACAAAATTAAAGAAATGCCTGGTTTTTAATTAAAATTTTTTAAGAGGTATGTTGATCAAGCAGTTCCAAATAGGACAAAGAAATTAATTTTAAAAGTTTAAAATTATGATCACGAAAGAAAAAGCAAAAAGTAGAAGAGTGGGCAAGGAGGGTAAGACTGAAGAAAGGAAAGATCATTAGGACACCTCATGGTTGCGATGTTTGTTTACTTAAAAAAAAAGAACCCCCTCTAGAGAGATGGAGGAAATGGAAATATAGGATTAGTTTCAGGTAGTAAAAGTTAAAATGAAACAAACTCACTTTGGCAGACAGGTGAAAAATCCACTCTCTGCAGCAATTCTTCTCAGACACAGTAAGGTTGGTATCTGGCTCAACAGAAATATTTATATTCTCTATGCAATCGCTCATGATTGTGTTGGGATTGGCAGCACTGAGCCATTTTTCTAAGAGCTGCTCAGTGTAATGGCGGCCTTGCAGTTTGCACTCTTTGGCCCGCTGGAGCTTCATTTGTCGATAGTCGAACCTGTCTTTCCACTCTTCCAGCTCTTCTTCTCCGTGTGCATCGCAGCACAAACTGCCAAACTTGCATTTTCCTGTCATAGAGTATCTGAAAGCATATTACAGATAAATTTATGAGAACAAGTTTCTGCTAAGGGCAATCAAAAAGTTCTGCATTGAAATTTAATGGGCATCTAAACAATACCGTAAATAAATCAAGATGTTATTAAATTCTGCAAAAGGGTGAAATTAAAAAAAGAAAAGTCACTAAATCTTTGAAACTAGGAGCTTTTGCATAAAAAGATACTGCTAGCGGCCAAGGTTGAAAGATAACAGCACAAATTTGCCTTTTAGTTTCCTGTGGCACTCCTACGATATAGTTGAGTGTGCAATATAACGAGGTACTGTATTTTCAAATGCAACTTTTCCGCAAGTCGAGTTCATGAACACAAAATTCAAATCAGTGTCAAGTAAACTGTCAAGACAATCACATTCTACTCCAAGAAAAATAGGGTTCACTTTATTCAAGCAAATCAAAAATATTATCAAGAGGACCTAATTTTTCATGTTTCAAGGCTACTTTTCACATAGATCACAATAAATTAGACCATAAATGCACAAGTGAACTTTAAAAAATGCTATATTTTAGTTAAAAATTCATTTTTAGTAATTGTAATTTATTGATAGCAGAAATGAACCTGATGCTTATTGTATAGTCTGCATATAGTTGACTGGCACACACATAAATCATACTGGTTGGAGATATATTAAAAATAAACTGTTGAGTGAATATGAAAGTAACGTGCACATGTTGTCAAAGTAAATAATTCACACAATGAGCAAAATTGTTGAAAAGAGCAGAGTATAAAAGTAACTGAAATGTTAACTTCTTTTTCTTTGTTTCTAATGCGCGAGACCTAGAAGTACTATATTTTTAAACTTGATTTTTTTTCATTTATGTATTCATTCGTTGAATAAAAATATATTGCATGACATTTTTTAATTCTTTTATGTCTTCAGAAGAAAATTCTCAATTATGTTCCTCTTGAAGAATATTAGCTACCCACATATTAAATATACTATCTAAAAGAATTTATCAAGCAATTTAAATCTCTAGCTTGTGAAATAAAATATGCAACATTCTCACAAAAAGTTAAAATTTCTTAGGCATTTCAGGAAATGTTAAGGAAACTTTAACTGAAATTAAAAATCAGACTTTTAAAAGCCTGATGGATATATTCTAAGTAAACGCTAGAAAAATTCAATGATCATAAATATAAAGAAATTAACTTACGAAGCACACAAAGCATACTGGTCAGAACCTACACCTCTGGCAGGAGCTCTGAATTTCCACTCCCTGCCTTCATCACTCATGATGATAAGCTGGTGGCCCTCTGAGTTGCAATGGGCCGCCAGCTCGGCCTCAGAGGCCAGAACCACGCCACAATAGTTACAGTACTGGTCCATATTTCAAATTTTAAACTGAAAGACAATCAATAACAAGACATAAAACTAATAGAAATTGAAATTGCATATACCAACAATTTTTAACATACATTTGACTAATGTACACAAATCGACTTATTTGTTAATTATCGGATGGCAACAATGGATATAAACAATATAAATCAATTGATGTGAGCTTTATTTACTTATTTTAATGCTTTACTTAAATATGCTTGATTTGAGTTATGGAGTGGCATAAACTGCTAAACCTATGCTGAAGAACTAGCCACTCTAATGAAATTCTTTGCCAGTCTGATGACAAAAAGCAATGGGAAATCTGGAACAGATATCAGCACAGAAAATAATGAACAAAAATAGATTTTGCATCATAAGTGCACTGGTAGATTTAACATAACAAAAATACTGAATCGTCTTTGAAGGATTGGTTGGTTTATGGTTTTTATGGCACAAGGGCTATATTTAGCCATGCTTAGCCAGACACAACTTACAATACCAAGTAATAGACAAACACAAAATGAAAGCCGACACAGAAGAAAAATGCACCCGACAGGAATCGAATCTGTGCCGGCTACAACTCTAAGGTTGCTAGTGCAGTAGACATACCCACTTAGCTACGACAATCCCAGAATCTAATTCGGAAAATATGCCTGAGGTGTGCTTTCGCCATGCATTGGAAATATAAATTAACACCAGTATAAAAGTAAATAATATCTACAATTAATATATTTTGTATTATTGTGTGTACTCATGTCTATGCAACTACTTTCAGATTAAACTTTACGCCTTGTAAAATGGTACTTCTTTTCAATCAATTTAGGAGGTTGGGCTTTTAGGACAAAGGCCATATTTGGCCACGTTATGACAGACAGTATAAGTAATAGACATACACACAAGGAAAGTTTTACTGCAACAGAAAAAATACACCCAGGAAGGAATTGAACCTGTGCCGCTCCAAATTTAGGATAATTTATTCTTTAACCCCTCATCGTAATAACACATTTAATTATTTGAAGTTTTTAAAATATCACAATTCAGAGGGAATATGTGGTAGGCCAGTTCTGATAAAATGTTTCATTTTTGGTTATAGTACAAGAAATAATATACATCTTGTTCCTGCTTTCACATGTAACAATTGCGTGTTTGTGCAAAACTGCTGCAAGTGTTGATAAATAGCTGCATGGCAGAAGAAAGATTTTTGTTACTTTTATTATAAACCTAAAACATTTAAAATTTTTACTTTTCAGATTTCAGCAAAAAATGTATTTAGGACATTGACAAGTAACTTAGCACATTGACAAAGAAATGTACAAGAGTGAAAATAGTAATGGGATTAGCTGAGCTTTGAGGTATAATTTGACAAGGCACTGATCTACTATTTTCCAATTTAAACTATGAGCTATAGCGCATTCATTGGGAATCCAATTAATGATTACTTTATACATCTAATTAAGTTATTTATCAACAAAGTACATGTTAAAGTGTATCATAGATAACCTAGTCATGAAAATGTTGCTATCTACAGTTGTTGAATCTACAGACTTATGAAATTTCTCCCCATTATCCAGTTATATACTACAGCCATATCATGAGCATCGTAAAAACCCTTTACCAATTGTAAACCAATAAATGCTATTTTCACATCAACTTGTATCCTGTTAGCCAAAAAATCAGGTTTGTTCAGAATATCTTGTCTAAGCTACATGTCCATTTAATTTACAAGTAGTAATTAAACTGTTAATATTACTTCCAACCACCACAATTGAGTTGTTTGTTCTTAAAGTAGATGTTAGTTTAATGACAAAACCCAAATCATTAAATGGTTTTGAAGGCAAAAACATTGATTTTATACTTTTAACGGTCAGATTGAGAACATTACTGACAAGATCGGACATCAAATAAGCATTGAGCGAAACACATTCTACCTTTGAGTCTAATTACTATGCAAATATTTATGTTATACACATGATAAGAGGTAAGGTGCGTATATATACCCAGATTAAACATACGAAATAAGCATTGACCAAAACACTACCTTTGAATCTAATTGTTATGCAAATATTTCAAGATTCAACTTCACATTTCTTTAGCATGTGATTTTAAAAACTAAAATTAACGAACCATTTTATTAATGAATTGTTCTAAAACAAAACATTGGATGCAAAACGTAAACCTGTACGTCAGAACATAATTCTAATTTTTTAAAGCAACATATACATGTGGTTCATAACAGCATACATACAAAAATACAATTTCATTATATTGATACTATACCTTGATGATTTTAAATGTTTTGTTACTTTTGTCAATCTCTATACTTAGTAATAATCTAAATTAAAAAAATGTTTAATACTGTACCACGAGTTGAAATGTTCAAGGATTTTAAACATAAGTTTATACCTATACACACCAAGGCATGTAAAAGAACAAACACATTTGAATTCCCTCTCTCTACATTTCATGCTAACAAGCTTCTTGTTGGATAAGACAAAGGTAATAGCTAGCTTTTAGACAGTTAAGATCAGTGCTTTTAATAACTACTTTTGGTGAAATGGCTTCAAATTTTCTTTCATAATTGTAAACCTTGATACCTCTAACTCACAAGATAATACAAAAGATTTTCAATGTTCTAAAAATGCAAATTCATAAGACTGATAAAATTTGAAAAAGCAAAACTGACTGGTAATGTTTGATAACTGATTCATTGAATGTTTTAAAGAGTGCAAATTTATATGGCTGATAAAATTTGAAAAAGCAAAATTTCAAAATTGACTGGTAATGTTTTGATAACTGATTCAGGTAGACAGGTAAAAAGCCATGAGGTAATCCAATATTTTATAAATGGAAATCCACGTTTTTCGTGAAGGAGTCGAGATCTATTCAAAATAAACATAAAATTCTGCACTAAGCCTTTAAAAGATTGCATGCAATACGAAGACTTTAAAATGACAGAAGTCAACCGCAACATTTCATTCCTACACATTCGTAAGAAATGCACATGATTAATATAAATTTTAATATTCTGTTTAGTTTCCAAATATGAAAAAGGAAGCAATAAACCTCGAGGTTCTTACAAAACCCTAAACGACATTTCAATTGTTAAAAAATTTTAAAATTCAGAAATCTCGAGCTAACCTTCAAAACACAAAAACTAACATGGACAAAGTTCGGAACATTTTATGTGATTATGATGTAAAGAAACCTCAAAGCTTTCAAACAATTTCCCCACGTGCTAGGGTACACTTTGGATATAAAAACTTTAGTATTTACTTACATTTGTACTGCAAAAAAGGATAATAATAAAAAACATTCACTAATACTAAACAAGATAAAAGTCCATACTTTTTCCAATTTAAATCTTTAAAGCAATGGCAATATATTACACAAACTTCTTTTTTATTTCAACAATTGTTGAAACATTTTCCGTAAATAAAAACATAGTGAATATGAACACCAAACAAGAGAATTGAATACTACAACTGGTTCCCTACCCAACGCAAATAAATGAACTCTTCCTTCGAAGTGGTAATGCCATTCAATATGTCTAAACTGCAGCTATGGAAAAGCCCATGAACATATGTGTCATACGTGTCTTTCTACTATGCTTTGTTCCTCCAGTACGAAGTTACTTCAACAACTAACCTAAGTGTCTTGTTTCATTTCTTACAATTTGAGTATTATATATTATAACTTTCAAGTTTGGAGACCAGAATCCACTAATTAATTGATGTTTTATCTACAAATTAACAGGTAGGTAGAGAGGTTGTTTCTTAACGTCGCACTGGAGCAACACAATGGACCATTACAAAGTAATTGAAAAGCATTATATTTTTTTGCAAAAACTTTCAATATTTGAACCTGTAACTCATTTTGAAAAGTACCGTTTTCAAATATCGTGATAACTCATATCTCTCAAATGATAGTGGGGCCCACGGTAACCCAGAGGCAAAGCATCGGCTTCCATCTGGAGATTGCAAGTTCAAAACTATGTCCATCTGAAGAACGTTGGGTTCATGGGGCTGGTTCACGCTAAATCTGTCATAGCCTCAAATTTCCCAACGTTGGCATCGTGTGGAAGTTTGGAGAATGGGATACCAGCTCAGATGCTGACCTCTACATCTAACCATTGTTCAAAATTACAGAGCCCTGTTCATGAATTTTTGCCCTTAGGGATTGATCCCGGAACATCACCAATATCCTGCTGTGTTTCTCCAGAGTGGCTTTAATTAAGTATCTACCATCCTGCTCCACGTTAACAGCGTGTGGTGCTCCACCAATCTACCTGTTATTTTGTAGATAAAACGTCAATTAAGTGGATTCTGGGGCTTGAACAACTTTACGTTTCGAATCTTTCCCTCAGGGATTGATCCCGGACCATCATATATAGCCTATTATGTTACTCCAGTGAGACGTTAATTAAAATACCTGCCTACCTTGCATTTCTTACATTTTATAAACTTAAAAAAAAGTTATGATGAGGATGCAGAATATAATGTTAATAATAATCATTAGGAAGGTAGTGTTAGTTAACACAGTGGAGCAACACAACGAACTTTGGTGACGGTCAATTCCAAAATGAAAGTTTCGAGGACACCTCGAAATCTGAAATCAACGCCTGAACTTGCACCCTACTGTCCAAGCTTCCACATCACGTTAAATCTGTTAAGGCCTTAACAGATTTAACGTGCATCAACCCTCGTGAAAATTATGGTCTTTGTTTGGTTCGAGTATCAAACTCGCAGTCCTCCTGTTGCCAATCCACTATTCTACCAACCAGGCAACCGAAAAAAAAACCAAGGATTAATATTAATTTCCTTCGGGACTGCTGAGAAGATCTTCAAAAAGTATGACCAACGCGTTGACTAGTTACCTGACTGCTCTTAAAAATTGACTGGCTTGGCCACATTGTCATTATATCGCCTCGTTTGGTGGCATAACATTTGTTAAAAATGATCGCTGAATTTCTTGTTATGTCCGATTGATGCTTTAAAGACAAGAAAACGTAACACAAAGAACGCTGACCGACTAACCAATCAGCGATTAAAAAAAGAGCCCTGAATGGCATGAAGCTTGAAGGAAAAGTCTCACCCGATGTGCCACGGCGGAAAAGCGATTTGGACTCAACCGAAAAACCCCTGCGTCCTTCGCAACGGTCACTACATGCCCACTCCGAAGAAAAATTACTATCCCAAGACTCCTTTTAGAAGAGAGAGAAATCACACAAGTACCATAATAAGCTGCACAGAATATTGTACTTTTACTTCTTTTGATAATTTAAAAAGCATGCAGCAAATAGAAACTATTGCGTGCTGCAGCAATCTGATTTATTGGCGTGATGACAATCAACAACGCTATCAAACTCTCAAACCTTTCTTGGCACATTGCCAACTACGTCATCGTACTCATAACATCGACCTTAACGAAGATAGTTCTCTCGGTTCCTTCCCGGCGTGCGACTCTGCTATGTGTAAAGATTTATATGGAATGTTTGAGGTACAAACCTAGCAACCAAAAACCCTAAAAAGAACTGATCTACTCACAACAATTTGAAACTTTCCTTAGATCTTTTTGAACCCTTACCCGAAAGAAAGGATGGAAAAAGGTGGTACTTCAGAAGACTTCCACCATTTGGGTAAAACTGTTTGCTTTAACCAACGCTACTGCTAATGCATGTACAATAATTATGTCAGTAGTAATAATGGGCCCCGGATTATACAAGTACCGTAACGCAAGTATACTGCCCTTAAAATATAAAAGAAACTGACACCTAGTTTATCATCTGCAAGCAAATCATGTGGAAAGAAAGAACAGAGATCTAAAACCGCATTGGCACTATTAAGGCCCGATGAACACATCCGGTTTTTCAACGTGCGGCGTCGCTGCGGTAACGCAAGTGCGGTCTGAGATACATTAGATTCAATAGAGTAGTGTACACATACCTCCAGCGCCGCTGCGGCGACGCACGTTCAACTTGCGTGCAATTTGTACCGTAGTTCCGTACGGCACCGCAGCTCGCCGCACACGCTTCTCCGGTCTCAACTCCTTGTTTTCATAAATAAATGGAATGTAAGTAATAATTCATAAATGGTTGTATCCAGTAAAGTCTATTATGTTTCTAAATATACTTTTTGTACACCAAGTAAGTGAAGCAAACAAGTTTTCTTCGATAGCATATCCATCTCAAATGGCGCGAAATGAGTACTTGCGTCATTTCACTGTAATGTGTGCGTAGTTGAGCTTCGGTGCCGCACGTTGAAAAATCGGATGAGTGTACCGGGCCTAATGGATGATGATCACCCTACATGGGATGAAAACGTCGTCACACAGGGCCGGCCCTAGACATTTTGGCGCTCCGGGCAAAACCTTAATTTTGCGCCCCCCCCCTCCTCCCCGTTTTTTTAAAAGTAAATCTCATGCGACCATATTAGAAAGTCAAGAAAACATTGAAAAAAATGAAAAAAAAAAACGTTTTTTTAAAACTCAATCATCAGATAACAAGATAAGCAATTTAGCACTTAAGGCAAAATAACAAAAATTAAAATGTAGTAATGCTAACTGAACTAATATCCCATATTATAAATAAATTCTAACTAACCAAAGTAATTAAAATGCCCTTTTTCTAACTTTTCTTTCGGCAAACTCACGAACCAGTGATTTCAAGTCTAATTTATCACTAATTTGGTGTTCTATAGCAATCATTGCCAATCCATTGAGACGATTTTGCGTCTGTATCGATCTGAGATAATTTTTTATTATTTTTAGTTTTGAAAAGCTTCTTTCCCCTGAAGCCACAGTGACTGGCAATGTAAGTAGGATTCTTAATGCTATGCTGAGGTTTGGTGCGAATTTAAGTGTAGCGATAAACTTGAGAACTTCGACAGGGGTTTCCTTTTTTATTAATAATGACGAAACAATGCTTATTTCATCGGCTAGTTCCAGGGTGTTAAGATCGCTTGAATTTCCATCAGTTAAAACTACTTCCAAATCTTTGCAATGAGCCAGTAGCTCATTTCTGGGCATGTCTTTTAGACCAAAAATATTATACAAAAAGCTGAAATAATTACTGTGAGTATTTAGCAAATTATATCTGGTTTCCAAGCCATTTATTGCTTGATCTATAGTGTGAAAAAAATATATATTTTATATTTTTGTTTGAGGTCTTGAACGGGTTCATCCGGGCCTTCATACAAAAACGTTCTTGTTTTGCTTCTGACACGATGACGTGGTGTGGTGGTTTCGAAATTAGCTTCCACGTCAATCTCTGAAGCAAGCTCGGTTGCTTCTAAAATGATGCTTTCAAAAGCTTCATCTGATCTCAGGTTTTCAAAGAAGAGTTTGCAGTTGCTAAGCATATCAATAGCTTGTGACATATTAAAATTTACAGTTTGCAAAAGTTTGCTGATGGGGTTAATATGACTCAAAATTTTGTACCAGATCACGACAGAGCATATAAATTTGAACTGCTTCAAATTATTTAATAATCCGATAGCCTCGTCTCTGATCATATTATCGATTTCTGAATCTTCATATATGCTGTACAAAGCATCGTGAATTGGACCAATTTGAAACCGCAGAGCTTTTAATGAGTCGACTCGACTTTCCCATCGCGTATTACTCAATGGTTTTAGGGTGTAAGTATCAATATATTTCAGTAATATTGCCCAACGAAAAGAAGAGGAAGAAAAAAATGTATATAACTTTTGAACAATATTGAAGAAGTTGGCTGCCTCAAACGAGGATTTTGCCATATCGTTTACAACCAAATTTAGCGATGGAACATAAAATGCTCTGGGGTTTATATTTCTGATTCTTGTTTGTACTCCCGATTTTTCTCCTCTCATATTGGAACCATTGTCATACCCTTGACTGCGCATGTTTTCTACTTTAAGCCTATTTTTCTCTAGCTCTTCTAGTAAAACCTCCGACAATTCCTTAGCTGTTGATCTCTCAATGGGTAGAAAACCCAAAAAATGTTCGTTGATATTAACTTGAACTTCAGACTCTGATTCCTGTATGGAGACAAATCTTACCACAAATGTCATCTGTTCTACTTTACTTGCATCGGGAGTACAGTCAAGAATCACGGAATAATACTTGGCCTTTTGAACTTGCTCAATGATGTGGAGCTTTATGTTGTCATGCAATAATTCAATTATTTCATTTTGTATAGTTTTCCCTAGATATGTAGCTTTGATTTCTTCTTTATTGAGGACTCTGCGAACGTGTTCCTCCATTTTTGGATCAAACTCAGCCAATAACTGAATTAACTTCAAAAAGTTTCCATTATTGTGTTCATACAGTTTATCACTTGTTCCTCGAAAGGCTAGAGAGCTCTCACCTAGCATTTTAACGACTGATATAATGCGCAAAAGAATTTCAGACCAGTGATTTATCTCAGAATCAATATGAGTCTCTGAGAAACTGCATGTATTGTTTCACCTATTTTCAATCTTTGCTTCAATTCAAGCCATGATTTCAAACAATCTATATGAGTTTTAGCATTTTCATGATGTGCTAAAGAGTCCCCTAAATGCTTCCAGTCTTTAAATCCCTGATTGCCAAGAGCGCTCAAGCTAGATGGTGCAGCAAAAGGTCGACATGGAAAACAGTACAAAGCATTTTGAAATACGGAATATACTATCCATTCTCTTAAAACCTCTTCTCCATTTTTAAGCCTTTTCTTGTAATGTTTTGGTGAGAATAGCATCGGACATTTGGTTTCTGGAACAAATTAATTAAAATAAAAAATAATACTGATATAAAAAAAAGCCATGATTTAATTTAAATTATAATTTCTGAAATCCCCCACTTGTGCGCCACTGGCTTAAAAAAACGTATTATATTCAACTTCAGACTCAATTACCTTTCATTCGATACCACACAAGCCATGATTTGATTTAAACTCTAATTTTCAAAACCCCCTCCCCCTTATGCGTCACTGACTTTAAAAAATGTATTTCATTCAACTCCAGACTCAATTACCTTTCATTTGATACCACACAAGCTATGTTTTGATCTAAACTCTAATTTTTGAAATCTACCCCCCCCCACCCTTTTTTTGGCTTATGTCTGATGGATTTGATTAGTTTTTAAAAATGAAAACAAAAATTAAAACACTTACCTTCACAGAAGCCAAACGCACTGGACAATTTGCACAAGCACTTTTTTAAAGCTTTTTTGCACTAACAATTTAAACAAACTATTTTATTTCGCACCAGCCGAAGTCTAGTGGCAAATAATGCATTGTTTTAAGTCTACTTCCTTTTTATATGCAGTTAAAAAGGGCTGTTAGATCTTGTTTCGCTTGGTTTCAAAATTGTTGTTTCCTGTACAGTCGTGTTGCCACGGGCCGAAAAACTTGTCAATTCTTGAAAGGCGTTGGCTGAGTGGTTTTGTCATGTTGAATTAAAATTCAAGTAGGTTTTGCTTTAATGTTTAAATATATTATATTATTTGAATTATGTGCTTAGAAATAAAAATGATAAATTCCGCCTGCCGCCTCTTAATCTTGTCAACTATCAGTCAAATCTTGCAACGCGTTTTTGAGAAAATTCCCGTGAACCGATTTCAATGAAATTTGGTATACTTACAAGGGTCCGATGACAATGCAATATTATGAAAAATAATTTATTGATATGATATCAGAATGATAAAAAAATATTCTTTACTTTTTAGTTTTAGTGCATTTTATAAAAGCCTGTAACTTAATTTTTTTTATCAGTTTATTTTCATTTTCCATGATTTTGGCGCCCCTAGATCATTGCGCTCCGGGCGGCCGCCCGGATCGCCCTACCCTGGAGCCGGCCCTGCGTCACACCGCAGTCCACAAGTAATTCATCTAACTTTAACGGCCATATTCAGAAGTCTCGAGTTAACTCGAAGATCAGTTGATCCTCGGGTAAGAATTAACTTGCGGATTATCAAGAACCGTATTCTAGAGATGTGCGATCCGCTCAAGAGCTGACTCAAAGAGCTAGATTTCTTGACGGAGTGAGCGAGCGCTGATTCTTTAAAAAAGAGCGAAAGCTCTTTTTTTTTTTTTTTTTAACGAATCAGCGCTTCCGCTTTCGAGGTCATTTCCGCATGCGCTCACCAGCTCTTTTGTCACAGTGACAGTGACAGTGACTCTTAAGCACATTGACTCTTTTGAGAGCTACCGCTCTCGAAGAGTCAGTTCGGAATTTGCTCTTTTGCGCTCACCGACTCTTTTGCGCTCCCCAGCTCTTTGTTACTTATTTGAAGTTTAAAATTTTTTAATATCTATGTATTATCATAAATGTTATTTTTTTAAATTTAATTTAATTTTAGTTTGAAAGGGCGTTTTAACGGCTTAAGTCATGTTACGCCTTTTAGCACTAATTAAAACTAGTCTTAAGGTTGTTACTAAAACATATTCTAACAATTATTACATTATTAACACACTTAACATTAATATAATAATAATAATAATAAAACCTTTATATCTCGCGAGTGATATCATTTTAAAAAAGCTAAACAAAATTAAATTGAACGTACCTTGTTTTTATTGCAATGTCTTCACACATAGTAAGATCACATATAGTAAGGAGGAACTGCCAAATATCAGATGTCCAAAATGTATATTTTATTTTTATTGAATTTTTAAGTTCAAGGACACACAAATGTAGATTTTTTAGTATTAATTGTAGCCTGTTTGAGACCCTATATTTCAATAAGTTATAGGCACAAATTAAAATTTTTATATTGTTATATTCTTCAGTAAAAGGTCTTTTAGGAAATGTCAGAATATAGTTTTATATCCGTCACTGCTCATTCTCAGGGATCACCGAAAATAGAGATTTGCCTATTTGATGCAAATTTCAAATTGCGCTAGTACCTCTAAAAATAGGGAAAGACAGTATCAAAACTTATTCTTAACCAAGCATTTCTTCTGTCTAAAAGTTTGGTATCATTTAGTGATTGTGTTTCTATTCCTTAGTTAAGAAAAAAATAGTAAAAAAGTAAGAAAATTGAAAACAGCGATTTTTCTATATTTTTAAATACACATTTCACTGTGAAGAACAACTCCGAAAATCTCAAAAATTTTCAGGATTATGTGTCAAGATGTATATTATCTGTCCTGAAATTTCCATCATTGTAATTTGTTTATTTTCGTCCCAGGAATATTTTTACCTAGATGGAAATTATCGTTTTATTTTATCGCATGATGAATCAAAAAAGTCGGGAACACGCCAGTGAGACCCATTTCCGCCTTTGAAAGAGATGCTATTACATTCAAGGGCAGATAACCAAATAAATAAACACTATTAAATGAATTATGGTTATAAATGTGCTTGGTTTGTTAAACCAAAAGCTCTCGAACATCGGCGAATGTTCGATGGCAATCCAGAAGTGTTCCATCAGTAGCCGTAGCCATTACGGGAACGCATAACTATCATAGCTACATTCATATTCCCAATTGTACGACACAAAATTCGTGTTTCATATTTATCACAATCACCATCAAAAGAAGCAAATAATTTAAAAAGAATTCGGCAGCATAATAAAATCAATTTTCAATTATAGAAGATGCAAAATTTAACATGAGAGATTTATCACATAGTGAACTTGAAAAAGGTAATTAGTTAAAAGTTTGTATATATGTAACGAAGTTGAAAATTTTAAACTTGTTTTGACACTGATTTTTTCTGCTTACATAATTCACCTTCTAAGTTAAAAATGATTTGGTATTTCTTTGTTAATTTAGGGTTTCATTATCTGTGTTTAATTTCTCTGTTATCATTGAAATTCTCGTAATATACATAGACTGGAATGCAAATGTCATGATTTTGATTTTTTTACTGTTGCTTTAGGATTCAGATTACATTCTCGAATTTTTTTTACAAGTAATAAACATATTAAACTGTAATCCTGTGAAATGTCTGTTATATCAGAGATGTTCTTCATTTGAATTCTTATACCTATTTAGAGTAGGAAATTGTTATTTTCGTTAGCTGTGTGTGTTTGAAGTTGAAAGAATTAAAATGCGACTTCCAAACTCTATCGGTAATATTATCATACCTAACACTGTAACTGGCATGAATTTAAAGTATGTCGTAAAATTTCTTTAGCCCATAGAAATGTTCTTTATTCTATCAAAAATGACAATTTTCCATTTTTGTAACTAAATTTTAGATTAAATATGATATTTAAAATTGTTGTTGCCAAAGTTATAAAAAGATAATTTTGTACAGATTATAAAGATGTAAAATATGTTTGTCTACGTTAAGTACTTTTTTAGAAACATTACTTAAAACATGCAACATTCAGCGATCTCACAACTGCGATAAAATAAAACGATAATTTCCATCTTGGTAAAAATATTCATGGGTCGAAAATAAACAAATTACACTGATGGAAATTTCAGGACAGATAATATACATCTGGACACATAATCCTGAAAAATGTTGAGGTTTTCCGAGTTGTCATTCACAATGAAATTTGTATTTAAAAAAATAAAAAAACGCTGTTTTCAATTATTTTTCTTTTTATAGTATTTTTTTCTTAACTAAGTAATAGAGAGAAACACAATCACTAAATGTTACTAAACTTTTAGACAGAAGAAGTGCTTGGTTAAAAATAAGTTTTGATACTGTCTTTCCCCACTTTTAGAGGTACTAGCGAATTTGAAATTTGTATCAAATAGGCAAAATCTCTATTTTCGCTGATCCCTGAGAATGAGCAGTGACGGATATAAAACTATATTCTGACATTTCCTAGAAGACATTTTACTGAAGAATATAACAATATAAAAAGTTTTAATTTGTGTCAATAACTTATTGAAATATAGGGTCTCAAACAAGCTACCATTAATGCTAAAAAATCTACATTTGTGTGACCTTGAACTTAAAAATTCAATAAAAATAAAATATACATTTTGGACATCTGATATTTGGCAGTTCCTCCTTACTATATGTGATCTATCTAAGAATTAATTTTCATTAAAATCAGTGATGTGTCAGCCACAGCGATTTGCTCATTTTGCGTGGAATAACCATATAAACAAACGCCACATGAACAGTTTCGAAGACAAAACAACCCAACGCGAGGATTTTACAACTGAAACTCTCACAGACTAGATAATTCGAGATTTAATCACAACAACCCTGTAAATGAAATCGGACGCCACTTAACACAGAAACGAAAGGAATGCGTCAATACATTACAATACGAAAACATTTGGTGAAATGGGGGAAAATTTAAAACCCTCATAGATAACGGAACTGTAATGTGCTGTAATAAAGAATCACACCTCTCCCCAGAAACGAAATATGAAAGTTCCATTACGTTAAGAGGAGCGTTCGGTAATTATCAAGAGGCAAAAATAACAAATCTTTCTTTAGCATTGCCCAATAACCCTACAAACAATATAACAATTCCCGTAGCGGTTTACAAAAATTTATGCGAGGATTTCATTATTCCCCCGAATGTATTGGACAATCTAAAAATAGAGCCCCACCGAATCCACAAAAGCACAGCTGACAACGAAGCTATAAAAAATTCTCGCATATCAAACGAAACTATAAAAAAGCAAAATGAGGAATCGCAGCGAAAAGAGCAACAAAACACTAGACTAAACACATCCCTCGACTCCTGCGAGAATTTGTTTTTATTCAACATAGTTTTGTAGTTATTTTATTTCTATCTCCTAGACCGTTGGGCCGTAACCTATCGAAGGTCACGGTTGGGCTACTTGCACACACATCGATTTCCTGTTGAACGATAAACAAACGTAAAGATATTTAATCACGCGTTGCTTGGTTGTTGTCGTGGTTTATTTTTTCGAGAAACAAAACAAAAGGACTTTTATTCCCTTGTCGAAGTTTATATCTTCGCGCTCGTTAAAGATAGAATAAAAATTTCAACAGATTTGAAATCTGCGGAAAATTTTAAACTAGATCGATACTTTAAATGTGATTTTCTTTAAATAAATAAGTTTTTCAACTGTAACTTTTATATTTTCGCAGTACGAATTTAACCGCATTTGACGAAGAATTGATTACGAACACAAAAAAGGGGCTATTTATCTCGAATTATGTAAAAGATATAACTTGAATGGAGTACTTAGCTGTCTTAATTTACTGCTTTATATAAATATCAGCTAAAAATAGGATGAATATTTAATTGTATTCGATGTTTTGAAGAGTTTACAACAAAGGGGATAGTTGGTAATTTTATTTTTGAGATAACGCATACCGACAAATGTCCTTTTAATTTTTCATTCGTGGCAAATGTCTTTAAAATAAAGCCATTCAATTTTGAGTTATTTTTTAATGTCCTTAACGATGAAACATGAAAGATACTTTCAATTCTCATTCATTTTTCACATCCTCGTGTTAAATTGAATTCGATATGGCTTTTGAAAATGAAATTATTAGCCTGATTTACTGAACTTAATTTACTGTGAGCTTATTTTAGTAGAATTTATATTTTAATCTTGAAGTTATTGATATATTTTAATCTTGAAGTTATTGATATATTTTAATCTTGACGTTATTGATATATTTTAATCTTGAAGTTATTGATATATTTTAATCTTGAAGTTATTACTATTTATATTGAAATTTATATATTATATGAACAGAAATTCTCTTTACGATCTTCCAGTTTTTGACCTAACTGATTTTTGATCATTCTTAGATTGTTTTTTGTTTAGCATAGTTATCACGTTTAGCTACTTCCATGGTTTTGTTGTGGGTTTTAAACAAATTATTGTTGAATGAAGTATTCCCCAGTATATATACTTTACAGTAGACGTCTTCCCATGCATTTTTTGGTAGAATTTTTTATCTTTGTAGTGTTGTATTGTTTTATCTTATATCACTGGACTTATTTGTACTAATTTCAAAAAAAAAAAAAAAAAATCGAAATACCTACTTTTTTATTGTCTTGGAACTATATTTTCAACATTCAGTTTTGTGAACAAAATTTTAAATCCTTACTTATTCAAGTTTCTGTGTTTGACAAGTCCGTACATTAATTGTTAAATACCTCCATGACCTCATTAACATTTTTCTATAAATTTAATTTATTAGGATTCCCAAATACTAAGTCAGGCCCATTTACTAAGTGCGATACTGTCAATTTTGAGATTTAGGACTCTTCAGGGCCAGGTTCTCTATGGTCTGGAACACCCTTTATAAATTTAAATAAAACCAGACCTTTCAAAAACTCTTCTTGGAGAATGAAATCCTGTAACTCCCCCTATTTATTCTCCTAGCATTCATCGTGTACCGTCTACGATAACCCTACAGCAATTGAGAAACTCATTACATTTCAACCCTCTTGATAAGCACTTCTGAGCTCTCCCAAGTGTTCATCCAAATTAAAACTCAACGTTTTCAAGATTTCAATTCAACAAACTAGACTTACCCAAGTGACAGAAAAAATAACAAAAAGTAAATAATAAAAATAAACCCTGTCAATATACATGTATTTATTTTTATTCAGTTATTTTCTTACTCTACCAATTTATTATTATTCCCAAATAGCATAGCAGGCCCATTTATCAAGTGCTAGCCTGCAATTCTTGGAGATTGAGGCCCCTTTGGGTCTAGGTTCTCTATGATCTCATCAACACCTTTTATAAATTTAAATAAAACAAGACCCTGCAAAAACTCTTCTTCTTTGTGACTGAAAGCCTGCAACTTTCCCAATGCATTCTCTTACCATTCGTCGTACCGTCTATGATAACCGTGCATTGCATTTCGTAAGGCCACTGAGAAGTTTTTATCCATTTCAACGCTCTTGATCAGGACTTGGATGGAGCTCTCCCAGGTGCTCATGCAGATCGAAGCATAACTTTTTAAAGATTTCTTAAGGGTAAATTTATTTTGGGCTGGACTTCACCTAGAGGCAGAAGAGGTAAAAATACTAAATTACTTAAAAGGAAAATCTGTCAATACATCGATTTGTTTTTATTCAGTTATTTTCTTAATATATTATACCTTCAGGCCTATTTAGCAAGTGCTATACTGTCAATAATGGAGATTGAGGACCTTTCGGGGCCAAGTTCTCCATGATCGCATCAACACCTCTTATAAATTTGTTTCAGAACTCCATCGCCACATTCGTAAACAATTCTTTGAAAAAAGTTTAAACCAGAAAACTATCCGTCATGTGACCTCTGTTTCACTAGTTCTGTAGTTGCATTTACGAATGCTTGCATGCATTACAACATGAATTGATGAAACACAGAGCAATCTCGGTTCATTTCCATCGATTTTTTTAGTGTCCAATGGCTCATGAAACAGGTAGTTTTTACTCTAAAAAAAACTGAAAGAATTTCCGAACGATCCGTTCGAATAACTTGTACAACCGCTGCGACTTAGTCGCGTTTACGAACGCGACCCATACTTGTATATTTGAGTTAGGACAACGAAACGTTGCCGTCATTTTTGAGTATTTCTGAGTTTTATAAATTTGCATTCTTTTTGTAAATAAATCATTATTGTCTTAGTTATTGATTTTCAGACGTCTTTTTTCGAAGTGTTTCAGGAAGTCAAATTCGTCACGCTTGCTGTATAGCTTTGATGCACGCATACTTTAAAACCAAACGCTTTTGTGTCGCTTTTTGTTGCGAGTTATGACAAATAAAGATAACCCATCTTTGCTAAGATTATTACCGCTTTTTTTACTTCCCCCTTCAAGCGGAAAGTTTAAATTTTCATCTTAACTATTATAAAAGGAAGTGTTTGTTTGTGTGTATAGTAGGTGTCCAGACGAATGTATAGCTCTTACTGTCAAGAAATTTGGCACACTGGTATTCCTAAAGGTGACTGAATGTACCGCGAAGGCCGAATTTTTAAATTTAATCTGGAACATTTTTTTAAATTAATTTAATTAGCTTTTTTTCCTTGTGGTTTTTCTTTTGGACGTGCGTGAAGTTTCCAATGACGTCACTAACTTCTACCAGAGAATATTGAGGTGGACCTCATAGGAAGCAATGGACTTAAAAATAACATGGGAAATCGCATAGACGCTGGCGCCCTCGGCGGGGGCTACGGACCCTACTATAGCGTCGGATCTAGACCTCGTTTCCATAACAACCAAATTAGGTTTCCATAACAACCGCACTAGGTTTCCACAACAACTATCTCAGGCTATTTTATTTTTTCCAAACCCAATTTGCATTTTTGATTAAAAAGCATAAATGCTTCAAAATAGCACCTTTTTAATGTCTTCTGAACTTAAAAAAAAAAAACCTTTATTTATGAAATCTTACCAATGTATGAACTTTTTCTTTCATTTTAGTTTATTCTTTTATGTGAATGCTTCTTCAGAAAAATATTCCAAAACATGTTTGATTTGGAAAATTGTTGGTCTCTGTTGATAGTCTGAAATATTATTTGAACGAAAGAGTACGTAATAAAATTTTTTTATTAACTTATCAGGTATATCTTTCATTTTTGAACAAATTATACAATTTGAAAAAGGAATAGAAAAAAAGTACTGTTTATGTAGAAATCTCGTCGAAGCTCATTTAGTAGTAAGTCAATCACACACACGACAATAAAATTCATACAGTCCACTATCACTTGATAGTGGACTGTATGAATTTTATTGTTGAATCATGAATTCAATCACCAATACACAATTATCCCCTGTGAAGAATATAACACAGAAGGGTATTGAACCCCAAGGCAAAATCTATCACGCTGCTGTCTCCCCACACACTCATAATACGAATACAAAAAGAAAGAAGTTGGCGCCTAAAAAACTAAGATATTACCTGACCTTGTTCTGAATGTAAAAAAAGAACATAGTTCAGCTACTGTTACTCACTTATACATATTTCTGTGTGATCCATCTTGAACAATTTTAGCATAGCAAACGAACAATAAAATACACAACAGGATATAAATGAATGAAAAACTTTGGTAAAATAAGCAACTTAACAAGAACCTTCATTTGCCTGCCAAAGAGTAAAATTCATTGTTAGTATTCATAAACAAGCTAACTCAACGTAATTCACCATTTAGAGTAGCAAATGAATCGATAATATTACTATTTTTATTCATTATTGGAGCTAAATCACACAATTTTTCACCATTTAGAGTAGAAAATAAACAATAAAATACTCAACATGATACAAGGTTTTTGTATCTCTAAAATCTTCACAGGGAAAGTTTGTATGTATGTATGTATGCACCTGCGTACCCGGGTATTTCGAGCCTTGCAGTACTGTATTATACTGGCCAGATTAGAAGTCAAATGTATTGGTTGTACATATATAAGTGGCATGACATTAAGCCTACCTAATCTGGCCTCTTATCAATGTTTCAATATTCATCTTAATACCTTAATAATGTACTACCATTCAAATAAAAACATAATAATGTACCACGATTTTCAGGTAAGAACTACTTAATAATATACTATCATTCAGATGAAAACTTCTTTACAATGTACTATTACTCAGATAAGAATTTAGGGATACAGATTCATGTTCGATTCAATGACGAATATTTTATGAACAATGTGTGTATTATTTTTCTAAAGAATTAAAAAGGGGCTTATGATCAAAAAGGGACGATGATGAGAACGAGATGTATTGCAGCTTTGTACGAAACGTTCGGTGATAACGAAGCAGAATTCAGAAACTTCGCATATTATGTAGTATACATTTCCTAAGAATGTTTGTATTAGGAAACAGAAGCTTTGGACATAGGGCGATAATCAGCTTTATTAACCCCAGGTCCAAATATGTCTTGCTTCGTCTCTGATGTAAAAAGTTTATAAAAGTCCCATCATAAAATTTGAAAAAAAAAAGAAGACAAATTAATTGTTCTTCAGTTAGATGAAACGAAGATATAAATTTTCTACGAGCATGACGAGGAGATAGATCAAGTGCTGGACCCGTTCTCACAAATGCAAGTTATGATTAGAGAATTAATATTAATTGAAAACAGTCAGATTTCGTAGTCTGATTCTAAAGTGAATGAAGAGACATTATTTTCAATTATTGAACAACTTAGCGATGTTGGCCTAATCGTTATCTCATGTGCCTCTAATGTGAGTGTGGTGTACATTGGGTAAAAAAGGTTAGTAGAATGAAGAAAAGGTACGATATCAAATTCCTACATAGGTTATCTGTATATAACAAATTGGCCGTAATTGGTTAACAAAAAATGACTTGTGAAAGGCTAAGGCAAAATCGGTTAAATGTCTGTCGTTTAGAAAGAAGAGTTTATGAAGGTGGACTCACCAGATGATTCTTTTTTCACCTCCTCGAAGATGATGCAGTGGGAAATCCTGGACATGGTAGAATCAACTACGAAGAAAAGTCGCGACTCAAATATTGGAGAGTCAACATATTCTTTACTGTTCTTCTAAGTGACCGCTGGTCACTGTGGTCGAGTTCGATACTGGAGTTATGGAAGAGACGTCCTTAGTTTCCTCAGAGAGTGTCCATGGCTCCTCATCAGGGGATCGGGTTGGTTACGAGAACCCGAGAACGACTTTGAGGAATTGGTCGATTTCGTTAATTAGTCAAAGAGAAATGGTTTCATAAGTATTCCATGAAATCTAACAGGGGAAGATCTGAAGATTTCCGTGGCTTGCAGAACAGCAAAGATGGACTAGCGATGCACGCGATCCAAAGGGCACCGTCAATTATCGACACCATAAAAGTGTGAAGTCAAATCGAAGGTCGTAACACTTTTGCACCATCATCTCGATTACGGATGAATACGGGTTCATTTAATGTTAAACGACTAAGAATTCGTAGTTTTGGGGGTGATCTCAGAGCAGCGAAGTGAAGCTGCATAATCTCTCTGATTAAAACGGGGCGAGAAGATCATAGTTTTTGGGGTGGAAAAATCGCCGCGAACCCAAGGAGTAGCGTCTTTCTAACTGAAAAAAAGGGGGGCTCCCTAAGCGGAAAAACCAGTCCCTTTGTCCTCTTTCCGGGATCACCACAAACGAAGGTCCCCCCAATGCGAGGGGGAAATTAACGCCAATAAATTACATATAGCACGCGGGAGAAAGACAACCGGGGTTATTCCTTTATCCCAACGGAATGTTCAAAAACCTCAGGAAGAAGAGAGCCAAATCACGCCAGCATCTTCCGGTAATTAAGAAGTTTCGCGGTTGAAGGTTATGGTGAGGTGGGTTTGACCTTGGAAGATCACCAATAGTCAACTCTGTGTGGGCAAAGTAGAGATCAGAACTTGTGAAGGAAGAGGGGTCGCTGTCCCCTAATCAAGATAGCACTGAAACCAGAATTCCAAGAAGGGAAAAAGCCTGAGATAACCAATCTCTACTTACAAGATTTTCGTAATTAGGAAGCCAGGAATGGGATCGCAAAAACAGCTATACAGGGAATCTAATTATTGCTCTCATTCTTTTTCCAAAAATCCGGGGTGGAATGGAAAATAGTTATAACATGTGGGGAAGGGTAAGCCTTCACCACAGTGAGTGAAGTCAATGTAGGGTTATGGAAAGACAATTGGGCGTTAATACGATTGTCATTCGGCGTGTAAAAATCTTTGACGAGAGTAATAATACATACACTATATTGACAAAAGTATTTGAACACTGCATGTTTTTCAGAAAAAAGTGCTTTATTACTCTATTTAGTTACGGGTAGGCCCTCCTTTCGCTTGCAATACAGCTGAAACACGTCGAGGCATACTTTCCACAAGTTCTCTGCAAGTCTGGGCAGGAATAGCTGGCCATGTCTCTTGCAGGGCTGTGATAAGAGATTGTTGTGAAGATGGCGTGTTTGACGGTGTCGTACTCGTCGCTCCATTTTGTCCTACAATTGCTTCATTGGATTGAGATCAGTACTCTGAACAGGCCAGTCAAGCAAATTCATCTCATTTTCAGGAAACTAGTCCAGCGCACGTTTTGCAGTATGACATGGAGCTCGATCCTATTGGAAGAAACAACCATCATCGCCGTAGTATTGCCATAGTGTAGGCAAGACCGAACTATCCAGAACGTCGAGATAAACATCAGCGTACATGGTATCAGGTACATTAAGCAATGTGCCAAATCCTGACCAGGAAAATCAACCCCAAGCTGGATCCTTCTCCGAATTTCTGCAGTTTACAAATGCCTTTGTCTTATAGTGTACTTTTTGCCCGATGATTCACATCTTCTGAAACTTCAGTGGAATTGATTTGCTTGCACTGGTTAGACTCAAAAAGGCAGTCAAGTTTGAAAAACGATGAACTGCAAGTTTTCCACAAATCTTACCTGATTAGGATTCAATGTGCTAAGTAGCAGACACAAAATGTGTTCGTGTGTTAAACGGCTACAATTTTAACATAAAAAAAATTTCGATGTTTATGAATCCGCTATGCCAGGCCTCGAAATAGATTTTTTAATACAGGTGCACCTGAGGTTTTAAATTAGATGCACAGGTTATATTTTAGGGGCACATTTGTAATGTAAACTATTTTATTAGTGGGGCATGTTTAGATAGGTCAGTAGTAGTTGTAAATAAAAATATTTAAAATCTAAATTCTCCCTTTTCCAGCGCACGGCTGTCACTGCGTGCACCTAGCGAAAAAAAAATTAGGTGCACAATTTTATTTTCATGTGCACAGTGCACCTGTGCACCCGGGTATTTCGAGCCCTGCGCTATGCAAATGATTATTTTTCCAGTTGCTGTGTTTCATTACAAGAGCCGATGTACCAGTACACTGAATATCGTCTTACTTAAAATTAGCACTGAATTTAAAGAAATTGTGAGTTTGTTTTTATGAAACTTATATCCTTCGTTTTTTATGAATTTAAATTTTCCAGTCAAAGCACTCGGTCTACTGTTCCTATTTTCTTTAGAGCAGTTTCAGAGAAAGGCTTACAGCAATGGAAGAATATTGAAAATGTTGACTATGGTTGAATCATGTTCTGAAGTTTAATTTAAATCTGCTTTAAAATGATTTTTTTTTTTACCCAAACAGAGTATTAAAAACTTATTTCAACTTTTCTATATTGCTGCTCCTTAACACATCAAGATGCTCCATATTCTCAAAATAAGTACTCTAAAGAATGCATTAACTATCCTTGAATATGTACTGTATTTGATTGGTTGGTTTCGGGGTTTTATGGCCTAAGATCCTTATTTGGCAATGTTTTGCGCAGACACAGGACATTAATTAATAAACACATAATTGTAAGTTTTACTATCATAAAGGAGATAAATACAACCAGGGAGGAAAGTACCTGACAGAAATCGATCATTGGCCACCTGCAACTGGAATGTTGCAGTGCAGTGTTGCAGTGATGACGAGGTTGATCCGAAATATTAAATACGATCCGATGACACCTGAGCTGCATCGAACTCTCCAAACTTCCACACCACACCACCGCGGGAACACATTTAGTGCCACGACACATTTAATGTGAACCAGCCCCCACCTACACGATGGTCTTTGGTGGAATCGAGTTACGAACTCGCATCCCTCTAGTTACTTATCCGCGACTCTGCCAAATCACTATGGACGTCTGGCTTATTAGATGTATTTATGGATTATTAGATGAAGAAAAGTTGCATCTTTCCCTTAGAGGATTGATCCTGGACGGTAGTCAATAGCCCGTTATGTTGCTCTAGAACGACGTAAATTAAAAATTACCAATATTACCATTAGTTTGAAGAAAATATTAGTTTCAAAGTCCCTAACTAAACGATTCAGTTACTTCACTCTCCAGACAGTCAGAAGCTGTGAAGCAAAAGGTTGCCCAACTCCCTTAATAATTTCGGTTCTTTCCCTTTGGTATTAATCCCAGACCGTCGTCAATAGCCCGTTATATTGCTCCAGTACGACGTTAATTAAAATACCTACCTACCCTTAAAAATTTCTCTTGTAAAATATTTTCGAAATACAACACTTTTGTTAGTTGGATTTAAAAATAATGGAGAAATATTTATTGATTGAAGCACACACACACACACACACAAATGTCAAGCACTTCACGAGCAATTTTCATTAAAGAAAAAAAAAATCAATGAATTAAATAAGGATATTTTAAAATTTTTATGTCTCCTACTATTGGAACCCCTGTCTACGATACTTAATACAAATTTTTGATTTTGATAATTAAGATGTGATATATTTTATTTCAAACATTTAAAATAGGGCTATGGTATAATTGGTTGATTGGGTCTTTCTCTCGCTCTTATGGTACAAGGGCAATATTTGTCCAAACGTGTTGCGAGAAAAGAATGGAAAGCAATAGTACCTTGCATATTTCTCGTTTTCCTCTTGTTATTTACTTCTGTCTTGGTGATGCGGACATTTTGCTCTACCAATCATCATTTTTCACATATTTTAAACCTTTATTGATCTCACACATATTTTTGAAGATTTTAAAATTATTAATAAGCCTCTGTATTAATAATAAGATCTTTTGCAGTTTACATTTTTGGAACTTTCGTTTCGATCACTACCGTTTTCATCAACTTTTTATTTTTGAATAAATATTTTAGAATTATTTATATAGCCAGTGCGCCATCAAATCCAACCAATCGTTATCTTAATGCTTTTCGTTGGTGAGCTGGTTTCGTATGCAATACATTTGAATGTTAAACGTTTTCTGTTTTTCATATTTAGATGTAATTCAAATTTTTTTTATCATAATAATTGTTTATATCAACATGCATTATAATAATAAATATGAAAAACAAGCGTCCGTATTTGAATATGCTTACTCTTTTCAGGTCCCATTACCCAAATTTATCTTTCGCAAAAATACAAACCTGAACAAGAACCAGAACTTTTGCGAGATTTATATTTACAAAAAGTATTACTTTAAATTACTATTATTTTTAACTGTTTGATATGATTGTTTTAGTTTGAACATTTATACACTCCAACAACGTATAGTGTTCTTTTCAAGCTTTAATTTCAGCCTATACAAGCTAATAATTTTTAAATAAGATTCAAAATTCGTTACATTAATTTGAAATTGAAGTCATGAAATTCAATTATCTTTACTGTAATTTTTAACTAGTTTATGACAAACAATAATGTTTAAGAAACGTGTTCCAATTAGGGATGCGACATCGACAGCTAAACATCGTTGTTCAAAATTAAAACATCAATGTGGATAATACATCGCCCCCAAAACATCGATATTTTTAAACATCGATGTTTTTAAAATTCAGTGTATTTAAACTTTTTTTTCCATTTCTTAAAATTCGTTTAGAAATTATTGATGCGACATCGACAGCTAAACATCGATGTTCGAAATTAAAACATCGATGTTGATAATACATCGCCCCCAAACCATCGATCTTTTTAAAATTCAGTGTATTAAACATTTTCACCCATTTTTTAAAACTGGTTTAGCAACTAGTGCTGCGACATCGGCTCTAATACATCGATGTTTTTTTTATCAATTATCAATGTGTCGCATCCCTACTTTTCAGACCCTTCACCCTTGGCTACTTTGGTTTAAAAGTATGTTCAATTTGCTGATTATAAAAATTATGCTACTTGGGTTCTTTTTAAATTTTTATAACGGTACTTTTTTCATCTAAAAATAAAACATCGACAAGTATAAACATCGATGTTACAAAAACATAGACTCCAATACATCGATGTTTTTTTAAAAAACATCGATGTCTTGAAAACATAGACATCGATGTCGCATCCCGAGTTCCAATCCGTTCTCGAGGTATGCTACAGTAAGGTAAAAATGAATTTTATTCACGCCAGACTATCTATTTTACATTTAGAAAATCACAACTCGTTGTTTCTGAATACATTGCGTTTAAGTGAGTTTTCTTAAAAGTCTAAGCACTCACAGTTGTTTTTCAAAATTGATAAAAAATATTCAGTAATAATGCAATAAATGGTTTTTGTTTTGATAGTATAAATAAAAAAAAATTTTGAAAGAGAATTATTTCGATGTTTTAAATTTAAAAATCAAGGAATTAAAAGCTTGATAGGAATTAAAAGCTTTTTATTTTTTTACATACTTCTCAAAACTGTGTTGAATCATGTGTTGATAAACACGATTAATACATCACTCAAGTAATCACAAATAGTTTGAATAAATTGTTTACCTAATAGAACATAGATGGCAGCACCACTCATTAGCGATATTTAACATGTGGCTAAAAATGTGACTGAATTTCGTTCAGGGAATGTTTACCCAGACAGAAAGAAAAAGTGTCCATTTTGTGTGCATTTTTTAAAATTTTATGTCGTGTAATTATAAATTTGTTGTTGCACACTAACAACAACAGAACTTTAAATTTCAATTGCAAAATTTTGAATAAATGCTCCTTATAGAAGTATAAATGGCAGCACCTTACAATGAACTGGACATATTTTCTGAGTAAAGAATATTTCATCTTTTTGAGTTTTGCGGACATTAGCCCCTTTAAAACGAAGGAAGACAAAAAAAAAAAAATTAAATATCATTTTTATGTCATTGTAATGAACTTATCCAGTGGGTTTCAAAGTGAGGTCAGATGACCCACAGCGGTGCGCTACAAATATTTCAGGAGGTTCGCGGAACATATTCAATACTTTACTAGCCAATGACGATAACTTTCTAGAAAAATGAAATATTTGATTAATTTCTCTGATTCTTTATGTCCTGAAAACGTTCCAGAAAGGGATTATTAAAAAATGCATATTTTATGCTCTAAAAGTAAGCAACTGCTCAAGGAGTAGTATTTTTCAGCAACTGATGATGATGACAAATAGCCCTGGGTAACTGAAAACCGAATTTCTAAATTGTGTAGAAAGACTAACTATATGAATTCTACATACTACAAATATGACCTTCACTGGAGTCTAGTTGTAGCAATTTTGAAGCACATATATTTGCAATCGTTCTAAGTATAAAACTAGAAATTCATTTTGGAAGTGTTGGAGGTGGGGAACCCAAGGTGCTGTACGTGGATAATGAATCTATTTAATGTTGTGGCCATAAATAAGCCACTCTTTCTTTTGTGCTACAGTATTTTTAACCGATCTCTCAACTGACAGTTCATTTAAATTAAAGTTTCCAAAAATATTATGATTTAGTTATCTGAATAAAATATAACTACTCGTCTACTATCTGTATATCCTAAATCTGTCTATCCTAAATAACAAGAAAAGCTTTCAGTGCTTAACTGTGTTTTCCCCACAACTAGTGTATAACTGCACGCTCACCGTTTAGTATTAAATTAATATTACGAAACAGACCTGGAATTTGAGAGTGCACTTTAAAAAAATTATTAACTTTAAACGGTAATGGTAATTTTAGTAAACGTCGTACTAGAACAACACCACGGGCTATTGACGACGGTCCGGGATCAATTCCTTAAGGGAAAGATCCGATTACAACACCTCGTAATTTTGAACCACGGTCATATGACGAAACAACACCTGAGCTGGCACCACATTCTCCAAACTTCCACACCAACCTAACGTGAGGACTTTCGTCCACGACAGATTTAAGATGCACCAGCCGCCTCTACACCATACACTTACAAACATCCATGCCCGGACCCGAACCAGGAACCTTCCGATCTAGATGCTAACACCTTAACCACTAAACCGGTTGGTCGGCAAACGTTAAACCGAACACTGCTGAGTGAATTGTTAAAAAACGCAGTTTCATTGGTCACTGTAGGATTTGCTCGCATAACTACTACTAGGGGGCAGAGCCCCCTAGTAATAGAAAAAAAAATGTTTGGAAATTTCATAACAATCAGTATTTTGATAGTATTTGAATTAACGTCGCAACTGAAGCAACACAATAATTTTCTATGCGACGGCCCGGGATCAACCCTACAAGGGAAAGTTCCGAGGAAAACATTTCGTAAGAGATTGGAAACCGGAAACGCAGCAACACAATTAATTTCACATAATAACCCATCCAGCTTCTAATGTAATAGACAGAGCATGCAGAACGGAGTCGCTATCGTGAGATCTTGAAAGGCCAAGTTTACGTGGACTTACGAATAGACTTGGCTCGATTGGCTTTCGAGCTCAGATTAGTATTTTTAAAAATGAAATATAATCAGAATCCCTTTAAACAATTAATAATTTGTTCCACATTAAAATTCATGCGTTTCACATAACTTCATATAAACCGCTTGAAGGATCTTCAGATCGAGCTATAGGCATAAATAACATGTCGCTGCGCGCATAAGCTCGATCTATTTCATTAGAAATTCGATTATTGTCTATCGCTTCGAAAGTTCCTTACTTTACATTTTGCATAAAAAAGATGATAGAGTCACATATCAAACCTAAGCAGAGTGATATTATATGATTATGTAACATCACTCGTGGTATTCTATATCCGGCTAATTCCATGCCAAAGTACACCATAACACAGAATTTTGAAGTTAGATTTTCGTTCATTTTTTCTAAAGAATTATGTACTTAATATGTCAAATTTCTTTATTCAAAAGTGGACACAAAGTTTATGTTTTAGAATTTTGCAATACCCGAAATCAAAAGTAGAGTTTACATCCTCATGGAAGAAAGAGTGTTCATATCAAATGTTCTTCTGAATATTTCTAATTAAAAGGTGAGTTAGATAATTAATTTTATTTTTTGATTGAAATATATGTATGTTTAACTTTTTAAAACAGTTTCCTCTGATCCCTTTAAGATGTTTTTAAAATTATTAATTTCGTTTTATATTTAGGCTTAGTGCATGTAGTGTGAGTCACATAAAAAGCTTCTTTTTTCTTGTTTAAATTGTTAGTTTTATAATATGAGTGATCAAAATTTTTTTCTTTTAAGTGTTTATTAGGTGTTATATTATAGTAAAGTCATCTCATGTTCAACCATAATTCTTGACTTTGAAAAAAATAAATAATTTATGTAGTGTGAGTCACATCAAAATACATTGTATTATCGCAAAATAATGCGAGTAACAACATTTTTAATATTTGGCTTGGTTTTTATACATGTAAATGTAAAGAATGTATTTCTTCTGATTACTATATGCAAATATATGCATATTGCAGTTTTAAAATATTACTAATATTTACCTAAAAATCCAAATTTGCTCACAGTGCATCCCACAAAAATGCTTTTCTGCCTCAATTGTACTCTATTCCCTTCCAGCAATTATTTAGTCTAACTTATAATAATTATTGGGTAATGATGAAATACATTAAAGAGGTATATTTTTTAGGTAGTGATGGCTAAAACATCAGCTGAGCGAAAAGCTGAGCAAAGAAGAAGATTAAACGAGTCTGGAAAGTTTGAAGAATTTCGCTAGTCAGAAACCAATCGTCAAAAAATAACCAGAAAAAAAAGAAAGCAGGAAATGACAACAGAAGAAAAGGAGATCAAAAAGAGAAAAAAGAGAGAAGAAATGAGAAAATACAGAGAAAAATGCAACCTTAAACGACAACTTTCGAATTCTACTATAAGTCCAAGCCCATCGAAAGCTTTGAAATCTAAGAGCTATTATGGAAAAGCAATAGCAAAAGCCAAAAAGTCTTTACCCAAGAGCCCAATAAAAAGAAAATTAATCGTGGAAAATTTATGCAAACATTTTTCTCCAGAAATTATAGCTCAGAGGAAAAAGAAATCTGCTTCTACAGCAACATCCAATGAGGTATGCAACGTAGTAAAATAAGTTTACGCTTCTGATGCAATATCTTATCAAGCTCCAGGTTCTAAAGATTACAAAATCATCCATGATTTCGAAGGAAAACGTAAAGTACAGAAGCGTTACCTTTATTTTACTTTAGGAGAAACTTACCAACAGTTTAAAGAAAAATATCCTAATGTTTCTATTGGGCGAAGCAAATTTTGTGATCTCCGACCTGAACACATCTGTCTACATTTCACAGCTATAAGTCATGGCAAAGGTGCTGTAGATGGTCTAGGGGGTACTCTCAAACATAGAGTAAGAGAAGCTACTCGTTCAAGAAACATAGACTCACGTACAGCTGAAGAATTTGTCGATTGCGCAAAAAAACTATGCCCGAATATAACTCTACATTATGTTCCACAGGAAGCTATTGCTGAAAAAAAGCAATACCTAGACAAAATATGGATGCATAATAAAGAACTAAAAACAATTCCTGAGACAAGAAGGATGCATTTTTTCGTAAAAGTTTCTCAGTATTTAATAAAAATCTCATTAGTTTCAGCTGATACTACACACACAAATTGCAAGATATTTAATTTCATGTCAGGCAATTTAGGAACTGAGGTTAAATTGAATGGAAACAAAGTCTCGAAACCGTAAATGCTGGAGAATGGGTGTTGGTCCCTTTTGCTGGGAAAAGACTTATAAAACATTTTTCTGAGCAAATTTTAGCAAAGCAAGGATCAACACTCACAATTAAATTTTTGCGCTTTGATAAAGACACTTTAAAATTTTCTTGGCCTAAAACAGAGGACATATCTGAAATTCATTTTAGTGATCATTCAGTAAATAGACTCCCTGAACCAGCACTTGATAAACGAATGCACCATACATTTTTAAATGTTAAGTTCAATGACTTAAACATGGGATAGTATGTTTTCTATATTTTACTATGCAAGATCAAGAAAAATGTTTCTAATGTATGTTTTCTTAGTGTTTCAATTGTCAGTAAAAATGTTTTTGTGAAGTGTAGTGTGGGTCACATTTGCCATGTAGTGTGAGTCACAAACAAAATGTCATGTTATAAATTAATTATATATTTAATTAATCTAGTAATAATATGCTATTAAAGTACAATTATTAGAAGTAACAATAATTGTAAAACAAAATTTTTTGATAATCAACAGAGGAAGAAACAAGAGTTTTTGTACTTAATCAAATTATCACTTCCCTTTCATGTAGTGTGAGTCACAGCTCAGTTTTCCCCATGTACAGAGAATACCCAGTAAGATAAATGAAATTTAGTAGCTAATATGTATAAATTAAACCTTTACTAAAGTAAAACAAGTTGCTAATCTCATTTTATTGTAATAATAATTTTTTTATGGTAGCTTTAAGATTCAAATTTAGCTCACTTGTAGTGTGAGTCACGTATGGAACTAGCCATCCTCAAGTGTACCTTTTGACTGATTCAAATTTTATAGAACTGTTCCTTGTTTTTATTTATACATTTTTCGTTGCGTTTTATATTTCATTTTATTATTATTTTTAAATGAACTTGTTCTATTTGTAAAACGTAAGGGCTAAGTAAATACATAGCTTGCAACGCTCATGGTTAAGTGATAATGCAACTCTAAAATGTCTAACTTCCCCACCTGATTGACGCCACCATAACACGAGGCTGGCTGACCAGGGTTTATGGGAGCCTAGTGTTATCAGCTTTTTTCAACGGTGCACTGTGCTTTTGTTCGAAGTCTGCTTAACAGCCCACCATGTCAAGAAAGAACTGGCGCCTTTCGATTGGAACAGGAAACCGGTATAAAGGCAGGTTTACACGCTACGATAAATGCTAGCAATTTATCGTAACGACCGAATTGTTTCGATTTATCGTTGGGTGTAAACAGGACATTGTAGCGATTAATTGGAATTGGATGGTTGATTCCGGCCGGCATCAATTTCTGCGAATCGTAACGACATGTTGGAACGTGTAAACAAGTGGCATCCATTTCTCGCTACGATTTAACTCAGTTTGCATTTGCATCTGCATCTGAAAGATTGTGTCGAATAGTTCGTTTTTTGGTTGACTACATTGTTTTTATTCGAATAGGTAATATTGGCAGTTAAACAGACTCCTCGAGAGTTATAATGTTTGTATAATTACTCGTTATAATGTTTGTAATGTGCTTGGTTTAAAAGAAAATAAAAAAACTGTTTTTAAGATACCTGTATGAATTGTTTCAATACTTTGTAGATAGCTTCACAGGTCTTTGGGATTATTTTGCTGAGAGCTGGTTTAGAAATGGCAGTTGAATATTCCATGTCCTTCAAGCTTCTTCCGGTGGCAAGGGATCGTAAGGTAGCTGAGAGTCTTTCGTGTGGAGATATCGCTCTTCTCATAACAGCATCAGTTTTCGCAATAAACTGGGAAACTAATTTTAACAACTCAACATAAGTCTCTTCGTCCATTCTCAAATAATTTCGCCAGTTATTTGGTTCGTTTCTCAATTCTTTCAATAATTTTACATGAGAAAATTCCCTTTTCTGGCGGCTCCACTTTGTTCTTGGTCTTCGCGACTTTTTCACTTTTCTTGCTAAACAACCGATATATAACAACAACACTACTTCCTCCATGGCAAAAGCTTATTTAGCGGTCGACAACGATTATTTGACAAAAATTGTTACGATTTATCGTAGCGTGTAAACAATACTCACTCTTTCGATTTATTGGAACAGTAAATTTGTCAATCACATCGTCACGATTTATCGTAGCGTGTAAACCTTCCTTAAAGATGCGACATCGATGTCGATGTGTTCAAAGCATCGGTGTTTTATAAAAACATTGATTTATTGGACCCGATGTTAGTTTAACATCGATGTTTTTACGTTGTCGATATTTTATTTTTGAATGAAAAAAATACTATAGTAAAAATTAAAAAAATAATAAATCACCGAGAGCAACTAAGCATTTGTCAATAATGGCGACATCCGTCCCATCAGAAAGGGATTTTTACCTAACTGGTGGGATAGTTAGTGAAAAAAGAAGTCGTCTCAAGGGTGAGAAAGTTAAAAAACTTCTTTTTTTACAAACCGTAAATAACAAATATTGGGGCATATAATAATTACAGGCCACAATAAATTTTTATTTACAGAAAATAAAATAAAGTGTGTAATGTTCCCTCCCCCCATAAGTTATTAAATATTAATAACTAACAATAATTATTGTTGTTCCTGCCAACTTAAACTTATACACTGGCGCAAAATAAAATCGCAACACCAAGAAAGAGTTGTGCTATAAACGAAATTTGGGTGGCGTGTTTACATGAATGAAAGATGGTATCTATTCAAATTTCTCCCTAGACGAATAAAAGTGACGCTTATAGCGGCACTGTGAACATGCAAATCACGTTTGCTTTAAATACGCGTTGCAATCTTCGTGAGCGTTATTTGTCCGAATCGGGCTTTGTGAGCTAAATTTCAGTCAAGAATGCCTTTAAGGGGATGAAGAAGGCAGTAACAGCAACTTACTAAGTTTGAACGAGGCCGTGCAATAGGGCTACGAGAAGGTGTATTTTCTTTTTGCGATATTGCAGAAAGACTTTGCAGGGATGTATCCACTGGGCATGATTGTTGGCAGCAGTGGTCACGGGAAGATACTGCCTCAAGAAAACCTGTATCCGGCTGCAAACGGGCCACATCGCAAATGGCGTGAAATGAGTACTTGCGTCATTTCACGGTTACGTGTGCATAGTTGGGCTTCGATGCCGCAGCGGCGCCGCACGTTTAAAAACCGGATGTGTGCACCAGGCCTTAGCTATCGCGATCGAGCTAATATATCTCTATTTTAACAAGATCCCGCACCGTCTCCAATAGCCCCTCGTTGCGCTGTTGATTGCGACGCCAATTCAGATACATACCCCAAAACAACAAACGCATCTTCCTCCACGCTTGATGTGAACAACCGATTCTCGCATTTCCTGTATGATTCCGTTTCGCCCTCGTGCGCGCGAATTCCCGCGATCGTTTTTGTTTTCCGCCTCACGAGTCACCGATTAGGGACACGTTCTTCCTCATCTCAGGTGGAGAGCTCCACCGAGGCATCAGACGTGGTTACCATGGCTGCAACAGCAGCAGCAAAGCTCTCGAGCCTCCTCCAGTTCCTCGCCCTGGTCGCCCGGGTGGCGTGGATCATAGTCTACGACGGGGTCCGAGCACTGCTCCCCAGGAAGAAGAAGAGCCTGCAGGGGGAGGTGATCCTCATCACGGGTAGTGGTCATGGGATGGGACGGCAGGTGGCCTTTGATGTATCCAGGTTGGGGGCCACGGTGGTCCTGTGGGATGTCAATGAGGTAAGTGACGAACTGAGTTTTGAAATCGAGTGTTTTCTTTTGCCGATATTTCGACAGTTTTGAGAGACATTAGCCCCTTTAATGTGTCGAGGGAAGCAATAGAGGAAGAGTCCAGAAGAAATTGCAAAATACAAGCAACGTGGCATGTAACTCAATAAATTGCGCACGTTTTCATTTAAAAGCATGTACAACTACAAAGAAATGAAAACTTAAGCATGGAGATCACGTGTGTCCACGAGTGTTAACGTGTTTTCCCATCATTACTTTTAAAACAAACTGAGTTGCATACCGGAATCCTTTTATACTCAATGTTACTCCTATGACGATTTTGAATTGTTTTTAACCACCTCTTCACACCTAGAACAAATAAAACGGGGGTTAATACGTAGTCTACGTTACCCGAAGGATTCTAAAGTATAGGTGTACCAAGTTTGATGTGGATTAATCAGACGATGTATATATATATATATATATATATATACACACACACATATAGATTTATCTTATGTAAATTAATATTTAACAAAAATCAATTTTGTTTGGAAACTGCACCGATTTTCCTTTATCATAACCAATACGTTTCAACACAAGGGTAAAAAGTCATACAAATCCGATTTAAGTCAAATGAATCCAATTTTTAAAACATATCATGATTTTTTCATACCTTGAATTTCAAACGTATTAAATAACTGTATTTAACATTTATTATTTTAGAAGGCTTTGTCATCAATTTTGTGTTGGAATGCATGGATACAAATTATAGAGAGACGTTTATTCGAAAAAACATTGACGTTATGATAGAAAGTATATTCCTGCATAATATATTCCTTGTAAATCCTAAAAAGCATTCCTGTAAAATATATTCTTTGCAAATCCTAAAAAAATATTCATTCAAGTTATATTCTTTGGAAAAAAGAGACTATGTCCATTTTGCAAATATTTGTTTTTTCTGATTTGGTAATTTGAATTTTTTTTTATTTGCAGTACATCAAACAAAAAATATTTTCTAAGGTTTCGATCCCTTCATAATGCGTTGACCTGAGGACATTGGCACTTTTTTTCAATAACCTTCTTTGCTTAAAGGGGATTTGTTGACATAAAATCCGTGAATTTGGGCATTAGCCGTTTTTCTACAAAAGTAGATTTATACTGACGAATCTGTAACAAAAGTTTCCACATGATTCGTATTATGTTATTATGGTTGACTTTCTATACTGAAGGTAATCAGTTAGATCATTTAAAGCAATTAAAGCAGTCCGTGTAGATTTAATAAGTATGTTAATATTTTTAAGCGAATTGAAATTTATCGTTGCTTAAGACTTGATACTTCCTTTGTCATCAAAATTCATATCTAATACGCTCTATTTTTCCAATAAAATTATTTTACCCAGTATTGCCCGAAAAACCATTTTTTCAATGGTTCAAAATTACGTTGTGTTTGTTGTCTTTTTTTGTAGATAAATCATTCTTTATCCATATTTTTCAATTTGTTTTTTCGAATTGCATTTCAGAATGTACCCAGGAAATCGAAATTAAATACGCCTGCTAAAATCTTACATTTTTTGAGAGAATTCTGCATTTTTTCAATGACAGGAATTTCGTTTTTGTTAGTTTTTATGTGTTCCAGTATTTTACATATTGCAAATTTGTAAATTAGATTTTAATGAATCATTTCTATTTATTGCAAAATATCACTAGATATGTGTAATTTTGTGGCTGTATGCCAATGTATATTTCGACTAACTTTCCTTGTTTCAATACGTAACGGTTAGTAGAATTCTATTTCATAAAACTAATTTAAATACACACAACGAAGCCCTTATAAGTTGGTGTGTAACTTCTTATTTTGAAATGATCGGTGTAGTGAAGTTGTAATCGATTGTTTGCTTTGTCGGTACAGCTACAGCTACACTCTACGTTTATAGCGGTGGCAATGGCTTTGGCGATTTTATTGGCGAACTTCTAGTAACGAGTTACTGTAGATTAAGGCAACCCATCTGTCTTTACCGTTATTCTGGTATTCATGGCAGCCTCGGCAAACGGTAACTTTTAATTTTTCATTTTGAATATTCTAGAAAGTTCTTCCAAAATACGTAAAGTAGTTTGAGTTCATTGGTTCGTTTTAAATTTTTTATTTGCTTCCATTGGTTATTTTAATTAAAAATAAATAATTTGATTACATTGGTCCTTTAAATTTTTTTTTTCTGTGATATCATTGGTTTATTTATTTGTATTTCTACAGTTGTGGAATTTTATTTTATTACTAGCAAAATACTCGACCTTACTCGGTTTGAATTGATTCTCTCTAGATTAAAGAGATGATCAATATATATATAGTGACATGCGTTTTTCGTATCGTAACTTTCGCCATAATTTTATAATTTCTACAACTTACTTTGGACACAAATCCTACATATGCATATCCATTCATGTACTACATTCCACATACATCGCACCCTTGCTGTATGACAAAGCTACAGAATGACGAAATGTGACATTAAGGTTACTACTGCAAAATACGATTTTGAGAGAAATTTGGAATTCCCTTTCTTAAGTTCTTTTCATGTTCGACTCAATTAATAAAAACGACGATTTAAGGTGAGTGCTCTCGCACTCGACAAACAATTCTTTTTTACTTGTGGTATTCTTGCATCCGGCATACGACGTTGTGGAATTTCGTAATCTTCTCCTGTCATTATGACAAAGATATTTTTAATGTTTGAAAAGTTCTAGTTCGGAATTTTTAAACATTACTATTCTTTCAATAACGGCATTATTCTTTAAATTATGACATAATTACACTTAAAATTTGCTTTATTCTAACTTACCTGCCACTTTAAGTCGGATTCTTTGTGGTGGTGTTGGTTGTGATGAAAAAAGAAACGCAATTTATTAAACTAATAAATATTTAAAACAGAAAACAAAAGAAAACAGCGAAATAAAACAAAATAAAAGAAGTCGGAAAAAAGTTGTTCGAAAGCTATTAGTTTGTGATTCCTTTTTATCTCTTGATCTCGCAGTTGCCACAGCTTACAACTAAAAATTGCACAAAATTTAGAAATGCGAAATTAATTCAGGGCAAAAGAAACGCGAGTTTCCGTTTTATTCCCGTTCGTTGAAAAACATCGTCGGTCCCAAGTATTCACAATCGTTTACATTGCGCAAAGAACAAAAATAAGACTCGAAATAAATAAAGTATCAAAGCTGAAATTCCATAATTTTTTATAAGTACTGGTTACAGTAGCACTGGTAAAACAAATCAAAGAAATCGTAATACTCAATATACTTCCCATATTTTTACAAAACTACCAAATTATTGTTGACTTAAGTATACTTACTCAAGTGTAGAAATGCTTAATCTTGCCTTCACTAAACTAATAAATAATGTGCAAAATTCAACACATTCCGATCCAATATCTGGAATAAAATTCATGCGATGCCTGCACAAACACACAATTACAAAATCGAACATAGAACAGAAAGACGGACACACAGACTTTCACAAACAATCTCGCTCACTAATGATGATAAGTACTCACTGTATGAAAATTCCCATGAAAATATATTCAACCGCGTGGACTTGTATAGGGCACGTGCAATACATACATACATACAGACAGAAATACACCAAACGCGCAAAAGGCGGATTTGGCATCAGAAGGGTCCAAAACGGATAGAAAACTTGAAATGGGTCAAAAATATTCAATGTACTAAACAAACACTCCATTCTTATTTATATAGATAATATTTTTCACAAAATGTTTCTGAGTTTTGTTTTTAACCATTCTTGGAATTTTCGTTTTTTATAATTTTTTCCCGGATCAGTTCTGACGTATCAGGCTGTATTATTTCTTGATTTTTTTCTTTTTAAAAATCTTTTTTTATTTTCAAACAGTAATTAGTGTAATTGATAGGTTTCAGGGTATTCATACCCAACATTCGCAGCTTAGTTTTTCTGCTGGTTCACAAATGTGTTTAAGCTTACTACATTTTGTGACAGTTTTTTAAAAATATACCTTTTTGAAACGTTCTCAAATGTGTTTTCAAGATTTCATTTTCCGTTGTAAAAAGAAAAGTATTTTTGAAAGAAAAAGATTTTCGAAATAATTCTTTCCTTGAAGACTTTAGAAGTGCGTCAAAAAACTTATTCATAGATTTACACTGTTGTCAAAGTCAAAAGGTAGCGACATCATGTAAGTATGTGATAAGCATTGATACTGGATAAGAACAACATCACTGTTTTCTGAGTACTCTAACTCATTTCAGCATTATGTGATGCACTTTTCACGGCGTGCAACAATTGTTGACTGAATGATCGAAATTAAAGATAGCACCTTCTTGATTAGCTATATATAGCTGATTTTTACTGACTGAATGGGTCTGATTTTTAAGGAAAGTACTATGGAAAATTTCTTATTGCCATGGATTATGAGTAGCTTCCGTAAGAACCATCTAACATATATTCTTTTTAAGATATTACTTTTCTCACTTGATTCAACTTAATAGTAAATTAATTGATGCATCATCTGAATTAAAAATACTAGCGGTTCGTCGACCTACAAATAAAGCACACTTAGTCAAAATTTAAAAAATGAGCTAAAGCTTTTCTAGAAAAGAATTTGTTGATCTTTAGACTAGTGAAGCCACTAAGTTTTTTTTCTTTGTATAAAGTTTACATTTCTTCTCAGTGAGTTTTTAAGGAGAGCAGGTTTTTCCTTTTCGATTTCTAAGAACTTTGTTTTTCGACTTATTGCGTTCCGCGCTTGCAAGGAGACGAAAAAAAAAATCGAAAATGAGGAAAGATAGGATAATCCGCATTGTTGAGTCTATCAAATAATTCCTAATTTTAATTAGCTAAAATGGATGATGGAAAGGTTAGTTTGTAGTTGAATTAACGCAATGGAGCAACACAAGGGGCTATTGACGACTGTCTGGGATCAATCTCGAAGGGAAAGGTATTGGTTTTTGGTATGGTATTTTAATCAATTTCGCACTGGAAAAAACAACGGGCTATTGGCGACAGTACGGGATCAAACCCGACAGGAAATATCCGAGGACAACACCACGGAATTTTGAACCACGTTAGATGACGAGAACAACACTTTCACACCACGGCAACGAGAGGACATTTGAGGTCCCAACAGATTTAACGTACACCAGCCCTCTTTGTTCATAACAGATTTTGGTTGGATTTGAACTCGCAACACTCCGGTCACTAATTCGTTACTCTCCCGAAGGGTATTGATACTGGTATTTGTAATTGGCGTCGTACAAGAGCAACGGCCTATTGACGACGATCCGGGATCAATTCCAAACCTCTTCCGAAGGGATATAACGAGGACAACAACTCGTAATGATAGCACATGGTTCAAGTAATCTTAATTAAGAAATGCCTATAGATTATACATACATAGATAAAACATTTCATTGCAAAAACAGTCATTTTGAGTAAATTTGATCAGAAGTTTATTCTGTGTATACATTACAATTTACGTATGTTGCGAATTAAAATTGTAAGCATGGCATAATAAACTGTCATTAGCTTTCATGAAATACGAGGTGGGCTAACACTGATTTGTTTACCACAACAAAAACTGCTGCAGGTATCGAGTCTGGTTGGTGGCGGTCACTACACGGACAGGACTCGTTCGTTTTGAGTTCTCCTTCCTTTCGGGATTGAACCTGAACAGTCGCCGACAGCCCGTTGTGGTTGCTCCAGTTCAATGGTTATTAAACCACCCCTAACCCCTACAAATCAAATTAAACTTTCGAGTGTGTTCGGGCTTGCCGCTTGGAGGGTTGGTTTTAAATAGTTTTGGATTCTATTAGTTAGTTAGTTTGGGAATGTTTCACATTCTAAGCATAGAATATTAAATTGATAAATAATGTGGCCACCATTGAGAAGAGACTTGACTCCTCATACCAACAGTGGTACAGGATAATTCTATTACTTTGGTCTAGAGCAGGGGTGGCCAACCTGTTTGAGATGAGTGCCACTATCTGAAAGAAAAAATTTATGCGTGCCATTTTCAACTTTTCCAACATGCCAAAAAATATAAAAAGGTAAAGAAATGTTATTTATAGGCTGATTATGGCATTTCTACACAAATAGCACACTTATTTTTCTTCATGTAAGTATGAGTAGTGTAGATCTTGAAAATCACCACACCTTGCACTGAATGAATCCTGCAAAATGGATATTAAATTTTTAAATCTATCATAATTCAGAACATTAATGACTTTGGTAGCTAGTTCCTGCATTAATGTGAAATGTGTTAATCTTTTTTCTCCATAATAGAAACAAAAAAAAAAAAGAAGCAAAAGTTTGTTCACAAAAGAAGATATATGACCAACTAGGGTAGGAAAAATACAATCTTTTCCCGGTAATTTTAAATTTAAATTATTCAAATGTCCGATGATGAAAAAAGCTAAATCCTCTAGCCAATCTTCATTCTTGAGTAGCAAGCACTCACTGGGCAGTTCGTTGTTTTCTTCCAGATATTTTAAAACACACTCCCTCAAATTCCAAAATCTCACGAGTGCACTTCCTTTGTAAAGCCATCGCACACTACAATGAAGGAGCAACTCGTCATTCTCTTCCGTTTCTTCCGGGTAAAACTCACGAAATCGTCGTCGATTCAGAGATCGAGCTCGTATCTTGTTGATACAGCGCAGTACATGGTCAACAGCAGAAGACACGTTTAAGTCCTTGGCACAAAGAGCTTCTAGGTGGATAATACAATGAAACTTAAAAACTTTTCTTCCCAAATAATTTTCTAGCAATGTAACTAAACCTTTTATCCTGCCAACCATGCAAGGCGTTCCATCTGTGCAAACACTATCAAATTTTGTACACTCTACTTTGTTAACTTCAATAACATTTTTAAGTTCTTTAAAGATTACATCACCTGTTGTTAAAACGAGTTGGAGCGAATCAAGAAGTTCTTCCGCAATATCAAATTTATCGTTCGCGTAACGCACAAATATGGTTAATTGCGAATTGTCTGTGATGCCACAGCTTTCATCCAAAGTCAATGAAAAGTATTTGCAATATTGTAGTCCAGGGACAATTCGTGGGCCATCATCCGGGCCAATGTCATCTATACGATGCATGACTGTATTTCTAGACAAAGCTATTTTATCAACCATATTTTTGACGTTTATATCATCTACATTTTGGCCAAATATTAAAATACTATTTTTTATTCTCCTCTCCGTTAGAATAGAGTTTTTCCTTGCGGGTTAACAACAGAGAAAGTTCATAAGAAGCCTTCACCACAGTTTCCATTTCGTTATTTCTCTTCTGGAACAAGAATTGTTGGCCGGCTAAAGATATATTTTTTTTTTATTGATAATTTCCGTTCGCAAGTGTGAGAAGATATTCCGATATGAAATTTCCGTTGAAATCACTATGCAGTTGTTTGCAATGTCGGTCCAGGTTAAATTTTTTCGGCAGTGCTACACATATTCCTCATATCAAGCAGGCTTGTAAGTATTTTGATGCGTAAGCAAAAATTGTTCTTCCCAGACAGTTTTAAAATCACGAATTGCAATAACCTCTTCATGTTTTCTTTTCGATGTCGGAGGTTTACATATGGACGTAGTAAAAATAAAAATTTTAAAACAACGACGTTCGACGCCAAAAAAAAAAAAAAACTTAACGACTTGCTCGGCAGTTTAAAATCAACTGAGCCACACACAGAGTGTGGCACTCACTCGCCAAGGCGCAACGGCGCCAACTCAAACCATTGGGCTCGTCCCATGACCGCATCGTTGTACTGGTATCAAGCAGTGCAGCTTTCCGGCGCTCTTGTATTCAGTAGAACATGAGTAGGGTTTTTACGGATTTTGACAAAATTCCTGAAGACATTATTATTTTTTCAAATTTTTTAATTTTTCAATAAGTTATCGCGTGCCACTGTTAAAACTCCACCGTGCCGCGGGTTGGCCATCCCTGGTCTAGGGTATAATTCAACTGAGCTTCAACTGGAAAGGTAGCTCTACAGTCCGGCTTCAGTCGGTCGTGTCATGTGGCTGTGAATGAGTCTATTAGTTACATTAGGGACCTGGTGGCATTGCAAACAAAGCGCTTCCATCACTAGGGTCTTTAGTGCCGATTCTGGTTCTACGTGTATAGTTCGGTTCTGAAAGCGATAGCAGTGATAACAAGTTGACAGGCAGTGAACCTCCATGGCGATCGCCATTTTCATGCTTTTGCATATGGCAGCCTTCTCTTAACGCTCTTTCACATCTATTCAGAAATCCACTTACCCAAAGTTGACTGCCGGGAGCCACCCTATACAAGACAGTAGCATTTGTTTCCCCACTCGATGCATTTTTATCTCTGCCAAGTTTTCGAGGAATCAAAATTATGCCAGTTTAAGGGGACTTGTGAACAAAAATCAAAATTTCGATTGTATTTTTGTAAATTTAAATATATGTTTATACAATTCTGTTAAGAATGATACATTATTTATGGAGATACGTGGAGTTGAAGTATTTGAAATGATTTTTTGAAAATACACATATCTGTACGTTTATGAAGTAAGGTGAATTTTATGCTTTGAACTTCAATACCTCAAAATGTGTATTTTTCCCATAAAAGGAATTTTCCCAAAAAATTTCCCATAATTTTTCAAAGTCTATTCAAGAAAATATAAAAAAAAGTTGTTCTACAAATGTAACATATTCTACAACATATGTTAACACGGGTATTTTTTCCTATCTGCTCAGAGAAATTCATTTTGATTGTTAAGAAGGATGAAAAAAAATTGGTCATTAAAAGAAAACAAATCTCAAATTACAAGTTTTTTAAAAATCCCTGGGTTAAAGTGTTTAAAGGTGTCTTTATAACCAGTATAAAAGAATTCTTATCAATACACATAAGAGATTCTGAGCAAATGTTCCTAAATATTTGACCATTTTAACATTATGGAGATAGGACTACACCGGTTATTATGCACCAGATTATGTGTAATTTTTTGCGTTTTCGAATCTGTTCACTGTGTAGTATTCAAAACTTAGAATATAACACACGCATTACTTTTTGTAACAAGTTATTCAACATCCTAATTTGTTACAGTGGTTAAATATATCTGTGTTAGACAATGAAGTTTTGTACGAGATAAGTAGAACTTATATTTGTACTCTTACACATTACGTAATGTAAAACGGTATTACGGTAAACGGAAGTACGGTTTACGTAATGTAAAACAAATATTCTTAAAGGTTTTAAAAATAAATATAATGATGCTCTCTAAATCATGTACACAATCTTTATTTAAAATATATTCAATGAATCATTATGTCAAATACCTACAAAAAAATTGCTATTTCCAAAATTATACGTTTTCAGTTGATAGTTTTTCATATGCATACTAACTATAAGTAAACTTTTCGGAAGGGATACCGGACTGTAGCCAATAGCCCATTGTGTATCTCCAGTACAACGCTAATTAACTACCTTCATACAAGAAACTTCACTATGCTCCTAGCGTAAAATGTACTCTATGGTATAGTGATTCTTTCAACAAGCTTCCACACTTATTCAAAAATCGAGAATGAACAAATATCGGCTGCCATCTCGTCGTAGTTGCACTAAAACGCCAAATGATTAACAATTCCACCATTGTAGTGTCATAATGAATAATGTTCAATTGACGGGGGAAAATGCATCAAAACAGCCCTCCTTAAAAAAACTCCTCCGTATTAGAAACAAATTTAGAAAATGCATCAAAAAGCCTTATTTCATTATCAATATTGAAACAATTTTTGTTAGATTTTATTCTTTCATAATCATTTTCGATCTGAAAAACTCTTGTTTCATTTTATAACATCCCCTAAACTTAAAATTAAGCTCAAACTACAAAAGTTTTCCTTAAAATTTTTACTTCTTGAACTGATGATACGTGATCTAGTGATGATACGTGAAGCTAATATACGTGATCTTAGACTCCTCGATACAACAAGGAAGCGCCAATTACCATTTTTGCAAAAAAAGGCACAATTTTCTTGTACATGTGGTTAAATAAGTAAAGTAAGTTAAGCTCGTAAGAGATTAAAGTGAAAACAAACATTGTCTATACGTGTCATCACTTTTGCACCTTGTTAATCATAGGTCCAAATCTCTGTTAAAACATGGAAGTTCGTGTGATTCGCAATGCACATGTGGTAATTCTTGGTGCAGTCGGCTAAAAAAGTATCCGAATACATCTTATTATTCCCGTCCTTGGAATTTTTTTGCAGTCAAATAAAAAATACCATCAGAACTGGAATAATACCATCATCAAATGCCTCGTGGCACACTCTGCCACCCAACTGATACAGAGGAGATTGTCGCCACCCAGATGGTCGCATGAATGTTGGTGATTGTTTGGGTTTTAGTGGTTATTCACTCCCTCCCGAATAGCCACCAGCACGGCTCTTGTAGTGCCGAAGAGATCAGCAGTCGGGAATTTAGAACAATTTACAAATTAAGTATCGAGTCTAATTGGAATGAGCGTTTTTATTTCACTTCCAAGTTAGATGAAGGGGTCACCAGGATCATTCCTGAGTGGTGAGCTGGACGTTCACTTGCCCGTATTTCGAACATGATGTAACTCGGTTTGTTTTTGGAATACGATTACAGAACTTCACCAATACAATCGAAATTCCAAAGAACGAATTCCGAACAGTGATTGGTCAGCGCCAATTGGATTAAACACCAAATGTTGCCAGAACTGCAATTATTTACAATTCAAGGCAACCCCGATATGTATCATGCGTGAGCATTCGGACAGTAGAAGTAAAATCTTCGCAGACTTTATCGTTTGTTTACATTTGAAAACACACATAATTTTAGTTTCCTTTTCGATTGTAATAATACAGACGAATCTATGCATATTTGGTAAGGTACTTATTTTTAAGTACCTTTTGGTAAGGTACTTAAGGATATTAAAGTGCCCACGGGAAAAGTGAAGAGTCTCGGTAATGTAATGGTTTGTTGGGTTTTAGGGCGCCATATTTGACCAATCCGCCTCAAACAGCGTCAAGCAAATGGTCATACACGGACAAGGAAGTATTTTCTGACACAGAATAGAGAAATGCACACAAACAACAATCGAACCAAGAGAGGCGAAGCTTGACTTTTTGAGACCTGTGGCAAATGAGTTCGATTCCTCCATTTATCCAAAATTAAATTTACTTTTTTAAATGTTGATAAGGACATATTAAAACAATTTTGAGCCGCGGTAGCTCAGTCAGTAGAGCGTCGGGCTCGCATCAGAAGGGTTGTGGGTTCTGTCCTCGGCGGAGCCTGCAATTCTGATGATTGCGAGATCGGCGCTTCGACCTGGCTAAAGACCGTCGTGTTCACTAATGGTGACTGGGGCACGTTAAATAGATCGTGGTCACAAAGTCCCCCATGTTCCCATACCAAAATCAATACCTCTGGGGGTACCTGATCAGGGGGTTATCGGCCTCTGATTGGGATCTAAATTACGATACGTGTGAGTGCATGGATGTATGAAAGGGGCCTTCCTGTAAAACGGATGTGCCATGTATGTCGAGCAAAGTCGGACTTCCTCCCAATGGGGCTCAATAACATGGAAGGCGCACCCCCTCGCATCTTGCCGTCTTCGACGGGCTTGGCACTCCTCTGGTCTGCCAGTGTAGGCATGAGAAACAACAACAACAAAAAAATTTTAGTGAATAAAATATGCTACGAGTATTTAGTATATTTATAAAATTACTGTTCAAAATATTCATTTCTGGTTGTAATTTTTATTGAATATGCATGAAAACTACTAAAAGTACTAAAAGACTGAGCTTTGGAAACGGCTCCTGTTAATTCATTTCAAGGAAGGAAGTATGAATTGGTGCCCCTTCTTTATTTCGTACTTTCCAGACATGCCTTTTAAACGTTGTATCCGAATATATAGTACATGAAAGCATTCACTTCTTTAACACGCACCATCATAATATATTTATGTGACAAGAACAAAAAATTATATTGCTAAAATTACAATACATTTTTCAAGAAAAAGTACAAAGCGTTTAAATAAATATAATTGAGTAGCCGCACCGTCAGTGCTCGAGGCGACCGCCTACACCTATTTACGCTATCGTAATTTTATTTATTGTTATTTATACATTTTTATCTTATAATTGTCATTATTTACTTTTTAATAAAGTCCTCGTGAGTGCTCAAACTATACTTTCCCATAAAAGAACAGGGACAACTCTGGTGGTTATCTGGCTGTCATTTGGATTTGTACAACTACGTTTTATGTTTTTTTCTACACTTTCAGAAAGAGCGATATTTTTTTGTGTGGGGTGGTAATATTGCTATACCCGTGAAAATTGTTCCACCGTGATCTGTGATTCGAAGCGATTTTTTTTTAAATGGCCGGGAGCGTGAACAGGTTGAATAAAATCTGCATCTTCATTACTACAAGGACGTAAATCATGTCGAGTTAATCTTTTAACCTAAAACTATGCAGACCTGTAGAATAAGAATAATCTCCAGCCACTAACATCCTTGAAGTATCTTCTAATCACTCCCCAAACAACATCCTCCTAGTAGTCCTAAAAAAAGATCCTTTAGAGAAAATAGTGATAGGAGTCCTTGGGCCATAGCTCCACAACAAATAGCTCCACAACAAATAGTTTGAATATTAATCAGATTACTTGTGTGATTACATCATATCTACTCAGTGGGAATGTAAATGAAGTTAGTCATTAAAGGTTTATTGTACACACTAACCACATGAAATTTCCTTAAATAAGGATTCCAATAATTTCCTTCAGAGCCGCGAAACCACTCCGTCAACGGATACATGACTTGACTTATAACCCGACTTAATGATGCAAAACAAGTTGAAAAAACGTCATATGTTGGGAAATATAAAAAATATAGATTTGATGACATTGAGAACACGTACAGTAATCTGCTAGCGTAGAAATTTAAATACCAACTAAAAGAAAGAAATGTAATAAACCTGTGGCTTTCAAGGCTAAGAATGTTCAATAATTTCTCATCAATGGCTCGGAATACAATTTTTAGAGCTCTAATTTTGCTGACAAGTGAATTTCTAGTTAGCACTTCACAGTGGCATAGCTAAGAAAAGGCGGCAAATCAAAAATATTTTTTTTAACGTTTTGGATTGCGCAGTAATCCCTGGCGGTTGGCGAGCGTATGCGAACAGAGGCAGAGCCCCCTAGTTCTGGAAAAACTTTTTGTAATTTTGAGCACAATTTTGCTTTTGCCACAGATGTATATTCCAGTTATGTACACCCGTCAAAAAACAAAAAACAAAAACCGACTCGCCCGATCGCAATTGCACAATTTACAAGAATTTATAAGAACAAAACGGAAAGTAGCAATTGATAGGGATGAATGTTTTCTACAAATATCAATAGTTAAAATTTATCTAAGGTATCTAAGGGACCGTCTTCATATTAAATTGGGTGCGTGCTCCGAAAATTTCAATACGAACCCCCATCTTTTAACACAAATTTGGATTCTAAACACAATTTCAGGCGGAAATAAAAAAAAGTTCATCAATTTTATTGGATTTTTTACCGATTTGTAAGTGTTTGAAAAGAAGATCTCCAAATGTTAAATTGGTGTTTCACGTTTTTTTGCATCCAATTTAATTTTTAACCGATTTCAAAAATAATAGTACCGTAAGAAAGAGTACATTCTGAGGTATACTGCGATATTTCAAAAATTAGAACTAATGGTAATAAGATATAGATACGGCAGTTTAAAAAAAAAATAACAAAAATGTCCCGATTTTTCCCGAATTTCAAAAAAATATCATCAAGAACCAAATTGAAATTAAAAAAAAACCTCGACGAGCTGCAAAAATTTACGTTCAGAGGTACTCTTTAAAAAAAAACTCACGGCTGAAGACTGAAAATTTGTATGTGTTTTGCTCACTCGCGGAAGAAATTTCGCTTCTTCAATTTTGACACTTAATAAACCTTAAACTAATAGCCGCATCGGAAAAAAATCTTAATAATTGTCCAGGGAATACGATGAAGAACAAACCATGTTAATTTCGTTTTTTTCCGATCAGTACTCTCTCGGGAAATAGTCTAAGAATCGAGCTAAACAACACAGTTTTCAATCCTGCGGCGGCGGCGGTAACTTTTTTTTAATATAGAGAGATTTGCTAAAAACATTAATTTTCCTGAGAAATGTTTTTCCATCTTTTGCTACCCAAAAACCCAAACACAATCTATAAACATTTTAATTATCAAACTAAATTTTAGTATTTTTTTTATAATTATGAAATAAATATTCATAAAAATTATGAATGGAAACCTAGGCAAATTTTGACTCCATGCGATTCAACTGTTACTGAAACATCGGAATTCAAATTTCAGCTCATCACGTTCATAATTAGTAGCACAGTGAGACTGCTTGCAAAATTCGATGATTATTAATCGTTAGTGGGGATTGTTCACAAAGTGAAAACAGAAACTTCTGCCAACAGATCCTGGGATTCAATCAGAATAAATTCTGACTTTGTCGCCATCTTAATGGACTCCATACCCAGGCTCCTACAACAGGTCATGGACTGCGACGGCCACTACACGTCTTTATTAATATTTATAATGTGATTGAACTCCAAATATTTACACGCTCCCTCAATGGTTTTTATGGATTTTCTCGGTCAATTTTACACCGTTTTTCATTATTTTTTCATCAATATCTGGAAGGCACAAAACAGGGAAGAATTTTCATTCTTCTGTCCTTGAAACCCATTACCAGGAGTCATGAATGCTCAGCCGCGTGTATGCTCTTTTGGATAGTATTCAATAAAAAGTACGACCAAAAGATTAATATCGGAAGCAGTAATTTTATAAAAAATATACTAATTTGTTTTCTACACACTAATCATTTTAATAATGTTCATTGCCATAGTTTAAGTAGAGTATTTCATTTTTGGACCGGAGGTGGGACAGATTCGTTTACACCTGCGTCCAAACTTTCTATTCGATTCTGTCTACAAAATGAAAAAAAGTTTGATGCCTTAAAAATATTCAAGAATTCCAAAACTTGAACACACATTTTGCTTGTAAACTTGAACAACATACTTTAATAACACATTTTGATATGAATATAAAAAGCAGGAGTTTGTTCATTTTTCTTACAAAATAAACAAAATTATAGATTTAAAGAAGGTTCCAAATACAATATTTAATCATTTTATTGTTATAAAGACTTCATATTCGAAATAGAAAAATTGGAATAAGACGTGTGGTACTAGGTCGTTAGTTAAATGGTCGAACTAGAAGTTAAATGGTCGGGCGTCCGTATTCCCTGGATGGCTACTTGACAGAAAAGGAATTTCCTGTATTTCTCATTTGCAAGGAGGACACAAAATGGATGTTTTACAGAAACGTGCCCTTGTTTGAGCAAAAGAATGTTATAGAAGTAAGAGCGGCTTCATTGTGAAGGAATTTTACCCAGGGAAAGTTCATTAGTACAAAAGTAGTTATTTTTGCCAGGGGAAGGCTGCTATTTACCCAAAACCTTGTGCAATGGAGTCCATAGGTAATTGTTTCTTGAATTGCTGTCACTTCTGGCATCGGACGATTACCTAAGGAGATAGAAACCACGCTTATGACGCCAAACACATTATTTACGTTTAACCTTGCTCTTAACCCAATCCCAAGTAATTTCGACGAGATATCTCGTCAATAGGATATTGTCGGTTTTTTATGATGACGAAATCAAGATATGATCAGTATTTTTTTCTTTCTCAAGACGAGAAATTTAGTCCATCAAGATCTGATCAGTTGTTTTCTTTCTTAAGACAAGACATTTCGTCCATCAAGATCTGATCAGTTTTTTTCTTTCTTAAGACAAGACATTTCGTCCATCACGATCTGGTCATTTTTTTTCTTTCTTACGACGAGACATTTCGTCCATAAGATCTAATCAGTTTTTCTTTCTTTATTAATACAAGAAATTTAGTCCATCAAGATCTGATCAATTTTTTTTTCTTCCTTAAGACGAGACATTTCGTCCATCGAGATCTGATCAGTTTTTTTTCTTTGTTAAGACGAGACATTTAGTCCATCAGATCTGATCAGTTGTTTTTCTTTCTTAAGACAAGACATTTCGTCCATCAAGATCTGGTCATTTTTTTTCTTTCTTACGACGAGACATTTCGTCCAGCAAGATCTGATCAGTTTCTTTTTCTTTCTCAAGACGAGACATTTCGTCCATAAGATCTCATCAGTTTTTTTTTCTTTCTTAATACAAGAAATTTAGTCCATCAAGATCTGATCATTTTTTTTTCTTTCTTAAGACGAGACATTTAGTCCATCAAGATCTGATCAGGTTATTTTCTTTCTTAAGACATTTCGTCCATCTAGATCTGATCAGTTGTTTTTCTTTCTTAAGAAGAGACGTCCGTAAAGATCTGTTCAGTTTTTGTCTTTCTTAAGACGAGACATTTAGTCCATCAAGATCTGATCAGTTTTTTTTCTTTCTTACGACGAAACATTTCGTCCATCAAGATCTGGTCATTTTTTTTTCTTACGACGAGACATTTCGTCCATCAAGATCTGGTCATTTTTTTTCTTTCTTAAGACATTTCGTCCATCGAGATCTGATCAGGTTCTTTTCTTTCTTAAGACATTTCGTCCATCAAGATCTGATCAGTTGTTTTTCTTTCTTAAGAAGAGACGTCCGTCAAGATCGGGTCAGTTTTTTTCATCAGTTTCGGGTCAGTTTCTTAAGATGAGACATTTCGTCCATCAAGATCTGATCAGTTTTTTTCTTTCTTAAGACAAGACATTTCGTCCATCACGATCTGGTCATTTTTTTTCTTTCTTACGACGAGACATTTCGTCCATAAGATCTAATCAGTTTTTCTTTCTTTATTAATACAAGAAATTTAGTCCATCAAGATCTGATCAATTTTTTTTTCTTCCTTAAGACGAGACATTTCGTCCATCGAGATCTGATCAGTTTTTTTTCTTTGTTAAGACGAGACATTTAGTCCATCAGATCTGATCAGTTGTTTTTCTTTCTTAAGACAAGACATTTCGTCCATCAAGATCTGGTCATTTTTTTTCTTTCTTACGACGAGACATTTCGTCCATCAAGATCTGATCAGTTTCTTTTTCTTTCTCAAGACGAGACATTTCGTCCATAAGATCTCATCAGTTTTTTTTTCTTTCTTAATACAAGAAATTTAGTCCATCAAGATCTGATCATTTTTTTTTCTTTCTTAAGACGAGACATTTAGTCCATCAAGATCTGATCAGGTTATTTTCTTTCTTAAGACATTTCGTCCATCTAGATCTGATCAGTTGTTTTTCTTTCTTAAGAAGAGACGTCCGTAAAGATCTGTTCAGTTTTTGTCTTTCTAAAGACGAGACATTTAGTCCATCAAGATCTGATCAGTTTTTTTTCTTTCTTACGACGAAACATTTCGTCCATCAAGATCTGGTCATTTTTTTTTCTTACGACGAGACATTTCGTCCATCAAGATCTGGTCATTTTTTTTCTTTCTTAAGACATTTCGTCCATCGAGATCTGATCAGGTTCTTTTCTTTCTTAAGACATTTCGTCCATCAAGATCTGATCAGTTGTTTTTCTTTCTTAAGAAGAGACGTCCGTCAAGATCGGGTCAGTTTTTTTCATCAGTTTCGGGTCAGTTTCTTAAGATGAGACATTTAGTCCATCAAGATCTAGTCATTTTTTTTTCTTTCTTAACGAGACATCCATCAAGATCTGATAATTTTTTTCTATCCGATATCTTGCCGAGACACAACTACAAGGAGGGCTAATCTAACGATTAAATTTGTTCTGAACCATGTGACTTAATACTCCTTTCCATGGTTTGTGAATACAGCAGAAAGGGAAAACATGGAAGTTTTTTCATACTTTGAAGCGTAGCTTTTGTTTCTCAGTCTTAACGTTATAAATTATTGCATTCTCACCAAACCTGTCCAATGTAAATCGATCTCCATTTACTTCAAGGGCATCAAGATAGAGGTGATGATTCTGAGTATCGTTTCAGTGAACACCTCCTTTCTATTCACTGTTTCGTGCCTCTTCAGTAGGTTGTCAAAACAGACATCTGCTGTTGTGAAGCGTTGAAGAATTTCGAAAAATGCGAGTTGAGACTCGAGGGGTCAGACCATCCACTTGAAGTAAGTGGGTAAGACTCAATACTTACAACTATCATCAAAATGCCACCTGAACCCTGAATGTACTGTTCTACTTCAAGTCCTTGAAAACCTCTGAAGATCTTTACATCCGATTTTATTTTCCTTACAGAAGCGGGGAAAATGAACTTAATGGGACGCGAGAGCAAAGGTTCCGGTGCAAAAAGATATTTACAAATTTAAAATGAAGATAAAAATAATTATTTAAATAATTTGATTAAAATATGCCAATTAGAAACATATATTAATTTTGTTGAACTTCTGAGCAGCGGCGAAGTTATATAGACTTCTCTTCGGTCATGGGCAAATGATCTTAAGGCTGCCTTTCGTCCGAAATAAAAGCTATGCATTTAAAATTTAAAAAGCAAATTGGTAGAAACATTAGTTATAATACATACTAATTAGTGTCATATTAATTTTTCATAAAGCGATCATTCACAATATTACATTATTCAATTTCTTCATCAATATAATAGTAGAATGACACGGTATTCCTCAGGTTGAATTGGTTAAATTTTTATTCAAAAATGATCAGAACTAATCACTTTCTCATAGAAAAATGCAAACTTCATTAAAGTATACGGGAAATAATTTTTCCTTATTATAGCTTCTACAATTTACTTCGGCCGCAAATATAAATACACGATGGATCCAGCCATATAATCTGTTTCATATTCGCACTTCTCACTACAAAAGTTTTTTCTAAGATGACTACTTCAGAAGTTGATTTAGAAATATTTTTGCACTGCAAAGTATGGCTACCTGTTTTAATTTAACATAACATATCTTATCAAGTTGAAACTGTTCTATGCTACTTAAATACCTGTGAAATATTCGTTGATAGCAGTGATTTTGTAAAAATTGTAATCGATTGAATTTTCCTTGTCTACACTCTACATCGATGACATTTATTTTTAAAACAAGTTCTGTTATTCCACGTGCCGCTGAATATAATTTTCAAGAAAAAAATATGTTTGCTTCGAAATAAATTTATCACGAATGTCGTAACAATATAATTTGCCATCCTCTAAAAATCATGATGAAATTCGAAATAGTCGCATCCCTGGTGCAAGAGTGCCTGTAACAAAAAATATTGTTATGAAAACTAAGTTCAAGACTATACGTCATTTTTACTGAAAATGAACTTACGGTGCTTTCGTAATCACTCCAAAATTCCAAAATAAACTTCTATAGTAGTCACTATAGAATAAAAGCTTTTGTATTTCGTCATACTGCAGGAGTGCGATGAATATAAAGTAGATTATTTGAATGGATATCTTATGCATACATATTTGCTCCGAAGTAAATTGCAAAAGCTATAAAAAAAGTTAAAACCACTTTAAAAAATTATTTTTCGTACACTAAAATGATGTTTGCATTGTTGTATGAAGGTAATTGGTAATTTTTAATTAACGTCGTTCTAGAGCAACACAACGGGCTATTGACAACGGTCCGGTATCAGTTGTATGAAGGAGAAATTATTAGTATGATCACCTTTCAATTAACATTTAACCAATTCAACCTTTGCCAATTGACTTTGCTCGTGTTCAAATTTATCGCTTCCTTCAAAGTCAATGATACTCTCTTCAATCTTGTAATGGTAGAATCTAAGTTGGTGTGGTATTTTTTATGAAACCTAGAGCATCAATAGTTGAAAAGACATATAAGGCCTCTGTTTTAGAACTAATGGCCAGTGTCTTCAAGTCTGTAAGCGACTCCAATACACTATTAATATCTAGATGGTGACTAGCTAAATACAATACCGCAGTCACCAACGTTCTCCACCTAGTGATAATGGGTTCTGACGGAAGAGGGACATGCGGAAGAACATCTCTAAAAACAGTCACGTGATTTTTGCATTTTAAAAATATTCTTTTTTACTGAAGACTTCGAAGGCATTTACCTTTCGATGTAGGGCCTTATCTTCTCAGCAAGGTGGTGGAGATCATGATATATGCAAGTAACGTGCAGCGCTTTCAGGTAAAATGCCTAAAGACATTCTCCAGCTTTCAGCATATAAGCTGCACTATCGGTCACAAGCAGATTAAACTTATATACCATTTCTCTGTCCAGTCTGTATTATGACAGTATGTATAACCATTTCCTCTTCAGAAAACCTTATTTGTCAGAGGAATTCAAGGACCAATGTACTTTTAACCTTGATATTTTTTACTCTGCAGCAATTTTACATTTGTATAGACCTTTCCACTGATTTTTTAAAAATAAACGACGGAATTGGTTTTAATAACGGCGATTTTACAATAATATTGCATTGACTTGAATCGTTCACTGAAATTTGATTACAATAACTATGGACATTGTACATTTGACAATTTAGTTTACGTTCTGTTTTTTGAGTTTGTTTTATTTGAATGTTTTTTCCACAATTTATGTAACCATAAACTCATGAAATAATGTAGCGAGAACTATGTGTAATGGTGGTGAACAAATCATTATTTCGAAAACAATGAGTTGAACTTTTTTATCATATAAATTATAAGAATTGGAAATTTCGTGGAAACATTTGTATGTTTCAACTTTTCAATAACTTTGCGTATTGATGATTTTCCGTTTCCTTATCAATTGTTTTACTATACTTTCACTCTTTGGGCTTAATATTTTTAAGTGATATAATTTGTTGCTTTGTTTCAGCTGGTTAAGTTGAGTAATTTGTATATAATTTTGTTGGACAAGAGAGATTACTTACTGCCCTTGAATCGTGTTGATAACAAACATCATATTCAATTCCACTTTATCAAAATATTTTGTAACCGCCCATACAATATTTACAGATAAAAATTTACAACTCGATATAATGAGGTATCGGAGAAGTAACTATTCTCTTTGAGCGACACGTGTTTTTCATCCGACCATTACTGTACAAATACCATCTACCCCTCTTTGGACATTTCAGAACGGACGTTGAAACCAAAAGTATTAATTCTCACCAGCTATTCCCTTACTCCTTCGCACAAAAAAAAAAAAAACACCTTACCGAAACCCCTTTATGTTTCTTATAAAGGAAAATAATTTTTCATATTTTTTTTAATTTCTTATTTACTAAATATAAATTAATATTACATATAAAATTTTATAGTTATGAATAGTGAAGTATCCCTATTTAAATTGTGTGATACAATAATGAAATGGTATACGGTTTAATACAATACTAGCCGGGCTGCGCCAGCTAGCGCTCGGCGGTGTGTAATAGTGCTTTTTTAAACTTTTTTACACACCGTAATTAAACATGTTTTGATTTGTATATTTTATTTATTTTTGTGAAACAATTCTTTAAATCATTGCGTATTCAATCAAATATTTAAGGAAAGTTGGTCGAAATATACATATACCGCTACAAAATTACCCATGTCTAGAGATATTTTGCAGGAAAACAGACATATCATAAAAATCTAACTCCTAAATAATATTTCTGCAATAGGTAATATACCGGAACACATAATGCAAACAAAAATAAAATTTAAATCCTTGAAAAAATGCAAAATTCTGAAAAAAAAACCCACGTACGTATCTTCTCAAACGTGTTGAATTGCGACTTCCTGATTATATTGTGAAATAGAATAATGCGTCAAAAGACTTTTCAACGATATTGACAAAGACAATAATGATTTATTAACAAAAATAACACATATTTATAATACTTGGGAATCCTCAACTATGTCCGCAACATCTCGCAGTCAACTCAAATACCCAAACACGGAATTCTAAATCAAATGAAAAAAGTTAACATTAATTCTGACGTGGCCAGATACCGGGTTGTAAAATTACGTTTAAATTACTTTTACATCAAAGGAAGAAATAAAAAGTAAGTTCAAACATAAATATTACAATTTAATTCCTTATTTTGCATAGAAATTGACCTCGGCTATTTGAAAACAGCAAGAATTCAAAATATGTGGGTTATTTTATATACGTTGATTGTTGCCATTCGACGATACACAAATAACGTCGATTTCGGGTCCACGTACGTTAGTGTTTTATATATATAGATTGAATAGGACATAGTTTGATACAATGTCAAAAATGATATGGTTTGGAAAGGACATTGAATATATTTGTATATATACTTGGTTAAACATTTAGAAATTCTGTACCTACTGAATGAAAATGCGTCATTCAAAGCTTGAACTTTAAAAGAATTAAATCCTTGTCACGCACCTTTAGTACAATTAAAAACTGCAGAATTGAAAATAATTTTAAGAACGAATACTACACAATTCTGTACCAAAGAAGCGGAGAGCAAGTGAAGGAGAAACAATAAAAGAAAACTATAGCAAAAACAGAGTACAACTATCGCACAAAAATGGAAATCTCATAAGGTGGTTGTGACGTAACGAAACGCTTCTCGGGTAATGAGGAGGATAAATAATCTCTCTTCTAAGTACCCAGGCCTCTTGTTATCCTTGACCTCGGATCATCTTGGAATCGGTTTCTTGAGTTGATTGGTGTGTGTTCCTTGTGTTGGACTTAATAAATACTCGGGATAGGCTGTGAAACTTTAAAAATTATTTCCAACTGGGGATTTATTTCTCTCCTCATTACAAAAGTTTGCTACATCAAAAACCTTAACCTTGGGTGTAATATCACAGTCTCAACGAAGTGTTTTCAAGTGTTGTCAGTTACTTACACTTGCATTTTAACCTGTTTCCTACGGGTTCTTTTCCATGTGAAGAGGCAAGGAACTTTCCCGGAATTATGAAATCCGTTTTTTTAATGGACATTCGGGTCTACGAATTGTGATGACAATCATACATATTTAATGTTTATATCCAGAACCGGCCTTAGGTGATGTGTTGGGACTCGTAAAGTGGAAGAAATAAGGCGGCTGAAAGACAAGGAGATATGCCACTAACATTGTCAAAATAAGCTCAAGAAAATTTTTTTGTGACGTGCCTACGTCTCGAAAATTAGACAGCAGTACATAATGTTAAAGTTAAAATATATAAAAATAGGGTATTGCGTGTGCAGTCGGATAATTTCTTTTTTATCAAAGTGAATCAAACTAACCTTGTGTGTCATTCAATAGCAGATGGAACAAATACTAGTTAGTGACCTTGAGTTCGCATGCGGTGATAAGCGGGCGATGGGATGAACGGTGTTTTGATAACTTCAAGCTGGGCCGAGCGATTTTCAAATCAGTATAACTCTGGAGTTACACTGAACTCGGGAGCGTTAGGACTTCGAAATCGGTCTCAAACTAAAGCGAATGTCGAGATCTGTCAATTAGAAGAAAAAAATACAGTGTTGGTTGTGAAACTTGGTATCGCAGTTGAAAACTTTCACAAATTTCACAATATCGGCATGTATTTGTTGAAAAGCCAAGCATAAAGAAATCGATCGCAGTCTATGTGGAAAAGCAATTCACCAACTTTCTATAAACACTGAATTCATACTTAATTTATCTTTTATATCATGTAGAGACGTATTCACACGAAACCTTGTTGTCCTGTTTCTACACAGCCCACCCGTTTTTATTTTGACATAATTGCGTACTTATTAGATCTTTGTATGGCGATTGTAATAAAGATACTTTTAAGTTTGCATATCATGGCTCAAAGTGCAAAAAGTCGAATGACAAAAATTCCATTTTTTCTTTTATTATTGCTGTATGTGCAAAAAATAGCTTTATTTATTATTGCTGTTTCGTGATTTTCACCTGATGGCAAAATATCTTACGTGATCAGCTGATCCGATAAAAGTTACAACCAAATGTATTTAACAAAATAGAATAAAACCATACGGAAAACTATTAGTTTTTTGCTCCCCTGAAAAATTCAACTTTTAGACGTACGACCTTTTGCACTTTGAGTGACGAAATTTTGTTTTTAATTTAACATTAGTCATTCAAAAAGCATTTATATAAGGCAAGGATGTGTTCAAAGGCTCTAATAATCCTTCCTGAAGCAATTTCGGAATTGTAAAGCTGTCAAAATCTTGCTGGAAAAAGTATATCAAACAAAATCGCAGCTTGGTACATCAACGGTAAAATATGTCTGAAATGGTCAATAATCTGAAAATATTAAACTTAATGCACATTACAAATTGCAGCATTTGGAGAAACAAGGGAAATAATACTGGATCAGCCATCCCAAATCTATTTTCTGAGTGCGTTCATGATTCATCAGGGTCGTTGAGTGAAAACAAAATCAAATGTTTTTGAGGAGAGGGGTGACTTGAAAATCGTATGAGTGCAATTCATACCTCAGGACACCAACTCCGATTGAGCTGTCCATTCTGACAGCACTGGAGTGTGGGTGTGAGTCATCGTATCTCTGTATAATACTTAAAAAGGATATCTGTGTGTGTGTATATTCTCTATACACATCTACACCGCTTAACAAATCCACAGCGAATTCGGCACACTTATATTTTAGAGCACTGCAGTAAACATAGGCTATTTCTTTTTTGTCTTCAGACCAATCTGTAGCCATGAAAATTGGCGCACAGGTAGTCCTATAAGTGTCCCTCGAAGCGTCAATTTTAAAATTTAAAGTTTGTTTTCCAGCAATAATTTGACATGGACAAGGAAACACGTTCTACAGGTTTTTTTTTTTTTTTTGAGTTAACACAGGGAAATGTCGCGGTCATATATTAGCTGTCGAGATAGGAAATATGTTCTACAGGGTTTGTGTATTTGAATTAACAAAAGGAAATCTCGCGATCATATTTGAGCTGTCGCGATCATATTTAAAACTCGAGCAACGCCAGATTATTTTGCTAGTCTTGCATACACTATGAGTGTCGAGTATTTCTTGAGGTCCTACGGACTCCCTGAATGATATATTCTCCCTTATTAAATGTGATCTCAGGATGTCTAGAAGTAAACTAAGCGTGGGTCACACGAAAAAACTGAAAAAACTTGACGTCATCAACAATTAAATAAGGGAATAACGTATGGTATTCTCCATGCTCCGACCTTTTCTTATTTATATGGTGTATCCACAACGCGACCATTTATTTTTTCCAAAAAACGGGACAATCTACTAATTTTAGGTAATAGAATGTTTATTCGACAAAACGCATATTTTTTAGTTTTTATCTATTAGTAAAAAAAAACAGGAATGAACATGGGAAAATAAATAATTTATGTGGTGGTATATTTTTTTGAAGAGCAGATTTGCTTATGTATATTTGGTGCGGATTTAAAATAAAAATGAAATTCTTGGCAGGATTTCTTAAAATTTACTTTGGTAATTAACGTTGCTTGAGAACTGCGAGTTGCAACTGTGTTTTTTCGCTCGTCCTCAACTTACTGATAAGAGAAAATACCCTTTCTACGGGTGCATTAGAGGCGGTGTATTTTTTTTTTGAAATTATTACCGTGGGTTGCTCTTTTTCTGGAAAACGGCACGTATTGTCACGTTAATACCATGTATACAGTATCCACGTCTTCCGTTTCTCCTGCTTTCAAGCAATTGACAACTACTTCTTTCACGCTGTCCATAGTAGTGTAAGAGCACAGTGAAATGTATTGTCACAACCGATATTCACATCAGAAAATTACGCAATGAACTATGCCATGCTGACTAGTGTGCGCCTTCATTTATCAGTATTATGCCACTTGAACTCAAATCAGCAACATTTTAACAAAGCATCAAAACTGAGAAATTAATTCCGCCGCAGTCGATTTATATTGTTGATATCCTTAGTTGCGAAAAACAAAACAACAGGGGTGGTGTGCGATACTTCAAGCATAAGCATTCAAGCGCGATGATATCCCGACTGTCAGCGAACCGTATAGTTTTGAGGGTCGCGGTCTTCTATTTGTCGGTCATTCTTTGCGACGTGAGGTTGCATGAGCCGATGCTGAGGGTGTTCCATCAGAAAGCAATCTGTCACGGAAAAGGAAGCTCCATCGACCCACTCTCTCGCACAGAAAGTGAAAGGGCCTTGGGGTGGTCCACAAGGAGCGGGAATCGATATCGGGGCGATGAACCATGGCATCCAAGGGCAAGGCCGGGGCCTTGACACGCATCTTCTCGGGTACTGGGAGCCCTTTCCGGCCTTCGGAGGACGCTTCCTCACCTTCAGGGACCTTCGGAAACGTCGTCGGCCCTGAGAAGTCTCAACACTTTCATTTCGATCCTTCGTGTGGGACTCCCACCCTCTAGTGTGCGCGCGTGCCTTACAACAGGTGGTCGTGAAGGAATGGGAAGGGGGGGGGGGCACGAGGAGAAAAAGCAGTTGTAGCACGAGGGGGAATCTGAATAAAGGTTTAATCTATATAAATAAGAATGGAGTGTTTGTTTGTACATTCAATATTTTCGACCCATTTCAAGTTTTCTATCCGTTTTGGACCCTTCTGATGCCGAATCCGTCTTTTTCTCGTTTGGTGTCTGTCTGTCTGTCTGTCTGTATGTTATGCCCTATACACGTCCACACGGTTTAAGATATTTTCATGGAAATTTGCATACAGTGAGTACTTATCTTCATTTAGAGAGTGGCATTGGTTGCGAAAGTCTGTCTGTCCGTCTTTCTGTTCTATGCTCGATTTTGTGTTTGTGTGTTTGTGTAGACATCACATGAATTGTGTTCCAGATATTTTATTGCAGTGTATTTCATTTTATACATTATCTATTAGTATAGTGAATGCAATATTAAACATTTCTTTATTGTTATATTTAGTTGAGTTTCATGCTAAAACACCTGAGTAAGTATACTTAAATCAACCATAATTTGGTATTTTTGGAAAAATTGGAATGTCTATTGAATATTACGATTACTTCGATTGCTTTACCAGTACTGCTGAAAAAGTAATTATTCTTCAAAAAATTATTATTATTTTTTTTAATGGAATTTAATCTCTGATACTTTATTTATTTCGAGTCTTATTTTTATTCTTTGCACAATGAAAACGATTTCCGAATATTTGGGACAGACGATATTTATTAATGAAACGAGAATGAACAAGATCGCGCGAGCAGTGATATTTTTTCTGGTTCTTTCGCTCTGAATTAATTTCACATTTCTTAATTTTGTACACTTTTAGTTGTAAGTTGTGGCAACTGTGCGAGATCAAGAGATAAAATTGAATCACAAATTAATATCTTTAGAACAATTTTTTGCGACATCTTTTATTTTGTTTTACTTTGCTGTTTCCTGTTTTAAATATTTATTATTTTAATAAATGTGTTTTCCTTCTCATCACACGCAACAGCACCACAAAGTATTAGACTTAAAAATGTTAGGTAAGTCAGTATAAATTTTCAGTAAATTTTAAGTATAGTTATGCCATTATTTATAGAATAATGCCGTTATTTAAAGAATAATGCCGTTATTTAAAGAATAATGCCTTTATTGAAAGAATAATAATGTTTATTAATCCAAACTGGAACTTTTTCAAACATTAAAAAATTCGTTGCAATAAGGACAGGAGAATATTGCAAAATTTCACAATGTCGCATACCGGAGGCAAGAGTGCCACAAGTAAAAAAATATTGTTTTGTTGACTATGAGTGCGAGAGCACTCGCCGTAAATCGTAATTTCAATTAATTGAGTTGTGAACATGAAAAGAACTTAAGAAAGGGAATTCCAAATCTTCCAATAAATCGTCTTTTATAGTAGTAACCTTAGTATCACCTTTCGTCATTTTGTAGCTTTGTCATACAGCAATTGTGCGATGTATGTGAAATGTATTACATGGCGAAAGATGTTAAAATAAATTTTTATTCTACAAAAAACGTAAGTCATTATATATTTTGATTATCTCTTCAATCTAGAGTAAACCAATTCAAACCGATTAAGGTCGGGTATTTTGCTAGTATATATATAAGAATGGAGTGTTTGTTTGTACATTCAATATTTTCGACCCATTTCAAGTTTTCTATCCGTTTTGGACCCTACTGGTGCCGAATCCGCTTCTTTTACGTTTGGTGTCTGTCTGTCTGTCTGTCTGTCTGTATGTATGTTGTGCCTTATACACGTCCACGCGGTTTAAGATATTTTCATGGAAACTTGCATACAGTGAGTACTTATCTTCATTTAGTGAGTGGAATTGGTTGCGAAAGTCTGTCTGTCCGTTTTTCTGTTCTATGTTCGATTTTGTGTTTGTGTGTTTGTGCAAGCATCACATGAATTTTATTCCAGATATTTGATTATAACGTGTTTTATTTTATACATTATCTATTAGTTTAGTGAATGCAATATTAAACATTTCTTTATTGTTATATTTAGAAGAGTTTCATGCTAAAACACCTGAGTAAGTATACTTAAATCAGCCACAATTTGGTAGTTTTCGAAAAATTGGAATGCAGTTTGACTATTACGAATACTTTGATTTGCTTTACCAGTACTGCTGAAAAACCAGTTATTTTTCAAAAAAAATAAATTTATGGTGAAATTTTAGCTCTGATACTTTATTTATTTCGAGTCTTATTTTTGTTCTTTGCGCAATGTAAAAGATTTCCGAACATTTGGGACAGACGATATTTTTTAACGAACGGGAATAAAACGGAAACTCGTGTTTCTTTCGCTATGAATTAATTTCGCATTTCTAAATTTTATACACTTTTTAGTTGTAAGTTGTGGCAACTGCAAGGTCAAGAGATAAAAAGTAATCACAAATTAATATCTTTAGAACAACTTTTACCCGACATCTTTTATTTTGTTTCATTTCGCAGTTTTGTTTTCAAATATTTATTATTTTAATCGTGTTTCTTTTTTATCACACCCAATACCACCACAAAGTATTCGACTAAAAGTAGCAGGTAAGTCAGAATAAAGCAAATTGTAAGCGTAAATATGCCATTATAGAAAGAATAATAATGTTTAAAAAAATTCGAACTAGAACTTTTCAAACCTTAAAATATTCTTTGTTATAAAGACAGAAGAAAATTGCGAAATTCCACAATGCCATGTTGTCGCATGCCTGATACAAGAGTGCCAGAAGTAAAAAAAATATTATTGTTGACTATGAGTGCGAGAGTACTCGCAGATAATTGTCGTGTTTATTAATGGAGTTGAACATGAAAAGAACTTAAGAAATGGAATTCCAAATCTCCCTCAAAATCGTCTTTTGTAGTAGAAACCTTAGTGTCAGCTTTCGTCATTTTGTAGCATTGTCATACAGCAAGAGTGCGATGTATGTGAAATGTATTAGATGAATAGATATGCATGTGTAGGATTTGTGTCCTAAGTATGTTGTAGAAATTTTAAAGATGGCGAAAGGTTTTAAAATATTATTTTATTCTACGAAAAACGTAAGTCATTATATATTTTCATCATCTCTTCAATCTAGAGTAAACTAATTCAAACCGAGTAAGGTCGGGTATTTTGCTAGTATATATATATAATCCTTGGATTAACTGTAATCCCTTCTAACTGTAACTGTAACTCCTGCCGAATGACATCGCCACCCTCGAATCGACATAAGACACGAATTTACATGATTGACTTTTTCATAAAAACTCGTTCCAGGTTTTGATACTTCGGGAAAAATCGAGTTACGAATCCAAGGTTATTGTTTTCTCATGCAAATGCGAATGAAAATTCGTGGCCTCGTCATAGATAAAACATAAAATGGTGACACAAAAAATGCAGTTAGGTGAAAATCGTCAAAAGTGGTAGTAACGATATACATTTTCTGCTTAAAATGAGGAGAATAATAGAATAGGAGAATAACAGATTTTAATTAAATAAAGTGATCATTTTCAACCAATCATTTCAAAGCGACACTATTTCAATCATTGCACTAATAGCAAAATATTAAGCAGTATAGAGTCATTAAATCGTCATGTTAACCTTTAATTTGAAATTAATAGGCCACGGTATCCCTGTTGGAAGGAAATTGGATTAGAAACTGGAGGGTTGCGAGTAGGGATTGCAATCCGTTCCGGCGGATCCGGCATCATTTGGCTACCTACCGGATCCAGCAACATCTATCGGATCCGATAAACTCGAATTTTTTAAAAACTAAATAATCGATTGTGAATGAATCGATTTTATATTTTTCAATCATGAGTTGGGAAAATTCTAGAAAAAATAATAAATTAAATGATCAATGATATTTTTTTAATAAAGAGGAATTAGAAAAGCAAATTTTGCAAGAAAATAAAGACTATTGCAAAAAGACAAACTTAAGAAAAGAAACATATTTTGAGAAAATACTGAAGAAAGAAATGTCTTCATATAAAATGGGGTCAAAGGAAAATATTTGTCTCTTATGTACGACTACTTAATGACGGTTAAACCAACTAGTGTCGAAGCTGAGAGGGCCTTCTCGGCCGCTGGTTATATTTGCAGTTCATTGAGAAGTAGGTTTGGGGATGATACGGCTAATGCAATTTGTTTCCTTAGATCGTTTTTTCAAACTCAAAAGTGATTTTCATTGTTATATAGCTTCGATTTAAGCAATTAAGAAGAATTAAGAGTTCCCTTTTTTTGTTATGTTGACCAAAAACTAAAGATTAGAGTTTCATGTTAGTAAGACAAGGTTAGTACTATTAGGTACAATTTATATGACATTTGCTCAACGACATTAGAGATAGAGACTACTTAATGTTAGATAAACAGGAAAGTACTAAGTATAAACTAAACTGATGTTTTTGGTGTGGAAACTAGTAAGACTGATCATCATCAATCGTTTAATACTTATTACTATTAGTACAAGTAGTTATTATAATTAATTGTTGGTGATTGATTTCCAACCTATAGATAATTATTAATAAAGTTAATTTTTTAATGCTTAAATAAACGTTTTGTTCGTCTATTTGGAATAATATCCTTTTTACCAACTTTCACTCAGCCGATTTTGGAAAAATACATAGCGATTAGAAAGACTTATTAATCCGGTCGGATCCAGCCGCATTAGTGTCAATCCAGACGGATTGAAAATCGTGCCGAATTGCAATCCTTAGTTGCGAGTTCGAATCCAACCTAAGACCTTCGAGCTCAAAGGAGGCTGGTGCACGTTAAATCCGCCGTGATATCAAATGTCCTTCGTTGAAGTGATGTGGAAGTTTGGAGAGTGGGGTGCCAGCTCAGGTGTAACCTCGTCATATGACCGTGATTAAAAATTACCTGGTGTTGTCCTCGGATCTGTCCCTTCAAGTCTGATCCCGGACCGACACCAATAGCTCATCGTGTTGCCCAGTGCAAGGTTAATTGAATAACTACCTTCCTCGAAATTAACACGGACGGTATTTTAATTAACGTTGTACTGGATGAACATCTGGAACGGTGCATCTGAACGCGCATGTGAAAAAATTTGACGCATGATATGTAAACGGTTGACCACCCCTGGTCTATTGGTACAGCAGCAATCTCCGCCTTGTCTGTTGGCAACGGCTGTGGCGTGGTTTTATTTGGCGCATTTTTCATGTCACGCAAAGGAAATAATTATTTCTAAAAAATCTCATTACTTTTACCAACGGAAAGTAGTAAGCTTTAACGAAAATGGAAAGTTTTAAAAAACGTTTGTGAATAAGAAGAATGAAAGGAAAAATAAAGGAACCAATGAAATCAAAGGTTGAGGAATTAACAAAAAAAAACCAATCGTCTACTTCTTTCTCATTTTAGACATCGGTTTCTGTTTTCGCATAGTTGCAAAATGCGAAGTTTCATTGCAAAACAATTATCTCTCCTGCAACAAATTATTCTATATTTTCCTTTGTAGCCGGTTCATTGCAAGTTTGGTCAATGTCAGTTCAAGTTTGGAGAGAAGAAAATAAATCATGCGTAAGAGGAAATAAAATAAAATGAAAATAAATAAATGAGCTAATGACACGGCTAATCAAACCATTCACGGGGATTTTCCTTCCCGGCACAAATGGTTAGTTACCGCGAGTTACCGCACAGCATATCAATAAAGTAAAAAAATTTACGGGCTTCAAGTCAAAACAAACAATGATAAGAGGAAAGGAACAAACATTTTCTCCAAACTGTACATAATTATTTACATTATCTTCTCCACGAGACGATACGAGCAAGCTTCTCTTCAAGGTCTCTTGCCTCAAGGGCTTAGATAACACCAGGAAGCCGTTAGAATAGCGAAGGGATTGAGAAACCCTTCTTTGCGTTGGGTCTTTTAGAACATGATTGGGTCATTTGAAGAATTCTATGACAAGGAAAATTGGAAAAAGCGATTATCTATTTGCTAGCACTTGAAAGAAACATGATACTATTTAAATATCAACATGACGTTCATTTAACTTTGTTTCCGCCTTCTATTCCGTTGAAGGATCCAAGTGTCCTTTAAAGTTCTAAACTGAACTGTATTTTTAAATTGTGCATGTAGGAGGTAGGGATGCAACATCGATGTTTTATAAGAAACATCGATGTATTTACCATCGATGTATTGGAGACGATGTTTTTTTAACATCGATGTTTATACTTGTCGATGTGTGATTTTTAAATAAAAACAGTACTATTATAAAAATTTAAAAAATAATTATGTAGCATAATTTTCATAATCAGTTAATTGAACATAATTTTAGACCATAGTGGCCAAGGGTGAAGGGTCTGATGTATTTACCATTGATTTATTGGAGCCGATGTTTGTTTAACATCGATGTTTTAACATTGCCGATGTTTCATTTTTGAACAAAAAAAAGCACCATTACAAATTGTTGTAAATATTATTATTTTTTATATTATTCAATATGAAAATAAAAGTTTTGTTGATTGTTCTCATTAATTTTTTTGACTTTGTTTTGACAGTTAAAAAAAGTCTTGGTTATAAATTAATAAACACGGCAAATGAGAAATTAAATCCCCCCCGCCCCCCGCAGAGAACATTAATGTTTGAGGTTGCTAAACCAGTAACCAATATCAAAACAAATTCTAAAGTACTCGAATATCAAAACAATAAGATTCTAAAGTACTCAAATATCAAAACAATCATATTCTAAAGTACTCAAATTTTTTTTTCTAATGGCGGGCACATTTTGACCTAAGTCATTGGTCACTACAAGGCCGGAAGTGATGGCCACTTGTAAGTACTCAAATATCAAAACAATCATATTCTAAAGTACTCGAATATCAAAGCTATCATCACAAGTCCTCAAAACCAAAAGTCATCATCCAACGTATCTATATGCAATATATAAAAAAGGATGTGTGTGTATATATTCTCTATACAAATCTACACCGTTTGACCAATCCACACCCCATTTGGTACACTTATACTTTAGAACACTGAGGAAAACATAGGCTATTTCTTTCCTGTCTTCAAACTATCTGTAGCTATGAAAATTGGCACACAGGTAGTCCTAAAACGGCCCCTCGATGCCCCAGTTTTAGAAATCTAAAGTTTGTTTTACTGCAACAAATGGACATAGACAAGGAAACACGTTCTACAGGGTTTGTGTATTTGAGTTAACACAGGGAAATGTCGGGGTCATATTTTAGCTGTTGCGGTCATATTTGAAACCCGAGCAGCGCCAGGTTATTTAGCTAGTTTGAAATAAAAATGGCTGTAGAAGTTGAGATGGAGAGGGGACGCTGATTTCAAATTAATGTGTCGCCAAAGATGGATCTCTCCTACGAAGGGCCTGATTTTCAGGCGACAATAGTCTCTGCCGTAAGATTTCTTAGCCCAGCCACATACTGAGGCAAAATGTAACAACATACGACATGCGCGTGGACGCACAAGTAATTCCAGCCAATTTAGAGTCACGGGACTTGTGATGGGCAAATAGATTCTTTTAAAGAATTCGATTAATATATTTCGAGTCGGGAATAATATTCATCAAAAGAGTTGTTCTCCAGAAACCTCTCACTTTGGCCTTCCGGCCACGTTCCACAGGGTTTGTGTATTTGAGTTAACACAGGAAAATGTCGCGGTCATATTTAAGCTATCGCGGTCATATTTGAAAACCGAGCAATGCCAGGTTATTCAAATTGTTTTTATATAAAAGTCTAATATTACCGATTTTTACCATCGATTAATTGTTGTTAGAACATGAATTCGAATATTTATTGGATTCTTGAAAGTAATCAATTCTGGTCATTTCTAAATACGACCTCTAATACTCTTTCAGGCCAAAGTGAAGGAGGTGGCAGAGGCGATCTGCAAAGAGGGCGGCAGCGCCACCTGGAACGTGTGTGACGTCACCTCTGAGGTTGCGGTCAATGCCATGGCTAAGAAAGTGGAGAAAGAGGTGGGGGAGGTGACCATCCTTGTCAACAACGCTGGCATCATGCAGAATCTGCCCTTTCTGCATCTGGACAGCGACAGGATACGACTCACCCTCGATGTCAATATCCTGGCGCACTTCTGGGTGAGTTGGGACAAGATCATATTTTAGACCTCTCTCTGGTCTATATCGATACTTCAAAAATTTCATGACTTCCATTTATGAGAGGCTTTTTCTTTCATGGTACATATAGGTGGCGTTAGTGTTTCTACAGCAATACGGTGTTTCTTGTGCTTATTTGGAACGTGACATCACTTGGCTTGTTTTTCGAATACGATTTTTCAGCACTCCACCAACGAATAAATTCCAAATTAATATTTAGTTAATTGGTCAACACCAAAGTGATTAAAAAGGCAAATATTCCCAACGCGGCGATAAACTACAATTTACGGTTACCCCCAAATGTATCAGGGGGAGCGTTTGGATTATTATTGACAAGAAATGCAAAACTGGACTGATTGGTTCGTTTGCTTCCAATGTAAACCACTCTCACATACGGGGTGATCAGTACCTTCCGCACAATAATCATAGCACACGATTCCCTGTTGAAAACCAGTCCGACAAATTGCTGTCTGATTTTTGATTAGACGGGGAATTCCAGAGATATTCACTTGAAAAGTCTTATGACTTTTCTTCCGGTCATTCGGAATTTAGCACTAAAAATGATGACTTGCCTCAGCTCGCCAACCCCCGATCCCCGAAGATTTATTTTATTGATAAGGCTATTAGTTTAGGGTGCATTAAATGTTAAATTTAAAACTAAACCGAAATCACTTGCGAAAAGAGTGTTGGTTTGCGAAGTAAACCAAATATGATTGCGTAGCAATCATTGGTATTTTGCGAGCGTGAGCGAGCAGGGGGCGGAGCCCTCGCTGTGATGTCAGTGACCGGAAAGTCAAATGAGGATAATACGAATTGTTAAGATAATTTCGCCGTCGCAGAAGATTCAAAGAAAGGAGTGTTGGTTTGCGATATGGGATTGCGTACCAATCCCCGGGTATTGGCGAGCGTAAGCAAGCAGTGGGTGGAGCCCCCTAGGCTAAAAAGTGTTCTAAAAATGAACTGACCACTCTCATTCAGAGGAAGGTTGAACGTCAAAGTATTTGTGATATAAATGCATTGTACAATTAGTTTTGCACTATCCAAATCTTTAAAATGTTATTTTATTATTTTAAATCAAATTACACTATGTAATTAGTTGACTCTTTTCTTTTCCAGACTTCACGACTCCACAATATAGGGACAGCCTACTTGGCGTCATACAAGCCCATTTAAAATATGTCCTTTTCTATACCTAGTTAATAAAACAAGTCTCCATTCGTTGATTATTCATTGAAATATCGCTGAAATTTTAGTTCAATAACGAAAATGTAAGTTTAAACTCAAGAACACTATCCCATCAGCAATTGGCGATTAACGACCATCCCCGTTGGTAGTTACGAAGTTTTTTAACCTTTCGTACCCGTATCCAAATATTCGTTTGGAGACGAAAATTTTAGTCAGAGCATTAAACAAACAATGTTATAAATGCTTATCGATATTACGCTGACGTCATCGACTGCAGCGCAAAATTGAGTCATGAAAATACACACTGCCGCTCACATTAATTTAGTCAAGCTCCGGCCTTTTTTGTGTGAGGATGACGTTTGAGATGTCATTTGCTTCGTCTCAATGCGCTTTGTAAATAATAATAGAAATAAAACCTAAATTTTTAATAATTGTTTAGATATTGGACTTCAAAGTGTGGAAATTTCCCCCAAATTTTCAAAATGTCCAAATATGTGCATAATAAACACAAGAAAAATTATAGAAATGCCAACAGGAAGATCAAAATATGGGGAATCCAAGAAGATCTGGACATCCTATGCTGAGCGTCAACGGACTCGGCATATAACCTCAACATAAAAAATAAACTATTTAATACTTGTTTAGATATCGGACTTCAAAGTGTGGAAAATCATAAAAATTTTAAATGTCCAATACACACATAATAAACACCAGAATAATTATAGAAAACGTCGACAGGAAGAAAGATCGTGAGATGTGAAATCCAAGAAGTACCAGACTTCCGATGCTGAGTGTCAACGGGCTCACAGGGGGTTCAGGAAAGTATAGGCGTCGCTCTTCAAGGTGGACAAATGCCTGATATGAGTGCGCCAAGAACCTTTGTGGCAAAATTCGTCGCAAATAGCATATCAGATGACATAAACGTTTTATTACCGAACGATAGAGTCCAACCCATGTAGGTCGGTAATGTAATGAGCCACGATCTTCAACATCAACACCGAGTGCTCCAATTGTGATATATGTGCGGAGCTATGAACATTTGATATGTGAAATTAAAACGGTGGAGTACTGATTTCTTTCAATCTCTTCCACCATACAGCCTCACTACGCCATTAAATCACCTAGCGGCCGTGTCTGTAATTTTGTAACAGGTTGTAATTTTTTTTTATAATTTAGTCAAAGTTCTTGAGTTTTACCAAAAGTTATTGATCTTTCCAATCACTCAATATTTTCGCACTCGGTAGGTACCTTAAGTGCACTTCCTTTTTTTTATTATCTAAAAGCTTTGGACGAAGATTTGCATAAATTTGCAATATGACTTGTCACGAGTTGTTTCAAATGGTCATTCTCTAAGATGAAACTAATGGCTAATTTGAAAACCTAACTATTAGTTCTCTTTTATACAGACAATAAGGGCCTTCTTACCCAGCATGGAAAAGAGGAATCGTGGGCAAATCGTCGCCTTAGCGTCAGGAGCTGGATTGATTGGACACGTCAACCAAACTGATTACTCGTAAGAACTAAATTGCTTTTTGGATCATTTTGTACAAACCAGGTACTGTTTACTGAATATGCGTTACGAATATTAGAACTATGAAGAAAGGAAAGGGTTTTTGAATTCAGATGAGTGCAAAACCGAGCCGTTAAAATGAGAGCCTTTAAGGCAAGCCAGGCATTGGTCCAATATCATTCCATCGACACTACATTAGCTGAAATTGTGTACCGACATGTTTTGTGGGCAGAAACGGAGCGCCTTGACACATGTTTTATGACATGCAACTCCAGTGTGTGGCCTGGCTAAAGTGAATATAAAGTGCTTATATTTTATAAATGCTTTTCTTTAAATTAGAAATGGGCAAACCTGTTATTTAACGATTACAGTGTTAACTATTAATGTTAATTTATAATAACGGTTTTGTTAACACTAGTTATTAGTTTTACATGATTATTAGCTGTTGGAAAGTGACGTGTACGGTTATTATGGTAATTTGCATCAATCAACTATAAAGTAATAAAAAAAATTAGGAAAATTGAGTAGAATTCTCCTTTTGTAGCTCCTTCAAATGTGCTCGGATGAGCACGCCGGTGCCATTATGCAGTATTTTGAACGTCATTGATTAAAAGCTCAGTTAAAACAGAAACGGAGCAATTAAGTTAAAAATAAGGTTTATTTACAAGTTTGTTATAAATTTACAGAAAAGTTCTACAGACCTATTGCGCCCGAGCAAAACGGCTACGCAAGGTCTCCCCTATTCGGTCACCCTCTCTTCATTCTCCAAAAAACACCCCGTTGGGTTCTTCGCGACACCCCTCAAAGGGGCCGTAAAACAAGTTGCCAGCTGTCAATGTCTTAAAAGAACTTGGGACCGGACTGTACAAATAGATACTATTTTTTCAAATTTAAATCTTGTTAAAATTAATTAAATTAAATGTAATTATTTTGAGTTTGCAGAAGTTGCACATTATAAACATTTAATGACAATAACTGTTGTTAGCTGCTTAACTGTTTTCACAGTAACTTTTATGAATGCAGTTGATAAGTGATACTTTAAAATAACACTGTTATTTAAATTATTCTGCCATCAAAATAACAGCTGATCTCTGGAAACTGAAATTTTAGTTTAGTTCAAATTTTACACATAAAATGTAAACAAATGATCTCACGTGATCTATGTGTAGCGCGATGGATACTCAATTGAACACTTGGAATCTATTGTTCATCCTAGATATTCAACAAGGTAAAATATAGGTGAGTTATTGCTTCCATCGATTCAAATCAAACGCAACTGACGCCATTTTTTTAGAAAAATAAAGGGACTTCATGGTCACCCACCAGATTTGGTAAGTTAACGTTTGGGGTTATAACATAAAGTGATAGTTGGTTTACACCGAATAATCAGTATATATGTATTGAGTAAAAAAAAAAAATAACAGTACAACTATCCAATTATGAAGAGTTAGACAGTGTTGAAATTAGATTAAATTCGTATCTTCTTATTATTGAGACTTTAGTCCATAGGTAAAATATTATAGAACCAAGTAAAATATGAATCACAGACAAGTTACGCGTAATAGATTATTAGTAAGAAGTCAAATTATTCAGTAATCTATTAAAAATTGAATTTAGAGAATTTGCAGTAACAAATTCCAATTTAACTGGTATGAATTTATTCGCAACTATGATCTTAATTTAAACATGTTTAATTTGAGCAATGGAGCTGCATAATATTGCATATATAAATTCAATTGAGGAGCGAGGCTTCGTGGTAAACAAACAATCGTACAGTGTTGCCAAAATGTGATAACAAATAACGCCTTTTTTGCGTGCCACGTAAGAGAATTATATATATAGATGAGCAACCATGAAGACGTTTAGAAGTTAATATAGCGCGGATGCTATATCTGTTTTTAAATATTATACCGAATCGCATTGGAAAACGGATTTTTTGCCACTTATGCTCTTAAATCCATGAGGTTTAGTCCACTAGTTTTTCTCACGTTTTCCAGTACAGGGCATATCTTCTTCGATGTTGAAAACAACTTTTCAGAAGATTGACCAGATCGGGTGTCAGTTGGTAATTTTTAATTTACGTTGTACTAGAGCAACACAAAGGGCTATTGACGACGGTCCGGTATCAATCCTCACGTAATTTTGAACCACGGTCAGATGACGAGGCAACACCTAAGCTGGCACCCTACTCTTCAAACTTCCACACCAACCCAACGTGAGGACTTTCGGCCACGACAAATTTAAGGTGCACCAGCCGCCTCTACAACATACGCTTACAAACATCCATGCATTGACCCGGATTAAAACCAGGAGCCTTCCTATCTAGAACCTAACACCTTAACCACCAGACCGGTTGGTCGGTGGGTGACAAATTTATAGTCAGCAACTACTCTGTCTAGTATAAAGTGTCGATTGCATGAAGAACCTTCGCGAAATAAGATTTGCCTGTACATAGAGAGTTCGTTTCACTTTACAGGGCTTCGAAACACGCCGTGGTTGGACTGATGGAGGCACTCACTGAGGAATTGAGGTCGAAGGGCAGCGACATCAAAACCACGACCATCTGCCCACTGACCGTCAACACCGGACTCAACTGCAACCCATATACCAAGTAAGTGGACTTCGATTTGATACTTGCTCAAGGCCATTCATATCCACTTGCACTTAATCAGAAGAAATAGGGACAGTCAAACGACAGGCGCAGTTTTTGTTTAGATGAGCATGGTCGAACAATACGTTTTTTCTTCTATCTAACTAACTTCATACTTACTCGTTTTTTTTTTGCTGGTTCTTTATGCGACTCCAATAAAAGACACCCTAAAGAATCTGAATATTTTGTTCTTATTTTACAATGGAACATTAGAACGCACTCATCAAGGCCATGGATATATTAAAAGACTTCGAATTCTTAAATCAAATCTCTTAAGAGCTTAACCCCTTAACCAGCACTTAACATTTCGCTGACGATACTGGCAGGAATGTGCCCTAGGGTAAGTCGAAAAATTAGAATTTCGCCTGAACTAATTCTAATAGTGAAAAAGTTTGTAGTCTACCTCAGATATCTATTAATTTTTTAAAATTAAAAAAATCTCAGTGAAGTTCTAGAATTCTGACATTTTGGATTTTCAGCACAACACTGTCTGAGCTCGACCCCATACTGGTTGTTACATATACCGGAGTTAAAATAATGGTTTTCAGTTGAAGAAATTCGTTAAACATTTTATGAAGTTCATTATCTGTCAAACGTAAAAACCGATACATCTCACTATCCGTTAGAATCGGCCAGATACCATGTATTTGCCTGAAAACGACATAACAGGACTAATACACGTCTAAAAAGGTTTTCATCAAATTTAGTTCAAAATATTTATTATATTTAGTGCAATATGATATTTATACGTGTTCGGGTGTTTTTCCGAACAACCCAGGACTCAATAGGGATAGATAGCGAGATTTCCAGTCATGTCCATTCTCTCTTATCCATCTGTGGAATATATATCTATCGTATGAGGTGTTTGTAGTCGAATTTTGAGTCAATTGTTGGTATGACTTCTTATGAAAGGAGAGTGGGATGTATGTACGCATTCCAGTCAATTTCATCACAAAATTTTTCGTGACCTTAAGGAAATCTCCACATTTTAATGTGACAAGGTAGGTATGGAACAAATTTTTTAAGTAGCAGCACTCGTTGCAGAAAATCGCAGGACCAGCGAATGCAGTTTTCATATAATTCAGAAGCTCAGTGTTTTATAAGTATTAGGAATTTATATTTCTTCAGAACACCGTGACATTCGTACTCGATTTTTCTCTTTTATCTGCAATACTTATTTTCAACATCTTCCACCATTCCTCTGGATGCCCAGTGTCCAATTTTTATTTTGAAATTTCAATGTTCTCGTCAGTGACCTTTGTGAGAAAGATGTTCTCTTCTATCTTCCAAAAGAAGTTTCTCCAAATCACTAGAGTCGACGATAATCCTGATGGAGACAAGTAGGTAGGGGCATCAACAACCGATATTATTCTGAACTACCATTGACTACCACTCGGGTCTTTAAATTAAACCACAACTTAGCACGTAAGCATATACGTATATCTCAATTCTTACATATGTTTTTGGGTGATTCATACAATCACAGAAACATACTTGCCAACTTTTACGGATTATCCGTATTTTTTACGGATTTCCTCTTAGTTTTACTGATTTACGGATGGGTTTGCCTTGTTTTACGGATTTTTAATATTTGGATAGAGCAATCGAAATATTTCATTCTCTGCAACCATCACAGACTTCTATCAGACTTGATGAGTGCAAATACGAAGCAAATGATGAGTTGCAAAAGGAGTTTTATTGTCTTCACACACACACACAACTGGAAGGTTTATCTGTGATTATAGAAGGACATGACCGTATTTATATGCAGTGGGTTGAAGTAGGTAAAACAAGAGAGGCTGATGAACTTATAAAATTTACTTGATTGGCCTAAATTATGTTTTCTATTCTGATCATCCTCCATTCCAATGAGAGTGATTTCAATAGAGTGTGAGAGAATCTTCAGCCTTCAAGAAGAACAGAACTGAATACCGTTATCTCATTTCAAACAAAACGTTGAAAAGTTTGTTGTTGTTGAAGACACAAAACCCCAAACCTTATTTTGAGCAACAATTCAGTGCAGAATTATTGAAGAAGACCAAAAAAGCTACTACAGCTTCATTGAATTTTTCTGCAACCCCCTCTTCTGGATAAAACACTAAATGAAAGAACTTTGTAAATAGATCATTGATTTTATTTCTTTCATCTACTTGTAAATAAGATTTATGAGCCCCAATGATCTGTAATCCTGACACAAGTTTAAATGGTATGTAACATAACATGCAATATGTAGGTACTCATAAATTGAATGATTGTTTTACAGTGGATGTGTTGTTTGGTATTAAAACACTACTTTGAAAAGTTTCTGCAGTTGATAAAAATGTGAATTTTTACTTATGCATTTTTAAATACAAATAATACTAGTTAGTGTGACAAATACGGATATTTCTAACACACATTAATCCATATACTATTTATGTTGTGTTTTATGGCAAGGGGCGTTCGGGTGCAAAAGTTTTACTGATGCAGTTTTCAAAATTGGCAAGTATGCAAGACCTTATTTGCTCTGTTGTTAACCACTTTGCTTGTTATGAGTCTTCAGGCTTTGTTTTGCCACATCATTACTTCAAAGATTAGTCTTAGTGGTGATACTGGAAAAAGGGGTAATGTACTCAAATCGGAAGGAATTTTTTGAGAAGGTTGTTATAGTTGCGTTTGAATTTCACGACTGTGAGTGTTTAACAATTGTGGATAGTTTCCCGGTAAGTCTTACGGCCGTATTCGCAAGTCCGAATTAACTCGAGGATAATCCGCGAGTTATCGAAAAACCGTATTCACAAGTCTTGATCCGTGGTTTGGGTGTTACATTTTGATCCTCCGAAATCGGCGAGTTAACTCGCGAGTAAGAGTTACGCATCCGCAGTACTATCTTTTTGAGAAGGAAAGAAAATGGATGACACATTTCATTCTATGCTAAATTACAATATTCTTGCGACGACTGGACTGGATCTATTGTTACAGAGCATCTGCTGCATAGAAGGTCATCTCCTCATCACAATTTTGCTTAAATAGAAAGATTTAAAACATAATTTTATTGAAATTCAAAAGAAAAATGGAAATAAAAGTAGTTGCGTAAACGTAAACAAGCAGCTTGGCGAAAAGATAGATAGCGGCACCTCCGTCCGCTAAGAGCGAAAGGTAGAATATGACCATGGCAGATGCAAATTCATCGTAGAATAAAAATTATTATGTTGATTTATTACGAATGAAAGAAAATTGACAATACAGGTTAATTTCACACCACCAACACACACCCATACTGACCAGTACAAAGAGAATCGGATGATATCCATTTGTCAAGACATTGTGTACAATTCTTTCTTGCAAAATTTAGGTTTCCATAAAAATCCAATTTGAAATTAAAAACCTTTGCATTTCTTTTCCCTAACTCAAATTAAAATGCCGTATGCGTTCTATTGAATCACAATTTGGAATCAATTCTACGGCGAAGTACGTGCTTGATAAGTATGAATGCAGATTCGGGCGTCGTAACCAATATAAACAATACCACGTGATCGTGAGGAGACGGTAGTAGCCAATCACAGCGAGCGTCTCACTGTAATCCCCGGATCACTTAACACGCCGTTTGAGAATACTGTACCATATGGTACTAGCCGACCCTTTTCGCTAACACGTGGACGCTGGAATGTGCTCAACAGCCAGACGGTGACAAAAACAATTTCAGACTTTGCACGTGTGGGTTTTGACAAAATACCGAAAGAGAGTATTATCTCATCGGCGGCCCGGCGTTCCGTTTGATCCATCGACACAGCTGGAGTTTCCGTCGGTTCCCTAATCCCATGTCTGGGATGACGATTTGCTGTTGGGAACCCAAGTCGGTTACAAACGGTTTTTGCATCTGTGTGGGGGTGTTATGAGGTCTGGAGAGGACATAAATATCGCTTGAGGGCTCGGAATTCACCCCCTTCTCGTTGGCAGCTGCGGAACCAAGCGAACATGGATTTTAGGAGGAGACTGACTCTAGATTTGACGAGAGACAGACGTCTCTGTTTGCCATTGTTACTTTGGCTCCAGGCAGGATATCGATGGTCGATGGCTGCGCTCTTAATTAATCTTGTAAATTTAAATGTAAATATTTAATTTATCTAAATAAATAGTTTAATTTTAAACCAGCTGTCCGTCTAATTCTTACATGACGGTACAATACCGTTCTTGATAATCCTCGTGTTAACTCTTTCTCGCGGATCAACTGATCCTCGAGTTAACTGGAGACTTGTGAATATGGCCGTTAGTCTGCTAATGTCATTGATATGGCCCTTTTGAAAGATGATTATATCCCAGAACTCCCCTCTGACCATAATCCTGCCCTCCTTAATATTGAATTCTGCATCCATCCTGATCTTCACATAATGAACAGAACTACAAACGGGAAACTTATAGATTTCCTCAGGGTTAGAAATTTGATTGAATTCCTTGAGGTATGCAGCAGTTGCATTAAAAATTTGCTTTAAAAGTTTGATTGATTTCATCTGGGAGGTAGATTTGATTATTGGAAGTGGTGAATTTAGGAGACAACGACCAAAATCACTAATCACATTCTCCTATCTCATAAAATATCTTCTAAATTCACCACTTCCAATAATCAAATCTACCTCCCAGATGAAATCAATCAATTTATCAAAGAAAGAAATCAAATTTAAGAAATCCTCTCCAAAAATTAGACCTCTCTTGTTCTTAAATCCTTACTCAATAAAACTCAAAAATAACTTCGGAAAAACACCTCTTTCCACTCTCAGAACACTTGTAAAAGTACTGGAGACAATTTAATATGGAACATCACTCAACAGTTCACCAAAAAGAGAAAAATCCCCCCTTCACCATTCCTCAACAATTTGAAGTTTCAGATATTGATTAAGCTAACATGATCGACGATAGCTCTGACGGAAAATGACATTAAGGGATCCAAACACCACGGACAATGTTCTTGAAACTATTAAGAGATTCTACAAAAATGAAAAATAACGAAGTGTTGTCTATTCTTCCATACAAAATCATTATTCACATTCAAGAACTTAAAGAAAATAGCCCCTAGAATTGAAGGCATCACTAACAAAATAGTTCAAAATTTGCCCTCCAAAATAATCCTTATCTTTACTCCGATTATAGATGCAATTTTCAAATTCCAACATTTTCTTTCCCCTTGGAAAACAGCAAGTATTATCCCTATTTTAAAACCAGATAAACCTCCTGAAATCCCAAACGGTTAAAGACCAATATTCCTACTTCCCACATCAATCAAAATCGCAGAAGCAGTTACAAAGAATTTATTTACAGGATCCACATCATGATGCTTCGACTGTTTGGCTTCACCCCGCACCTCTCTACTAACCACTAACTACTGAGAGTCATTGAATACATACATTTAGGAAGATCACACACCAAAACCAGACACACAGGCGCTGTTTTCTTCGACATTGCTAAAGCATTTCACAAAATCTGGATTCAAGGCCTAGTCTATAAAATGATCAAATATAATTTCCCCGTCTATATTATCCACCTTATTTATTCCTACAGTTACAAACAAAAATTATGTAGTAAAAATTACTAATCACAAGTCCTCTAAAGGAAAAATGTATTCTAGAGTTCTTATCCAATGTAGTGTGTGCCTGTGAACTGAATTTGTGCGGTGCTGTCTGGTTTGGATTGTCGCCCTACGGTAATTTTTTTCTACACTTTACCTAAATATAGACAGGTGGTATTTGACAGGTATCTCAAAAAATAAGTACTGGACAGTCGCTGGCGATTTTACGTGTGCCTCACCTTGGGAGCTGTTTCGACTGTGGAAAGACGAGTTTTTTAATTTTACCAGTCTTAATTGACATACATGCCACGCCTAATTACGTAATCTCCAAGAATTTCTAAGGAAGTTATGTAATTGGATTCAAATGATCTGTCCCCTTGACGTAATACAATAATTTTCTTGATATTCTTTAGATGAAGGTACGACCTTGTGAGGGTCTGTTAGTGTACGATGCACGCCTAATTTTTATATATTGTCCTTCCGACCTGACTGATAAACCACTGCTTCTTGCGAAAGTTTTTATTGAACTGTTGTAAATACCATGTTCAAATCTATACGGAGATGTAGTAGAAGTCACTGATTTTCTAAGAAACCTTTTCAAATATACCTTTAAAACACTCCAGATGAAGTTTATTTGCTTATTTTTGCTTATAATTGGTGCCATTTTGCGTAAAATATCGGTAAATTGATTTCACTGAGTTCGAACTGAAGCCATGCTTGCGCTAATAGTCTGGCTCCCACAAGTCGGCAATAGAATTTTTTTGAACGAATTCATTTTTTTTTAAATTAGAGGATAAATTGGAACGTAAACAAAGCATTTCCACAATAATTGGCGTCTTTAGGGGAACCATCTATTGCGATCCCCATTGCTTTTGTACATGGTAGCTCTTCTCCAGGCGAGGCTTAACATGTATTCAAAAATCGACTGCCTCAAGGTCGGCATCGGAGATGGGCTATAGTAAAGAGTAGGGATACTTTTCATGTTTTGAATTGCTCTTTAAACCCAATTTGAAGCAATTGTCTAATTTGGCACTTTAATTATTTTTATTTTAATGATTATTTTTAGGGATTTTTAATTAATGACAGTTGCACGTTTATTCATATATCGTAAAAATCTTCCTGATTTTCTCCTTGGTGATTGGCAGGTATGAATTGTTCTTGAATATATAGTTTCTGATTCTTTAAAAAATGTTCTTATTCTTCTGTTACAGACATACATGGCTCCTGCCCATCGTGAGCACAGAGGATGCAGCCCAACAGATCGTTTCCGCCATAAGGAGGGAGGATTACATCGTCTCCATTCCCGCAACGACTCTTTACTCCATCCGATTCGCGAGGTAAGGAACGATTCAACTCAACTTGTTGGCATCAAATCAACCACTTTCGCCATTTTGTGTCAGAGAACCCTCGAGAGAGTTGACTTGGCCACTCCTACGCCATGATTTAATCAATAGATATGGGCAGAATCGAGTTCTTTTAAGAATCGAATACTTGGATTATTCGAGTATTTTCAAATACCGAATACGTATTCGAATACGTATACGTAAAACGATATATCATTAGTAAAAGTTAGTCCCCTGCGATATAAGGTTATGAAATTCAAATAACACGGTTGATATAATTTCCCCAGCATTATGATTAGTGGACTATAATTGTGACGTAGTGCATCAAGGCTCAAACTCGCTGCAAGAGGAAAATAGGGGATCATTGCATTATTTATTCGATATCAAAATGATAATTTCTGACACAACTAAATTTGATACGCGAATAATGCAACTCTGTTAATTTGGAATCTTCATACCTCGATATTAGAATAATTAGGATAAATACTCTGGTATTTGAAAACATAAAATGAAAATAATACTTTGTTATTCAAGTATTTTGTTATTCGAGTAATTTGATAGTCGAGTAGTTTGATAATCGAATACTTTGAATGAATACTACTGGTATTTTGAATACAACGAAAAATATTAGAGTACAACAGATACTTTTAAGTATTTTGTATTTGAAAGCTCTCATCACTATTGATCAACTTACTTCCGGCGAGTGTCAACTTATAGACCGACACATTTCTGGCTTTTCAGTCACGTGGTTTTGAACTCCGAGTTGATTGTAGGATGTTGGAAGCTGATAGTGATTACGAGTTGGAGAAACAAATAATCATCTATGGCGACAGAGATACACGATTTTTAGTATGTAAGCCATTTCCTCTGCAAACTTAACTACCTTTACCCAAAGGACTCTCCGCTGTCTTTCATACCCTAAGAATTGAAACCCATGTAATATCGACCCGGAAACTCTTATGAAAACCAGGTAGAATATGGAGAACTTATAATATACCAGCCACTGCGTGGCCAGCACGGTGTTGCCCGTGACAGTTCTTTTCGTGGGGTTAGGTGTGACTACTGCTGGCTAACTAACGGTGATTGCTACGAGTTCCCATTTGGTTTGCTTCGTAAACCAAATAGGAATTTGTACCCTATTGGATAACAGCTACCATGGCATTGCCCATGGTGTTGGTTTACTTCGTAAACCAAATGGAAATTTGTAGCCTATTGAATAACAGCCATCATGTCGTTGCCCTCTGGTACCTAACAATACAGGGAGTCTGAAATGCCCATCTCAGGACTAGAAGGAAAGAAAATTAAATGAACTCGTCCTCCCTTTAGGAGCTTATGAATAGCACACCGGAAGCTTGACCATCATTTTGAAAATGGTGGTGGTTTGTTTATGTTTTGGTTCACTTGTAGCGCCATGCTGAGGTGAAATGATGAACCATATATCCTGAATTAAATATTTAGTAGGATTGGAACCGAGTTCGAATGTTTGGAAACTAGAGATTCTACCGAGAGGGCCGTGACGTACTTGTTAGATAGGATGTCGTAGAAGATTCATGTAGTTGAAATTATTCGTGAATGGACTTGCTCGGCGATTGTATTTTTCCTTTTTGAGTACTTAGGTGCCTTTGTTTAATTCACTTAATTTGATGTTTATTTTACTATCTAGTGACAGAATATTTTTTTCCTCGAGCATGCGTCAGTAGTATATTCTACCTTAAATTCAACACTTCAAGTTCTCTTGGCGGCCGTAGAACCTCGCGATAAAAAGATTATCACCTTTCTAAAAAAATTTCCGTATTTTTTTTTTTAAATATTCAGTCTAGTTTCTTCCATTATGCTCTATCTGTTTCTGTATGGGTCTTCCATGTCAAACCTCACAGTTCACAACCCGAGTACTTTCAACCTTTTTTAAAACTCCACTAATTTGTTTTCCAGACATATATAACATATACTAAAAACTTAACGAGCAAAATTTGAAAAAAAATCTCGAAATTTGTCATCCTCTCGTAATGATAATGAAATTCGGAAGCAAAGCCTCCCTGGTGTAAGAGAGCCACAAGTCAAATATAATTGCAGGAAAACTGAGTACAGAACTACGCCGGATGGTCATTTTTATAGGAAATGAACTTAAGGCACATAATCTCTCCGAAACTCAAAATTGACTTTTACAGTAGTCACCTTTGTACAAATTTTGGTACTTTGTCTTACAACAAGGGGGCGATGAATGCGAAACGGATTAAATTGACGGATATATCATAAATATTCATTTGAGCCTGAAATAAATTGTAGAAGCTATGGAAAAAAGTTAAAATGGTGTTGAAAGATTGATTTTCCGTATACTTCTTTCATTTTGTTTATGAAATAAGTGATTAGTCTGATCACTTTTCTATCAACATTTAACTAAATCAACCGAACACAGGTTAATTGTGCTAGTTCATTATAAAAGGACTGAAATAAGGTATGGTAAAAAAATGTGTATAACGACACTGTCATCAATTTTCTGTTGGTAATCAAATGATTCGAGCCTCAAAGCAAATAAAAATTGCATTTCTGAGTTTTGTGTATAAGATGGAGGCTATTTGTTAGGTTATTAAACAGTGTTGCCAACTATTTGTTTCAAAATTTTTAACTTAAGTACGCTATAAAATTGTAAAGAATTCAATGTGTGGATAACCAGGTTTTCTTTTTGATAATACTTGGTTCAAATGCAAAATTGTTCATTTATAAAGTAATAGCATGATCTGCAATCTGTACATTAGCAAAAAAGTAACTTTCAGTGGAGTTTTTTTTTCTATTGCAGTGAAAAGATATTTAGTAGTACTTGTTTTAATCTCATTTCAGGATTTGTCCCCGACGGGTACTAAACGAAGTGATGGATTTCTTGGATTACTGTAGAGTTCCAAACTCCCTGGAGACCAACAAAACTACCGACATTGCAGTCGACAAGCGAAAGTAGTATACAATTTCATCTGAACGAAAGGGCCGTTGAAACCTCCTGCATCACTCACCTTCACTCACTTACCATTCAATAGATCTGGCAATTTGCACTCCTTCAATTTTACCATTTTGGACCTTTTCTGTGGATCCTTACCTTTACAATAGCGACCATTATCCAATTAAACTAAAATATGCAGGCCAAAATCAACCTCACACTGACAGCCAATCCAGATATATTTTTGAAACTGCTAACTGGCCACTTTTTACTAGCCTTGCTGATATTTCTAACACGATAGAAATTGATGACATCGATGAAGTAACTGTAAAAATAACAGATATAATTATAACAAGTGCTGATGCTTCCATTAAAAAAGTTAATTATAAGCCCAAAAAACAAAAGAAACCTTGGTGGAATGAGGATTGTAGCTATGCTTATCGAGAACAGAGGAAAGCCTGGAATATCTTCAATAGATATCCAACAAGAGAAAATTTTATTAACTATAAAAAAACAAAAGCAGCCTTTCGAAAAATTCAACGACTTAGTAAGAGGGATTCTTGGATAAATTATGTCAATAGTATCAATAGTAAGACCACAAGTAAGCAACTATGGAACAGGATTAAACGAATTTCCGGTGTTTACCCCAATAGACAAATTCCTATTCTAGAACATAACAATCAAATATTATCGGCACCCAAAGACATAGCAAACACAATTGCTTCATGTCTTTCCGAAATATCCAGCTCCAACAACTACAATGAAAGTTTTAAGAAAATTAAAGTCGCATCTGAAAAGAATAAAGTTAATTTTACCTCAAACCGTATACTATCTTATAATTGTGATTTTACTTTTTATGAATTGACAAAGGCTTTATCCTTAGTTCACAAATCAACTCCTGGCCCAGATAATATTAGTTACGTTATGCTCAGACATCTCTCAACTAGTTCTCTAAATAATCTCCTGAAATTTTATAACAGAATTTGGAACGAGCACACTTTTCCGCAGTCATGGAGATATGCTACCATAATACCCATCCTGAAACCGAATAAAGACTCCAAGAACCCCTCGAACTACCGTCCAATAGCCCTGACAAGCTGCTTATGCAAAATTTTGGAAAAAATGGTCAACGCAAGGCTAATGTATATCTTAGAAAAAGACAAATGTCTCTCTCCACTCCAAAGTGGTTTCAGAAAAAGTAGATCCACTATTGACAATCTTGTCGCTCTCGAGACGGAAATAAGAAACGCATTTGTCCAAAATAAGCATCTCGTATCTATTTTTTTCGATATAGAAAAGGCCTATGACCGAACATGGAGACATGGGATTTTAAGGGATATTTTTAATAATGACATAAGAGGAAATCTGCCTATTTTTATACAAAAATTTTTAGAGAAAAGATATTTTAAGGTTAGAATTGGATCTATTTTCTCGGATATTTTTATTCAAGAGGAGGGAGTGCCACAGGGCAGTGTTTTAAGTGTAACTTTATTTATTTTAAAAATTAACAACATTGTTTCTCAATTGCCTCCATCAGTTAAGGGTCTTATATACGTTGACGACCTGCAGATTTCATGCGCAGCTAAAGACATTCGTTTAATAGAGAGACAACTTCAACAGGCTGTTAACAAAATCACTCATTGGACTAACGAAAATGGTTTCAGTTTCTCACCTTCAAAAACCGCGTGTGTTCATTTTTGTAAAAAACGAAATCTTCATCTTGACCCTGAAATATTTTTCAAAGATATTTTAATTAATGTTGTGGACAATTTTAAATTTTTAGGTATCATATTTGACAAGAAGTTGACTTTTCAACCGCATATTTTAAATCTACGCAAACGTTGCGAAAAGGCCCTCAACATATTAAGAGTTTTATCTAAGTTATCATGGGGATCTGATCGGAATTGTCTTTTAAAAATATATAGAGCATTAATACGATCAAAATTAGATTACGGCTGCGTGGTGTATGGTTCAGCAAGGAAATCTGCTCTTCAAACCCTGAACACTATCCACCACACAGCTTTACGTTTATGTTCGGGTGCCTTTCGGACTTCACCCGTAAGCAGCTTGTACGTAGAATCTTTTGAACCTTCTCTGGAATTAAGACGACAGTTGTTATCACTGGAATATTATTTTAGAATTACCTCAACCCCTCATCACCCATTGCATACCATTCATCACAGTCCATATTTAAAACGCCTCTATCTAGCAAAAACATCCTTCATTCCTACATTCCACTTAAGAATGCTTGATTTAATGAACGGATCCGAAATTTCTGCACTTGACGTCACTCAGAAAAAACTATTCATTCTCTCCTTGGTTTAATCATTATTTTGAATTTCAAAACCCATTCCAATATTTCAATAAAGCGGACACTTCTGATGTTATATATAAACAACTTTTTCAAAACCATATAGAAAAATACACAAATTTTATACAAGTTTACACGGACGGATCGAAAAGGGCAAACTATGTTGGAGCTGCGTTCACTATTAATCAGTCTGTTATCGGTTTTAAACTTCATTCTTCATGTTCTGTTTTTACCTCTGAAATCATGGCCATATATAAAGCATTGGAATATATATCTGGTCATTGTCATAAAAAATATATCATTTTCACAGATTCATTAAGTGTTTTAAAGTCATTGAAACATCCTGATCATGACAGTCATCCCATTGTTTTAGAGTCATTGAAAAGAATTTATCATCTTTCATCCAGGGGTTTTGACTTAATATTTTGTTGGATTCCATCTCACGTTGGAATAACAGGAAATGAGATTGTCGACAAAGCCGCCAAATCGGCCGTAACTAATATTAATCATACCATTCCTTATCGCGACTTAAAATCATTAATTTACAAACTTTTGGAGGAAAAATGGCAGAACCAATGGAATGATCAAACCGAAAACAAACTCCACCTTTTAAAAACAAGTATAACTCAATGGCAGTCACCACCTTTAAGAAGACAGCAGGTAGTACTAACACGTCTCCGTATTGGGCATACGCGGATAACTCATAGACACCTCCTACTCGGAGAAGATCATCCCATTTGTAACTACTGCATTTGTCCACTTACTGTGAAACATGTTTTAATAGAGTGTTCTCATTTTAATTATCAACGTCTTAAATATTTTAATTCTTATACCTTGACTTTGGAAGACATGGTTGGGGAGAATCCTCATCCAAATATTTTTAGCTTTTTACATGACATTGGTTTTATCCATCACATATAATTTCATATAGTATTTACTCATTATGTTTTGACTCATCTCATTTCATTATTATATTATGTATCTGATTTTTATCTTGAGTTTGGCATAATATGTTCCTAGAGGACTCAATGCCACAAAACCAAATACAATCCTACAATCCTGCATCATATAGCGTCAACTATCCACTGTTTTACTCCAGACTATAAATGCAGCTCTGAACACTCTAACTTTGCGACAACGAAAGGACATGCGGACAGAAGAGCATGCCTCCCACTCTTCAGGATTTTCGGGAAGTCATCCAGAAACTCCCCTTTTCTGGTCTCCGGACGGAAATTTTTTTTTATGAATGTGTGAAAATTTCAACTAAAGACTAATTCGCCATTTCTTACCAGTCTATGAAGAACGATATTGCATACATTTTAGCCTTTAAGGAAAAACACTGTTATTCGGTCGGAAATATCATACGAATTTTGCTCAAAGCTTAATTCCAATAGGAAGCACAAGGCGCAAAGCTATACGCGCAGACCAATCAGATACGACAAAAGTTGAAGTGATTTCAACTTGAAGAGGAACGACAATCGACGTTTTGCGCCTCCCCCTCTACACTTAGTATTTCAATCAAACATTATTGACAAAATCTTCAAGCAACTTTAATTTCGAGGATTTTAGCGTCAAGCCGTGGCACCCACAAAAACAGAAAATCGGTGGTTGTTAAATAATAAAAACCTGCAATAATTTTCCAAGAAATACCTTTATTTTTTCCTCCATACACACTCAAGATAAAGTTTACTTGCTTAGTTTTTGCGTATAATTCAGGCCGTTTTGTGTAAAATATTATTAAATTGGTTCTGTTGAGTTCGAACTGCCTCAAAGCAATTAACAGTACTCGTGAGCAGGGTTACTTTTTCTGTTTTGAATTGTTTCGTAAAATTCAGATTGGCGAAATTCCCTTTTAAAAAATAAATTTTTAGGCATTTTTCACTTCTGACTGCTTGTTGATTTCCATGTTGCCTGAAACTTCGGGATTCTTTTTTCTTTGGAATTCGCGTAACGCTTTTATATATTTATTAAAAAAAAAAAAACCTCTGTGATTTAATTTCCAAAGTTTGAATGTTTTGTTTTTTTGTTGAGTGAGTTAAGGGTTTGTGTGCTTCGTGATACTTTCAATAAAATTGTACCCGAAAGAAAAAATATATTTTGTTTTGCTTATTTAAAAAAAAAAAAAAAATGTACCTTTCTTTGTATCAGTTTCATTTAGCAGCATAATAGTACAAGTCCTACATTGAATAAAAGTTTCCAAAGTACTGTCACAGCTTGTACTTTTGTTCAAGTCCATTTCTCTATATCCCAGGTCTTGCGGCCCCAAAGAATGGGCTCTAGACGTATTCATTAAAAAGAAAGCAACAACAAAATAAAATAAAATATTTTATTAGAAAGTTCATGGAATCTTGTAGCAATACATAAATACAATTTAAATACAGAAATGTATAACATGACAAGTATAAAATCAAACCAACCTGTCCACAATAGGAATGGGCACCATGAGACACTCGTGTATTCGCCATAGATATTGTTTATTAGAGTTTACGTTATGGTTGATAAGCAGTGGATGGTTTAATTAAGTGAAATTCCTCGGAGAAAACACGTGCGAAGTTTTAGTGATAAGGATAGCCCCTGCACGGTCTCCAATTTCTTAATTTTGATCTGGGCAAATAAGATAAAATAGACCGTTTCTGGTCAAAAAGGGAATTAATGATTTATCAGTAATAAAAAGTTTGGGGACTCCTACTTCTACATTTAGACTTAAAATTAGAAACTCAAATTCTTGCTCTGTGTTCAGATCTGAACTCATTGCTATCGAGAGAGGCCTGAGCTATTCTGAGAACATTGTGGAACCTGACTTTGTGGATATTTGGATCTTAACAGACAGCCGATCCTCAGTTCAACATCTAAGTAATTGGACAAATGTTGGGGACAGAGCTGGCATTTCCATCCTGAACCTAATTTCAAGACTCTCAGTCAATTCCAAGGTGCACATCCAATGGATTCCCTCCCATGTCGGTATAAGTGGCAACGAGGATTCCCTGGTAAAGGCTGCTTCCTTAGAGACTCTCCAGTCAGATATGCCTTGTACTTATAGTGAAGCATTCTCAGAGTGCAGGAAGACATCTAAAGATCTCTGAAATGTCCCTCCAGTACATGGCTGGTACTCGAAAAGTCGTCCTGGAGGCGCCTTACTCTTTGAGGGCCATAGAAGTCAGCAGACTTGTATTTCACGTTTTGCCAGTGGACACTTGAGGAGTCTCTCTTACGAACAAGGCCAGAAGGTTTTCAGGACTTGTACCAAGTGCGTAGCTGATCAGGCTTCGCCAGATCATATTTTAAAATGTATTGACTTTACAATGGACAAGGTTTTTTCGGAACCTCTACTTTTCTTGGACTTTTTGGGCGTTTGTGGACTTAGTCTAATTTAAAAAGACCATGTCGGGGATTAGTAACAACAACAAGAAAGTTTGGTGTTGGGAATATTTAAGACGTTTATTTTTGTTCTGAGAGAAAGTCCATTTTCTTATGATTCTGATAACCCATGTTACGATTAATAAAGGCAGATTAATAGGGACTCCTGACCCAGTAATCTGCAGCCTTGATGATGCCATGATGAAGCCAAGCAGCATATGTTGACATTCAAGTCTAAGATGTTACAGATATTCTTACGATCACCTGCTACAAGCGGCAATATGTTTGTTTGTTTATCGAGTCTGGTTTTATGGTACAAGGGCAATATTTGGCGAAGCTGCACCAGACAACGCCAAGGCAAGTGGGATTAGGATAATCAAAAATTTATAGCTTCAGGGAAACAGACTGTACTCTAAATGGTACAAGCAAAACTTTTGAGCAATGACGAGTACCAATGACAAAACCTAATTGATATACGTTTAAAACATGCAAACAAAAATTTGGAACAAAGATGGGATTGAATGCAAATCCAAATTGAAAGCATTCGAACAGAATCGACTCACCTTTAAATAAATTATATATTTTCAAAAAGTATGTATTGTTAAGATATACACTGAAGAACCAAAACATTATGACCACCTACTCAATAACGCGTTGCGCCTAATTTGGCCTGAAAGACAGCTGCAACTCGTTCTAGCGTTCATGGTCTGTTATACCACAAGTACGGGTCCCCGTAAGAACGTCCCCCAAAGCATAATACCGCCACCACCAGCCTGTGTATGACCTGCTGTACAAGATGGAGCAACTGTTCGCCTGGCAGACAGCGTACCCTGACACGACCATCAACGTGATTAATGATAAATCGGGATGAATCTGATTAGGCGATTCCCTTTCACTCATCCACGGTCCAGTGTCGATGTTCTCGAGCCCACTGTAGGCGTAGCTGACGAGAACGCTTGGTCAACAGAGGCACACGAGTGGGACGTCTGCTGCACAGTCCCATATCCAACAGTGTCCGCTGAACTGTGTGTTCCGAAACACTTGCGCTTGGACCTGCATTGTATTTCGGCTGTCAGCTGAGCCACTGTCTCGCGCCGATTTTTCTATACCAAGCGGAATGTCTTCGACGTTCTTTTTCTTTGATGACGCGTGGACGACGAACACCTTGGCGTCTACTGCTGGTGTCACCGTCATTTATCCACTTTGCATGAATACTAAGAACGGCAGATCCTGAACAACCTACCAGTGGTACAGTTTCGGTGATACTCGTTCGGTGTCTTCGGGCCATAACGATCTGCCCTCTATCAAATTCGCTTAGATCAGTAGCCTTTCCCATTCCAGCACTCGCGAAAGTAAGTGCAAGAACGATAACTTACCTTCTCCAGCAGCAATTAAATACTATTCTCACTTAATCACGTGTCCTCCACATCATCCAAAATTTAAAAATGTGGGGATGGTTATAATGTTTTGGCCCGTCAGTGTATACTAGGTGCAATTAATAAATGATTCAAATGGAATAGATATGCTGTAGGAATGAATAATAACAGATATTCACCTCAGTTTCCAATTCAAGGTTTACACCACGGTGTCCGTAACGGCGGATGCGACTTGGACACAATTTCGAATCCATCAGAGATCGCTTGTTATTAGTAACATTATTTAGACAAGTTAATTTGTTTTCGAATGTTTGTTAAATAAGCGTAAAACTTTCGTTTGTCTACGGGTGAAAACGTGGCCCGCATCGCCCACCCCACCACGCGGACAAAAGACAGTTTGTTTCATTTCAAATCTCTTTCGATATGATGGAAATGGGTATACGTCGCACTGGAGCAACACAACGGGCTATTGAGATCAATTCCAAAGACAGAAGATTCGACGGCAAAACATCGTAAATTTGAACCACGGTCAGATGACGAGGTCAACGCCTGAGATGGCAGCCTCCAAACTTTTACACTACATCGACGTGAGGGCATAGAGGTCACGATGGATTGAAAGCGCACCATCTCCCACATACAAGACGGTCTTTAAGTTGGATCGAGTTTAAAACTATCAACCTTTTGGCTACTCATCCGCAACTTTTCTAACCTGGCTACCGCAGCCGCTATCTTTGCAAGAAAAACTCTCTAAAAGTTGGTGGGTAGAATCTACAGCGCAGTTATACAACGCGATTCCTTATCGAACACCAACTCGACAAAAGTTGTCCATTTTTGGGTCCGTCGATAAATAGATAGTTAAATTAACAGCAATTGGAGCATCACAAGTGGCTATTCACATATGGATTGGACGTGCCATACTCGATATATTTACGTCAAATGTTCTGACTTTTTTTTGTAGTTATTCGAAATTCGTTGTAGATTCAAGTTGCCCTTGGGTTGACAGTACCTGAGAGTCAATCGAGAGGAAAATAGAGCACCACATGGATTCACGAATCCGTGCGTGAAATGATCAGTCGTAGGTGTGAATCTCCGGAATGTCGCGACCTATCGAAAAACGGACATTGTTTCGCACAACGGTTTCGGCAAGGTATCGCGGAAATGATTCACCTCGTGGAAGACTCACGGCTATATTCACAAGTCTCGAGTTTACTCAAGGATCAATGACCCCCGTGATTTCACTCTGACCTGCGGATCAACTGACCCTAGGGTTAACTCGAGACTTGTGAATATGGCCGTAAATGTAGCAGAACAGGAGTGGCAGTGCTTAGGGACGAAAATTACAGTTTCAACTTACAACGAACTCGTTCTTGAATACAGGAATTATGTATTATTATTTCCGTATCAAATACTACACATTGGGAGAAGGTTTGAAGGTAAAACTGGAATCTATAAAGCAAAGAAAGCCATAAACTGTGGTGACTTTTTTCACTTAAAAAAATGACTCAAGGACAAATAACAGTTACGAAAGCAACCACTAGAGGTCATTAGTTTTCACAAAGGACTTCCAAATACCTTCAAATTTTAATCTGCAACAACTTAACACATAACTAGATGAGATTGATTGAATACAATTATTATTCAGTCATATAACGAATGCTAGCAAAATACATGACCCTACTCGGTTTGAATTGGTTCTAGATTGAAGAGGTGATCAAAATCACTTCTGTCTTTTGTAGAATAAAACAAGATTTTAACACCTTTCACGATATCTTTATAATTTCTACAACTTACTTTGGACACAAATCCTACACTTGCATATCCATTCATGTAATGCATTTCACATACATCGCACCCTTGCTACACTACCCTACAATAATGGACCGGACGCCAGCGGATTTGCATAAAATCCGACTGCATGTCCGATTTTATGCAAATCCATGGCTTGCACGTGACCTGTTAAGGTTTAATACGATACGCGAAGTGGTAACGTCGTTAGTTCTATGTGAAATTGTGACAATACCAAACGAAAGGAACTTAGTTATTTTGAAAGAGGTCTTATAGTTAGTTGTCACATTAGTGGTAAGTCTGTTCGCGCAATTGCGGTAGAATTATCACAGCCACGGTCAACTGTTAGTGATGTCGTAAAAAAGTGGAAGACTACGGAAGTTGGGACACGAACTGCACACGTTGGTCGTCCCCATAAACTGACCGAACGGGATCGGCGTGTTCTGAAGCGTGAGGTTCATAAGAACCGCAAGAAACCACTCTAAATCATCAACAGTGAGTTCCAACAGGCAGAAGGGGTTATGGTGCACACCAATAATTGGCGGAAAAAACTACACGCCCTCAATATCCACGGATGTGTTGCCGCACACAAACCAAACATCACCCAATCCAATAATGTCGGCAGACTCGCTTGGTGTTTGCAACGTTGCAACTGGACTGTGGACCCCTGGAAAACAGTTTTATGGAACGACGAGTCACGATACACGCTCTTCCAGTTGGATAGGCGTGCTTGTTGACGAATGCCAGGCGAGCGTTTGTTACCCGAGTACATCGTTCCAACTGTCAAGATCGGTGGTGGTGTACTTGTTTGAGTTTTTTTTTGTGGTATGGCCTGGGACCTTTGCATGTTGTTCCTGGTTAATTGAACGCCGACGCCTACATGAACATTTTGGATAATCTGGTTCTTCCTACGCTCTGGCAATTTTATGGAATGGACGAATGTTACTTCCAGGACTACAACGCTCCGTGTCATGTTGCAGCTTCTGTCAAGCAGTGGTATCAAGATATGGATGTAAAACGTCTTCTTTGACCTGCTCAAAGTACCGACCTAAGCCCCATAGAACATTTGTGTAACGAGTTGGAGCGACGCTTACGGACCAGGGAAACACGTCCGAAATCTACAGCCGAGCTGGCGACATTCTTGCAGTAGGAATGAACAGAAATACCCATAGCTGTGTATCAAAACATTGTCGAAAGTATGCCCAGAAGGGTGCTAGTATAATTGCAGCACGTGGGGGACCATCCCTTAATAAAGCATGTATTCTTTCCCTTATACCATCACATCGTGCAGTCCGGTCAATTATTGTAGGGTAGTTTATAAGACAAAGCTATAAAATGACGAAAGGTTACACTAAGATTAAGAATACAATAGACGATTTTGAGGGAGATTTGGAATTCTCTTTCCTAAGTTCTTTTCCATGTTCAACTGAATTAATAAAAATAACGAATTTACGACGAGTGCTCTCGCACTCATAGTCAACAAAACAATATTTTTTACTTGTGGCAATCTTGCATCAGGCATGCTACATTATCGAATTTCACCTTCTTCTCCTGTCATTATGACAAAGAATTTTTTAATGTTTGAAGAGTTCTAGTTCGGATTTTTTAAACATTATTAACGGCATTAATCTTTCAATAACGACATAATTACACTTAAAATTTGCTTTATTCTGAATTATCTGTCACTTTAAGTCGAATACTTTTTGGTGGTTTTGCATGTTATGAAAAGGAAATACAATTTATTAAAATAATAAATATTTAAAACAGAAAACAAAAGAAAACATTGAAATAAAACATAACAAAAGTTGTTGGGGAAAAAGTGGTTTTAATGATATTAATTCGTGATTCTTATTATATCTCTTTGGCTTGCACAGTAGCCACTTACAACTAAAAAGTATACAAAATTTAGAAACGTAAAATTAATTCAGAGCGAAAGAAACAGAAAATATCACTGCACGCGATCAACCAACACGAGTTTCCGTTTCATTCCCGTTCGTCGAAAAATATCGTCTGGTTCAAATATTCGGAAATCGTTTACATTTCCCAAAGAACAAAAATAAGACTCGAAATAAATGTAGTATCAAAGCTAAAATTCCATAAAAAAAAATTATTTTTTGAAAAAACAATTGCTTTTTTAGCAGTACCGGTAAAGCAATCCAAGTAATCGTTATACTTAACATCAGTGCTGCAGTCGTAGAAAAAACAGAGGTTATAACCATGGGCGCACGCAGAATTTTTTCCATGGGGAGGCGAAACATTTACTTACTATTTACACTTTCCACGGGGGGCAAAAAACATACACACATGTACACATGTAATTACATAGGAAATCCATAAGCCAAGGAGTTGACGGCCCTCCTCCTCCGGATGCCTATGGGGTATACTCAAAGGACCGGGGAATATGTTCGAATTAATCGAAGTTTAAATTATCGAAAGAAAAAAAACCTATATTAATTTTATAATACACAGGAAAGGAATTGTGGAACTTTGAAGAAACTTCGACTTAAGCAGAAATTCGTGTTCACTAGGTTTGAGTTATTAAGAGTTTACTGTATTTATGCAAATCAAAATATGCATCGAGTGATATTCAAATATGAAAATATTACTATATTAATATTAAACTGTGATATAAAATAATTGCAGGAAGTGTTAAGAGAGAAATATTTAAACACATATAAAGTAGGACGTGATTTTTTTAAACACATTTTAAGGCCTACCTCTATCATTTTCATTGAAATACACTGCTGGCCACCCAAATTGCAACACCAAGAAAGACAAGAGATATCACAACAAAATTTATTTTGTAGATAACATGTTGACCAAGTATCAAATGATTAAATTTATAGACTTCTGTGAAGTGTGGTTCCTGCCAAAATCAGTAGCCAGAGTAGCCGCCATTGTTGGAGATCACCGCTGCCACACGCCTCGGCATTGATTCAAAGAGACTTTGGATGTGTTCTTGGGGTACAGCAGACCAAGCAGCTTCCACACGTTGCCAAAGTTGATCTGGTGTGGCAGCTGGGGATGTAATCTGGGTCAATCGTTGAGCAACCATGGACCACATGTTTTCTATCGGCGAAAGATCCAGAGAGCGGGATAGCCAGGGAATTAATTCAATCTGTCGATTGACGAAGAACCCTTGGACAATGCGTGCCACTTGTGGTCGCGCATTATCCTGTTGAAATATGGGCGTGGGCAAGCCCTGAAGGTAAGGAAGGACAACTGGCTCCAACACCTCGGAGATGTAGCGCTGGCTGTTTAAAGTACCGGCAATGCGTACTAGAAGAATGCGAGAGTGATATCCAATACCGCCCCATACCATAATACCCGGTGCAGGACCAGTGTGGCGGGGCATAAAGCAGCTGTTCAGCATCCTCTCTCCACGGTGTCTCCAGACTCGAATCCGACCATCGTGGTGTTGCAGACAGAAGCGTGACTCGTCAGTAAAGACAATTTCATTCCATTCTGCCGTCCACATCCTTCGTTCATCGCACCATTGGAGGCGGAAACGTCTGTGGTTCTGCGTCAAGGGTAGACGAAGAAATGGACGTATTGCGTACAGACCACTCTGCTGTAAACGGCGTCGAATGGTACGCGAAGACACTGGATGATGCGTTACAGACTAAATGTGCTGTGCTTTGGTTCGTGATGTGGGTGAGCGATCCGTCACTGCCATACGCACAATATGCCTGTCATCACGTGAAGTGGTGCCCTGAGGTGGATGCGATCGAACACGTCGGTCCGTCGTACCCTCCTGAATCCAACAATCAGATATCCGCATTACAGTTGTTTGGTTTCGTCCAACACGACTCTACCGATTTCCCTGAAAGATAATCCACAATCTCGGTAGGCCACTATCCTTCCTCTGTCGTACTCGGATACTTGATCAAAGGATGATCGCTGTTTTCTACGAGGCATAATTGTGATCGTTTTTTTGAAAAAACCACAAGAAAAACATAATTGCCCTACATGATATCGTCGAAATCTCCAAGCCTTAAATAGCGCTTTGAAGTGGCACCACAGACGCGCGTGATATGCGTCTGCGCTGAAATTCTAATCATTTGCATATATCACCTCCGCTAATGCATGTTGTAAATTTCATATTATTTGCATGCTTCCTTCAGGGTGTTGCTTTTACGGTGGCCAGCAGTGTATTTTCCAAACTGCTTGACGAGAGAAATCCATAGCTATGTCTCTTTTGTAGCGCATACTCTGGATCTATTGTCTACTGAAGAGCAATGGTTGGCCAACCAAGAATTTATAAATTTTTTCCTGTTTAAGGTTTTCTATAGGTGATCCTTTTCAATTAATAAGAGCATGAGATTGGAGACGTTGAAATCAATAAAGATTATCTCAGATCTGTTACTTAAGTTGTGCATTAAACTAAACCTGCGCTCGCACTCGGCTGTGGAACATGGCAATATTTAAACTGTTCTTAAAAGAGGCTTTAATTTTTCTGGAACAGCTTGGGCGTTTTCATCGATCCCTCAATCCCTGAAAAGTGCACATTTCATCTATACCAAAACGTCGACTGATCCTAAATACCTCCTTTTCTTCATGGGGGGGGTAATATCCCCTGTATTTATATTTTCTGGATCAAGCATGGACGTATCCTTCAAAAGTTGATTATTTTCTGCATAAACATCAGAACAAAGTCTCGATTTCATTTTATCGACAGTACTTTGAATGAATTCTTTTGATTAATAGGTACGATTTTGGAATTATGTACCAAAGTGATATCTTGAAATAAAAACTTTTCTTTTATTTCTACAGCTATCTGCGTTTCACGTGATGTTTTCAAGGAAAGGCAAAGCGTGTACGTAGTTTTTAAGAAAAAGCAGAGGCTAAACGGAATTTACTGGAAAAATCAGAGGATATACGACGTATACCACCGTATACCCTCCAATACAGCCCTACTCAACATACATTCCAATTTATCCAAAACTACCAAATTATGGTTGATTTAAGTGCAACTACCAAAGCTACTAATAAAACTACCAAATTATGGTTGATTTAAGTGTATTCACTTAGGTGTTTTAGAAAAAAACGTATCTAAATATGAAAATGAAGAAAAATTTGATATTGCATTCACTAAACTAATATATGATGCAGAAAACAAAGCAGATTGTAATCAGATATCTGAAATAAAATTCATTTGATGCCTGTACAAATACACAAACATAAAATCGAACATAGAACAGCATGACGCACAGGCAGACTTACACAACCAAATTCAGTCACTAAATGAAGATAAGTACTCACAGTATGCAAAGTTTCATGAAAATATATAAAATAGTGTGGACGTGTATAGTGAACAAACAAATTCAGACAGACAGATGGACAGATAGACAAGCACCAAACGTGCATGAGGCGGATTTGACATCAGAAGGGGCCAAAATGGATACATAACTTGAAACGGGACGAAAATATTCAATGTACAAACAAACACTCCATTCTTATTTATATAAATTTAAGAGGAACTGAGCCCCTTTTTTAAAATCCAACCAGAATAAATATGCCATTGGGTAATGTCTCTCTGTGATCCAGAAAATATTAAATTATAACTGATGACCATATTAACAATATTAATTATGCTTTACTATATCACTCATTCCTCTTATGATGTGCCACAAAATGACATATCACGGGTACGTTCCTGTCTCAGGAAGTGTGCTATCGTTTCAATCCATAGAAATGTAACCTTGACTCGAATCTCAGATCATACAGTACAGGATGAACATATAGAAAAGTAGAGTCGTCTTAAGATATTTGACACCCATAGGCTACTCGCAATAGTGTACCCTTCTTCCTAAGGTAATTTGGTAATTTCAAATTAACGTCGTACTAGAGCAATACAACGGGCTATTGACGATGGTCAGGAATCAATCCCCTAAGGGAAAGATCCGAGGACAACACCACGTAATTTTGAACACGGTCAAAAGACGAGGCAACACCTGAGCTGGAACCCCACTCCCCAAATTTCCACACCAACCCACCGAGAGGACTTTCGGCCAAGACAGATTTAAGGTTCACCAGTCGCCTCTACACCATACGCTTACAAATATCCATGCACTGACCCGGATTCGAACCAGGAACCAGACTGGTTCCTCGGCCCCTCTTCTTAAGAAAATACACGGGAGGAGAAGCAGGAAAGGAGTGACTTTTAAAGTTTTAAAAGTTTTAGAACTGGAAAAAATATATATTATCAGTTACACGCTGGTCTCCAGCCGTCAAACTGATTTGAGTGCAAGGAAAATTGCCGCTTCAAAAGGCTTACGCTCCGGAGCTATAGCCCATTACGTTCTGTGGTTAGGATGACCTTGTGGAAGAGTGAGCGACACGTTTCTCCATATTTACTGGAATCTCGAAGACGAGTTCACTGTCAGAGCACCACGGAGAAAAATATAGATTCATGCAGGTTGTGTAATAGGGTGGGCCGAAAAAAGGTTTTTTTTTTGCTATCATATTCCAATAGTGGGGAAAAGTTGGCAAATGCAGTAAAACTAATGTGTAAAAAATTTCATTCCGATTTATTGATATCTTTTGCCTTTCCAAGGGGTTTGAACCCTCCAAAAAGATCAAAATTCGGGCATTTTTTTATAAAAAATAAAATTGTTTACAATTATGTTCTTATAGTGCTCAAAAGTAAGCTAATACAATCAATATTAACGGTAAAAAATTGTTTAGATCAGTATATATCTTCTGACTCCCCAACGGGAGCCAAATAGCTGAAAAATGACATTTTTGCAAAATATCAAATTTTGCAATTCTGGTAAAAACTGGTGAGCAGTTTTTTCTGCTATTTGGCCCCAATTGGGGGGAGGCAGAAGATATGTACAGATCTAAACAATTTTTTTTACCGTTGATATTCAATGTATTAGCTTACTTTTGCGTACTATTAGAACGTAATCGTAAAAATTATATTTTTTATAAAAAAATGCTTGAATTTTGATCTTTTTGAAGGGTTTTAACCCGTTGGGGAGGCAAAAAATATAAATAAATCGGCATGAAATTTTTCATACATTAGTTTTACTGCAGGAGCCAACTTTTCCGCACTATTAGAATATGATAGCAACAAAAAAAATCTTTTTACGGCCCACCCTAGTATGTAATCAATTTCTTCTAAAGATCTAGATAACAACTATTTACATTCTTTGTTCTACGTCTTTTTTTTTACCATTTTACCACACAATGTGTCACTGCTAGTGGAAGCAGTGATGACTTTTCATGGCAAGATTATACCAGCTCCGGCACTTGAGATCCCGAATATGACGACGTTTAGACCCAAGAGAACTTTAATGATCGGGATGGTGATCACAGGAGTAGGAATTGACGATTTGAATAAAATTCGACATTTTGTTATCCTAAGACTTTTGGGAAAGAGATCTGTGAATGTTTAAGCAATTACCCTATGCGAAGATTGTTACAAAGATATTTCGTGCTTGAGAACAAACGATGAAGAAAAACTGTCGAGAGAGAGAGAAAGAGAGAGAGAGAGAGAGAGAGAAAGAGAGAGAGAGGTGTTTCTAGTATCCTCACACCTGATAAAGTGAACTTACCGTACCGGCCTGAAGAAAGAAGAGGTATTTACCATTTTAAAGCTAATTTGTAAACTCTTTCACGTCCCTTTCTTGAGCATAAATAAATATTTGAGTTATTTGAATATTTTTGGTATTCTTTTTGCAATTTAATTCCAAAATCCGAAAAAAAAAATAGTTATTTAAATGATGTTTTTCTTCAATATACCTAAACTGAACAGGGCAACTAAACTATACTGGGACAAAACTGAACAGAGCACCGCTATTTGCCCACACTCATACACAGCTTTCAGAGAGAAGAAAAAAGCTACGATTGTTGATTTAATTTGTTGGCATTTTTATTTACTAAACAGCTGCTTGTTCTCGATTTTCAGTTTGTCCAAAGTTCTTGGTACATAGAGATCAATATTCAAAAATCGATATTGATGCACATACTTTACCATCAGGAATACTTTACGCAGACTTATAATAGATGTCGCCACCAATGTAGTGATATACGTGTCGCGTATCCTTCTTTGTGGCACACTACACAGCAACTTACGGTCAAGTTTAAAAAAAAAACAACCCCAGGTTCCGAATGAAGCATTAAGATCACTTCCACCACATGACCCACCGTTTAAAAAGTTCGCAGACATACCCAGCGCTTTCAGTAGCATCGACCGAAACAACGCTATGGTTTGATTCGTTTGGATCCCGATCTTTAATCTTTCAAATCCCTTAATATCTCCCGTTCAACATAGCATTTGCAAGTCCGCGTAATAGGACAGCGTTCTGTCACCAGTTTATTTGGGGTCGGACTCGAATGGACCACTGATTACATCACAGAGCGCCTCTATTAAATTTAAATTGTAAACTATTTAACTTCTTAGTGCTTGGGAGGGTGCCACTTGAGTTCTGGCTTCTGCTGGAGATGTAGCTAAAAATTCTGTCTCCACTGATTAATTAAGCTTATATATATCTAGCCCCTTCCACCTATATTTTTTTTTATGAAAAAATGTTCTTTCATGCAATATCTCTGTTTCTAATTTTTTGCTTTCTCGATGAGATGTTTCGCAGCAGGTGCTTCGTTCGTGATAAGTCCAGTTTAATGGCGTAAAATACAAAGAAAAGGCCACAGCCGAGTGAGGCCACCGCCGATTATTTGCTGGGATGCATTGCTTTGTCGCTGGAGGACCTACTGCGTAGCCCTGGCGTGGTTCTAGGGAGATTGAGGGCGGAGGGACTCATGGATCTGATCTGATCCAGATCAGTTGGATTAGAAAGAAGAAGAAGAAGAAGAAGACAAAGAAAAAGGTATATATTTGTGCTCAACTCAAAAATTATTTTTAGCTTTTCGGACAGCAAAGAAAATCTTAATCCGTTTCTTTAAAATTTGGATCCCATTACACACTTCTAAACCGAATTAGAAAGGATATTTGAGTGTATCTCCAAAGAATGGACAAGGAAAGTTGTTTCATTTGTCGATCTACGGAATATTTTTTTCTACTTTTTTGGTATTTTCAATTGTATTGTACCATTTTTAGTTTCTTTTTAAATATTTTTAGCACGATTTTTAATTTAACTAGTAGTTTTATATAATTGTAATTAAAACTTGTTATTTAATGTTCAAGTATTGTTTTTTTATACTTAATGAAAAAGCTTTTTTTTATCAAAACGCTCACCTCAGAAGAATCACATTTCTTAATGATCTGTCAAAAAGCACGACATACCGAGGGATTATCCAAATTGAAAACCAACCTAAACTCAAAATATGGTACTGATAAAATAATGTAGAAATAATGTTAAACGCTTTGACCGATAGGTTTAAGTTTCTGCTCCAACTTCACACCATCTGCACCATACTGATTTGATGAATAGGGCTTTCATTGAAAGTATTTATAAAATAAATTGTTTGTAAACTGAGTGCTAGATAAATATCTTTACGAATGTATACAACTTCATGGATAGAACTCAATGTATTTGAATGAAAACCAATTCAAGGATAGGATTGAACCTTTCTAGCGGGTTTTTCATGGTAATTACAAATAAAAAAATAATTAATGTTCCTTACGACTTCTAATTCTTGACGTACTCTTTATTCACCGTGTTGCTTTGACTTTTAATTACATTGCTGCCTCTCTCATTTCTACGCTTGATAAATTAGTATTATTTTGCTACTATGTTAATTACAAGCTTCATTCACCATTTGCTACATGTGCTTCATGAAAATCGCTGTCAAAAGAAACCAAAATGTAGTGAAGAAACCCAAAACTTTTCATTTATAGATCAGGATTGATCAATTTTAAGTGTGTGTAAATACAAATAAACAATTGTCGAAGAAATATGCTACGGAAGAACTAATTTGATCTGTCACCATTTTCATGATTCGTGAGTAAATTTAAAAAGGAGACATTTGAAATTGCATTGGAGTAGCTTTTCTATGCTGCTTCTCTACTGTTATAAAAGGAAGTGTTTGTTTGTTTGTTTCTTGGCCGCAAAAAGTCCCGAATTTATGGCACTTACAGAACAGTAATGGGATTTGGCACACAGGTAGTCCGAATTTTATTTTAATTTTAGGGCCGAAGAGAATTTTAAAATTAAATCAAGAACATTTTAAAATGAATTTAATAGTTTTTTTCACCTTTGGAACTTAGTTTCGTCGGGCTCCGGGAATGGGAAGAAAGAACGGAATTCTTTTATTTTCCCTTATGACGTCCCGTCACAATCGTCACTATTGACATTAGTCTTTGAAAACATGTCAAGTTTTTTCACATTCCGCTCTCAATTAAATGGGAATACGTAGTCTCCGCTCAAACGATTTCACAGCGAACATTTTGACTGTCATTGTTTAGTTCTTTTTTTTTTAAATAGGGATCGCCAAAGATAGATTGAAAATTTCAACAGATTAGAAAACTGCGGAAAATTTTTCTCTGAATAGATACCTTGATTTTTTTTAATAAATAATTTTTAAATTAAATATAATATATTTTCGCAAGAGATCGTGACGTCACGCCGATTGGATCTCTTCGCAAGAGATCGTGACGTCACGCCGATTGGATCTCTTCGCAACGTTTGATTTTGTTTTAATAACTAATTTTTCAATTAAATATATATATATTTTTTGGTTTGCTAAGCAAACCACCACACGGGCAATGTGACTCCACGAAAAGAACTGTCTCGGGCATCTCCGTTATGGCTGTTATACAATAGGCTATGAACTCCTATTTCGTTTGTTAAGCAAACCAATAACCCCACAAAAGCAACTGGAACGGGCAATGCCGGGCTAGCCACGCTGTGGCGAGTCACAAGGATAAAAAGCACGGTTTAACGGCATCATTGGAAATGAAAATTCCGTAAAACGAGACGAATCTCTACAGTAGTGGCGCCATCTGTGTTTAGTCTGAAGAAGTATTTCTGATGGTAAACATTTAAAGTAAACAAAAAGCGATATTTTTCACGTTTAATTATTTTATAGTTGATTTTAAAATAAAATATAAGTCAATTGAATTTAACTATTCAAATGTTTTAACAAGTCTTCTACAATGTTGTACTCTTAGAAAATGTTAGATATACAGCTGTTGCAAGAGGAATAAGAGTTGAACTATACTTTCGGGCATCTGTGTGGAAGTCAATACCTCCCTTTGTCTGAAACAAAAAGAACTTATTCAAAATGATGATAACAAAAAGTAGATTACTTCTCAGACGAGTTCAACCTAATTCGATCTTCTGACCAATAGAATCTTTCAAAAGGATTATATTCAAAAGAAATCAGCAATTTTATTCCAGATATTTTATTGCAATATGCTTTATTTTATACAACATATATTAGTTTTGTTAATGCAATATTAAATTTTGATTTATTTTAATATTTAGATACATTTAATGCTAAAACACCCGAGTAAGTATTCTTACAGCAACCATAATTTGATAGATTGGAAAAACTGGAATGTATATTGAGTATTACGATTACTTGGATAGCTTTACCAGTACTGCCGAAAAGCAATTTTTTTCCCAAAAAATTATTATTTTTTTTATGGAATTTCAGCAGGTGATACGTCATTTATTTCGAGTCTTATTTTTGTTCTTTGCGCAATGTAAACAATTTCCAAATATTTGGACCAGACGATATTTTTCGACGAACGGGAATGAAACGGAAACTCGTGTTGGTTGATCGCGTGCAGTGATATTTTCTGTTTCTTTCGCTTTGAATTAATTTCACGTTTCTAAATTTTGTGCACATTTTAGTTGTAAGTGACAACTGTGCAAGATCAAGAGATAAAAAAAATAATAACGAATTAATATCATTAAAACAACTTTTTTCCGGCAGCTTTCATTTTGTTTTATTTTGTTGTTTTCTTTTGTTTTCTGTTTAAAATATTTACTGTTTTAAAAAATTGTATTTCCTGTTCACACGCAACACAAGCACAAGGTTTTCGATATAAAGTGACAGGTAAGTCTGAATAAAGAAATTTTAATTGTAATTACGCCGTTATTAAAGGAATAATGTCGTTATTGAAAGAATAATAATGTTTAAAAAATCCGAGCTAGAACGCTTCAAACATTAAACAATTCTTTGTCATAATGACAGGAGAAGATAGCGAAATTCGACAATGTCGCGTGCCTGATGCAAAAGTGCCACAAGTGAAAACATATTGTTTTGTTGACTCTGAGTGCGAGATCAATCGCCTTAAATTGTAATTTTTATTGATTTTATCGATTTCATCTCACGGTTCTTGTGTAAAATCTTCAGAGCCAGTCTAGCTCTTGAATACATCCCCAGACCATGGAGAAAGGCAAGGGTAGTATTTCTGCCCAAACCTGGAAAAAGCCAATATGACCAGGCTAAGAACTTTCGTCCTATCAGTCTATCGTCTTTCATACTTAAGTGTATGGAAAAAATAATTGATAGACACATTAGGGATGTAATGAGGAGTACCAGCCCTCTTCACAATAACCAATTTGCCTATCAACCCGGTAAATCTACAGAGGTGGCTTTGCAACACCTGGTTGTAAAGATTGAGAAGACCCTGGAGTACAAGGAAATGGCTTTGGCAGCTTTTCTTGATATTGAGGGTGCTTTCGATAATACCTCTTTTAACTCAATTGCTGCTGCTGCTGCTAGCAGAGCTATTGAACCACAAGTCTGCAAATGGATAAACTCCTTGTTAGCAGACAGAGTTATTACAACCAAGTTGTTTGGGGCAACACTTCAGGCTAGACCCACTAGAGGCTGCCCTCAGGGAGGAGTTCTCTCCCCTCTGTTGTGGAATCTGGTGGTTGATGACCTAATTGCATACCTCAATCAAAGCGGCATCTATGCCCAGGGATATGCAGATAGATGACATTGTCGTCTACATATCGGGCATGGATGAGAAAACAGGGATAAATATCATGCAGGGGACCCTGGACAGAATCGCAAGATGGTGCTGTGAAAAGAATTTGAGAGTAAATCCTCAAAAGACTATTGTCCCATTTACACGAAGAAGAACTATATTAAAGTATATGATTCGAATATATTAAAGTTTTTTATTAAAACGGGCATAAAGTGATATTTTATGAAAACTACTTGATCGGAAATAGGAAAGTAAAGCTCAAACTACTTCATCAGAAATAGGAAAGAAAAATATGACCGGCACGGTCCCGTTTAAAACGATGCGTATGGTCAGCCTGAGAAACAATATTGGATTCTCAATTTGATGGATGGTCACAAGATCATATAATCTGAGTAAGAAGCAAGCACACAAGAACTTTCAAATCTCGATAAGGATACCATAGGTAAAAGACTGATGATGTAGGCCCGGTGCACACATCCGGGTTTTCAACGTGCGGCGCCACTGCGGCACCGAAGCCCAACTATGCACACATAACCGTGAAATGACGCACGAACTCATCTCGCGCCATTTGCGATAAACATTCTATCGAAAAAAACTTGTTTATTCGTTACTTGGTGTAAAAAAAGTATATTTTGAAACAAAATAGATGTTACTGGATACAACCATTTATTAATTGTTATTTATATTCCATTTGTTTATGAAAACAAGGTACTTCAGAACGGATAATCATGTGCGGCGCCGTGGAGAACTGCGGTACAAATTGCACGCAAGTTGGATGTGCGTCGCCCCAGCGTCGCTGGAGCCATGTGTGCACTGCTCCATTGGATCTAATGTATCTCAGATCGCACTTGCTTTGCGTCTGCGGCGTCGCACGTTGAAAAACCGGATGTGTGCACCGGGCCTTATGTAGCTGAATTTACGTCGCACTGATGCAACACAACAGAATATTGTTGACGACTGATAATTACAAAACAAAACAAATATGCTAACTGCCATCAGGGAGTTCGAGGAACTCTCTTGATACTCAATTGCAAATGCTTGTTGTGCACCAGATTCCAGATGGAAATCATCATCCAATTTCGAAGAAAATTAAATAATAAATAATTAAAAGTCTACTTTAAATGATATGAGTTCGGTTCAGGCATTGAAATCGTCGTCAGTGAGGTTAAGTAGAAGCGATTATGGAGTACGATAAAAACTTCCAGGGGCTAGCGTGTTGGAAAGTGTTTATCGTCGTGAATATTACGTTCTATATTTCAGGACGATACTGTTTTGTAAATAATTGCCACGTTCCAGAAAACAGTCACGGACGTCTCTAACCGAAAAGTATTCGGTATAAGCTCAGTTTAGGACTCGATTCCCAGGCAAAAGCATCGACTTAATATCAATCATCTTGTTTTGCGAAAATAAAATGCGCGTGTAATTGACCACTTTGAATATCAATGCCTGTAAGGAGTTATTCATTAGTTATTTTAACATGCAAACTGAATTACTCTAACTTGGCGTCTGTGAAAGGGGTGACATGTCATTTCAAAACACGAAGCAATGAGAGTAATGACTGCTAACTTCAATTCCACTGTAGTTATGATAGTGCATAAAAGTAGGTGATCGATTAAACGCTTTCTCTTATCGAGTGGCACAGGCTGATTTGTGTCGGAAGCGTGCGTGTAATTGCCAAAGAGGTAATGTAGAATTTCGAGTCCGATGGCAATCGACGAAAACATAATTCGTCGTTTTAAAAGTGAAACACACGAAGTCAGAAGATAGTTCTGAGGAAAACGAAGGTGAAAATTGTATTATCTATGTTTCTCAAAAGGTATCTATCCTTCATGCAAATTAAAAATGACTTCATGAAGACAGACATACATACAGACAAAGAGAGAGAGAGAGAGAGAGTCAGAGTGAGATAGAAAGACAGACAAGCAGAGAGAGAAAGACAGACAAGCAAAGAGAGAAAGACAGACGGACAGAGAGAGAAAGACAGACAAACAGAGAGAGAGAAAGACAGAAAAACAGAGAGAAATATAGACAAACAGAGTGAGAAAGACAGAGAGAAAGACAGACAAACAGAGAGAGACAAAGATAGACGGAGAGAGAAAGACAGACAGAGAGAGAGAGAGAGAAAAAAAGACAGACAGGGAGAGAGAAAGTCAGAGAGAGATAGAAAGACAGAGAGAGAAAGACATACAAGCAGAGAGAGAAAGGCAGAGAGAGAAAGACAGACAAGCAGAGAGAGAAAGACAGACGGACAGAGAGAAATATAGACAAACAAAGTGAGAACGACAGAGAGAAAGACAGACAAACAGAGAGAGAAAGATAGACGGAGAGAGAAAGACAGACAGACAGAGAGAGAGAGAGAGAGAAAAAACCGGACAGACAGAGAGAGAGAAAGTCAGAGAGAGAGAGAGATAGAAAGACAGAGAGAGAAAGACATACAAGCAGAGAGAGAAAGACAGACAAGCAGAGAGAGAAAGACAGACAAGCAGAGAGAGAAAGACAGACAAGCAGAGAGAGAAAGACAGAGAGAGAGAAAAACAGACAAACAGAGAGAGAAAGATAGACAGAGAGAGAAAAACAGACAAACAGAGAGAGACATTATATAGGAGGTATAGAATATCATCCATGTATTTTAGACATAATCTTATCAGTAATTTTTCCTGCAAGCCTGTCAAATGATCGAATGCTCATTCGGAAGTAATTAAAAAAACTTCTCTGCATTTTCACAAACTTCCGCAAACGATGTATAAAATCGACCTCTTGTAAGTTTGAAATCAGTAAATGGATCCTGTATATGTTTTTAAATCCCTAAACAAATACGGAAGAGCAGCGCATTGAAAATTTTTTCTTAGCAATAAATGTTACTTGTATTGGACGATCCTTACCACACGATAGTGATCAACTCCAATCCGATAATTTTAAAAATGATGCATTAAATTGCTATAAAAAATCCATAGATTATATAACATCTTGGACTCGTGAATTTCAGAATATGAATGTTTTTGAGTGGAGGACACTTACAACTGTACCTGAGTGGGTATAAATTGAAAATGTTCTTCTGTTTATTAATTCGAATATAGTCAATCACATTAATGATATAAAATGTTTCGATCACTATTGAAATTTAAAATTCTTTATAGAAAAACACGTCAGTGATGAGGAATGTAAAGGAAAGTCTTCAACCCAAAATGATTAGCTCACTTTCAACAAACCCGTAATTCAGACTTTCACTGAGAAATATTGAAAATTGGTGAGTTTTATTTTGCTACTAGCCACTACGTGGCCAGCACGGCGTTGCCCGTGACAGTTCTTTTCGTGGGGTCAGGTTTAACCACTGATCGCTAACCCCCGGTGATTTCGCAAACCAAATGGGAATTCGTAGCTTATTGGAAAACAGCCATTACGACCTTTCCCGTAGTGTTGGTTTGCGAAGCAAACCAAATGGGAATTCGTAGCCCATTGGATAACAGCCATCACAGCGTTGCCCGTGGTGTTGGTTTGGCAAACCAACACCACGGGCAACTCCGTGATGGCCTCGTCATTGTCAAATGCGGACAAATTCGAATTGCGAAGAGATCCAAACGGCGTGACGTCACAATCTTTTGTGAAAATATAAATATTTAATGAAAAGTTATTTATAAAAAGAAAATGAAACGTATAAGGTATCTATCTGGTATAAAATTTTCCACAGATTTCAAATCCGTTAAAATTTTTATTCTATCTTTAACGATCGCTGAGATAAGAAAAAAAGCACTGAAGAACGCCAGTCATAACTTTAATTATTTCTTTTGCTTCGCTCGAATCCGTTTCTCAGAAAATCAAAATGAATTAATCTCGAATCAAACGGAGGTCATTCTTTGCTAGGGCCGTTTGTTTTGGAAAAAATATAAAAGTTTCGATTTTAAAAATATTTATGTTTAGAAAATCATATTTTTAGGTATCGATCTAATGTGAAAATTTCCGCAGATTTTAAACACATTGAAATTTTTACTCTATCTTTAACGATCTAGGAGATTGTAAAAGGAAGTGCATAATAACTCCAGTAAAAACTTTTTATTTGTTTTGTTCTTCGGCTGAAAACGTTCAAACGGAAACACGGAAAAATTAAATTTAGAATCTGCCATCTCTTTATGGTGTTGCCATTCTAAGGAAAACAGTAATAATTAAATTCAATGAAATTCATTTAAAAATGTTCTAGATTGAATTTTAAAATTCGGCGCGACCCAAAATTTGCAAAAAATTGGGACTACCTGCGTGCCAAATCCTGACCAATCCATTCGCCAAATATTCTCACTTTCCAGATAAATGTCGACCAGATGAGCCCAATGTGACGAGCGTTGTCTTCCATGAACAGGAAGCAAGAGCAAACTGCGCCCCTGAAAAGTCAAACATAGGATTCTAAGATCTCCTCTCTATACTTCATAGCAGTTAGGGACCCTCTGTTAAACACTCGGAGGCATGTACGGCCGTCTAATATTATGCCTGCACAGACCTTGACACCTCCATCAACATAGTGGTAAATTTCCTTGATGTGTTGTTGTTGTTTCTCATGCCTACACTGGCAGACCAGAGGAGTGCCAGGCCCGTCGAAGACGGCAGGAGGCGAGGGGGTGCGCCTTCCATGTTATTGAGCCCCATTGGGAGGAAGTCCGACTTTGCTCGACATACATGACACATACCTTTTACAGGAAGGCCCCTTTCATACATCCATTCACTCACACATATCGTAATTTAGATCCCAATCAGAGGCAGATAACCCCCTGATCAGGTACCCCCAGAGGTATTAATTTGGTATGGGAACATGGGGGACTTTGTGACCACGAACAATTTAACGTGCCGCAGTCACCATTAGTGAACACGACGATCTTTAGCCAGGTCGAAGCGCCGATCTCGCAATCATCAGAAATGCAAGCTCCGCCGAGGACAGAACCCACAACCCTTCTGATGCGAGCCCGACGCTCTACTGACTGAGCTACCGCGGCTCAAAATTGTTTTAATATGTCCTTATCAACATTTAAAAAAAGTAAATTTAATTTTGGATAAATGGAGGAATCGAACTCATTTGCCACAGGTCTCAAAAAGTCAAGCTTCTCCTCTCTTGGTTCGATTGTTGTTTGTGTGCATTTCTCTATTCTGTGTCAGAAAATACTTCCTTGTCCGTGTATGACCATTTGCTTGACGCTGTTTGAGGCAGATTGGTCAAATATGGCGCCCTAAAACCCAACAAACCATTACATTACCGAGACTCTTCACTTTTCCCGTGGGCACTTTAATATCCTTAAGTACTTTACCAAAAGGTACTTAAAAATAAGTACCTTACCAAATATGCATAGATTCGTCTGTATTATTACAATCGAAAAGGAAACTAAAATTATGTGTGTTTTCAAATGTAAACAAACGATAAAGTCTGCGAAGATTTTACTTCTACTGTCGGAATGCTCACGCATGATACATATCGGGGTTGCCTTGAATTGTAAATAATTGCAGTTCTGGCAACATTTGGTGTTTAATCCAATTGGCGCTGACCAATCACTGTTCGGAATTCGTTCTTTGGAATTTCGATTGTATTGGTGAAGTTCTGTAATCGTATTCCAAAAACAAACCGAGTTACATCATGTTCGAAATACGGGCAAGTGAACGTCCAGCTCACCACTCAGGAATGATCCTGGTGACCCCTTCATCTAACTTGGAAGTGAAATAAAAACGCTCATTCCAATTAGACTCGATACTTAATTCGGCTCCCTTGATGTGTGAGGGATGGTATTGGATCCCAGGCTCTCTGCAGATTAGAGTACGTCGAGAATCAATGTCCAGGCTGAATCTCGACTCTTCTGTAAAGAGCACGATGCTCCACTGAAGTCTGGTCCAAGGCTGATGATGTCTGCACCATGCTAAACGCGCGCTCTTGTGTGCTTCAGTGAGCGATACGAAAACAGCGGGTCTTCTGGCATAAAGCCCTATCTCGTAAAGCTTCAGTTTCCTAAGAAAGCGTAGCCGTGATCTTGCGGCCGTGATGTAGCTGTGGGTGACGTCACTAAAACGTTGTTTATACTAACAGATGGTGTTGGTTTCCTAGAGAGCGTTGTTTGTGAACGTAACGAAAATTATCGAAGCCGTCATTTCCATAACTGTCGTCATAGCGGTCTCAAACAGTTGGGGAACGTTCTTTCTCTTGTAGCGGCGACAGTTCATTTCCTGCGTCAAACGATTCGAGCGGAGGGGAGCAAAACAAACAAACACTTTTGACTGCCATTGATTAGTTCGTTTTTGTAAAATCGGGATCATTAAACACAGAACGAAAATTTCAACGGAATTGAAATCTGCGGAAAATTTGACACCAGATCGATACCTTAATGTGATTTCCTTTAAATAAATAATCAATTATTTAATAAATAATTAAATAATCAAATGGTAAATAATTGAATAATAAAACTGTTTATGGTATCGATCTGGCGTAGAATTTTACGCTGATTTAAAATCCGTTGAAATTTTCACTCCATCTTCAACGATCCCGAAGTTAGAAACTTTGGACAAGAGAATAAAAAAGTCACTTTGTTTTGTTTCTCGAATAAAATAAACCACGACAGCCGTCTGCGTTGTCCATTCTACAACGTATTCTGTCCGTCTAGTTGACACCTCTGGAGTTTAGACGGCCGCCTAGTTATGCCCGCGGCATCATGACGTATCACGGCTATTAGATAACGGCTCCACTTTCTTAGGAAACCGAAGCTTAAGGGCAACTGGAAACCGTGAAACTCGGGTTCCAGTGGCTGCATTTAACTCACGTGAAAGCTGTGAAGCTGTAGCAGTCCTGAGGCGCCGCGCTGAAAGTTCCAAATAACGATGCTCATTGGTTGTCGTGACTCTTCAACGACTTTGTCCAAGTCTTCTCGATATGGATCCAGTGTTCTGAAACTGTTTCCACACATTGCAGGCGACACTGGGCTTACATCGATCTTTGTAGCCACCTGCACTTGTGATTGCCCTGCCTCCAATCTACCGACGATTCTCCATCTCATTCCGTCATTTACACGTTCGTGGCTACTCAGTTTACCTGATAACTTGTAAAATTTACCCAACTCTTTCGAATTCTACACACAAAGAATGTCTCCGAGGAGTACGAGCATACGAATCGCGTAATCGCTTATCCTCACATCCGTCGGTCACAGCCCGCCCATACGCACATGTACGCTTACGTAATTCGACGATGAATATTTGCAGTCTTCGGCAAAATAACCTTTGGTTAAAATAACTGAAACCTTTGGTGCAGTACTTTTTGTAAAAATAGATACAATGTGCAAATTGTCTTAATTGTGCACATGAGTTTGTTCGTAAACAATTTTTAGTGATTTTAAGACTCCTCTCCCCCTAAAACATCAAATGATATCAAGGACCATAATCCCTCCCCCCCTCTCATTAGATATCGATATCATACCCCATCGAAATTTCACACTAAAAAACTTTTAAAACCAATTTTTATTTTATTTTTAATATAAATCTTCTCCAAATTTAAGTGTTTTGAAGAGTGATATCGATATGCCAGCCTCGAGCTCCCTCCTCCTATATCGAAACAATACGGAGAATCTTTGAAATGGTGGTGGGAGCCAAATCATTGTCTCGCTTCTGCAATAATTTAGGATCGCGATTTTCCCAAATTATGGAAAGAGAAACGTGAGATACGCGTATGAAAACATTAACTCAAAGGATAACACATTTCATGCCAGACTAGTGTGCAACATGAATATGAAAATTGTTAGAACGCTTAGAAAATATCTTACACTGATTAGAGGCAACTTTTTGCAACAAATGCAACTTTTTTTCACCCGTTCTACGCTGCATGTAAAGTACTAAAATCAAAATTCCTCCTACATGGGGTGTATAGTAAGTGAGTTATAACCGCAACATAAATGCAACTTTTTTCATCAATGCAACCACCTGTAACTTTTTAAAACATACCTTAAAATTAATTAATATCAAATTACTATATCATTTTTTGCTCTCTGAAACAACCCTTCGATCACGTGTGTCTGATCTTGCGAACGCTGAAGTATTGCGGATCAAACAAGTTCATGGTAAGAAGGTGTTCGTCCTAAGACGAAAGTGAAATTTATGGCAAACAGTACTTTAACACATTGGTTGGCACTCTTAACAATCCAGAGGAAACTTGCGTAATCGACTGCAGAGTTTGCGAGGGAGTGTCGATCATCAATATGTTTTTATCAGTATGTTGTTTGCCTTGTAGATGACGTTTTAAAATATCTGAATGTTGAGCGAAAGGATTTTGCGCTTCTACTATCCGATACAGCACATTATATGACTGCGGCTGGCGCAGGTTTTCAATGTTAAAGAAATTACTGGCCAAGGATCGGCCATTCAACGTTCTTCTGTATTTCAGTATGTATTATAATACTGTTGTACATGACTAAAATTGTCAATATAATTCGATTTTTTTTCATTTTTTACGAATAATTTATTTTATAATTTAAAGTATCAAAAATAAATGCAACTTTAGGGAATGATAAATGCAACTTTTCCCATTTTTACTGCAACAAAAAAGTTGCCCTACTGATTATATTGAAAGAAAAAAATTCGAAACTAAAGCTATCGCATAATCCGAGTGCTCTCACGTCTACTTAATCGACCTTGAACTACTTTGTTAAGAGATTCGACACTTCGTCATCCTGTTTATATATCCGTTCTTCACGACTCAAACGGCCGTTTTCACAAGTTCGATTTAACCCGTCGATGAACGATAACCCCCGAATTCACAAACCGCCGTTTCGGTGTTACATTTTGATACTCCGAAATTGGCGAATCAACACTTGGTTGAGAGTTACGCATGCGCTGTACTATCTTTTTGTGAAAGAAGCAAGATACATTGTAAACAAAAGAAAATGGACTTCACACTTCATTCTGTGTTAAATTACAGTATTCTTGCGACGACGCGAAATCAACTGATCTTGTATGAATCGGAGAAAGAACGTGATTATATTTTCTAATAAAATAGATATGCCAAGATGTGTTCTGTTTTTAACTATATTCTCGACAGAGTAGGAGCCAATGAGAGAGCGAACGGTAGAATGTGATCATGGCAGATGCAAATTCGTCGTGGAATAAAAATTAATTTGTTGATTTATTACGAAAATGAAATAAAATTAGCAATGATAGTGTTACTTCTTTTTACACCAACACACACCCATACTGACAAGTGCAAAGATAATAGGATTACATTGATTTGTCAAGGCATTATGTACAATTCTTTCTTGCAAAATTTAGGTTTCCATAAAAATCCAAACTTGAAATTAAATACGTCTGCATAACTTTTTCCAAACCCAAATTAAAAAATGTCGTATGCGTTCTATTAAAATCATAATTTGGAATCAATTCTGACGGCGAAGTACGTGTTTGACCAGTATGAATGTAGATTCGGGCGTCGTAACAAATATAAATAATATCACGTGACAGAGGAAAGACGGTAGTAGCCAATCACAGTGAGAGTATCATTTTTATCCGTGGATCATTTAACCCGCCGTTTGAGAATACGGTTCTTGATGATCCGCGATTTAAATTTGACTTACGGATAAACTGATCATCGGGTTAACTCGAGGCTTGTGAATATGACCGTAAGTCCGATATCGGGACTGAGATCGCAGGGTCAAAGCCCACCTTGAGATTATCGAAAAACGATGTCTGGCGATCAGAAGTCCTTGTTACATTCCTTTACGCACTTCTTACGAGGTTCGGAACTCCACGAGATTCAGTATATGATCCTTCCATTACTCATGTAAGTTCAGATGCATTGATTACTCCTGCAAAAGAGAGAGAGAGAGATAATCTTTTTATATTTACATAAAACGCAACTCATAAAGGTTGCAATGCATTATCAATTGCAACATCAAACGAAAAAATATATTTGAAACTGAAGTGATCTTTGATACGATTTAATACTATTTTATTAAAAATCCTGGGATCATTCGATTAACAAATTTAAACAATTTCTTAGAAATGCTCGTTAAAACAAGTGTTTGAAGGATATACTAGCCCAATGAACGCTATGAATAGTATAGTACCACTTCCTTTCCCTACTACACATTTAATAATTAAATAACCATGTCTATATTTCTCGAAAGAATCCTACGAAAGATTATAGTATTAGTCAGGAAGGTTAAATATGATTAAACGTCTACAGGCTGCATGACGAATACAGAGGGATTCCCTCAGAGGAATAGAGATATGCGAATGATCTGAACATTATATTATCCCTCTGACACCCTTATACAGCATATGGAATGATACTTGAAGAGCACCCATCACAGCTTATCAAATGGTTTGAAAAACAATTTCAAGATAATATCGACAAATTCGTTTGGATTCAAAACCTATTCAGGGTCAAAACATATTCAAGGTTCCATCTTAATTTTCTTCTTTAATCTTTTCTAAGCAAATCTTATTAAACTGTCTTGTTACAATACACAGAAGACACAATTTGGCATTGACTTTGAATAGCAGAATTCACTCACTGCACAAAATTGACTTTTGAATATTTGACGTAGAAAAATTGACTTATGGATATCAGTAAAATACGAATGTCTGCTGCAAAATGGTAAAGCTCAGAAAAAATCAATTCTATTTGCACTACTATATTTGTTGAGAGCTGGGTTTTCAGAGATCGTATTTATAATACTCGGGGGCTCAGCACCCAGCTCGCTTACGCTCGCCAACCCATAAAATAATTAAAAAATAAATTGTACCATAAGAAAGAGTGTAATGTAAGGTATTCAGTGATGTTCTCAAATTAAAAAAATAATGGTTTTTGCTGTAGATATAACGGTTTTAACAAAAAGTAGCGAAAATATCCAAAGATTCCGAATTTTGTATGACCAACTTTTGATCGCATCGTCCCCCCCCCCAACTTTTTTTTGTAACGTGCACCTAGCGGGGAAAAATTAGGTGCACAACTGTATTTTCATGTGCACGGTGCACCTGTGCACCCGGGTATTTCGAGCCCTGTATTAACCTATTTCAAAAATAATAGTACTATAAGAAAGAGTACATTCTGAGGTATACTGAGATATTTTAAAAATTAGAAACAAATAGCAATTAGTTATACATACGGCAGTTTAAAAAAAATGACAAAAATGTCCCGATTTTTCCCGAATTTCAAAAAAATATTATCAAGAACCAAATTAAAATTAAAAAAAAAAAAATAATAATAAATAAAATTAAAAAAAAAAAAAAAACTAGACAAGCTTCTAAAATTAACGTTGAGAGGTACTCTTTAAAAAAAAACTCACGGCTGAAGACTGAAAAAATTTGTATGTGTTTTGCTCACTCGCGGAAGAAATTTCGCTTCTATAATTTTAACACTTAATAAACCTTAAACTAATAACCGCATCGGAAATAAATGTTAATAATTGTCCTGGGAATACGATTAAGAACAAACCATGTTAATTTTTTTTTCCCGATCAGTACTTTCTCGGAAAACCATCTAAAAATCGAGCTAAACAACACAGTTTTCAATCCTGCGGCGTCGGCAACTTTTTTTTAATACTAGGGGGCTCCGCCCCCTGCTCGCTTACGCTCGCCAATCCCCGGGGATTGCTAACCAATCCCATTTGGTTTGCTTCGCAAACCAACACTCCTTTTACATATGGCATTTGGTTTGCTTCGCAAACCAACATTCCTTTCGCAGAGTGAAACTATCTGAATAATTTGTATTATCCGGATTTCACTTTACGATCCACGACGTCACAGCGAGGGCTTCGCCCCTTGCTCCCTTACGCTCGCCGACCCCCGGGGATTGCTACGCAATCCCGTTTGGTTTGCTTCCCAAACCAATACCTCTTACGCAAGTGATTTCTCTCTTTTTTACTTTAACACTTAATGTACCCTAAACTAATAGCCGCATGAGTAAAAAATATTCTGCATCTTGTTCCCTGTACAATTTTAAGTAAACCCTATTAATCTCCAAACTTTACGATGTGTACTTTGTACTTTGTCGGTAAACCGTCTGAGAACAGAGGGAAAAAAGCTAGCCTTTTTCCTCGCCAAATAAAAAGAAATCGTTTTTATGGCAATTGTTGCTACGATAAATTTGATATCTGGCAAACCCGATAATCAAAAATACAACCCTCCGCGAATACAATGCTCCGTGAATTTGCTCCGCGAAATAAGAAATACGAAATTTGTGTCACCAATTTTTGATTGCAACGAATTTATTTATGAACCAATTTTAAAAATTAATGGTACCGTAAGAAAGAGTACAGTTTGAGGTATACTGCGCTATTTTCAAAATAAAAAAACTAATAGTAATACGATATAGATATGACCGTTTTAGAGTTAACGGTTGTAACAAAAAGTAGCGAAAATATCCTAAGATTCCGAATTTTGTATGACCAACTTTTGTGTGATCGCATCCAATTTAATTATTAAACTATTTCAAAAATAATAGTACTATAGGAAAGAGTACATTCTGAGGTATACTGCGATATTTAAAAAATTAGAAACTAATAGTAATAAGATATAGATACGGCAGTTTAAAAAAAAATGACAAAAATGTCCCGATTTTTCTCGAATTTCAAAACAAATATTATCAAGAACCAAATTGAAATTTCAAAAAAAAAAACTCGACGAGCTGCAAAAATTTACGTTCAGAGTTACTCTTTAATAAAAACTCACGGGTGAATACTGAAAATTTGTATGTGTTTTGCTCACTCGCGGAAGAAATTTCGCTTCTTCAATTTTGACACTTAATAAACCCTAAACTAATAGCCGCATCGGAAAAAAATCTTAATAATTGTCCAGGGAATACGATGAAGAACAAATCATGTGAATTTCGTTTTTTTCCGATCAGTACTTTCTCGTGAAATCGATTAAGAATCGAGCTAAACAACATAATTTTCAATCCCGCGGCGGCGGCGGTAACTTTTTTTTAATATAGAGAGATAAAAATATCGCGGGAAGAGAGGGGGAAGCAGCAAATGAAGATGGATGTGTATTGCTCAAGGTTTGGGTCCGTGTAATGAATAACTTCTCCACCACCACCCAACGTAATCCTTTAACTACGATTTGTTTATTATGTGATATGATTGTTCAAAATTATACTTATTTAATTATTTTTATACTTAAAGTGGAGCTCTCCAAACACGTGAAATGTTTGGCCCAATCAAGATATTGAAACGGCACTAATGCATTTTATAACATAATGCGACAAGTGTCATCTATATATATACAGGGTGGTCCCGAATTCATGGTACAAACTTTAATGGTAGGTACAGGACATTGTAACAATGATTTATTGTATAGGAATGTATAGTCGCAAGTGACGCGGTGAGGCGTAAACAGGGGAAATAAAAGGAAAGAGAAATGGAGTGATCGGTTGGTATCATTGCCGGTAGAGGGCAGTAGATGTCTAGCCGCTGTTGAACATGATGCATCGCAGTAGGGAAAAGCGCCATTCACAATTGTGCTGCCGTAGACGATGGGTGACTTTACGTATGCAGAAAAAGCAGACATGCATTACATGTACGGCCGTGCAAATGGTAACGGCAGAGCTGCGTTACGAATGTATCGCGCGGAGTATCCTGATCGACGAATGCCGGATCATAGAATTTTTCAACGGTTACATCGTCAACTTTGTGAAACAGGTGCGTTCGACGTCAACAGACATGGCGCTGGTCGAGTAAGAGCTGTACGCACTCCAAGGCTGGAAGAAAGCATCTTGAACATTGTGGCTGATAGACCCGAGTCAAGCACAAGAACTGTTGCGCGTGACGTAGGTGTGAGTCATCAGACTGTATGCAGAGTGTTAAACGAAAATCGCTTACACCCCTTCCATTTTCAGAAAGTACAAGCATTGAATCCGGCAGATTATCCTCGCCGCGTGAACTTCTGCCTGTGGGTGATGCAGCAATGTGCGTTGCAGCCGGATTTCGTAGATTATGTGCTATTTACAGATGAAGCGACATTTTCACGCGAGGGTGTCTTTAATGCGCACAATTCCCATGTGTGGGCAACCGATAATCCACATGCAACGCGTCGACATGCGTTTCAACAGCGTTTCAGTATTAATGTGTGGGCTGGTATTGTGAACGACTTTTTGATTGGCCCATACTTACTACCCACGCGGCTCACTGGCGGAAGCTATCTTATTTTTCTGAAAGAAGTGTTACCACAACTGCTGCATGATGTTCCGATCGCCATTCGTAACCGCATGTGGTTTCAGCACGATGGGGCGCCAGCACACTTCAGCATTGATGTACGGAATTACCTGAATGCCACGTTTGGTACTCGATGGATTGGGCGTGGTGGACCAGTCCCTTGGCCACCCCGATCTCCCGATTTATCGAGCCTCGATTACTTTTTATGGGGACATCTAAAGCATCTTGTTTATGAGACTCCAGTTGACTCAGATGAGGATCTCGTCTCTCGCTTATCTGTAGCTGCTGCAGGTGTGCGTGAAATACCAGGCATCTTTGAACGTGTACGCCAATCGCTCCACCGACGCTGTCAAGCATGTATCGATACTGGTGGACGCAATTTTGAACAATTACTGTAAACATGACACTTGTCAACAACGCTTTCAATAAAATCTTTGTTTTTCCTTTCGGCCGTTATTTCCCCTGTTTTCGCCTCACCGCGTCACTTGCGACTATACATTCCTATACAATAAATCATTGTTACAATGTCCTGTACCTACCATTAAAGTTTGTACCATGAATTCGGGACCACCCTGTATAAAAGGATGTTGGTGTGTATGTATATTCTCTAATCATTCATATCTACACAGTTTTACCAATCTCCACCAAATTTGGTACACTTATACTTTGGATTAATGCAGAAAACATATGCTCTTTCCTGTCTTCAGACCAATCTGTATCCATGAAAATTGTCACACAGGTAGTCCTAAAAGTGCCCTCGAAGTCCTAACTTTAAAATCTGAAGTTTGTTTTACTGCAATAAATGGACATGTGTAAGGAAACACATTCTACAGAGTTTGTGTATGAGTTAACACAAGGAAATGTCGCGATCATATTTTAGCTGTCGCGGTCGTATTCGAGAGTAACCCAAGCAACGCATGGTTATTCAGCTAGTAGGTTCATAAAGCAATGACGTCAGAAAATGGGCAACGGTAGGTCAGGGTTTTATGGTCCAAGATCTAAAATTAGACAATGCTAAAGGAACTGCACACGCTTCACACACAGGAACACTACACATTAACAAAAGATGTCTGTGAATAAAGCATGTGTACCTGATGTCCAGGCTTTTCAAAATTACATATGAATGTCGAGAAGAATGGGAAGACCATAATGACATATCTCACTAAATGTCACGGAACTTGTTCGATTGAGCGTTCTGTCGGTTTACCACTCATTCCCACGATGTCCCGGACAATGTCGATGAGCATTAAGCAGAACATGGAGACTCAAATATGATCGCTACATTTTTAACTGTTAAATTATTAATAGTCCACAATCAAGACGATGTTTCCATCAGAAGTATTTAAGCCACACAGGGTGAGTCGATGAAGTAGTTTCAACGTTGTACTCGCTAATGGATGCTGAGGGAAGTTTGATGTTTGTCTGCCTGATAGTTTTGTAGTAAATGTAGTGCATAGGATGCAAAATGGTAACAATATGCTATCTTTTTTTTATAAACATGTAATGTAAATCTTCAGAATAGTACCATAATGGAATATTTGCGACAATGGAAATCAACAATATTTGTAAAAATTGGATCGATTTTTTTGAGGAATATCTATCCTGGAAGAACATGATAAAGCAACTATGTGATAAAGCAATTGAAGCAAATATGGAAGGGTTAAAGTTACAGTGGTGCGAGTGACTTTTTCAAAACAAAAAAAAAAAAAGAGATACAGAAACCAGATATAATGTAATTAAATTTAACTAAAGATAATTTGGGAGACACAGAAACCAGATCAAGTTAAGTCAATATGTTAACAGAAAACATGAAGTAACAGATCTTCATTCATTTGCCAACTGATGGCAGTAGAAGTTCTCAGTCTTTTTTCGAAAAAGTGACTTACACCACTGTAACTTTAACCCGTCCAAATGGAAGTCATGAAGAATTAGACAGAATGGGATGTTTTTGTTACGTTTAATAGTTCATAAAATATAGATTAAGCCTTCGGAGGGTCATGCATGCTAAATTCCATAGTGGAATCCACTGACTGCTAATCAATTTTAGACATCTTGACCAATAAAATCGTTTTAAGAATTATTTTAACCTACAGGAATGGCAATTTAGTTATTAGGTGCGTGTGTATGGATAAATACTATTAATGTACTCGGGAGTTTCGTGACACAGATGCTAAATTTTCTAGTTCACAGCATAAATTCATTTCTTTCAAGTATCGTTTGGAAACACAGGGAATGGATTTTCGAGTGTTTAAATATTCTGTCCTCTGAGCATGGAATCCATATCACAGTTGAAAAAAACTAAACGTTTAACAATATTTGCATTTCTGTTTCTTACTAGGTATAATAACAACAAATTATTTATTCTCCGATTGCAACATCGTAAGAATCGACACACGCATTATTGAATAATTGAACTCCTCTAATTTTCAGTTGAAACAAATCGCCTTTTCTTAGGTTTGGGTAATGGAAGAAACGTTGAATGAACTCACGATTCAGAACACTTGAAGGTAAAATAGCAGATAACAAACTGTTGATTAATTCTTTCTGCTTGAGTAAAAAAGTAGGTAAGTAGGTAGGCAGAGATAAATTAACGTTGTACTCGTGCCACATAACGGGCTATTGGCGATGGTCCGTGATCAATCCCGAAGAGAAAGATTGAAGGAAGCTACATCGTCGTTTTGATCCACCGTCAAACGACGAGGTCAACACCTGAACTGACGCCCCACTCTCCTCACAACGCTAACACGAGGACACTGCATACCTAAAGAGATTTAACGTGCACCAGTCAAAATGTACACGGCAGTTTTTGCTTGGAACAAGTTTAGAACTCACGACCTTACGATTGCTAATCCAGGACCGCGGTAGCCCGATGGAAGGGTAACGGACTAGCAACAGGGAGGTTTGCGAGTTCGAACCCATCCAAAGACCGTCGTGTACAAAGGAGGCTGGTGCACGTTAAATATGTCAGGGCCACAAATATCACGTTGGCGTGGTGTGGATGTTTGGAGAGTGGGGTGCCATCTCAGGTGCTGCTCTCGTCATCTGACCGTGGTTCAAAATTGCGTGGTGTTGTCCTCGGAACTTTCCCTTCTAGGGTTGATCCCGGACCGTCACCAATAGCCCGCCGTGTTGCATTAGTGTGACGTTAATAAATACCTACCAACTGTTTGCTGATCTGCTACTCTTCCTGTCTGTCTACAGCGTCCCCTTGAGTGAATACGACCCCTAACGGGATTATTAATAAGATTAAAATAACTTAATTCAGAGGATAGTTCTAATGTTTCAGTCTACAACATGGTAACTTTGAATGCACCCAAAATAAATAACCTCATAACTTGAGAAGCTTTTATTATGAGTGTAAAACTAAATGAAAATCATTCGAGCTTCCGGGCTGACCCTCATCATGCCTTCTGACACGAAATGTTGTTTTGCCATGTAGCTCACGGGGCAAAAGATCAAATGCTTGATGATTTGACACACATCTGTTGAGGAATAGTTCACATCGTAATCTTTGAGAAGCTCTTCCATTTATACTGAACGTTACACGCATGTCATTAATCCCAGAATTCCCTTGTTCATATCATGTTCGAGTTGGCCATGGAAGGCCGGTTAGTATAGAGTAGCATATTTACAAACGGAGCGTTACGAGTTGAAAACTCGATCCAACCAAAGACCGCGAGATCTGGAGCACGTCAAATCTGTCGTGGCCTCAAATGTCCTCACGTTTTCTGGTGTGAAAGTTTAGAGAGTGGGGTGCCAAATCAGATGTTGACCTCGGCATCAGGCAGTGGTGCAAAAATACGAGTTGTTGTCCTCGGTTCGTTCAATTAATTGTGTGGAAACCAGATCCACACAACTAATTGATCGTCACCAATGGCCCGTTACATAGCATCAGTGCGACATTAATTCAAGTACCCGATCCCAGCCCATAATACTCGAGGGCCATCGTGACTCAATGGGTATGCCCACTGGGTTTGTAAACTGCGAGGGCGCCGGTTCGTTCCTCCCTGAGCTTATCTCTACTATTATAAAAGGAAGTGTTTGTTTGTCTGTTCGTCTGTTTCTTGCCACAAAATCCTGACGATTCTATAGCACTTACAGCAATGAGATTTGGCACACAGGTAGTCCAAATTTTTGCAATTTTTGGGTCGCGGCGAACTTTAAAATTTAATCTAGAAGATTTTTAAATGATTTTAACAGTTTTAGTCTCCATCGGGTTTTCAACGCATTTCTTCCGGAAAAAGAAACACCCGAATCTGGACTTTTTCCCACCCACGTGACCTTGCAATCAACCTTTGGATGCTTGCCAAGTTTTTTTCATAGCGGGGAACTCGGAGAAAATTATTATTTTTTCGTTTCCGCTTTCATTTTGCGCGGAGGAATGATTTTTCAGGAAGACGATAATTCTTTTAACTGGATTCACTTCTTTTTTCTATCTCCTAGACCGTTAAAGATAGAGTAGAAATTTCAACGGATTTGATATTTGCGGAAAATTTCACTTTAGATCGATACTTAAAAATATAATTTTCCTTAAATAAATAATTTTTAAATTGAATATATCCTTTATATTTTCGCTAGAGATTGTGACGTCACGTGAAACCGATTGCATCTTCTGCCCTTCGCGTTAAAATAAAAAAAAGAAACAGATTACATTTCCCGTCCTATTCCATTTCAGGGAATGATAGCAAGAAATAAAAAACATTTTGACGTGGATTGTTAATTCTTTTTCGTAAAATCGGAATCGCTTATGATAGATTAAAAATTTCAACGGATTTGAAATCTGCGGAAAATTTTACGAAGCAAACCAACACCACGGGCACAGCAAAGCCGGGCTAGCCACGCAGTGGCTAGTCTCTTATATGTTAGTAAAACTTTCGTTGTTTATGCACGTCCATTACGAGATGTCTTCTGTCTTGTGGTTTTGCACAACATGGCCAAATATATCTCTAGCGCTATAAAAAACACAATCGAAGCCATTAATCAACTAAAATCCATCACGTGCGAAATCTTCGTTGCTAGTGGCGAACAAAAACAGTTTGTGTAAACACAACCTACAGTTACCGATATCCCCATTCTATAAATAAAAAAATGTTCATTCTAATGCGCTCTGCCACTCCTTCAAGTTTGGCCACGAACTCTATTATTGACTTCAAAACTTTTATGAACCTATCAGCCAATGTTACTGGACACAGGGAAATATTCTGCAATCATCTATTGTTAAATATCGTGTCCATTCACGCATAAACCTCATATTATGCTTTCTCTTATCTAGTTTTATTACCATTTTCCAATCAATGAGAGCAATCGTTAAAGTTTTAATACATTTGTATCTGAAAAGGAAACGATTTTCTCTGAGCCTTTTTTATGAGGAATTGCATATCTTTGCAAGTTAATAGTGTATTTATTTATTTTTGAACATTATCACTGATTTCTCCCCGCATTATTTCGTGTTTGTGATTTTGATAGTATGAAACTTTTACTTGCTGCCCAACGAAACATCGCAAAGAGTGCACGAAAATCGATATCGTCACATTTCAAAATCGTCCTTAAACTAATGCAATAAACAAGCGCAGTGTGATAAATTACGAGAGCAGAAAGCTTTGCAGGATGCATAATATATCTTTGTATGTAGATAGTATTATTTTGTTCTGAATCTATTTAAAATTCTTTTTTGTTTTCTCTCGATTATTTGTGACCATACAGAAATAACAACTTTTCGCGATTAAAATACTCGCACATTTTCGACTTAGAATAAAACAAATGAATTTTTGACTTGGCATTTTCTACTTTTGATTTTTTCTTTTTGTTAAGTTTTCGACTCGACCTCTGAAAGATTTTCAGTTTCAACAAACCAGACGGCTTTCAAAGATTTTGCTTCTGTGGTCCAAATGCTCTCGCATGATAACTATTGTAGTAAACATAAAATGTACATTATCGTCGTTTTAGCTAGATTTGGCGTTTGATATACACTGTTGCTCCTTGTAAATGCTACACCGTAAAGGACAAGAGATATCAAAGCCATATTTATTATACAAATAATAGAAGGCCACAAGGTGAAATGATTTAAATTACGTTCGACTTCGGAACGCGAATATAAAAATTAGTATTTGGCGCAGCCTCAGTTTGCGGTTATAACTGCTGCTACACGATTTGAATTAAAAGAAAAAGTAGACGTGTTTGGGGTATGTCGTTCCATGCTGCTTACACATGTTACCTAAGTTCATCTGGCGCAATATCCATGCCTGTTCTTTTATTCGGAAATAAACGAGACTGTAGCACTAGGCACTTTAGCTCAAAATTACAAATGAATGCCGAGAAGAATGGGACGACCATAATGACATATCACCCTAAATGTCACGGAACTTTGAGTGCTCCGTCAATTTGCCACTACGATATCCCGGACAACTTGACGGTGACCATTAGGAATCATTAGGCGGAACATGAAGACTCAAATAGTCGCGACATTTTTAACTGCTAAATTTTTAACAATCAACAATCCCAACATACCATGTATCCAATAGAGATACAGTCACACAGGATGACTTGATGAAGTATTCTAGGGAAGTGTTTATTCTCATCACTAGGACTTGATTTCGTCCGACACGCACCAAATTGTCACATGGATAATCCCTAGTCTCGACGTACCACACTTCTTCCTCTGTCAAACACAGAAACGTGTTTATATGTCTTCCGTATCTACCGTAATTAAGTCTCAGGAATAGCGAGAAAACACAATTTCCATACAATAACACGCTCGCTGTTCTCGCTATTAATTACTGCTTAAATTGGTAAGTTTGCATTTTTCAGTTTCAAATTTTAATCACTTACTCATTCATAGAAAGCAATTTATCAACTTTGTAAATTTTATTGTATTCTGACAAATCCATCTAGGTGCAACTTTTTTTGTCTGAGAGTGTATATCAATTCTAAATATATTCTTTGATATTTTTATTGCCTTGGTGCTAAAATCATAACTGAAAAACATATCAACTGACGTTGCGTTCAGAATATATACAGGAACACCATGTACCGCCGCTACCTATACTACACCGCAAACACTGCCGTCACCTATATTTAGCTGGCCAAATATGCCTCAAAATATTACAAGCTATCTGGAATCACTTAACGCTTTCAAGGTGACGCTCCACTACCTCTTAAAGGTCTATTGTATATAAATGTGTTCGGTGTATAAGAATAAGGTAGCATTCTTTTATTTGATATTATGATGGCAAGGAGAATGAGCTGTGGAACATATCGTGTTTCCCCTACCCTTGCTAAAGATTTAAAAGTGTTACAATCATGTGCAAAATCCATCCTTATAAGGGGATAGCTGTTGAATCTGAACTTTTCCTTCACATCAAAAGAATCCAGGGAATGTGTGCCCATCTGAATCCAGTAGGAGCTTTCTGACGAATATTTGGGGGTGCTGCTTCCATACGAAATAGATTGTTCGACCAAAACCTTTCACTGCATGATTCCAAAGCTTTATGTTTCAATACACACTGGAATCTAAGTGAGTTTCTTTTAAACTCGGACCCTCAGTTGTAAATCTTCTGTAGGATTCTACGGGATTCACGAACAGGTAGTACCTTGTGATTTATTATTTTTCCATGGGGTAGACTGTATCTGGTAAAACATAGGGTCGCCAAAAAACCCAAAACAGCTTTCCAACCTTCTACATTTGGAGAGGGCCACTGTAGCCCAGTTGGAAGAATAACGGATTAGCAATCAGAAGGTTGCGAGTTAGAATCCAATCAAAGACTGTTGTATACAAAGGGGGCTGGTGCATGTTAAATCTGTCATGAACTGAAATGTCTTCACGTTGGCGTGGTGGGGAAGTTTGGAGAGTGGGGTGTTAGCTTAGGTGTTGCCTCGTCATCTGATCGTGGTTCAAAATTACGTGGTGCTGTCATCGGATCTTCCCTTCGGGATTGATCCCGGACCGTCGCCGTTATGTTTCTCTAGTACGACGTTCATTAATTGATATATTTGGAGTTATCCAGATTCTGTTGGTGTTCAGGGGCTCTTAGTTAAATTAATTGATCGTGCCTCTGAATAGGTTCTTCTGAAAAATTGTGGACTAATATGTCATTGAAGGAATTGACCAATGTATTCATGATGTGACATTGGAGAGTTTGACTGTAGACATTGCTGTAACTAGTCCATAAACAATTGCTTTGATGGATCAATACATGAACTTTTTAAATTCTAATAAGTGAACACAAAAAGTGAAGAGTGCTTTAATATTCGCATTGTTACGCATTGGTAAATGTGAGCGACAGTAAAATGAAGACAATAGTTTTAAAAATATACAATGTTTCTTTTCTTTTACAAAGAGTGTGTTGCTCCAGTACAACATTCATTAATTGCCATCTACATTTGGAGTTATCCAGATTCTGTTGGTGTTCAGGGGCTCTAAGGTTAATTAATTGATCGTGCCTCTAAAAAATTGTGGACTAATATGCCATTGAATGGATTGACTACGATATTCCTGATGGGACATAGGAGAGTTTGAGTGTAGAAAAAAGACATTGCTGTTACTATTCCATTAACAATTGCTTGGACGGATAACTTTTTAAATTCTACCTTAAGTGAACACAAAAAGCAGAGAGTGCTTCAATACTCGTATTGTTACGCATTGGTAAATGTGAGCGACAGTAAAATAAAGACGACAGTTTCACAAACGTACAATGTTTCTTTTCTTCTATACGAGTGAATAGGTTTTCTCTTTTATTCGAAAAATATTTTTCCTTCAAGCTCACAAATCGATCCTCCATTTTCATGAAAGGCTGTACATCGATACCTGGACTGGTACACGCCAATACATCCTTTCATTATGCGAAAATGTGAGGCTTTTAGCCTTTAGGACAAGTGCCATCTCTTTGGAAAGGAACTGGGCACACACACTTCAGAGCTGTTGATAGCATGGGTAATTTGGCGAAGCGCAACATGGTATCGCATGCTGGGGTTGAAAGGGGAAAAATCGTTAAGGCGAATTTCTGCCTTGCGGGATCGATAGGCTTGTGAGGGAAGGGTTGATTCCTACCGTTCAACTATTTGCCCCGCATGCTGGCAGCGCTTAAATGCTCGAGGCAGTTTACCCGAGTCAACTTTCGGCCACCCGCTTCAGATCGGGATGCCGGCTTGCGGCCTCTGCATCGGACTGCTCTTTTTGCTCGGCCTGACGGCTGCGGATGAGAGGTAAGAACACGTGTTCCGTTATGGGTTTAGAACACAATAAGATGCGATTCAAATGCGCACCCGAATTTGGAATGATTTAAATTTGGTAGTTACCCCTCTTCCCTGCTTCGTTGGAATGGTGTGGAAGTTTGGGAGACCGAGTTTAAATTAAACCCTGACTGTCCTCCGGAGAACCGACCACACTGGGCCGACCACGTTCACGTCCCCACTTAGCCTTTCAAGGCGGTCCGAGGACTTTTTCGAGCGGAGTGTTCTGGGTATGTTCTGCTATCATTACCTAATAGAGAATTCCCCAGTTGCTCAAATGAGCGGCAATCCGAGATAACCAAGTTAGGTTGAGACGGAAGGGTCCTTCTCCACATAAGTAAGTAAGTAAGGGAGCTCAGGTGTTGCATCGTCGCCTGACCGTGGTTGAAAATTACTTGGTGTTGTCCTCGGATCCTTTTTGGTTTGATTCCGGACTGTAGCCAGAGGCTCTTTGGGTTGGCTCCAGGGCGACGTTAATTAAAATACCTACCTGATAAACTACCGATTTCAAATTTGAGGTCTTTCAAACTAATTCCTGGTATTGCACTTTTCATGCAACATATTTTGTATTAATTTTCTCCTTAATTGTATTTTTGTTGTGCCGTTCTCAACAAACCAGTCGGTACAGCGCTTTGCAATAGGTGGTATGTGTTCGTTTGAACTAAGGCAATCAATCGCCGATGACCGTCGTTTTCTAATTTCTTTGAGGGCCGAAATAGCCCGGTTGGAACAGTAACGAATTAGCAACCGGAGGAATGTGAATTCGAATCCAACCAAAGACCGTTGCGTACTAAGAGGCTGTTGCACGTTATGTCTGTCAAGGCCTAAAATGTCATGTCCGTTGGCATTGTGTGGAGGCCTGGAGAGTGGGGTACCAGATCAAGTGTTGCGTCGTCATCTGACCGTGGTTCAAAATTATTTGGTGTTGTCCTCGGATCTTTTCGGGGGTCGATCCCAGACCGTCGCCTATAGTTCGTTGTGTTGCTCCAGTGTGACGTTAAATAAATACCTACATACCCCTTTCACTTGTTTGTTTCGAAATGCTGGATGATTTCTAGACCACCCAAACACAAGACTTGTCACACTGAACGGATATGAAGAAATGCTTAAGTTACAAATATATAACAGATATATAACTAAGGTCCACAGATTTGACGAAAGTTCGAACTTGGGTGGAGGGTCGATAAAAGTCAACACATTTGTTGCTATATGTGATTCCTTTTAAAGATTATTTGGCCATTGAAACCAATCAATCAAAAATCCAGAAAGAATGAATCCGTAGTACCATCTTTTTCCAAGACACCCCTCCCCAGAGTGGTTAGAAAGAAGTTTCGATTCTGGGCACAAAAATTTTGTTCTGTATGTTCTTTCTAGAAAGTTTGTCCGCGATTGCGATTCCTGTCAACAGACTCATTCTATCTGGAAGTAATTGTTGAACAATCAGGCCTGTTTCTATGTCGCCGGAACTACTGCACAAAAACAATATACAAATGATTCTTCAACAGAAAATCGTTCTTTCACCTGTTGTGAAAAAATGTCCAGTTTTTAATAACCACAGACGAAAACCAATATTGCGCAATTTTAAACAAAATTAAATAACCATTTGTTAGATCTCTATGTTCCTGAACATATTTTTATTTCCAACGTACATTGGTTTCGTAGGATTTTATTCAGAACTAGCAAAATACACGACCTTACTCGGTTTGAATTGGTTTACTCTAGATTGAAGAGATGATCAAAATATCTAATGACATACATTTTTCGTAGAATAAAATAATATTTTACACCTTTCGCCATCTTTATAATTCCTACAACTTATTTTTGACACAAATACTACACATGCATATACATTCATGTAATACATTTCACATCCATCGCATCCTTGCTGTATGACAAAGCTACAAAATGACGAAAGGTTACACTAAGGTTACTGCTACAAAAGACGATTTTGAGGGAGATTTGGAATGCACTCATAGTCAACAAAACAATATTTTTTACTAGTAGCACTCTTGAATTTTTCCGGCATGCGACATTGTAGAATTACGTAATCTTCTCTTGTAATTACGACAAAAAAATTTTTTAATGCTTGAAAAGTTCTAATTTAGATTTTTAAATCAATATTCTTCTTTCAATAATGGCATAATTACACATAAAATTAGCTTTATTCTGACTTACCTGCCACTTTAAGTCGTATACTTTGTGGTGGGTGTTGCGCGTGAGGAAAAAATAAACACAATTTATTAAAATAATAAATATTTAAAACAGAAATTAAAAGAAAACAGCGAAATAAATCTAAATAAAAGATGCCGGGAAAAAGTTATTATAAAAATATTAGTTTATGAATCCTTTTTATCTCTTGATTTTGCAGTTGCCACAACTTACAACTCAAAAGTGCACAAAATTTAGAAATATGAAATTAATTCATAAAATATGAAAACAGAAAATATTACTGCCTGTGATCAACCAACACGAGTTTCTGTTTCATTCCCGTTCGTTGAAAAATATCGTATGTCCAAATGTTTGGAAATCGTTTACATTGCGCCAAAAATAAGACTCGAAATAATTGAGTATCAGAGCTAAAATTCCATAAAAAAATATTTTTTTTTTGAAAAATAATTGCTTTTTCAGCAGTTTTAGTAAAGCAATCAAAGTAATCGTAATACTCAATATACATTTCAATTTTTCCAAAACTAACAAATTTTGGTTGATTTAGTATTTTTCTTAGGTGTTTTAGCATGATACTCATCTTAATATAACATTAAAGAAATGCTTAATACTGCCTTCACTAAACTAATAGATAGTGTATAAATAAAAACATATTACAATTAAATATCTGGATAAAATTCATATGATGCCTGCACAAACACAAAATCGAATATAGAACAGAAAGATGGACAGACAGACTTTCGCTACCAATTTCACTCGCTAAATGAAGATAAGTACTCACTGTATGCAAATTTCTATGAAAATATATTAAAGCGAGTTGACGTGTATAGGGCACATACATACAAGGGGTGTTCAAATGAAAAGGTACGGAACATCGTATCCACGTAACCGTTAACATATTTGCCTATGCCGCTATGGGAGAACGTAGCGAGCCATCTAGGGATGCGATTGGAATCTCCAGTGTGGATCGGAGCATGCGCAGGAGAGAGCAGAGGCTTTTATAAAAAGAGCCGTCCAATTGACGCGGCAGTGCGTGTGAGGACAGGATAGCGTTCACATTGCGAAATTCGACGATTGAGGTTACGACGTGTTATCTGATTTTTGACAGCGGAAGGTGTTAAACGGCCGTTATTCATCGCCGGATGGTGACCGTATACGGGGAAGGAAGACTGTGTGTCCGACAAGTCAATGAGAAAATAGAGTGCTCTTTTTCGTGCAGGCCGTGAGAGTTTGGTTGATGACCCGAGACCAGGCCATGGTAAACACAGTCATCACGGCCGATCTCATAGACAAGATGAACGACCTAATGAGAAGTAATCGGCGTGTCACATTGCGAACGTTGGCAGCGAAGGCGGATGTCAGCTTTGGAACAGTGTGGACAATTGTTCACGACAGGTTGGGTTATCGGAAGGTGAGCGCGCAGAGGGTTCCGAAGCAGATCACCGACCAGCAAAAGGAACTGCGTATGGGCTAGCACTTCAACATCTGTTTCGGTATCATGAGCGGATTGTGAGAGGTGATGAGAGCTGGTGCCTTCACTACGAGCCAGAGACAAAGCGGGACAGCATGCAGTGGAAGCATGCGTCGTCACCTCCCCTAAAAAGTTCAAAGTCGTGGCGTCAGCAGGGAAGGTGTTGCTCACCGTCTTTTTCGACGTCCAAGGTCTGCTACTTGTTGAATTCCTGGAGCACAGAAGAACCATTAAATCCGATGTGTACTGTGAGACACTCCGAAGCCTACGCAGGTCCATCAAGAACAAAAGACCGGGGCTGTTCACGGAGGGTGTGGATCTGCTCCTTGATAACGCGCGTCCACACCTCTCCAGGGTCACACACGCGGAACTGGTCAAGTTTAAGTGGGAGCAGCTTGACCATCCGCCCTACAGCCCGGACATGTCGCCCTGCAATTTCCATGTGTTTGTCCCCTGAAAATACATCTGAAAGGGAAGCGCTTCAACTCGGACGACGAATTCAAGGACGATTTGAGGGACTGGGTCTCGTCACGGACAAAGGAATTCTGGAAACAAGGAATCCTTCTTCTCGTTAATCAATGGGATCGTTGTGCTCAGGCTTATGGTGTATACTTTGAATAAATTCTTCATTTATACCCACAGTGTCGTTTCTTATCTTTTCATTTGAACAATCCTTGTACATTACCGAAATAATCAGAAAAGACTCGGACAAAATGTTATGCAGAGAGAGAGAATGAGGTAATGAATTTTCATATCAAACAATATAGTAGATTGAATTATAATTAATTTTCAATAAAAAACTTCTTTGATATCAAATGAGATGAATATTCAAATCTACTTCAAAATACTATAAAATATCAGCGAACGATCTTTAATAGCTTGATTATAGTACAATTTCGAAAATGTCTAAAATATTAGGTACAGTAACTCCCATTTTTAAGTTTTTAAATGTAGCCATTTATTTTATCATGTATAGTTCACAGTTTTATACACTATTTTATCCGCATTTGTTGGAATATATATCTGAAGTGGAAAAAGTTGCAACTGGAACACATACTTGTTCATTATCAGAACGAATAGCTGTTCCAGGAAACACATGTTTTCGTAGATTTGTCGCACAACCATGTAAACAATTGTTATTGTTCATCAAGATTGTTATGACATCTATAAGTTCGCTCATTTCGTCATTAAATCTGGATTGGATTAGATATTTGGGTTTTATAGTGCAAGGCCTATCATTAAATCTGAGAGAGCGGACAATGATGTGAAACTGATGTGGAGACATTATAACTCGAAATATTCTGTGCACAAAAAAATATGGACACGAAATATTCTGCATCAGTTTCACACCAAAATTCTTCCAAAGATTAACTTGAAGGTTTGGTAATGGTAATTTTAGTTTAACGTCGTACTAGAGCAACACAACGGGCTATTGACGACGGTCCCTTAAGGGAAAGATCCGAGGACAACACCTCGTAATTTTGAACCACGGTCAGATGACGAAGCAACACCTGAGCTTACTTGAAGGTTTGGAGAGCTGTGCGTAGTACAAGAATCAAGTATCAATGCAATAAACTAGTATCGAGATAAAAAAAATACCAATAAAATTAATAACCTTACAAATAAGTTGTATGTTTTAAACACGTCGATTAACTAGCAAATGGAAAAATTAAAATATGTTGATTAACAATTTCAAAAATGAAAGGTAGAATGAAAAGGTAAATACGTAAGATAAAAATAATGCATGAATTTGTACCGAGATAAAATAACAATTGAGTATAAACCTTAACAATAAATTGTTGGTTTTAAACACTTTGATTAACAGCAGGAGAAAATGAATAATAAATGGCAGAATTAAAATATATGTTGATGTGTGTAATATTCAGAACTTGTTAACATGTGTAACTAGCAAATGGAAAAATTAAAATACATTGATTAACAATTTAAAAATGAAAGGTTGTATGAAAAGGTAACTACGTAAGATAAAAATAATGCATAAATTTGTACCGAGATGAAAATAACAATAAAGTATAAACCTTAACAATAAATTGTTGGTTTTAAGCACTTTAATTTACAGCAGGAGAAAATGAATAATAAATGGCAGAATTAAAATATATGTTGATGTGTGTAATATTAAGAACTTGTTAACATGTGTAATATTAAGAACTTGGTAACATGTGAAATATTAAGAACTTGTTAACATGTGTAATATTAAGAACTTAGTAACATGTGTAATATTAAGAACTGGTTAACATATGTACTATTAAGAACTGGTTAACATGTGTACTATTAAGAACTAGTTAACATGTGTACTATTAAGAACTTGTTAACATGTGTACTATTGAAGGTATGAAAGATAAATAGGATGCATAGAATTGAAATCAATGACATTTAAAAATGTAATAAGATTCAGCCGTGGATATAGTTTGGTACAAGGGTGAAATGGCTGAATTTACGGCTCCGTTCGACTTGCAGAATGAGAAGAAATCGATATTTTGTGTAATCAAAAACGATTCAAACAATTTGGTGGAAGATAGTACAAATGTATAAATTTCTCTTTAAGGACCTTTAAGGGTTCAGACGAGGGCGTAGTAGCGTTAAAAGCATTGTGTTCCTGAATAAATCGTTCTGAAACTGAGAATTTTCTGCTTATATTTTCAGCGAAACTTGCGTATGCAAAAAAGTGAACCCTGTAGTTCCTGATGGTTACAACAAATACATGGCTCCCTTAGAAGCAGGTTGTTGTTTTCTATCATTTTTCATGTTATGAATAATTTTTAATGCATAAGGGAACATATCTCCTTGATGTTTTTATATTTACGCAGTTCATTTCAACGTTCATTCTATCCTAAATTTCATATTTCGTACAGCTATGATTTACTAAGCCTTACGTCTTTGTTGTGTTGAAAATATAACCATACGCTTTCATCTTTTTATTGACACAGTGAGAAAAGTCAAATGTTCTGATTCAACGAAGATCAGATATTGATTAGAGAAATAGTAAATGTAGTATAGTAAATAACGCAGTAATAGTAAAGCATCGTGGTTTGAATAAGTAAATACTTTTAACGGAGTTAAAACAATGTCCATGTATATTTTGTTTGCTTTCCAAAAAGCGGAAAATCGATATAATTCTATCAGTACACAGCATTTTGAATTTTGTCCCTCAATTTTATGATGTTTACATAGGCAATTATACTTTTATTGATTTTTCCTGATTCATGTTCCATAAACTGAAGAGTTACAAACTAAATTTATTGCTAAACTTCGATAATAAACGAAATAAAATAAGTAACAGTCAGTACATTTCGTATTAATTAATTGCAGTGCATTTCATAAAAAATTTAATTGAATAACTGAATTTTATATAGAATAATTCTTACATATAGTGGATGTGTTGGTTTGAACTACAAGGATTTTCGCTTTTGGTTAAGAAACACTAGACTAGATGTAAAAATATTTAAATGATAATACAGTAGACTCACGGTTTTACGAACTCGTGGGGACCGAATAAAACGTCTGTAAAATCAAAAGTTCGTAAGTGGGAATGGGATTTAAAATAAAAAATACAACTTTTGCATCTTTATTCATTAGCGATTCCAAAAAAAATCAGTTATCTTTGTTTGCTTCATGGTAGCACTTCCGAAAAACACGATTCCATAGAGTTGTTGCTGTTAAGCATCTCAAAATTGTCATCTGCCTCTAAGAACTGACATAGTTCTGATAGACACTCTGTGGCTTCTTTGATAGTTGCACTTGGGATGACCTCTACGCTTTCTTTTACATCGGATTGTTCTTCGGCATTCCCGTTCAACACCAGATTGATGATTTCATTATCCGATATCCCCTCTGTGCATACTTGAACATTCTCGTTCACGATCAGAAAATTATGAAGTGTAAGGTTTTCAGGAACTTGAGGATCGAGTCGACGAAGTTCTTTAATCAAGGATTTATCTGCACTGAAATCAGAATCGTTGTTTTAGATCCCCCCCCCCTGGGAGGTCCGAAGTTTAATTAGTCTGAAGAAATGTCAGCCTTTCCCGTCAAATTTTCCTGCATGAAGGAAAACAATGAAAAGAAAGTGAGGAAACTGAGTTAGTAAAGAAGAGAGAATGTGTAATTTTGGTTCGTAAATCGAAGGGGAAATTGACATTATTTCTATGGGACGCATAGTCTATACTAGCCACTGCGTGGCTAGCCCGGCGTTGCCCGTGGTGTTTGGTTTTTATCTGGTGTAAAATTTTCCGCAGATTTCAAATCTGTTGAAATTTTCAATCTGTATTTAACAATTCCGATTTTACGAGAAAAGAACTTAACAATCCCAGTCAAAATGTTTTTATTTCTTTGCTCCCCTTCGCTAAAATGAAAATCTGTTTTTAGTCTGCAATCTGTTTCCTTTACTGGAATCTGTTTCCCAGGAAATTGAAATGAATGAATCTCAAAACAAACGAAGCTCATTCGAATGTGTTCTCTCCCCGGATATGAAAAAAATATGTCATAGTTCCAAAGGCTGACGTCAATGTGACACGTGAGGGCGAAAAGTCTAAATTTTGATGTTTCTTCATCCTCCGAATTACCGCGAAACAACGAGAACGATGAAAAAAACTATTAAATTCATTTTAAAATGTTCTAGATTAAATTTCAAAATTCGCCTCGACACTAAAATTGCAAAAAATTCGCACTACCTATGTTCCAAATCCCATTTCTCCAAGTGCCATAGATTCGTCAGGACTTTGCGTTCAAGAAACAAACAAACAGTCAAACAGACAAACACTTCCTTTCATTAGTAGAGATTACGTTCGGAACCAACGTAGTAGTTCGTAAAAACGTACTGTTCGTAAATTGGAGGTTCGTAAAGACGCGAGTTCACTTTAAAAAATCGTGTTTTGAAATGTGCTTCTAGGAATGTCGCAATATAACTTATTTAGTAATTAATCCCCTTTAACATCAGAAGCCAGTAATCATGGTAAAACTGTCATCTCCAGCTTTTATGTTGGACCACGGTAGACCAGTTGTGGATTAGTCGGGAAGGGGTGCGAGTTCGATCCAACAAAGGACCATCGTGTACTTCAGGACTGGGGCACGTTGAATCTGTCGTGGCCTCAAATATTCTCATACTGGCGTGGTGTCGAAGTTTGGAGATTGGGGTGAAATATTAGTAATTCATCTTTTTCAAAATTATCTGCATAGGAAAAATATGAGATTTATATCGGAAACATTTGAGATCTGGTTGAGATTCGTTACTCATCGGATCGTACTCGAACGGAACCGGATAAAAAACAATAATGAACCCAACATTTTTACCTATCAAAATGCTTTTAATCTAATCTGAACTTTTACCTGGTACATCCCTCAATTTGCTATTTTATTTTTCTAACGAAGATTTTGCTTTCGATAGAAAATATTTTTCACCTCCTTTCATTAAAAGTTTTTAATTTTGTTTAAGCGAAGCTTGTGTAGTCAAAATTAGATCTGACTGATAAACCCAACCCTGTTAGAATTCCTCGTAAAATATGATCTATCCAACATTTATTAGTGACTTGTGTCTTTTACTTGTACATAAATATGATAAATGTTTTTGTATGTGTATAGTATTGAAAGAATGTTATTAAGGTATGGAAATATTAACGAAGTAAAAACAAGGCAATCACTGTATCCAGTGTGACCGTATTTAATCAGTTGTGCATAAATATTTTATTTAATTACACTTATGAATTTCAGAAGGCAAGGCCACTCCTGTGTTCATCAATGTGGATATTATGGATATAGATGAAATAACTGAAGAGAGGATGGTAAGTCATAATTTCCAATGTTCATCCGATAGGTACGTTATTATACCTTCCTCTCCTACAATGTGATTCCATATATCGCGTTGCTGGTCAACATGGTTTAAGCATCAACTTTCTGATGAAATAGACAGAACATGTGGGAGGAGTCGCTGTCATGCGATCCCAGAAGGATAAGAAACATCGGGGTTTGCGAATCGACTTTGGCCGATTGGCTATTGAAGCGCTTGACTAGTATTTTTAAATCACGCTAGATATAATCACTTTTACCGAATAATTTTTCCCACATCAAGATTCGTGCCACAACCACGTGGGGGGGGGACGAGGTAGACCAATTGGAAGAGTATAGGATTAGTAACTGCAGGTTTGAGTGTTAGAAACTAGGTTCAGCTGAAAGATCATCGTGTAAAAAGGTGGCTGATGCACGTTAAATCTGTCGTGGCTTCAAATGTCCTCAATTTGACGTGGTGTGGAAGTTTGGAGAGTGAAGTGCCAAGATCAGGTGTTGTCGTCATCTGACCGTGGTTCAAAATCACGTGGTATCGTCCTCGAGTGGGTACTGAACTCAGGCCGTCGTCAATAGCTGTGTTGCTCCAGTGTGATGTTAATTCAATTACCTACTTATTCCCTACCTACCCCAACCACCTGATAGATCTTCTAACCGAGTGATCGGCGTGAAGCTGTACGAAAATGTTACGTCTATTTCATTTAGAAATCAAAGGTTTTTAACCGTCAATTCTTCCATTATTTTGTCTGCGCTTGCGTCACAAAAATCCAAACAACCAAACATTATATTTTACAATCTTTATATTGTTGATCAATATGGTGATCAATATGTTTTAAGCCCCGTTTTCATCGCAACATGTTATTTCTATTATTATTATAAACCGAATTGACCCAACTTTGATTAAGCAACATCCTCATTAAATTCGTGTCTTAATTATTATAAAATTTGTTTTCTCGTCGTTGACCGTTGGCTTGGTGTGAAAGTTTGTAGAGTAGGGTGCCAGCTCAGGTGTTGCCTCGTCATCTGACCATGGTTCAAAATTGCACGGTGTTCTCCTCGGATCTCTCCCTTACGGGATTGATCCCGGAACATCGTCAATAGCCCGTTGTGCTGCTCTGGTACGTACTCTAGTAAAAGGTACGCTGCTCTAGTAAAATTACCATTACCATACCCATTGTTGACCAACATGTTATCTTTATAGATCTTTAGTTCCTGCCAATTGGTCAAGAGGTTAGTGCCTGTCTTCTTGATTGAAAGGTTCCTGGTTCGAGTACGGGGTAAGGCATGGGTGTTTGTCTGTTTGAAGTCATTATGTGACTTCTCGGCACTGGCTCTGCCTTGAATGTCTGAATGAACAGTATGTGTGCGAGGTTCAAAGTGACCTCCCATGGTACACCATGGTAATGCCAACTGTGATTCATAATTCCACCGTTACTCCGTAAAAACGTGTTAAATTGTCAAGGCATTGAAATTTTTTTTTTCTGTTTAATTTCCTTTAATGTACTTTGTTCTACTGTTAAAATTTTCCGCTTTATCTGTTCTCCACTAGATAGAATCTGTTATTCTGACAGCAATTAAAGTAATAGTTATATTATAAATCAACTGTTAGCAACTGTTATAGATAAAAGATAAAAGGTTTTAAAATAACCAAATCGACTACAAAAATTAATAAACCAAATTAAAATTTCAAAAATTTGACAAGAGTAAGAGTTGACATTGAAATTAATTGACTTAACGAAACTATCATTAGCAGCAGTTCATAACAACGGTTAGCCCAAATTAGCAACAACCGATTAATATCTCATCGCAAAATAATAGTTTTGTCCTCTGCTAACCATTACTAATAACAGATAGTAAGAGTCCTAAATTGGGGCAAAACCAAGGTCTCCCTCATAAGGGTGAACCCCAAGACTGAATTTCACCGGGTCAAATTAAAAATACCGAAAAAGGTTTGTTAGTTATTATGTTCTGTAAATTTTTCAAAATGAAATGTATCTTAGAGGAGAAACCGGAGACTGAAGTTCTTCAATTATGATATTTTAACTTTTTCTCATGGTACAGTTTGAACTAGCCAAGGTGCGTTTAACACAATACATTTTAAATTGACATAAAAATGGTATTTTTACTCGTAAAAACTAGAACACTTTCGAAAGTCCAATTAGCGTCACACATTAAGCTAAACATGTATACACTGGAAAGAAGAAGAAGAAGGGGGGATTTGATTCAGCTTTTCAAGTTGGTAAAACAAGGGGACACAGAGGGCTTAAATTTTAATAGGGATAACAGAACAAGGGGCCATGGGTATAAATTGAATAAGACACATTTTAATCGGGATTTAAGGAAAAACTACTACTTTAATAGGGTTATAGACAAATGGAACGCGTTGCCAGAAAATATAGTTAATTCAAAGGGAGTGTACGAATTTAACCCTTCTTTGCATAATGGTGGAAATTTGCATCATAACATTGAATGCCCAAAAAGTATATAAAAGAACAAGTTCACTTTAAGTTGATCGTGTCTGGACACCTTTTTAATGTCCATTGCATAAAAAAAACATAGCTGTCAAAAATAAGCAAGTGTCACTATCAGTCAAACGAGCTTGAAGTTGTCATTCCGCTGTTTGTTGTAGTTGCAATAAACGTATGATTTCGTTTTTAATTTTGTTTCATTATATTTGAGTTTCTATTGCTAAAAAAGTGAAAATGAGTGGAAGAAAGGTTTATAACATGTGTTTCTGTTATTTTTAGAGCAATTTCTGAAAAAGTTTGCGTTTAATTTAAAAAATACCACATGATACCATCATATTGTTTTTTGCTAAATTTATACTATAAATATATACTAAGATTTTTTTAACCATCTTTCCTTCAATTTTGAACATGAATTATATCACCTTGATTTATTTCACCAATAAAGAAAAAATCACGCAAAGAAGGGTTAAGATACAATTGGATAGTCAGTTGGAATTGGGGAATTCATAAACAAAGGACCAGCCTTGTTGAGCTTGAGCCTGTAGCTGTTCGTCAATATTTGTATTTGTATACCGAGAGTTTGTTTTCATATACCGTGAGTTTGCTTTAGGACAACCTAATAGCTCTTATAACATGTCTGTGCAATTTTTTTACCCTGTTTCTTTTGAGGTATGAACTATTAAGTGTGGAATATCCAGTTCTGTCTTCTTTTGGTGATTTTCGAAACCACCCTGGATTCACAAGGGAAATAGGGCTGTACAACAGAGTCCCTCTAATTCTCTTTTCCATCTGGTAAACGCGTATAAAGTGTGAGAAATTCAGTCGTATTTTATTCGAGCATATATGTCAAGAAATGAGTGTGAAACTTATGTTCCAATACGACTGAATTTTAGATGGCATATGCAGAACCGTAACACATTTTTCAGCAATGAAAATCTTAAAGCGTTTTTCAAAGATTCGCATTATTCGTGGACAATAATGGACGTCAAAAGGCTGAGAAGGCCGAAGGATCAGTGAATGTATAGTATTATACAAGTTCTTAGACTTTATTATTTATTCTAACCTTAACAGTCACGCTAGATTTCTTTTTATAACCTGGATAATTTGATTCAGCCCATTGCTGCGTAGATTTCTTTAACTAGTTGTTTCAATCAAAGAATTAACTGGTCTAGTACATATTTTTGAGGATTCATTATTAATGAAGGCTAGCTCGTGCGGCCTTTTCATTGCGTATTTACGAGTAGTTTGAATTGACTGAGTCCAGATGAATAAAAAGTGACACGCTATGATTTACTTCTTTTGTACATAGTAATCAATGAGAAAGGTAGGATCACAACAAACTAATTTCAACAATTGAATTATTTATGCGAGAACATGCAAATGAGCTGTTTACGATAAAAAACTTTGCGAAATAAAAGTGGAATGTATTTACTTGTAAGATTGAAATTCACGGAAAAGGGTCAGGTGTTAATATTATTTTGCATATTTCAGCACATTTTGCATTTTTTCAATTCATATTCAATAATATGATATTGTATGAACAAATCTTTCTTTTATGACAGGAATCGGGGAGCAAAATTTATCTTTTATTGCTTAAGAAAGATGTAATGTTACATACTACTTACATAGTGTTCACGTGATTTCAATTTTGCCATTTGAATTGTTTACGTTGTGGCATTAGAAGACTGAGATATCAACAAACGACACGCCATCAATAGGGCTACTTTTTTGTTGCAGTAAAAATGGGAAAAGTTGCATTTATCGTTCCCTAAATTTGCATTTATGGAAATAAAGTTGCATTTATTTTTGATACACTATATTCTAAAATAAATTATTCATAAAAAATGAAAAAATGAAAAATATATTGACACTTTAAGTCGTGTACAGCAGTGTTATAATACATACTGAAATACAGAAGAACGTTGAATGGCCGATCCTTGACCAGTAATTTCTATAACTTTGAAAAACTGCGCGAACCGCAATCATATATTGTGCTGTATCGGATAGCAGAAGTGTAAAATACTTTTGCTCAAGATTCAGAGATTTTAAAATGTCCTGTACCAGGCGAACAACATATTGACATATTGATTATGAACAGGCGGTTTGTGAATTTGGTTTTTTCGATAACCCGGGGGTTATCGTTCATCCACGGGTTAACTCGAACTTGTGAAATTAAGGCAGTTTAGTAGTAATTAAGGCAGGTTTATACGCTATGATAAATCGTAACGATGTGATTGACAAATTTATTGTTCCAATAAATCGAAAGAGTGAGTATTGTTTACACGCTACGATAAATCGTAACGATTTCTTGTCAAATATTCATTGTCGACCGCTAATAAGCTTTTGCCATGGAGGAAGTAGTATTGTTGTTATATATCGATTGTTTAGCGAGAAAAGTGAAAAAGTCGCGAAGACCAAGAACAAAGTGGAACCGTCAATGATTGCTAATGAAAATGGAATTCTCTCACGTAAAATTATTGAAAGAATTTAGAAATGGACCAAATGACTGGCGAATTTATTTGAGAATGGACGAAGAGACTTATTTTGAGTTGTTAAGTTTAGTTTCTCAGTTTATTGCGAAAACTGATACTGTTATGAGAAGAGCGATATCTGCGCACGAAAGACTCTCAGCTACCTTAAGATTGCTTGCCACCGGAAGAAGCTTGAAGGACATGGAATATTAAACTGCTATTTCTAAATCAGCTCTAAACAAAATAATCCCGGAAACCCGTGAAGCTATCTACAAAGTATTAAAACAATTTATACAGGTATGTTAAGAACAGTTTTTTTTATTTTCTTTGAACCATATATACATTACAAACATTATAACGAGTAATTATACAAACATAACTCTCGGAGGAGTTTATATAGCTGCCATAATTACCTATTCAAATAAAAACAGCAGTCAAACAAAGAACGAACTATTCGACACAACCTTTCTGATGCAGATGCAAACTGAGTCTAATCGTAGCGAGAAATGGCTGCCACTTGTTTACACGTTCCAACTTGTCGTTACGATTCGCAGAAATTGATGCCGGCCGGCATCAACCATCCAATCCAATTCCAATTCCAATTAATCGCTACAATGTCCTGTTTGCACCCAACGTTAAGGCCGGTTTACACGCTACGATAAATTGTAGCAATTTATCGTAACGATCGAATTGTTACGATTTATCGTTGGGTGTAAACAGGACATTGTAGCGATTAATTGGAATTGGATTGGATGGTTGATGCCGGTCGGCATCAATTTCTGCGAATCGTAACGATATGTTGGAAATTGTAAACAAGTGGCAACCATTTCTCGCTACGACATGACTCCGTTTGCATTTGCATCTGCATCTGAAAGGTTGTGTCGAATAGTTCGTTCTAGTCTTTCGTGCGCAGATATCGCTCTTCTCATAACAGTATCAGTTTTCGCAATAAACGGAGAAACTAACCTTAACAACTCAAAATTAGTCTCTTCGTCATTCTCAAATAAATTCGCCAGTCATTTGGTCCATTTCCCAATTCTTTCAATAATTTTACATGAGAGAATTCCCTTTTCTTTAGCAACCACTGGCGGCTGCACTTTGTTCTTGGTCTTCGCGACTTTTTCACTTTTCTCGCTAAACAACCGATATATAACAACAACACATTTCTCCATGGCAAAAGCTTATTTAGCGGTCGACAACGAATATTTGACAACAAATCGTTACGATTTATCGTAGCGTGTAAACAATACTCACTCTTTCGATTTATTGGAACAATAAATTTGTCAATCACATCGTTACGATTTATCGTAGCGTGTAAACCTGCCTTTAAATCGAAACAATTCGATCGTTACGATAAATTGCAAGCATTTATCGTAGCGTGTAAACCGGCCTTTAGAGTCGTGAAGTACGGTTATATAAGCAGGATGACGAAGTGTCGAATCTCTTAACAAAGTAGTTCAAGGTCGATTAAGTAGACGTGAGAGTACTCGGATTATGCGATACCTTTAGTTTCGAATTGTTTTCTTTTAATCTAATCAGTAGGGCAACTTTTTTGTTGCAGTAAAAATAGGAAAAGTTGCATTTATCATTCCCTAAAGTTGCATTTATGGAAATAATATTGCATTTATATTTGATGCACTAAATTCTAAAATAAATGATTTGTAAAAAGTGAAAAAAATTCAAAATATATTGTCAATTTTAGTCACACAACTGTATTATAATACATACTGAAATACAGAAGAACGTTGATCTTCGAATTTTGAACCGATCCTTGGCCAGTAATTTCTTTTACATTGAAAACCTGCTCCAGCCGCAGTCATATAATGTGCTGTATCGGATAGTAGAAGCTCAAAATCCTTTCGCTCAACATTCAGAGATTTTAAAACGTCATCTACAAGGCGAACAACATATTGATGATCGACACTCACCTCGCAAACTCTGCAGTCGATTACGAAAGTTTCCTCTGGATTATCAAGAGGGCCAAACAATGTGTTAAAAGTACTTGACATTTATTTCACTTTTGTCTGTTAGGACGAACACCTTCTTTCCGTAAACTTCTTGTTTGATCCGCCATACTTTGACATTCGCAAGATCAGACACACGTGATCAAAGGGTTGGTTCAGAGGGCAACAAATGAAATAGTAATTTCATTTTAATTTATTTTAAGCTAAATTTTAAAAAGTTCCAGGTGGGTTGCATTTATGCAAAAAGTTGCATTTATGTGGCGGTTATAACTAGCTTATAATACATCCCATGAAGGAGTAATTTTGATTTTAATACTTTATATACAGCGTAGAACGTGTGAAAAAAAGTTGCATTTGTTGCAAAAAGTTGCCCTACTTATTATACATGGATGGTGACAAACCACACAGCGACATCCATTACGTCAGTACATCAAAGGAGAATGGTAACACCTCAAACTATGTTTTGCCCAGCATTCTTCCCTTACTATTACTATATCGAGGTATCTTAGCTCGTTGTCAGTACAGCTGAATATTATATCTGTTAACCCCATACCATAGACGTCAATGACTTTAAATGTGCCAAGAAAGAAGATGATTGGGAACGAGTTGTGTTTCTGTGGAGTATAGATAGAATTTTGTGTTCCATGTGAATCGTATCCTTGTTCGAAAATAGGATGGGAAGCGACAACTTGAAAGGTGCTTTGCAGTGCTTACTTTAAGCGTAATGTTTTGAGATGCTATTTTATTTCAATTACCCTCTCGCCCTGTACTGATCAAGGGCATTATAGTCAACGATGCATTACAGGTTGTGGAATCAAATTCCTACTCCTAATACAAACTCTCCGAGGAGCTGTCCTTAAACAGTGCAATGCCTGGTCCTCATGCCCCTCTAACTGTACAACGTTTCTTCTGTGACTAATAAGTACCACTTCTTCTTTGGTCAGCTCACAGTCATCCAATTAGACCCCAATTACACTCGTGTGGGATATGATTGCTTGAAAATGTATCTGTATGTCATTACACTCAATAATAACTGACAAGTTCGGGAGGCACGTCGAATTTGCGTTGGATATTTCACAGACTGCCATCTAGAATATTTATCAGTCAATGTCTCGCTGTGTGCAAGCAGTTGTATGTTCAAGTTAGACACATGAAATAACTTATTTTAGCATGTCATTGACAGTGTGCCCAAACCCTCCATTCTGTTTGAGATCTCTTGTATTTTCTCGTCCCCCCCCTGTTCATACCAAAGGACAGTTAAGCGGGTAACCGAACACCCAATAAAATGCTCTGAACGAGATCTTGTAAGTGGACGTTATGACAGGCTTAGGATTGATGGTTCGTTTTAGACTTGCCAATAAAGGCACCTGTTAAGTTCACCATGTCTGCCACTAAGCCCGTTACATTATATCTATCTGCAAAAGATCTCCCATATGAGGTCTTGTCTAGACCAATTAATTACGATCCAAATACAGAGCAGAAATATGGATTTCTTTCCTTTAACCCTCCAAGTGGTTTCGACGAGATATCTCGTTCATCATGATCTGACCAATTTTGATAATGACACGATATCTCATCCTTATGATATTACCGATTTTTTTTTAATGACGAGATCAAGATCAGGTCAGTTTTCGTTTAATAACGAGATATATCGTCCATCAAGATCTGGTAAGTTTTGATAACGACAGTTTCCTCGTCCCAGAAGGATTAACTGAACAACATCTTTTGCCTATGTGTTTGTAAGTTAACGAGTTGAAGTAAAATTCTTGAACGAATAATGGTGTTAGATTACAGTGTTTTTGCGTTTCGCTGTTTTGCAAAACTGCTTGTAATGTCACTAGTTAATTTGGGACTGTAAAGCTTCAAGCCTATCAATCTCTTGCATTTCACACATGTGAATGTTTTATATGTCTTTACAGGAGTTCTCGATGCAATTCTACGTGAACGAGTACTGGAAGGACAAGCGGCTAAACGTGTCCTTTGCTAACAAGAAGACCCTCATACCGAGAGAATGGGTGAAGGATATGTGGTCACCGGACATCATCTTTGAGAACTCCAAGGGAGGGTGGGTCTACCCCCTCGCCATTCCTAACCTCGTCGTGCAGACGCACGCCTTCGGGTATCTGCACAGGTTCACCAGGTAATGTATCATCGACTCTCTTTCAGGATAAATGAGATAATAAATGAAAGAATATTTTCTCACTTCTGTTTGACCCTCCATTTGTCTTTCTAGTCCTGACAGTTGCACGGCGACTTTTAAAAAGTATTTCTAAATGTTAACACTTATCTCTCAGAATACTTAACTGTTTTTAGCTTATCTTTCAGAATATTTAACAGTTTTTAGCTTATATTTCAGAATACTTAAATGCACAAATTTGGCTCAGTCAAATGTAGATTCCAACACCTAGAAAAGCACTAAAAATGCCTCCTAAGATCATTTGCTTCCATTATCATGTCTTGTTGCGGAAGTAAGATTTTCAGTTTATGTTCAGTATTGGATTTCTATCACTTAAAAAAAAGCGTCAGCTGAGAATAATCATTTCACAGGATAGTCGTACAACACTGCCTCAAATAACATCGGAATTCAATGCTGGTACCTCAACAAATGTTGGAGTGAGGACTTTAACGTTCCTCATATGGGTTTGAAGAGCTTATTACCAACTCGAGTACCCTTGATGAATACTCAACACACAGTCTATGCGTCTCACCTGGGTTTGGCTACACCACCACTGGACACTAGAAACGAGTAGCCTAGTCTGATGAGTCATGTTTCCAAGTGTCTTGGGCAGATGGAAGGATACGTGTGTGGCTAAAACTCCATATGGTTTTGGAAATCTCGTGTCAACAGGGATTGTATAGGCTGGTGGTCGGGTGGCTCCGTACTAGTATAGTATGAAGTTGCGTGCGTCACGGCAGTATTTATGAAGACGTGATAAGACGCGGTATTAATTTCATTCATGAACATTGGAATTTAATTTATAACAAAAGAGTGCGTTAATCATTTGGCCAAAAAGATGTGATCGATAGTGTTCAGTACATTACGTTGGCAATAACCAGGAGTCCTTTTTGTGTTTGCCATGATGAGATCATCTAGGAAATAATAATTATAAACCACGTACCTCTAAAGGAGAAGATAGAAACAATTTTCAGAACTAAACATCCTTTATTTGGGAAAACGAGTATATCTATGCCATAGCTATGGGGAGGAGATGACGGAATCACAAAACGGAACTCACCAAAAAAAAGAGAAGATACGTGAGTGTGGGAGAGACGAATTTATCCGCCTCATGTTGTTAATCGGTGCTGCGGACTTCATCGCACATAGTGAGGCTACTCTATCTCGACATCATACGCGAAAGTGGGGGAAAGGCGAATTTATGTGCCTCATACGTACGTTCGGGGATGGGGACCGGAGTCTCGGTATCTCACCGTCAAACTTCTGTGCGCACCGCACGTAAAAATTCAGTAGATAAGTCTGCGTAAGGAGTGTGTGGAATCTTGCTCCGTGACATATATCTCCTCCATATTTGGAGAAGTGTTGAGGGGTTCCTGGCCTTCTTAATGGCTCCGAAAACGTTTTCTTTCCCCCTTTTGCTGTTCGTTGGGGAAGAATACGCGCAGATCGAAATTTTTAAGGCTTTATTTTGCACCGAATTACCGACCCCAACTACATCTACACATGAGGCGGTTGACTTGTAAACGGCCCTTTAGCCGGGTTATATGCCTCTTACAGACCCACAAGGGTTGTGTATGAAACGCAGACGTACTTGGCATTAAGTCGCCCTCAATCTTCGAATAGCTATGTGCAACAGCACATATAGTATCAGCTAAGTTGGCATTCAATGGATCTCTAGGACGTCTACCAACGACTCTCACAGGTTAACGTTGTAGCGTCACTGGGAGGTCCCTCTGACCACAGCTTTCATGGTGGTCCATGAATTTATGGCCGGATGGGGGTATCCCCTTCTCTTTGTTCTATAGCGGCTTCAGAAGAACGTGTGGGGTCTTCTCTCGAGGAAAGGAGAATCGTGGAAAACCGAAACGTGAGCGGACGCAGGGACTCAGCTCCAGATTGAAGCCGCGGGACTGAAACCCTAATTTGTACAATATCTATTAGCCTCGAAATAGTTTTAACATATATGTATTCTTCTTTAATTAATTAAATGTGCTGTAATTCTAAATGTCGTTTTAATTATCTTCAAGCCACTCGCCACGCAAACTATACCCACGACGTTACAACGTGAATGTGACGAATTATGCCCGTCGATAACCTGGGTTCATTTTGATGAGTTAAGCTTCTTCCACACTTCTTCATGTTCAAAATGTCCTTTATATCCGACTTGTAATATAACTTTTTTGTAAGAATATTCTTCAACAATCTGACGCGCATCCACAAAAGCTTTTCAGCAATATGCAGTGTCTTATGTATTCCCTGTAAAATCAGTTCTGACTTTCTCGACCAATAAGATGTTTCCTAGAATTCTTTCCACCAATCGATGTGATTGCTTAGGTATTAAATTATGTTGGGGTAAAGTTCGTATTAAGCTTTTGACAGTTTGAGATGTTAAATGCACGTGCAAAAAGTGTGTTCCGTTGTCTGTACCTCTTTCCCCTTTGTATATTTTCCCAAGAAATGTTTCATTTCTTTTTTAAATCTAATTTTTGATGTAATTATTCCAAAAGATTAAACAAATTTCCAGATACTTTTAAATGTTACTAAATGCTACATTGAATTTTCTTTTCAGGTACAACATGAAAATCACATGCTCCATGTTTCTCCAAAGCTTTCCCATGGATACGCAGAATTGCTACCTTAGTATAACTTCATGTAAGTTTTTGTTGGAATAAAAATTTTTCTCACAATGTGATCTAAACACATTTGTTCTATGTTCAATGTGCGTATTTTGCAGTGAGATAAGTTTCTTAAGTGCTTTTCAATACATGAAATATTACTTGAGCAAATTTGGATAATTGTTCGAGCAAAGGTGAATCTCATATCGAATCTATTTCAGCTGTTTGATCTATTCATAACCTTGCTAAATATCACAGAACTCGTGTTTTTAACTCAATAAATTCTCGTATAAATCACGCAGACTCATGTCCTCCAATGGTAACTATAGTGTTTAGTGGAATAGTAAATTCTTCTTTTTCGGCTTTTCTAACCGACGAAGATAGATTTTGAACATTGATTCAATGAAGTAAAATGTTTAGGCCTTTGTTACGTATTGATAATGAAAGCATAAATAGTGTAATCTACTAAATCTAACACGTACGCGAGTACTGTGTCAGTCTTGAATGTGATCAATACATACTACTCTTCAAGAAATTTTAGTCACTGTATGTTAAATTTTGATCGGAAAAATTCCCACAGTTTGTGACTACATATGGTCTTAACGTTATATGAATATCTTTTTGTGAAAAGAAACTCTATAGGCATGGGAAGGTTACAGAAAATTTGTTCCATGTTGATCAAAAAGGATCAATGGAATCTAGAAACATTCCGACTGTTGTAATATGTGTATTAGGGCGAGTCGAAAAAATACTTTTTTTTTATTATCACATTCTAATAGTGATAGTGCGGAAAAGTTGGTTCATGCAGTACAGCTAATGTGTAAAAAATTTCATCCCGATTTATTGATATCTTTTGCCTTCCCAAGGGGTTCAAACCCTTCAAAAAGATCAAAATTCGGGCATTTTTGATAAAAATGTTTACAATTATGTTCTAATAGTGAGCAAAAGTAAGCAAATATATTCAATATTAACGGTAAAAAATTGTTTAGATCAGTACACATCTTCTGCCTCCCAAACGCGGGCCAAATAGCAAACAAATTTATCACCAGCTTTTACCGTAATTGCAAAAGTCAATATTTTGCAAAAATGTCATTTTTCAGTTTTTTCTGCTATTTGGCCCAGTTGGGGATGGAGAAGACATGTACTGATCTAAACAATTTTTTTACTGTTGATCTTGAATGCATTAGCTTACTTTTGCGCACTATTAGAACCTAATTGTAAACATTTTTATTTTTTATCAAAAATGCCCGAATTTTGATCTTTTTGGATGGTTTGAACCCATTAAAAAGGCAAAAGAATCAATAAATCGGACTGAAATTTTTTACACATTAGTTTTACTGCATGAGCCAACTTTACCACACTATTATAATGTGATAGCAAAAAATTTTTTTTTTCGGTCCACCCTAATGTGTATAGCAATGATTAATATGGTGTTGAATAGCAGCGAACACACCATTTCACTATAATTCATCTAGTAAGAAATGTGTAATGCCTGTATCAGTTTAAGAATGTTTCTTGTATTTATAGAAATAAATACGAAAATTGCACTGATGGGTCATCAGACTCTAATTTGAATAAAGAAGGTGCTAGTGTACTTCTAGTGCTTCCAAATGTAGAGAGAGAGAGGAGTTATAAATAAAGGCTAGAAAGAAAAAATATCCTCTAATTTCACCAGTAAACTCAAAGCTGTAAATAAGACTCTTGAAACTTAAATCTCTCAACAACGCAGCAAACCGAGGGAGTTATTATCTTTGGGGATTTCAGATCTGCCTTAGAAGCAATAGCAAATGAGTCCTCAAAATGTTCCGAAGATGCTCATTCACGTCTGTACGAACTCATGTGCTTGGAGAAAATGTGCACTCTTCAATGGATTCCTGCACGGATGTGAAGGTTATGAAGCTGCAGATTATTTGGCGAAGGAAACCAGATAATTAAATGCTGAACAAACCCCAATAACTCTTATTGATGCTTTGGTAAAATTCAAATTCACAATGAAAATTTGAAATAAAACAACAAATTTGTGAAATCATCACCGATAGAAAAATTACTACCACAGTATATATACTGAGAACAGGACATTTTAAAGGTATAAAAGTTAACTGTTATGAAACCAGACATTGTAAGAACTATCTGGGGTTGAGTTCACGCTTCATGAAGTATTCACTTTGCCTTGCAATGGTAGTTACTCTCCAAACCATCGATTGTCATCCTGAAGAATAACTTTAACAGCGAGAAAACAATCTATATCACCAAAGCTGTGGAGAATGCACATGGCAACATCTGTCTCAGAAACGGACACGGCAGCAAAAATATGAATAACCGAGTCTCTCAAGTCTCATAGAAAGCCTTAAAAATGAGTATATATAGAACAAAGGTAAATATAAAAAATAAAATATATAAAAGCGATAAAAGTGTATGACAAAACACTTACACTGGCAGATCTCAAGATAGGAATAGATGAAAATAAAAAATAAGCAGATTTTATTTTATATTTTCTCATTCATATTCCTATCTTAATACAAGCATGAAAGGAAAAACATTCAACATTTTAGATTAGAATTATAAATATTTAGAATCAGTGAATGGCTTAAGGGAGAGAAAATCAAAGAGAGTGTACCGTCATGTAAGAATTAGACGGACAGCTGGTTTAAAATTAAACTATTTATTTACATAAATTAAATATTTACAAGAAAATTTAAAAAGATAATTAAGGGCACAGCCATCGACAACCGAATCCTGCCTGAAGCCAAAGTAAAAATGGCAAACAGAGACGTCTGTCTCTCGTCGAATCTCGAATCCGAATTATCCTAAAATCCACGTTAAATTGGTTCCACAGAACCGCAGCTGCCAACGAGAGGGGGGTGAATTCCGAGCCCTCTAGAGATGTTTATGTCCTCTACAGAACAGAAACACCGCCACACAGATGAGAAAACCATCTGTGATGCCGACTTGAGTTCCCCACAGCAAATCTTCATCCCAGACATGGGATTAGGGAACCGACGGAAACTCCAGCTGTGTCTATGGATCAAACGGAACGCCGGGCCGCCGATGAGAAAATACTCCCTTTCGGTATTTTGTGAAAACCCGCTCGTGCAAAGTCTGAATTTGTTTTTGAATTTCGAAGCATTCCAGCGTCCACGTGTTAGGGAAAAGGGTCGGCTAGTACCATATGGTACAACCGCCCCCACTACTGAAAAAACTTTTCCCAAAGGTGAAAAGTTTTCAACGTACGCATCCACAGACGCACGGATAATCACCCATTGGCAATTCAGAATAACAGATCACCTACCACCGCCATATCCTGAAACCGTGACTCAAGAATATGTGTAAGGCAAGTTAAATCCAATCAATTGAAAATTCATATACCGGAGTAACTTTCTACTCCCTTACAGTATGGTCACTCAAGGCTCAAATACCAAATTAAAATAAAAACAAAATAAACACTAAACTTTAAGACTTATACCAAATTCGTTAAAACTAAAACCAAATCACATTAACCACATCACATATAAGAATTTCGTTAAGCGAAACCCAAATTTCAATACACATTACGAACTATACAAATTCCATTAACCAGACAAAAATACAACAAAGCATATTTCTAAATTCAATATTTTCGCTAAGCGAACCCAGAATAAACAAACCACACGAACTATAATAATACTTTCATTAAACAAACCAAAATACACCAAAACATATATAAAATATCAAACTTGTTAAGCGAAAACCAAATTCCTAAGTTTCACTCAACACACGTCATGAGTTGTAATTTTAAGACTACAAATCTTTGACAGTTGTTTAGAATGACTGAGTGCAAACATCCTAAACACAAAATTAATTTCCACTCTACACAAAACATAATTTAAATTTGCACGTAGCTTTCAGCGAAAAGTACTCGAGTGAAGAACATAGATACAAGAAATCAATTCCACCATACGCAAAACATAGTTTACAACTTTTAACATTTAAAATCCTCAGCAAAAGATACTGAAATCATTGAATGAATATTTCATAATTACAAGGCTACCAATTTCACTCCGAGCAAACATGATTCACAATTTCAGCACTTAAAATCTCCAGCAAGAATAAAGAAACATTTAAGTGAAATGCCCATAACTACAAAAATCTCCATTTCACTCAACTCAAAACATGATTCGCAATTATATTACACTATACAACACAAATCTTCCTCAAATACATTTTATTTAACTCTTTGAATTTTCGTGAAAAGCGTGACTCAGACTGTCGGCATTAAATTCTTTTTTTTTTCCCAGATCGGTGTTCGATCGCGGAATTTCCAATTTTTTTGGTCGATGCTTGCCAAAATCATCAATACCCTCCCGATTTCACATTCCTGCCAATCGTGACAATTTTGTTTGGGGTCCTAACCATTTCTCATACCGCAAGGTGTCTGGGGTTTTTATACTCTTCCCGTGCACCAATTCTGCCGGGGCGTAAACGCTGCTCACGTGTACCATGGAAAACACTAACGGTGTAAGTTGTGGGTCCCAATCTGATCCGGCTCCGGAACCTAACGCTAAAGGTATTTTCTTCACCCCTTCACTCACTAGCAACTCTTTTCTTTTCCCCTTTTGGCCCACGTGACCTATTTCAAAAGTTTCCTCCTGAACGGAAACGGACACCTCTAATTCTTCTTCTAACCCTGGGCCACCTTCCGTTATCTTTCCCTTACTGCTATTAGGTATTTCCAGGAAAATCATTCCCGTCGTTTTACTTGCTACCCCCACTGGAAGAACTAACGGTTCTTTCGATCGCACCTTTGTGTCGGTCTGGATTACCACCCTCGGAGAGCATAACTTGGCTACTTGGGGACTTACTTTCTCCCCTCCAGAAACATCGTCGTCTCTCTGCCCCTTTAGTTCTTTTTCTGGTCGTTAGCCTCTGTCATAGGAAGACTAATAGGCTCTCCCGATCTCAACTCCGCGCCGGTCTTATTTATCGCCAACGGGGCCGTAACTAACTGGACAGACACTTTTTCCCTCCGCGAAACATTTTCCCCACACTTCTGCAAGCGGGTTTCAACTGAATTATTTTGCTCAGATCTCTTTTGTAGATACGGCATCAGTAATTCATGTTCGGCCTCCCCTCCGAGTCGTCGATTTATCGGTTCTACAAACACCATTTTCCCCAACTTCGGACAATTTGGCCTTAAATGGTCGCTCGCGTTGCACTCAAAACACCGCGGCATACGTCTCCGGTCAGAAGTGTCAAATTTCCCTCCCGGGGAACTAGGCGGGAAAAAATCGTTCCTCTCTCGAGAGGGGGCCGGTGGGTAATTCTCCTCCCTTACCTTCGCTGGGAAAAATGTTCTTCCCTGGGCTTTTGGTCGGAATGCCTCAATCCGTAGTTTTTCAAGCTCAAAGTTATACCGTCTTTCTTGTTCCTTATCCTTTCTTTCTTGTTCCCTATCCGTTCCCTCTTGTTCCCTATCCGCTCTCTCTTGTTCCCTATCCGCTATAACCCTTTCTTGTTCTTTTTTCTCCCTCTCCCGTCTTTCCTGTATAACCCTTTCTAACGCCACTTTTGTGCATTCCTCATCGTAGGAATCGTGCGAGATGATTAAATCCTTAATTTGGGGTGCAAATAATCCCGGAGTAACCGTTACTCCCAAAAGTTCAGCTAGTTCCTCTAGATCTTGTTTCCTACCTTTGCCCAAGTACGCCATTTCGAGAATTCAAAATTACTTCTATACTTTTCTTGCACAACACCCAATTCGATACTTTTTACGGCATACAGTATACAACATACCATACCATAATTTAGCAATTCTCATATACACAATACAGATTCAAGATACTTAAGCTAAATCAATTTCCTTTAGAGTGAACACACTAATTGATATTAACAAAATTTTAGCTATTACACAATTCTTGAAACTTAGTCACAGTGACAAAATGGGGAAATGGCACTAACCTGTATCTGCTGACTTTGGATCACTTGGCACCACTGTCCACAGGCTGGACCACGGGTGGAAACACTGCACTGCACTGCACTATCTTTGGCTAAAAAGCCCACAAACACACTCTTCGGCTGAAAGCCCACTGGTGTAGGTCGTCTCGACCTCTTCCACAACGCGCACAAATAACACTGCGCCACTGACGAAAAAACGGTTCGCGATGAACCTATATTAAACGGTCAAGATGACCTCTGGACGAACCGATGGGAACTTTTTCCCAATAATAACCGATCAAGATGACCTCTGGACGAACCGATGGGACTTTTTCACAATCATAAACGGTCAAGATGACCTCTGGACGAACCGATGAGACTTTTTCCCAATAATAAACGGTCAAGATGACCTCTGGACGAACCGATGGGAACTTTTTCCCAATAATAACCGATCAAGATGATCTGTGGACGAACCGATGGGAACTTTTTCCCAATAATAAACGGTCAAGATGACCTCTGGACGAACCGATGGGACTTTTTCCCGATAATAAACGGTCAAGATGACCTCTGGACGAACCGATGGGAACTTTTTCCCAATAATAACCGATCAAGATGATCTCTGGACGAACCGATGGGGAATCTATTCCCCTGATGAACTGGACTTGTCGAACTTTCCGTCGATTCCGCTCACGCTCCGTTGAAAAGGACCGGCAACTCGAAACCAAAACCAGAACTTCTTGCCACGAGTTTCCGTTTCGGTGATGGATGGGGTCGGTGACTCCGGTACCTCCTTCTCGCTTTCTCTAAGACAAGGGAAACGGTCTCCAGCGAAAATCCGAAAATGACAATCTGAACTTCTGGTTGCGAAGTTCTATCGGCCTTCTCTTTCAGGCAAAACGGCAGGTTCGATTTACTTGTCGAGGCTGTTTTAATCTATCCAACCCGCTGCCACCATATTAATAAGCTGTACCGTCATGTAAGAATTAGACGTACAGCTGGTTTAAAATTAAACTATTTATTTACATAAATTAAATATTTACAAGAAAATTTAAAAAGATAATTAAGGGCACAGCCATCGACAACCGAATCCTGCCTGAAGCCAAAGTAAAAATGGCAAACAGAGACGTCTGTCTCTCGTCGAATCTCGAATCCGAATTCTCCTAAAATCCACGTTCGCTTGGTTCCACAGAACCGCAGCTGCCAACGAGAAAGGGGGGGGGGGTGAATTCCGAGCCCTCTAGAGATGTTTATGTCCTCTCCAGAACAGAAACACCGCCACACAGATGCGAAAACCGTCTGTGATGCCGAATTGAGTTCCCCACAGCAAATCTTCATCCCAGACATGGGATTAGGGAACCGACGGAAACTCCAGCTGTGTCTATGGATCAAACGGAACGCCGGGCCGCCGATGAGAAAATACTCCCTTTCGGTATTTTGTGAAAACCCGCACGTGCAAAGTCTGAAGTTGTTTTTGCATTTCGAAACATTCCAGCTTCCACGTGTTAGGGAAAAGGGTCGGTTAGTACCATATGGTACAAGAGAGAGAGAGAGAGAGAGAAAGAGAGAGAAAGGGAAAGAGAGAGAGAGAAGGAGATAGAGAAAGAGAGAAAAGAAAAGAGAGAGAAGGAGATTGAGAAAGAGAGAGAGAGAGAGAAAGAGAGAGATAGAAAGAGAAAGACAGAGATAGAAAGAGAAAGAGAGAGAGAGAAGGAGATTGAGAAAGAGAGAGAGAGAAAGAGAGAGAGAAAGAAAGAGAAAAAGAAAGAGAGAGATGTGCTCACGTAATTTTGAAATTTCAGCTTTGGAAACAAAACAACTTTGCAGAAGTCAGAAGGTGTCTTGTTCTCTGCAATAAATTTTTGTTCTATCGCTCTAAATTTGTCATGATTTTTTACTTTCTTTTCTCTCCGAAGGGAATTGACAGAAGAATTATGTATATACCATCCGGCGATTACAGAAGTTGATCTAAATAGAAGGCACAAAGAAATGTCAGAGATCTCTGAAAAATTTCTTTAAGACGAGGGAATGAAATGAAAATTTTCATATTTTGTAAGATTTTAAATTGTTAATTGTTAAAATGGTTACTAATGTATAAGGGCTCTGCGGGAAATTTCCACCTCTTGAATGATTTAGGTTGGTTAGGCCTGTGATAAAAGACAATTTTAATCTTTATTTATTTAAAATAAACAAAAGCACACACAAAATATGATCAGTGACCATAGCAATGAGCAATAGTTCTAAAATATTCTACTAAAAAGTTCTAGTTTATATCCTATTTGTATATTCAATGGCATAAGTATAATTTTTGTTCGAGGCAAAGAAGGGTTTTCTTTTTTTTGTACAATGCTTGACTTATGAAGGTGGTAGAGTTTCCCCCCACTTACACCACATACCATTATCATTTTCAATCCGGTTAACATTTTAAAATAAATCCATACTGGTGTTTGAATTCGCAGGTTAGTATTCACCTTGCATTTATAAGAACTGATATAGGTAATATGTGTAATCTGCATAATGCGATCCCAGAATGGAACAAATTTCAAAAGTAAATTATCACAACGCACGAAATCGAAACACTAAGAAAAATGAAGGTTGAATCCTTTTGGCGACGTTTTCAGAAATCATAGTACATTAGAGTCAAATAAGACATTTTATATCCTGGAATAAAAGTTAGGAATTAATATTTTTTATCGCGTGAACCGTTATATAATACATTTAAATTTCTATTCTGTGCCTCAGTCGAAAGCACTGCACGATTTGTTCACAGAGGCTTACATTAGACTTGAAAAACGGTTATTGATTGTCTTTTTCCGATATTCTGTACTCCACTTTTAAATTATTCTAATGGTTAAAGTATACAGGGAATTGACTTTTACATAGTTATAGAAGATAGTTTACTGTTTTGAACTCGAATTATTCGACATTGGTTATCTTGAATGAAATTTGAGAAGCAAATTCAGTCCTATTGATTTTGTGCATGTGTTAGATCATTGATGTTTGAGTACTGCAGTACGCACTCTGCATCATTCTAATGACAGTCTTGAGGTGGGGAAAAGATTTATTGATAACTATAATTGTATGCCATTTTACTACACTTAAATTTACCACTAAATAAATTCCATTCTATGCAGCGAACATAATGGTACTAATGACTTATTACGCTTGCGCGTATGAGCCATACTTGAATCGTTTGTTGCATGCTTTGTAAAGTCTAGATTGTTTATGGGAAGTCACATATTTACATATGCCTTAGACTCGAATATCCCACACAAGAACAGAAACTATTACGTTTATGTAATGTAACTTGAGAGACTGAAGGTCATTTTTAGCTATATTATTTGTTATGCAATAAAGGAGGCAATTGATTAATAGTGAGTCAATAAAGTGAAAAACAATATGCTTTTTCGCAGTCCAGTATGGAATTATTCTGAATTATGCTTGATTCCCCCCCCCATTTGAACTGCATTTTTGACCAATTTTCATCAAAACGTAAAGTGACCCGAGAGATACATCACTCTTATAAGTCGTTTAATGTAAGAAACTTTGTATATTTCATCTCCTAACCGTAGACTAATGACTTATTACTCTTGCGCTTATCAGCCATACTTGAGTCGTTTGTTGCATGCTGTTGCAACGTTTAGATTGTTTATGGGAAGCCACATATTGACATATGCCTTAGACTCGAATATCCCATACAAGAACAGAAACTATTACATTTATTATATAATGTAGCTTGAGAGACAGAAGGTCATTTTAGTTATGGTATTTGTTATGCAATAAAGGAGGCAATTGATAAACAGTGAGTCAATAAAGTGAAAAACAATATGCTTTTCGGCAGTCCAGTATGAGGTTATTCTGAATTATGCTTAATTCCCCCCATTTGAACTGCATTTTTGACAAATTTTCATCAAAACGTAAAGTGACCCTAGACATACAGCACTCTTATAAGTCGTTTAATGTAAGAAACCTTGTATATTTCATCTTCTAACCGACACGACATCCTTGTCGCACTCATGCGCCAATCATATCTTGTCAGTAAACTAACTGTTCAAATTAGTTCAAAATTACAAACATACAAACATTTTTCATTGTTTTTTCTTTTTGAAAATACTTGATAACAAATAAGATTTTGTTTTTGATATGCTGTATTTTTGATATTTGATATGGACACCGCGTATTCGCATGTCTGCGTGCTGCACACACAGCGTGGTCTTCCTGCTGTATCTTATTTAAGAGAGGAGTTTCGTTACTCGGTGTTGATTCTTTCTTTGTTCGAATGCTCTTTCTTTTAGTAGTTACGGACAACTCGAAGATGTTGCTCCAATGGCTTCACGAACGGATCGAAGAGGAGAGGGTGGACATCGCCGACCTTTCCATGTCCGACATCCAACCACTCAAGTACAAAGTACTCAATGTCACACCGAGCAAGTACCTCTTCGAATGGCCTTCAGGTAGATTGCATCCTCTTAAGGGAACACAGTTTGGCTTGTTTACTATGAGTGTTTAGTGAATCTTTTCAACACGTTTTTTAACACCTGCCTTTGTCTAGGAACAACAAAGGCAGCTATTATAGATAAATTGAACTGAGGTATAAGTAAAATAATAAAATTTCGTCATTTTGCTATCAAAATGTCGAAATCAAAATTTTTTTGGCACGATAAGAAATTAGACACGAAATTGTAGATGAGCTACGGGATACGAGTTTTAGAAATAACCGTCTGTGTAACTATTTTACAATTAGGACTTTTTAAAACAAATTTTGTAAGCATATTTGTAGCCAAATGATGGTAAAACTTCATTAAAAATAACTGGACGTTCGACTTAGTAAAACGATAATAAACGGAATTTTACTATAAACAAATTTTTTTTTTCGAATTGAAAAACAACCGAATTGGTTGAGTTGAAAAATTAAGAAAAATCGTGTAACATTATATCTAAGCGCGAAAATTCGAGTTCATTGGCTTGTAAGGTCTCCTTGGCGTTGCTAGTAGTTGAGAAAGAAAAACGGAGATATTCTTCGCATGCGTTACGCAGCTATAGCTCAGTCATATTGTTGACAGCGTTAGCCATTGCGAGGCGACGCTGGTTCGATTTTTGTAATTTACCCGGGAGTGTATTTCTATATTTTATAGAAAAACTTTCGCGTAAAAGCATTATACGATTAGAGCACCAATTAAGCGTGTCCCATTACTTTTGGCACTCCAGTGTAAAAACAAGCTACTTTCCTTTATCTAAAAATTGTTCTGCGCGGCGGAAGCTCGGTTGGAAGAGTAACGGATTACCCATTGTTCTGACTGGCCTTTTAACCTTGTTTAGTAGAATCCATTACATTATTTATAGCTTTCTGGGGCTCATCTCTTTTATGCGTGTACCAGCTTCTCTGACCAGTGGTAGCTTGTGATAATTTCTTTTCCCATGGGGTCAACTGTCTTTAGTAAAAATGAGAGCCGAGCTCCTGGATTACACATGCGGTCTTTCATCTCATTTCCCTGATCACTCTTTTTTTTTAATTTCGCCATATTTATTTTGTAATGTCGCCTTGTGTTTGACGCAGCTTAGCCAAATATTGTCTCTTATGGTATAAAATCTAAAAACTAACAACCATCGTTTATCAGCATGGTTAACCTTTTGACCACTCGGCTATAGATATAACAAGCGCGATTCTTATAACTTTCAAGGTAAAACTCATATACTATAGTCGCTGTATAAATCCTTTCTTGGCGCGATTCTTATAACTTTCAAGGTACAACTGATGTACTGGCGTTGTCTAAATCCTTTATTGGCGCGATTCTTATAATTTTCAAGGTAGAACTGATGTACTGGCCTATGTCTAAATTCTTTCTTGGCGCGATCTTTATAACTTTCAAGGAACAACTGATGTAATAGTCAATGTCCAAATTCTCGATTCTTATAACTTTCAAGGTACAATTGATGTACTGGCGTTGTCCTAAATTCTTTCTTGGCGAGATTCTTATAACTTTCAAGGTACAACTGATGTACTGGCCGATGTCTATATTCTTTCTTGGCGCGATTCTTATAACTTTCAAAGTACAACCGATGTACCAGTCGTTCTCTAAATTCTTTCGGGGCGCGATTCTTATAACTTTCAAGGTACAACTGATGTACTGGCGTTGTCTAAATTCTTTCTTGATGTGATAATGGTGCAAGTGCCTGTACCGGCCGTAGTCTAAAGGTTAAGCCTTAGTTGATGAAGTTATTTGATTAACCGTCCCACTCGGACTTTATCCTGATACGTAACTGTAAAAGTAAATAGTCTCTGCCCGTTCTTTGTCATACAAGTTAGTTCTATGATTAACGAAGGGGGGGGGAATTGCTTGATCTGGTGAACATTGGCTGACGTCTATGTGTTCCACAGGCTCATTCACAGCCCTGCGGGCCAACTTCACGTTCGTCCGTCACATCAGCAGCCACATCTTCAACGTGTACATTCCGAGCGGCCTGGTGGTGGTACTGTCGTTCCTGTCCTTCTGGCTGAACGTGCGATCGGTGCCCGCGAGGGTGGCCTTGGGGCTGACCTCCCTGCTCACGCTGTCTACTCAGGCCTCGCAGGCACGCTCCCATCTGCCACCCATTAATTACCTGACGGCCCTCGACGTTTGGCTCTTCGCCTGCATCCTCTGCGTGTTCCTCTCGCTGCTCGAGTATGCCACCGTGTACCATTTTTACAGCGCCAAGGTGAGTGCACTTCAACCTCATTCAATCCACATCTCAAAACAAACTAACTTGGATAAATAGTGCTATTCATAACAACTGCATAACATAACATAAAATATTCCGCAACCGCGGATAGTGGTTGGAACCCCAGATTGGAGACGGGTGGATGTCTCTCAAACCTTTACATATTCGTCCCATCAGCATATCTTAACTGTACATACTTCTTAATAATGTAGTTTATTTAAATGCATGTCCATTCATCTCGAATACTTTTGTTTATCTCGTGTTTATTCAAAATACAGGGTCATCGAAAAAGAATGCCGGGATTTCAAAACCGTATCATGGTTCTTGGGGGAAAATATAAGGTCCAGAGGGGTGAGATCTAGACATCTAGGAAACCAAGGCATGAAGCCACCCCTTCCATGAGTTGGGGAACTTCACATTTAAGGCCAGCTGCGTTAAACGAACCCCTGCTGCGCTACAAAAAATCGCGAAGAGTTCTATCTACAAAGGGTGTTCAAATAAAGAGGTACGAAACGTCGTAACAACGTAACCGTTAACATATTTGCCTATGCCGCTATGGGAGAACGTAGCAAGACATCTAAGGATGCGATTGAAATCTCCGGAGTAGATCGGAGCATGCGCGGGCGCCCGCATGCGCAGGAGAGATCAGAGGCTCTTATAAAGAGCGCCGTCCAATTGACGCGGCAATGCGTGTAAGGACAGGATGGCGTTCACACTGCAAAATTCGACGATTTCGGAGCAGGAAGATGTTATCCGATTTCTGACAGCGGAAGGTGTTAAAACTGCCGTTATTCATCGCCGGATGATGACCGTATACGGGGAAGACTGTGTGTCCGACAAGTCGAAAATGGAGTGCCTGTTTTCGTGCAGGCCATGAGAGTTTGGTTGATGACCCGAGACCAGGCCAGGCAAACACAATCATCACGGCCTATCTCATCGACAAGGTGGACGACCTAGTGAGAAGTGATCGGCGTGTCACATTACGAATGTTGGCGGTGAAGGTGGATGTCAGCGTTGGAACAGTGTGGACAATTGTTCACGACATGTTGCGTTATCGGAAGGTGTGCGCGCAGTGGGTTCCGAAGCAGATCACCGATCAGCAAAAGGAACTGCGTATAGGGCTAGTACTTCAACATCTATTTCGGTAAAATGAAGACCCCGCTTTCCTGGAGCGGATTGTCACAGGGGATGAGAGCTGGTGCCATTACTACGAGCCAGAGGCAAAGCGGGACAGCATGCAGTGGAAGCATGCGTCGTCACCTTCCCCTAAAAAGTTCAAAGCCGTGGCGTCAGCAGGGAAGGTGTTGCTTACCGTCTTTTTCGACGTCGAAGGTCCGCTACTTGTTGAATTCCTCGAGCACAGAAGAACCATTAAATGCGTTGTGTAGTGTGAGGCACTCCGAAGCCTACGCTGGTCCATCAAGAACAAAAGACCGGGGCTGGTCACGGAGGGCGTGGTTCTGCTCCATGATAACGCGCGTCCACACGTCTCCATGTTCACACACGCGAAACTGGCGAAGTTCAAGTGGAAGCAGATTGATCATCCGCCCTACAGCCCGGACATGTTTCCCTGCGATTTCCATGTGTTTGTTCCCCTGAAAAAACATCTGAAAGGGAAGCGCTTCAATTTGGTGTGAAGGACTGGGTCTCGTCACGGCCACAGAATTTCTTGAAACAAGGAATCATTCGGCTGTTAATCAATAGGATCGTTGTGCTTTGGCCTGTGGTGTATACTTTGAATGAAGTCTTCATTTATACCCCCAGTGTTGTTTTGTACCTTTTCATTTGAACAACTCTTGTAGTAAGCAGAGTTAAAACATGTTCTTTTACAACATTTCTTCACATAATTTATGTGGATACGTTTATTAGCTTCTCCGTCATATGGTTTTAAAGTTGAAGTATTCGTTTTTGATGACCCTGTATTTGTCTGCTTTACTTGTATTTATTGAGTTCTAGCATTTGTCCTCGTGTTCCCTCAAAATAATTTATGAATAGCCGCAAAAAAAACCCGACACAATTGCACAATTTACATAGCAGAACAACACGGAGGGTAGCAATCGACAGGGATGAATGTTTTCTACAAAAAATCAATATTTAAAATTTGTCCCAGGGGGCCGTCTTTGTATTAAATTGGTTGCTTGCTGCGATAATTTCAATCGTTTAGTTTGAAACAAACGGACTTGTTCCTGAAAATTCCATTAAGCGGCTTGTGGAATAACGAAGCTTGTGATAGAAATAAATGTTATTAGTGTAGACAAATTAAACTCAATCAATAACAATTTTTTAGTAAATAGAAGGTTGGTTACAAAAAGAAAAGCACTGGTTTCAACAAACGATTCACATGTACGTAAGTTGAGTAACAGCAGCTTCAATAAGCAGAGCAAGCAACTTCGACTTTCTGTCACTTGAGACAAAAAATTTCAATACTTCAAAATTATTAACTGTGATATTATTCCAATATCAAAAAAGTCTTGTTTAAAATTCCCTTTATTTCCAACAGACCTACAGTTTTAAATTGAACCCTTGAGGTGCTTTTTGGAATTCTCAGAAATTCGGTTTCTAAATGGAAAGCACGTACCTATTTAGAATGATAGATGTATTTACTTGACTATGAAGTACAGTTTTCAATAAAACCCATGAAACATGAAAAACAAGTGAAATTTAATTGATTGTAATCGTGTTTCAATAAAAAGCTATCAAAATTTTGAAATATATATATTAACTACAGCGTATGACTGCCCGTTTCACAATTTAACGTAACCCATCTTAGTTTAAATTTTTTTAAAAACTTACTTGTTATTTTAAAATAAGAAATTACATACTTAAAAATATTTTGATGCGTATAGTTTATTTATTTTATGATGCAGCAATCTACACGCTATTACGTATGAACCAGAGATTTAAAAAAAGTTGGTTGAAATATACATATACCACCAAGTATTTACCCATGTACAGTGATATTTTGCAGAAAATAAATAAATCATTAAAATCTAACTCCTGAATAATATTACTGCAATAGGTAATATACTGGAACACGTAAGTAAATACAAACAAAATTCTAAACCTTGAAAAAATTTCAGAATTCTGAAAAAAAATTCTGTTCTAACGTGTTAAATTTCGATTTCCTGAAGATATTCTGAAATAGAACAATTCGCAAAAAGACGAACCATATTGATAAAAACAACAATGATTTATAAACAGAAAGAACACGTATTTATAACTAGACACTGCGTGGCTTGCACGGAGTTACCCGTCCAGTTGCTTTTGTGGAGTTATTGGTTTGCTTCGCAAACCAAATGGGAATTCATAGCGTATTGGATAACAGCCATCACGGATTCCCAATTGGTTTATTTTGCAAACAAATTATGAATATTATGAACTATGGTTTGCTTCGCAAACCAACACCGCAGGCAACGCCGTAATGGTCTCGTCATTGTCAAATTCGGCAAAATTCGAATTGCGAAGGGATCTAATCGGCGTAACGCCACGATCTCTTGCGAAAATGTAAAAATGTAATTGAAAAATTATTTATTAAAGGAAAATCAAGGAATATATGTAATGTAAAATTTTCAGATGTAAAGATTTCAAATCCGTTGATACTTTCAATCTGTCTTCAACGATTTCGGTTTTACAAAAAAGAACTAAACAATACTAGCCAAAATGTTCCCTGTGGAATCGTTTGAGCTGAGACTACGCATTCCCATTTAATTGCGAAGAGCGGAAGGTGATAAAACTTGACATGGTTCAAAAGGCTGACGTCAATAGTGACGATTGTGACTTGTCTTCCGAGGGGAAAGTATCAAAATTCTGTCCTTTCTTCAATTGCAGGAGCGGGACGGAACGAAGATATAAGGATGAAAAAAACTATTAAATTCATTAAAAAAAGTTCTAGATTAAATTTTAAAATTCACCTCGACCCTAAAATTCCAAACCTGTGTGCCAAATACCATTACTGTAAGTGCCATAGATTCGTCAGGACTTTACGTACAAGAAACAAACAAACACTACCTTTTATAATATTAGAGATACTTGGGAATCCCCAAATATGACCTCAACATATCGCTGTTAACTCAAATACCCAAATAAAGAATTCTAAATCAATTAAAAAAAAATTAAACATTAATTCTGAAGTTGCCAGACACCGAAAAGCAAAGTTACGCTTTTATGATGAAGGAATTTTTCTTTTAGGCTTTCGTGTTCCATTACAAAATGTAAGTAATGTAAAATAAATTATTTAAATATTATTTCTTTATCAATAAAATATTTAAAAATATTATTTTCATCATGGGAAGAAGTAAAAAGTCAGTCAAAACATGAATATTACAATATCATTTGTTTAAAAAAAAATTGTATTTCGATCAACACTGGTAAAGCAATCTGAGCACCGATTGCTGCACCGATTGACTTAAGAACCAGCAACCCCAAGGACGCCCAAAAGATCATTTGTATCTGCCTTTGGCGCTTAAATGTCGAAACATTTGTGATGTCGGTTTTCTACAAAATAAAGCAGTTTATATGATTATTGTTCGGTTGATTCTGAGCAAACTCGGACATTTGAATAATCGATGTGAAAATATCGATTTTCAGGGACAATAAAACGATGCTACTTTTGATTGTAGTGCTGGTGCCATTTTTCTGGGGGTAATTTCAGTTCTTACCATTTCAGATACGTACCAAAATGAAACCTTCTTCCCCCCAAATGTGGGCCAACGGTCGCTCTATCATCTCGGAGGGATCTGACAGCAGGTCAGAGACTAGGGCATCGAAGATCAAAAGGACGCCGACACCCCCCAAGGAACCCATGGGTGCAGATTTTGAAGAACAAATACAGTTTCTGGATAAAGTGTGTCGCCTATTCTTCCCATTGTTTTTCGTCATATTTTCATTCGTTTATTGGATTGCATATTTAAAATCATCCAAATAAGGCAGTCAGAGGTGCAAGATCGATTTGATGAAGGGAAATAGCTGCAGTTGTGTGTGTGTGTGCTGCAATAGATCTGTCAAAAGTAAACATTTTTGAGGCGAAGAAAAACTTTTTTCATAGCTACGTGGATAGAGAAAACTCACCATTTCCTACACTAGCGTGTTAAACTTAAGGAACCATAAGGTTTTGATCTGATACTTTACTGTGAAGTGTCATGAATTCGAGAAAAGTTGCCAAGCCGATGAGTAGAATTGAAACGATAACAAGGAAAGAAGCGAACAGCTTAAATATTAACTGAAGTGGTGACATTGTACTTACTGCATTAAGACAGAAGGACAACTGGAAACTTAAAACAAGAGAAGCTTGTCGACTGTATGACTACCTCGAACACTGATGCAGGCTTTGTACCTGGTTTGCATTCAGAGAAAGAGGTTAGGATGTATTCCTGGGGTATCAGAGTCTGTGTTAAAATTGTTAGCTATATTGTTGAGCGTAAATTATTAGTTATTAAAACCTATGTTATGTTCCCATGTTAGATTCACTGACTACGCAATTTCAATATTTTGAAATACACCGGCTCTTTACTGATTATCGTAGTTTATCGCAATATGTCTCGTTTTAATTTGAGGTTGCAACCCTTAAAAGTGTGACTGGAAGTTCACTCTGCGATGCTTCAAGAAGTCAGACTTGGAAACTTTCAGGTGCATTGAGTTTTGGGTTGAAAATTGTCCTTTTTTTACTTTCGTGTTCCATAGCAGAAAGAGCGGTGAAATTATCTGAAAATAAATATTGATCACATTTTAAATTTTACTTTTCTCCAGAGTCCTGCTTTTTGAATTTATTTAGCACTTAAATATTTTAAATGGAAGACGATCAGTTTTAAAAAAGTGCAACAAAAAGTAAATAGAAACAAGTTTTTTTTATATACACATTCTGTAGATCAGTCCAACTTGTGCTGGACTGTATCTGTCTAATTCTAAACTTTATGATAAAATGTCACTTCACACCTTTGAGAGTTCACAAGCATATATCGATTCTGTAACTTGTACTCTTCCCTGCATGACGTAACAAGTTTAGACCTTCTTTACTAATAACATCCTTCTTGGGATTCAATAGCTGCAGCTATTGAATGATTATGGGTGTTGTGGAGTAAAAGCAACTATTAGGTAGGTATTTCAATAAACCCTTACTGGAGCAATACAACGGGCTACTGACGATGATCCGGGATCAATCTCAACGGCAAAGCAACTACTAGGAAATCTCGTTAGGCTCAGCGGGTTAAAAGGAGAGATTACTAATGCTATATATTTATCTACATTTATAAAAAGAATGTGTGTGCATAATCTCTACACAAATCTACATCGTTTGACCAATCCACACCAAATTTTGTGCACTTATATTTTAGAACCCTTTAGAACATAAGCTATTTCTTTTCTGTCGTCAGACCAATATGTAGCCATAACAATTGTCACACAGGTAGTCCTAAAAGTGTCCTTTCGAAGCCCTAATTTTAAAATATAAAATTTGTTTTCCTGCAGTAATGGGACATGGACAAGGAAACACGTTCTACGGGTTTTGTGTATTTGAGCTAACACAGGGAAACGCCACAGTCATATTTTAGCTGTCGCGATAAGAAACACGTTTCCACTGGGTTTGTTTATTTGAGATAACACAGAGAAATGTTGCGGTCATATTTGAAACCCGAGCAACGGTGGGTTGTTCAGCTAGTGTAAGATAAAACATAAAAATTCTCAAATGAAACACTTATATTTATAAAGTATGAATTTATTTCTTGTGAGATGACCAGAAAATAACAAATAAAACTGTCCTTCCAGTGGGCATAAGAAGTATACCAGTGTCCTCACTCAGATGTTTTACTACCTACTATTGCAGTTTTTCGAAATTGTTCTTAGCAGCTTTTCTGATTTAATGGTACTAAAACAACTCCAGCGATTACCGAGGAATCCCATCAGAGCTACGAGACACTTCCATGTACACAATTGCCGAAAGTGAATATTTTTACTGAAACAAATGAACCGACTTGAAACAGGTTTGATCAAACCAGACTAATTTCTTTCGAAACTGTACATGTTTTGAAATTAAATAACGGAGGACGTGTTGACAGGTAGTTGAGCATGGGTCTTGTGCAAGCAATAGGGAGGTGCTGCACCAGTTCTCAAGAAATACATCTCTCCTCTGGGGGAGTGCTGGGGATGGAGAGCGTGGAATCCCATTTGGATTCTGTGTGGCTTGTCAGCAGAATTTCGAGATCGCTTTTCGCATCTCCCAATAGTGAAGTGCTGAATGGAGAGGCACGGTACAGCCCAGAATCTGCAGAACGTGTTCTCGATAGAGGAGATGTAGAGGGAGAGTGCTCTTTGATGGCTGCACCCGTTGGCGATGGGGTCGAAATCTGCAACAAGTGAATACTTGAGTTTCGTGTGAAGTTTACGGGCACAAATGCGAGGAATGGAATTTTAATAGTGACAGCTATCCAGTGTGATCAGAATCGAGCACAGACTACCCTACCAAGCGATTCCTTATCGAATACCATGTCGTGACAGTTTTCGATTGGACGTAGCATAATAAATATGCTGCACCTGCAAATGACGGTTTATCGAACATATTTGGAATTACACGTCCATCTGGGGATTCATTTAAAACTCGGTTGACTCTCAGGTGGCAACACCAAAAGTATCCTTTTGTATTTAGAGCGCAGAAATTTTGATATAGCGGAAGGAACATCACAAAACTAGAACACAGATGTCTCCTAAAGATCAAATCCAATTGAAGAACAGACATTTTTTCGGGTTTGACTTCCAAGAAGGAATTACGTGCTGCGTAGTTTATTTTGACCACACTGTATAACAAACAAAAAATATAGAACACACGCTTTTAAAATATTTATTCCATTGGGATCACCAGCTATGTGCAAACCACGTCGTAGAATTCTTTTGTAAATTCCTTTTTGTTTTATCTAGTATGATTCGGAATTGAATGCCGCTTTCTATTCAAAGAGGACGGTTTAGGGATCAAGCTTGAAGCTGAAGTAGAAGACGGGTAGTAAAGAATTTCATAGGCCCATCATAATTTTAGTCGTCATCGTCAATGCTTTTTTAAGAAGTCATTTCAAGTTGCAAGATGTAATTGGAGTAAAACCCCATTCAATTATAAAAAAAAATTTACACATTTTTATTTAGAATTAAAAGTTCTGAATAACGTTTTTATTTCTCATGGCTATTATATCATTTTCAAGGAATATTTCATCATTTCTAGCAATTTCCATCAAACACTATGTTTCATTTTACTATATTTTATATTAACACGAATACAGTTTAATTTTACAAATATAAAATTAAATACAGTTTAATTTTATATTTATTGTATTCGTAATCTTGGTTGAAGTGCTCAATTTATATTTTTTGTTTCCATGTTGTTAACCTCAGTGGTTTTTAACCTACTTTTATTGCTGGTTTAGCTTCCTGTTTCGAAGTAATTTAAATTATATATTATACAATTTCCGTTGACTTTTATCTGGTCTAGCGTTTGGAGCAGTTTTTAATTATTAAAAATTTTCAAGGAAGGATAAAACAGGCCTTTAAAAACAAACGTACAAGACCATAAGACCCAAACCACCAACCAACCCAACCCCATCTTGTAACTTGCCCATATTAGATCAAGTTTAACAAACCTCTTGTCTTCAAAACATTCAATACATTTACTAGATTCACTAAAAAAAAAAATCCAGATTAGTTAAAAAAAAAAGCAAGGGGCCAGGAGAAGTCTGCACTCTTGCATTTGGGACTGGAAAATTATTTTGTTCATTGCGCTATCTATATGACTGGAATGTGCAGTCTTGACAAAACCATTTGTGATTTCATTTCCCACATGAAATTTTCGAAACTGAAAATTTTCTGTATTCCGATTGTGGGAAGGGGTTTTTTATCTGTATCATTTAAGTCCTTGTTCTCATAAAAATTTCCAACTATCACGCAAAATCTGCGACATGTTCTCGAGCGTTTTTACGCGAAGATTCGTAAACATACTTAATGAAAGTTGGTGCCTCTTACTTGCTCCAAGGGTTGGCATATCTTATGTATATATGAGCAGATAAAACTTTCCTCTACATTCATTCTATCAGTTCATAACTATGGGTAGGACTTAAGTTTACAGGGCTCATTTCAAATCTCTACATGGACTTTTATGTTTTATTTGGTGACCATCAAGTTTATGATAAACGTAAACCTTCACTGCTCGTTCTAACCGCGATGTCTTATTTGTTCCATTTTTCCTAGTCTTTGAAGTTGGACACTGCCACACAAATTTGCCCAATCGTCAACCGAGACATTTCGGGGGACGAAGGATATCACTGCGCCGTTTATGCAGTGCTGTAAGATATGCATCTCTGACATTTTGGTGTTTATTGCATACAAAAAGGATACTTACCAACTTGAGAGTTATCTTCGGATAACATGTAGCATCCGGGTTGTTGGGAGCCTCCATTAGGATAGAAGTTGACGTGGCCTATGGGTTCATTGAGACCTAAGCCTACGTTTGGAGTTAAATAATGATCAGTTACGAAACAATAAGTGGTGACACATTGGGCGATTTGCGAAGCGCGATCCAAGTTGGGCACCTTTTCATCGCGACCTGTGCGGTTTCATGTGGTTCAATCGGCTTTCTCTCTAGTCATGGAGAGAAAGTGAACCCGGGTCGTGCTGCTCAAATCGCCCCGTGTGCCATTCACCTAAGAAAACAATTGATAGGTGGGCGATTTGTGACTCTCGGAAGTAGAGAATGTATAAATGTCGCGCACGATTTGATAAACAGTGCTACCCCATGTGACAGCAGCAGAAGAAATGTATTCACCCCCAGATATGATATTCGTCACTATGTTCAAAGCGACACGTGTGTCACCTCTACTTAAGATTATTAAAAACACAGGATTCTCATTCGGTAGGAGGTAATTTTAATAATCAAATAGCTACACATGAAATGGCAAACAATAGTTTCAGTCGGGATAGTAGAATACGTAAGACAATTACTAAATAGTTTCACCCTACTTTTATATAACTATATTATACACTAGCAAAATACCCAACCTTACTCGGTTTGAATTCATTAACTCTTGATTGAAGAGATGTTCAAAATATACAATCACTTATATCTTTCGTAGAATAAAACAATATTTTAACACCTTTCGCCATCTATAATTTCTACAACTTACTTTGGATACAAATCCCACACATGCATATCCATTCATGTATCCGTTTCACATACATTGCACACTTGCTGTATGACAAAGCTACAAAATGACGAAAGGTTACTCTAAAGTTACTCTACAAAACGATTTTGAGGGAGATTTGAAATTATTTTGCTTAAGTTCTTTTCATTGTTCAGCTCAATTAATAAAAATGACGATTTACGGCGAGTGCTCTCGCACTCATAGTAAAAAAAAAAAAAAAATATATTTTTTTTTTACTTGTGGCACTCTTGTATCAGGCATGCGACATTGATGGATTTCGCAATCTTCTACTGTTGTTATGACAAATAATTTTTAAATTTTTGAAGTTCGAGTTCGGATTTTATAAACATTATTATTCTTTCAAAAACAACATAATTACACTTAAAATTTGCTTTATTCTTATTTACGTGCCACTTTAAGGAATATTTATGGAATATTTAAAACAGAAAGCAGCGAAATCTTTCTTTCTATCTGTTATAAAAAAAAATTTGTAGTCTTTTTCAGGTTTATTCGCTTTGTGATTGGTAGATAGAGAGTCAAGTGATAGCGAGCATAGAGGAGATATAATATTAGAGTGAGCTATGGCAACTTTTTATGTCCGCATGATCACGTGACTAAAACCATTAGTCAAGTGATCATCTGCATTTTCTCTCCAACGCGCATACCTTTTGCGCATTCCTTCTTCCCTAGCAAATAACAAATGCATTGAATACTCAAGTTAAAATTTGTCTATGGTGCTGCGTATATGGATGTTATTCCAAGTTTATTAAAGGTGGAAACATTACATTTCACAGGTGAGTGAAACACGTTTCTTTCACATTTGTATTTTTCAATATTTCCTGATATTATCTACACTGTGTCCTAAAACTTCTCTTACTCCAACTTAAAACAAAATTATTGCCCGTGTTTTTTTAATTATTGAATTTTATCGTCTGTTTATATTTTTATCGATTCTTTAATTTTTATCGTTTGATTTTCTTCGCACTCAAGTTGTGCGATAATAAAGTTTCAAGTCATTTTGTTCTTCATTGTAAGATGAATTTGTTACGCATTCAAAGAATTTCGCTGTTTGAGGCTTATTCATTGATGCCATCTTAAATTTGGCGATTTTGTTTGAAAAGTCGCCAAGGGTAAAGTACAGTAAACGATAACCAAATGTAAGATCATATTTTTTCTCTACGTTATGTTAAAAGTGGTTTTCACCATTAGCATAAAAATAATTGTTTTAAAGTTTGTTGATTTTGTATAATAAATTCAGGAATCGTCAGTAAGGGAACTTTTAGGACACCCTATAGTGTGATAAAAATGGATATTCTAACTTAGGAATTAATAAATACAATCTGCGGACATTTCCCGTTCTATGAAAAGATTTCATACATTTGCAATCAGTATGTATCTAAAATAATGTTTGAAGCAAAATAACGGGTAGAGTGTGTTTCTGATTGTAAATTTAAAACTGTACTGTCTTAAAATATTAAAAATAGTTAACCGAACTATAAAAACTTATGCGAAATCGTTCTCTGTCTTGGCGATTATGTTTTGGCGACAACTAGGAGTACTACATTCTTTCGTGTCACATGATAAAAATGTTATGAATTTGGTAACCTCAAATTAAGTACATCACATAAATTATTTTTTTGCTGAGAAAAATTGTTTTGTTTTCAACCATCTGTGCAAAATGTATATAATTGCATAAGAATAATATTTAAAACAAAAGATAACGTTTGAAACTTTTAATTATATATTAAATAAAATAAATTTGTTAAAAATAGGATTAAAGCATTTTTTAAGCCATATTATAATTGTGAATCTGTATTTATGATTTTTAGAACTTTAAGTAAAACAATTTATATTTACTTGTAATAAGAACTTGTAAAGATGTGCACTTGCTGAAAATTCATTTATTCAGTTCTTATGTATTTAAAAATTTTTTGTTTCTTTTATTAGTTTTCCCAAAGATGAAGAAAGAAGAAAATCGTGGTAAAAAAAGTGTCAATAGAGAAAATTTTAATAATGAAACTACAATATTTAAGGGTCAGTAAATGGCTACCTGTTTCTAAGCATTTTAGTTAATTCAAAATGTGATGAATGTGTCAATAAATTTTGTGTCTATGTCTTTTAGTTCATTTAAAATGTGATGAATGTGACAATAAATTTTGTTTGTTTACTGTTTCTTATTTATCCTTCATATTTATTAAATATTGATTTCACACACAATAAGTAATAAAAATTCAATATAAATAATCCTTTACAGAACTTTTGTACATACAAAGCATAAAAATCGTCAAGAGTTATTTACATCATCACTTTGATGAATTCATATATAGACACACACTTGAAACTTAATTAGTTTTTGAACTAGAAATCTAAAACTGCAAAATAGCTAACTCCAAGTGTATGGTTTAAAATAGTTTCTTTCTATCTTAAAGATTATCTGTATAACTTTTCTTGTTAATAATATTTTTATGCGCAACTCCTTAAATAAATTTGTGTTTATGAAAAAATAAGCAATTAAGGTTCCATAATAACAATGAAAGCTTTAGTGGTAACCCAAAAGTCATTTGAACAGGCAATCAAGTTTAAATTATATATATATATATATATATATATATATATATATATATATATATATATATTAAAGAATGTCGGGTTTAGAACAACTATCTTCCACCAAATTTTAATCTGAACTCCGGACCTGAGAGCAATCTATTGACTACAATTTATTTATCTCAAGCATAATGTTTTGTTTGTATATATGTGCTGGTTAACCTTAATCTCAATGAGAACTTCAGTTAATTATATAATAGCTTAAATAACTAAAAACATTAATAAGTAATACGAATTCAAAGAATATATTGAGAAGTGTTACAGTAAATATTCATTTGCATTGCTTAACAATGGTAAAATGTAACTCAAATTCAAGGAGCATCCAGTACTATGCATATTCAATATTATGCACATAAATTGAAGTTATTTCCAAACATGGGCATTTATTTTTCAATTAATTCCAATTCATGCTAACCTCATTAAATTTTTACAAAATTTCGAATTATTTTCTGAAATTAAATCAGATAATTTCTCCACACCTAATGTAGTTGAAGAACTTTTTATAAAATATGGAATTATTCTATTGACTACAATTTATTTATCTTAAGTGTATTGGTTAACCTTAATCTCAATGAGAACTTACTTCTATAATTAAACTAAAAACATTAAAAAGTGATACGAATTCAAAAAATATTTTTAAGTGAAAAATTAAATATTCATTTGCGTTGTTCAACAATATTAAAATGTAACTCAAATTCCAGAAAAACTCCAGAAAATATCGCCAAGAGAGGCGTTAAAAAGCGAAATCAAGCAACCAAGCTGAATTTTCGTGGAGCAGTCACGTGACTACTTACAACATGTTGTGGACGCTTTATGAAGTTCTCAATAGCGATGCTCAGTCTACTTATATTAGAAGTCTGTGATAGCTAGGCTTGTGGTTCAACGGGCTAATGAATTTGGAGCACGCTCATACGATGAACACAGTTATATTTTTAAACTAGCAAAATACCCGACCTAACTCGGTTTGAATTGGTTTACTCTAGATTGAATAGATGATCAAAATATAGACTAAAATTTTTCGTAGAATAAAATAATATTTTACACCTTTCGCCATCTTTATAATTTTTACAACTTAATTTGGACACAACATACACATGCATATCCATTCATGTGTACGATTTGACATATCTCATACATCGCACCTTTGCTGTATGACAAAGCTACAAAATAACGAAAGGTTACACTAAGGTTACTACTACAAAAGACGATTTTGAGGGAGATTTGGAATTTCCTTTTAAAAGTTATTTTCATCTTCAACTCAATCAATAAAAACGGCGAGTGCTCTCACACTCATAGTCAACTAAACAATATTTTTTACTTGTGGAACTCTTGCATAAGGCATCCGACATTATGGAATTCCGCAATCTTTTTTCATTATGACAAAGATTGTTTTAATGTTTGAAAAGTTCGGATTTTTTAAACATTATTATTCTTTCAATAACAGCATTATTCTTTCAATAATAGCATAATTACACGTAAAATTTGAAGTCGAATACTCTGTGTCGAACACTTAAAGTCGAATACTTTGTGATGGTTGTGAGTGTGATGAAAAAGAAACACAATTTATTAAAATAATAAATATTAAAAACAGAAAAGAAAAGAAAATAGCGAAATAAAACAAAACAAAAGATGTCGGGTAAAAGTTGTTCCAAAGATATTAATTTGTGATTCATTTTTACCTCTTGATCTCGTAGTTGCCACAACTTACAACTAAAGAGTGCTCCAAATTTAAAAATACGAAGTTAATTCAGTGCAAAAGAAACAGCAAATATTACTGCACGTGATCAACCAACACGATATTTCGTTTCATTCCCGTTCGTTGAAAAATATCGTCTGTCCCAAATATTCGGAAGTCGTTTTTATCGCGAAAAGAAAAAAATAAGACTCGAAATAAATTAAGTATACGAGCTGAAATTCCATAAAAAAAGTAATTTTTTGAAGAATAATTACTTTTTCAGCAGTACTGGTAAAGCAATCAAAGTAATCGTAATATTCAATCTACATTCAAACTTTTCCAAAACTACCAACGAATACTTACTCTGGTGTTTTAACATGAAACTAATCTAAATATAAAAATACTAGGGGGCCCGCCCCCAGCTCGCAAACGCTCGGAGGATTACTTCGGAATCCTCATTGGTTCGCTGCGCGAACCAATGCTCGCTTCGCTCGCATCAAAGAAGACATGTGTCTTAGCAAAAGGGATTGTTTACAAAATATGATATTCCAAAAAAAAATATTTTTCAAATCTAAATTTTTTTGCTATTTTTCAGAAAAGATATATACAGTACAAATAGAATATGAATTCAAATGAAAACTTTGAGAAAGTTTTGACTCGAAATGTTAGGGCTGATTTGGAAATTGAATACCCAGCATGTTGTTTGAGTGTATATTTACACCTGCACTCGAGCCACACACGCATTTTCATTGAGTTTGCTGTCGAAAGTTGTTGTGCAAGCGTCTCGTTGAACTATAATTGTTGGCCCTGAAAAGGACCTTTTTTTAAATGGCCCTGAAAATATCCTCCGCTTTCTTTGATTTCTATTATTAACTGCAAAAGCTCAACTAAAATTTTTTTTTTTTTTACAATAAAATTTCATCCGATAACGCTATAAATTCAATTCAAGCGCGAGGCTTCGTGAAGAACAATTAATCGTACGATGTTGCCAAAACGCAATAACAAATAACGTCTTTTTTGCGTGCCACGTAAGAGAATCTATATCTACTAGGGGGCCGGCCCCCTGCTCGCTAAAGCTCGCCAACCCCTGGAGGATTGCTTTGCAATCCTCATTGGTTCGCTGCGCGAGCCTATGCTCGCTTCGCTCGCATCAATGAAGACATGTGTCCTAGCAGAAAGGATTGTTTACAAAATATGATACTCCAAAAAGATATTTTTAAAATCTAGATTTGCTGTATTACATAAAATATATATACAGTACTCTGATATCAGAATTCAAACTTTGAACAAATTTTGAGTCGGAATGTGAGCGCTGCTTTGGAAATTGAATACCCAACATGTTGTTTGTGTGTACATTTCCAGCATTCTTGAGTCACCCACACTTTTTCATTGAGTTTGTTGTCGAAAGTTATAGTGCAAGCGTCTTATTGAACTACAATTGTTGGCCCTGAAAAGGACCGTTTTTTAAATGGCCCTGAAATGATCCTCCGCTTTCTTTGATTTATAATTATAAACTGCAACAGCTTGACTAAAATTCATTTCCTTTTTCAATAAAATTTCATCCGATAACGCTATAAATTCAATTGAGGAGCGAGACTTGGTGATAAACAATCTTACAATGTTGCCAACACGTGATAACAAATAGCGTCTTTTTTGCGTGCCGCGTAAGAGTATTATATATATAGATAAAATTATATATATAAAATACCACTCACTGACTGACTGACTCATCACTGTATCTCAAGAACTACAAGTCGTAGGAAGCTGAAATTTTACAGGGGGATTCTTCTTATACCGTAGGGGTGCACTAAGAAAGGATTTTGAAAAATTCGAATCCTAAGAGGCCTAAAATTGACCTAAGGCCTAAGCCAAAATAAATTTGAAATCGCCATAGAAATAACATTGAGTATAAAACGATTGCTGCACGCATCTCAGATTGCTTTACCAGTGTTGATAGAAAAACAATTTTCTTAAAATAAATTTAATTATAATGTTCATGTTTGAACTGAATTTTTACTTCTTTCCCTTATGAAAATAATATTTATAAATATTTGATTGATGAAGAAAGAATATTTAGAACATTTAATTTTATATTTACTTAAATTTTTTAATGGAGCACGAAAAGCCCAAACGATAAACTCATTGATCATAAAAGCGTAGTTTTGCTATTCGGTATCTGGCAACCTCAGAATTAATGTTTAATTTTTAATTTGATTTATAATTCTTGTTTTTGGGTTTTTTATTTGAAAACGAGATGGTTGCATTCACATTTGGGGATTCCCAAGTATTATAAATATGTGTTCTTTTTGCTTATAAATCAATGTTTTTATCAATATTGTTCAAGTTTTTTGTCGAATTGTTTTACTTCAGAATATATTCAGGAAAAAAAATTCAACACGCTGGAAATTTTTTTTTTAAAGAATTCTGCCTTTTTTAAGGATTGGAATAATGTTTCTGTTTGCTTATGTGTTCCGGTATATTTCCTATTCCAGAAATATTATTTAGGAGCAGGCTTTTATTTATTTATTTCCTGCAAAATATCACTAGACATGGTACTTTCGTGGTGGTATATGTATATTTACAAATCAAAATATTTTTTAAGTGTGTAATTTATTATTTTAAAATGACATGAAAAATTTCAAAAATAACTTTAAAATAAGATGGGTTACGTTAAATTTAAACTGGTAGTCATACTTTGTAGTTCAAAACATATTTCAAAATTTGATATAGCTTTTCATTGAAAGACGATTAAAATAAACGAAATTTCATTTGTTTTTCGTGTTTCATGGGTGTTATTGAAAGCTTACTCCGTAGTCAAGTAACTACATCTATCATTCTAAATAGATACGTGCTTTACATTTAGAAACCAAATTTCTGATCTTAAAAAGTACCATAAGGGTTCAATTTAAAACTGTATGTGTGTTGGAGAAAACGGAATTTTTAACAAGACTTTGTTGATCTTGGAATAATATCACACTAAGTTATTTTGAAAAATTGAAATTTTATGTCTTAAGAGACAGAAAGTCGAGGTTACTTACTCTATTTATTGAAGCTATTGTTACGCAACTTAGATGCATGTGAATCGTTCGTTGAAAATTATTTTCTTTTTGTAAAAGTGCTGTAAAATCAACCTTCTGTTTATTAAAAAATTGTTATCGATTGGGTTTAATTTGTCTACTTTGATGACATGTATTTCTAACAAAAGCTCTGTTTTTCCACATGCCACTGAATGGAATTTTCTGGGAAAATGTGCCGTTTGTTTCAAATTAAATTAGTCACGAATGCCGTAAATGTTTAGCCCCCTTGGGCATTATAGAAAGCGGGTTAACATGTAGCCTATCATATCCGCAGTGTTCTAAAATATAAGTGTATCAAATGTGTGGATTGGTCAAAAGGTGGATTAGTGTAGAGAACAGACAAACATCAACTCTGCTTTATATATCTAACAGAAGTTCCGTTATTCCCTCTGCCTCTGAATGGAATTTTCAAGAAAAATTGCGTTTGCTTCTATCTAAATTAGTAACAAATGTTGTAACAATTTAATTTACCTTCTTCTCATATTGATGATGAAATTCGAAAATATCGCATACTAGGTGAAAGAATGGCACAATGAAAACAGATTCATAGAAAAACTAAGTGCAAGACTATCCACCGAAATTCGTCAGAGTTTTACTGAAATTGAATGCACGGAAATATTCGTAGTCACTCGAAAACTTAAAATCAACTTCAGCAGAAGTGTGACGAATATGAAATGAATTATATGGTTGGATACAACATGTATGCATATTTGCGGCCGAAGTAAATTGTAGAAGCGATGGAGAAGTTAAATTATAGTTAATTTTTTTCCTTTTACACTTAAATGATGCTAACATTCTTTTATGAAAAAGAATTCACGACTTTTCAATCAACATATTATTAATTCAACCCGAGCAAAGCCGGGTCTTTCTGCTAGTTATATATATAGATAAGGAAATGTTTTATATTGCATTCACTAAGCTCATTTATATTGTATAAAATAAAGCATACTGTAATCAAATATGTTGAATACAATTCATGTGCTGCCTCCACAAACACACAATCGAACATAGAACAAACAGACTTTCGCAACCAATTTCACTTACTAAAGGAAGATAAGTACTCACTGTATGCAAATTTCCATGAAAATATATTAAACCGTGTGGACGTGTATAGGGCACATGCATACATACATACAGACAGGCGGACACCAAACGCGGAAGAGGCGGGAACAGGGGGCGTAGCCCCCTAATAAGACAAAATAAAAGTTATCGGGTAGAACGATATTCTTAAGAAATTAATTCGTGATTCTTTTTTGTCCACTGATTTCGCACAGTTGCCATAACTTACAATTAAAAGAATTGCGAAATATAATTCAGAGCGCAAGAAACAGAAAATCACACTGTATGCGATCAATCAAAACGATTTTCCGTTTTATTCCAGTTAGTTAAAAAATATCGTGTGTACCAAATATTCTGAAATCGTTTACATTGCGCGTAGAACAAAAATAAGACTCGAAATAAATAAAGTATCAGAGCTAAAATTTCGTACAAAAAACAATTTAAAAAAATTGTTTTGTTTAACAGTATTAGTAAGGTAATCCACGCAATCGTAATTCTCAATATACATTCCAGTTTTTCCAAAACTGCCAAATTATGGTTGATTTAAGTATAGTTACACAGGTTGTTTTAGAATGACACTAATCTAAATATGGAAATAAAAAAAAGTTTAATAGCATTCACTGAAGTAATATATTATGTATAAAATAATGCACATTGGGGCTAATCCAATATATGGAATAAAGTTCATGTGATGCGTGTACACGCAAACACAAAATCGAACATAGAACATAGAACAAAAAGACGGACCGACCGACTTATGCAACCAAATTCAGTCACTAAATGAAGATAAGAACTCATAGTATGCAAAGTTTCATGAAAATATATTAAACCGTGTGGACGCGTATAGGAAACATACAATACAGACAGACACCATACGTGCAAGAGGCGAATTGGGCATTAGAAGGGTTCATAAAGGGTAGAAAATTTGAAATGAGTCGAAAATATTTAATGTACAAACAAACGCCCCATTCTTATTTATATCGATCCAAAATTTTCCAACCTTACAGAAAAAGTCCAAAAATTTCCAGTCCAAGGATGTTAAAGGGTTTATATAGAATCAACAATACTTTTTATTTTGAATATTATCACCTTTAATCGAAAATGCAGTTTTTGGGAGGCTAATTAACCTTTCTACACTTCAAAAATAATACACCGATAAAATAAATCCGAAAATTAAAATTTTTGTCTGTTAAGTAGTGTAAAACTGCAAAAATACATAACCGCATAAATTTTTTCACGCTCATATTAGACTATGAAAGTAGGTAGTTTATAGATGTCCCACTGGAGCAACACAGCGGGCAATTGATGACGACCCGGGATCAATCCCGAAGGGAAAAATCCGAGAACAAGACCACATAATCTTTAACAATGGTGAGATGACGAGACAACACCTGAACTAGCACCCAACTCTCCAAACTTCCAAGCTTTTGGATGGACCGAGTTTTGAACTCGCAACTTTCCAATTGCATATCCGTTACTCTGGGTATCCGTGGCTATATCAGACTTTGATTCCAATTTAAACATCTATAAATATTGGCAACACACACATCTTTCTTTGATGCTAGCTTGAGTTCTTCTGCTACAAGGGACACACAAAATTGTAACTGCAAAAAAATATACAATTGGCTGAAGTAAATCTGTCATTTCTTGTTTTGATACATGTTCAGGTCAGAAATTTCCTGACCCTACTATTCAAGGTGATTCCGGGCTGTTGTATGTTTGAAATGGTTAAGTCTAAATATTATGGGTATTATTGTCCGATTTCCATGAGCTGGCAGTCATGTGGCTTAGAATGAGCCTCTTCTTCTAATTAGGTTATAAGTTGGAACGTAAAGCACACTTCCACAATAGGTACCTTTCGAGTGGATTCTGGATCCAATGGTTGTATCGTTTGGTGTCCAAATAGATAACAGTGGTAACGGGTTGATTGGTGGGGGACCATTCATGCTTTTGCGTATGGTAGCATTCATGAGCTTTCTTCTTTAAAAAAAAACGAATGACTCCAGGTCTACTGGCATTTCGTTGGAATTGCATAATATTTTGAGAAGTGTAAACATGTTCTCATTTGGGATTGTGATGTCAAGGTGAAGTGGATCCACTACTCCTTAAAAAACTAAATTTTTGTTAAGTGCAAGATGCTCTGATGAGTGAAATAGGTCTTTAGTTAACGCTTAAAAAAACTATTCTTCTAACGGAGGTTTAATAAAACGGTGGTGTTCGAATGCGAGTTCTCCTATAGAGCGATTAAATAAAATTTCGCGTGCCGTTATGTTGATTTACCTTCAGACATTCCCTGGCTACTACATTCCCTATCATGGCGAATTTTGAAACGAACTGAATCGTCAATTGCAGTCTCTACATCGACAAATGCTGTAGAGACAGAGGTTTATTCACAAAGTATTTATCGATAGGTCATTGATGGATGGACAGTACTTATCTATGTATAAAAAAGGAAGTGTATCTGTGTGTACATTCTTTTTACAAATCTATACAGTTCGACCAATTCACCCGAGATTTGGTACTCTAATATTTTAGAACACTGCGGAAAACATAGGTTATTTATTTCCTGTCTTCAGACCAATCTGTTGCCATGAAAAGTGGCACACAGATTGTCCTCAAATTGCCCCTCGAAGCCCCCATTTTAAAATCTAAAGCTTGTTTTTCTGCAATAAATGGACGTGGATAAGAAAACACGTTCTACAGGGTTTGTGTATGAGTAAACAAAGGGAAATGTCGCAGTCATATTTGAAACCCGAGCACAACGACGGGTTATTCAGCTACTTGTGAAATATTTCACAATGGTAAACACAAAACAATTCATTTATTCATTCATTCATATTGAGTGGGGAGGTCAGGAAAGCCCTAGGTGCTGATTCCACTGGGGAATATTGCACCAAACCCCATTGGTTTTCGACATTCCTGTCAAAGAAAGACAGATTCCTTAAGAAAGGCCAAAAGGCTTTTAACAGGTTCTTCGTGAATTGTATCAAGTTCTGTTCCAAGACCTATACTTGAGTACCTTATGTGAAGCAGAGCTTCGCAAACACAAGACAAAGTCTCAACATTACAAAGTTGCGGGGTCACACTTCCTTTCAAGAACAGAGAATTCGAATCTGAAGATCAAACTCATGATTGAGAGGTCAGGGCTTCTGAATCGAAAGATTATTGACTCGGATAAATGGTTAAGACATGGATGTTTTACCGTTGGGAGAGAAAGCGTGGCTTGTCTAGACGGGCGGGGTGTACCTAGAATGTATTGATGTATATGAGATGTAACAATAACCCACCCAATGCTGCATCAGGGTTATGCTAAGCGGTTCACAAATCTTCTCTTGTAGTGCCATAATAATTAAGCTCAACTGTTCGGTGTACCGGTCGGTTTCGCGCCCCCACATCTGGAATTCAAACCAACTCAGATGCGAAAATTTTGTCGTCAATACCTGAATTTTGGGCTCACCATGAGAAAACTGCAGACGAGCCATTCCGAGATTACGACCTCATGAACTCCCGTCTGTAGGTCGGAGGAACTTCAAAAACTTTTCTTGCACGTGTCAGGTCAAAAAGGTTAAATCTTTAAAAATAAACATGTGTTCGTGTTTAAAAATGTCACTGAGCTATGTTGTTCTGAAGACTTTTAGGGGAGATGAGAAAACTTGACTTTTGAGAAAATCAGACGTATCCTCGAGACTGATTTTGGTGCCTCAATCCTGGCTCCTAGGTGTTTTACTAGGTCACTTGCTGTAATCACGACTTTTGAATTAATGTAAATATTAAAAATAACATTCAAATTACTTTAAATAAATAATGTTTAAATTTAATCAGTTGTACCTCTATTTGTTGAATGATGTTACACCGAGTTGGTAAGACTTCAGTTGGAACAAATACAATCAGCCACAAAACACAATCAAATATACAAAAAAAAAATTAAGATTAGTAAATACACTGATGAGATTAAATGTATATTCATAAATATACATTTACCTTCTATGTAATTAGATCCTCCATTGGTGTAAATGACGTCCACGAAGACCGCGTCGTCTGCATCCAATCTCGTGCGAGGATCCGCCTTGTAGAAGTTGGGTCCAGCTGGATCTAAGCCTGCCCCAATGACACAGAAAACAGTATTTTGCTTTCCCCATCTGTTTGTTTTTGAAAACTTGTTACATCTACTACAATTACATTGACCTGCAATGTACACTATATGGACAAAAGTATTTGGGCACTGCATGTTTTTCAGAAAAAGTGCTTTATTATTCTTTTTAATAACAGGTAGGCCCTCCTTTTGCTTGTATTACAGCTGCAACACGTCGAGGTATACTTTTCACAAGTTCTCTGTAAGTTTGGGCAGGAATAGCTCGCCATGCATCTTGCAAAGCTGTGAGAAGAGATTGTTGTGAAAATGGGCGTGCGTAGCGGTTTCATACTCGTCGCACCAGTTCACCCCACAAGTACTCGGTCGGATTGAGATCGGGAATCTAAGCAGGCCTGTCATGCAAATTCACCTCATTTCCAGGAAACCAGTCCAGTATATGTTTTGCGGTATGATATAGAGCTTGATCCTATTGGAAGAAACAACCATCGCCGCGTATTACCATAGTAAGACAAGGTCAAATTATCCAGAACGTCGAGGTACACGTCAGCATTCATGGTACCAGATACCTAAAGCAATGAGTCGAGTACTAACCAGGAAAAACAACCCGACACTAAGATGGATCCTCCCCGAATTTCTGCAGTGTCTAAGTACTTTTGTTCATATAGTGTAGTTTATTAATTAATCAAATGAAAATGCCATTTCTTTCTGAGACGGAAAAGTTTCTTCAAACAAACGAACATAAGATCAGGATTTTACCTTCGGTAATACTGCTCTCTCGGTATGTATCGGGTTTACGGTCTGTATAGAAAGTTAACTGCTCCCAACATAAATTCTGGATGGTGGTGGTCACTATAGATACAGGGCGCGTTCATTTTGAGTAGGGGTGACACTCGAGAATGACGTAATTTTATTTTGTTTTTCACGAATGTTGGCGACGAGCGGTAAGAAGTTGAATGCCACAGATATTGGCGAACAGCGAAAACCTTAATATATATTTCCAAATTGGCATTAAGTGTGTCAATACTACAGACTTCGATAAATTTCTTCAAGGATCAATCCTTATGAAAATCGAGGATGAGGTTCGTTTATACGACAGCAATTTGGGAAAGTTGTTGTATCTGGGGCAAGTCTAAGTGGTAGACAGACAAGATCTTAAAATGTTGCCAAGTGATCATTATCAAACCAGTGAGATTCCATAAGGGATAATGAACCTGAATGTATTAAGGTTCAAAGTCTCCTTTTTTTCGGTCTAGGTAGTCGAATTTACTTTGCTATGGAGAAACACAACTTTTGGTCTAGGAAATTCATAACTGAGGCACGTATCTAGACAGTCTCAGGTTCTTTCGACTCATGGCTGGTCACGTGAACATCTTTTAAGCAATGGACTACATGATTTTCTTCAGTGTGAAATAGATCAGTTAATACAATCTGCCCATTATAATGTGTGCTTAAAAAATTTTAATATTAAATTTGACGACATTGGGGATTAATGGCGTAATGCTAATTGAAATCGTAGATTCAATTGAATATCTGCTCATTTTTATGATTTTCAGTTAAATTTGGAAAACGTTCTCAGCAAAACATCAAAACTCGAATATAATTTAAGAAAGAATGAGATGATTATTATGTTAAAATATGGTACTTTTCCACAAATTGAAAATGACAATTTACCTGAAATTCGTCCCAGGCCGTCGATTCTCTTTCCGACCATTCCAACTAAATGGGAGCCCAGACTGTGACCAATAAGGTGGATCGTACTGGCATTCACGCCCATCGATGACTGAAAAGAAGATACCATATTTTCTTAATAGGTTAAAACATTAAAAACTATTGAGAAGTAAAATTCCAAAGACAGTGCAGTTCAATGACTCATAGGGTTTGAAGAAATTCTGACTTCTGGATATTTCTGACTTCTGGAATCCTTTAACAACGATGTGCAGCTACCTAAGTATAGGGAGAGTTTCCAACACCTGATGCCGCCTCTTTTAAGACAAAATCTTCATTCCATTCAAAGCAGCGAATTTGTGCACTAAATTTGCAAAGGTATAGAAGAAAAATTAAACATCACAAGACAACGAAGTTTCAGCACTCAGGAACACTGATTTATATAAGTTAATTTAGCAATTTTCTATTCAAGATTAAATTAGTCCCAGAGTATAGTTTTAAAATAAAAAAAATAAAAAATAAAAGACCTCAGAGAGATGAATAAAAAGAATGTTTTGTCGTGGAGCCACTCTATAGAAATACGCATTCACTCATCTACCCTGCCATAAGATGTAATATCACCAAACGAGACGATGAGATGCCAAATAAGTCAACCAAGTCAATTTTTCACAGAACAATCACATGAATACCAGTCGACATGTTGGTCACATTTTTCGAAGCTCCTATTTATAGCAATGGTCAGTTTACTCATACTTTATCCTACGGGATTGCTAGATGTAGGCGGATCAGTTTTGATTCCTATAATTTATCTACGCCTGTTTTTGTTCCATGTCAAAATTGTAATGGTAATTAATTTTCGAATGGTAGTGTCGCACTAGATATAGTAGATAGCACAATATCGGGAACACAACCGGATATTGGTGACGATCCGGGATGAAAACCTAAGAGAAAGATTCTAGGATAGCATCACAGACTTTTGAACCACGTTCAGATGACGAGGTCACACCCGGGCAGAACACCCGGAGAGAACAAGGCACGCGCAATCGTAACATAATCGAGCATCACGCATTCCGAGGTGGAAGCATCATGGTGTGGGCCGGGATTTCGTTGGGATATCTCATTGACCTGCTCATTTATAGACGGGGTTCTGTGATGGCTGTTCAGTATCGGGATGAAGTCCTAGAACCCACTGTGTGATTGTACGCTTCAGCAATCGATATTCTTTCGTTTTAATGGATGATATTGCGTGTCTCCATAGAGTTGGCATCGTCAACGGATACCTGGAGAGTGAGGGGATTGCGCGTATGGTTTGGCCGGAGTACTCGCATGAACTTAATTCCATAAAAAATCTTTGGGATGTCATTGGTTGTGCTGTGTTTGCACGTTGCCCCCCCCCCCCAGCTACTTTCACAGAGTTGCAAACTGCTCTACAAGAGGAATGTCGATTACTTAACTCTGGGGTGTTTGATCACCTCATGGACAGCATGGTCACACACTGCAAACTTTGTATGAGGTTGAAGGGTGGTCACATACCCTATTAATGTTGCTTTTGTAAATTTGTTTTGGATTTAAACATAATTTTGTTAATGACACCAATATGACTTCATCTTATAATTTATAAAAATTCAATATTGTTTTCATCTTTGTATTGTATTTAACTCTTTGTTTTGTTTCATGCATAAACCTATTTGCCGCATTTCGTGTCAATAAAAGTTGTACTTGTTTTTTTTCGCATTTTACCTTTCGTACTTAATTTTGGGCAGTGAGTATATATATAGCAAAGTTGCAAACTTCTTTAAAATATTTTTTATGTAATAATTTTTTCCTCCTAGATTACTAAAATGACACTTTACAACTAGAAAAAACGGAATAGATATGACACAAACATCATCATACGTACCTTCAAAACTGTGATGAAATATGCCACTTGTGCTGCCACCACTCTTGCATTGGCAACAGCTTGGAGATATGGTGGTTGATTGCTGCTGCTCCAGTCAATCAAAATCACATTGTAATTTCCAGTTTTCAGAAATGCGTTTTTCATGCGCTATTCACAAAACAAAATTAGTTCGTTTTAGATTGGTTCATGACTTACAGAATGCTAGTCATAAGAGATTTTCATTATATTATACAGTAACCTCATGAAATAACGTACTTTCCTGGTTCAAAATTATGTGATATGTTCGAATCTTTCACTTTGAGGGTTGATCCAGGCCCATTGTGTTCCTCCAGTGCGCCGTTAGTTATATACCTACTTCACGTAATATCGTTATACACTACCCTACAATAATGGACCGGACAGCAAGATGAGATGATGTAAGAGAAATAATTTGCGCTTTAATAGGGGATGGTCCCCCATATGCTGCAATTAAACTAGCAACCCTTCTGGGCATACTTGCAACAAGGTTTTGATACACAGCTATGGGTATTTGTGTCCATTCCTGCTGCAAGAATGTCGCCAGCTCAGCTGTAGATTTTGGACGTGGTTCCCTGGACCGTAAGCGTCGCTCTAACTAGTCCCACAAATGTTCTATGGGGTTTAGGTCGGGACACTGAGAAGGTCAGGGAAGACGTTTTGCATTCATATATTGATACCACTGCTTGACACAGGTTACAACATGACATGAAGCGTTGTCGTCCTGGAAATAATATCCGTTCATTCCATAAAATTGCCAGAGCGTAGGAAGAACCTGATTGTACAAAATGGTCATGTAGACGTCGGCGTCCAATTGACCAGGAACAACATGCAAAGGTCCCAGGTCATAATATGAAAAACTACAACCAAACAAGTAGTCGGATTTTATGCAAATCCGCTGGCGTCCGGTGTATTATTGTAGCGTAGTGTATATCACGTTAAATAACACAGCAATTTTTCATTGCATACTTTTTCTGCTGTCATTGGAAAAATATAAGATTCGTGAATACACGAATCAAGAATGAATTATCCAAAAATAGTCTGTATTTCGCTTTCTTATGTAAAAACGTTTATCATGTATTGTAAATCTATTCACTTTTTTTTAAGCAATGATAAGACTTTGTGTGTATGGCAGTATATGGCGAAAACTTAACAGCGCTGAATTTGAAATTAATATTTTCCTTAGGAAGTTAGATATTTGAAAAAAAATATCAAATGAGAGTAGTTGCTAGTACTCACAAATAAGTGTTTACTTCAAATAGTCGATGTTCAACAAATATTTCAATCGAGTCCTCCACGTTTTTATAAAATTTCATAAAGTCCCAACCCAAATCCTTTGGGATTGATCCCGGACCGTTCCCAATAGCTCTTTGTGTTTTTCTAGTGCAATTTTAATTAAGTAACTACCTACAAGTAGTATTTTACCTCCGATAGTGTTTGTGGGGCGATACGTGCTTCCTTTATGGATTCCGAACGCAATGTCACTTGGCTTGTTTTTCTTATAAGAGTTCAGTCCTTTGTCAATAAAAATGCCAAAGGATTCATCGTGAATTGATACATACGTAATTAAGTGGTAATTCCAATTAGATTAAATGCCAAAGTGGTGATAATGTACATTTTAAAGTAACCCCTATATATTTAATATGAGATCCCTTTGGGTAACGGAAATGACATCTCTAGTTTCTATCTGGTTGCTTTGCACTGAAAATCCCTCTCAGAATTAATTTTAAATTGATAAATCACTATCCAAGTGGGATAACGCAGTTTGGTTAGTGTTATGAAAATAGGTTCAACATCGGTTCCAGGTTCAAGCTTGATCGTTCATAGTGTTTAGGAATCCAATTTTTCCAGCTTTTGTGTAACAAAAAAAGACTGTTGAGTAAAAAACCAAAGACAAACATTATTTGAAGCATTTTAGAAATTTTCATGTTGCAAAGAACACGCTAGTTTTTTAAAAATAGTCTACCAAACCTATTTATTCGATATTCTGATGTCTCATGCGCTTGGCACATTATGCTCCGGTATTGATCCATCGTTCTGAGATTGAATCACGAGAAAATGGATCGAGAAACACATGTATTTGGTGAAGGATTACTGAAATGAAGCTTGTTTCGTGACTAATTGGGGCTGTAATATTGGAAGAGTAATCTCAGCAGATTGCGCATCTTTTATTCATATTCGATTTTGAACTTATTGATTGACTGTGAATGAAATGTTTTGTAACATGAATTCAGCAACGGGAACTTATTTTTGTTATTTCTCCCAAAAATACTATGCCAAGTGCATAAGGTTAATAACGGATCGATGCAACTAATACGCTTCTGGTGAAAGTCTTTGGTTTATTGATCTACTATTTGGTCAATCGATTTCAATCTACCATTACCAAGATCCCAGGACAACGCCTCGTAATTTTGAACTACGGTTAGATGACGAGGTCAGCACCACCCACTCTCCAAACCCAATTTAAAGCGCATCACCCCCTACGTACATGACGGTCATTGGTTAGATAGAGTCTTGAAAGCGCAACTTTACCAATTGGGCTACCGCAGTTTGGGTTTTGTCAAAGAATGTTTGTATGAAACTGTTATGCGTAGGTATGATTTGGAAAATATTTATTTTCTTTAACTTGCTCATGCGCAACGTTAATTTCGCATGTGACGAGGCATTTCACGAGTCACTGAAAAGCATCTGCCAAAGGAAGCGGAAGACCTGCTTCAAGATTACACCATGGATGCCTTCAATAGTTCTCAGATTTCATAGATTTTCCTTAACCTCACATGAAATGCTTATCATTTCTGGTGTTCCAGAACTTCTCGATAGACCCGTATCCTGCTAGTCAACATTAAAAGTTCCGGTTTCACACAGCTGGTGCTACAATCTTTGAAATGTATGATGATTCAGCACACGCTCATTGGAGAATATTTAGCGATACCGTCTTTGGAAAGCTCTTCCGTTACCATTGGCAGCCCCATACATAAGAAACACACTGTGTAATGCTCCATTACCTTCGAAATCCGCGTTGCGCATAGCCAAATTTGAAAAAAAGTACTTGCAAACATAACCTACGTGCAATAGTTGCAGAGGTACAATCTTTGACAAAATTATTTCATTTTGGCTCACCCTTTAAAATTTTGCCAGAGAATTTCGAACCATTCTAAATGACCAAAGACAAACATCTAACCTTGCAAATGTTGAAGGTGTCTTGAAAGTTGGAGGACATCAACTTTTGTCCGCACTATATGTACGTTTAGTGACGACAGAGAAATGAGAGGTTGCTTCTTGTTTAGTGTTGAGCAACAGACGCTTAAGTGATAATTTTGTTTCGACCAGATGATCCACAAAGAATTAAGCCGTATGTTTTGAGAAGAGCAGATAATACATTTTTAGTGTAACCCTCATTATGGATTCAGTGTCTGGTTTCTGAGGATTTAAGGGAAATATTACTTAATTAAGCTGCTTTTGTAGTTCTTAGCTCTTTCGGCATTTGGTTAAAAAATATTTATAAGAACAACTCCAAAAACCTCACTAATTTTTAGTATTATGTGTCAAGATGTATACTATCTGTCCTAAAATTTTCATTATTGTAATTTGTTTATTTCTATCCCAAGAATTGTTTAACTAGATGGAAAATTATCGTTTTATTTTATCGCATGATGAATCAAAAAAGGCGCGAACACGCCAGTAAGATATCCATTTCCGCCTTTAAAAGAGATGCTATCACATTCAAGAAAAGATATCCGAATAAATAAACACTATTAAATGAATTATGGTTATAAATTTGTTGGTTTGCTAAACAGATAATTTTTTTGCTGAACCAAAAGCTCTTGAACAGCGGCGAATGTTCTAGTGGCAATCCAGAAGTCATGGCAAAAGCCTATGCGATGGAATCGGTGGAACTATCAAACGGTTAGTCGCAAGAGCAAGTTTACAGAGACCCTACGACAGTCAGATTTTAAATGCAAAACAACTATTCTCTTTCTGTACTTCAACCATTTCTCAAACATCAAGTTCTTTTATGTGCCTTCAGCTCTGAAGTTATTCAAATTGAAGCTTCAACAAAGGTTTAATAAAGTGACGGCAGACATTACAGGAAAGCGTTACTATTATTGCTACGTTCCGATTCCCAACTGTACGTCACAAATTAGTGCTTAATATTTATCGCAATCACCAGCAAAAGAAATAACAAATTAAAAAAGAATTTGGTTGCACACAAAAAAACAAAAACACATTTCAATTTTTGACGATGCAAAATTAATATGGAAGTTTTATCACATAGTGAATTCCAAAAGGTAATTAGATAATAGTCATAATGTCTATGATACTAAGTTGAAATAATTTTTAAGCTTGTATTGACACTGATTTTTTCTGCTTTTATAATTCACTTTTTAAGTTAATAATGATTTAGTATTTCATTGTTGATTTAGGGATTCAATATCTGTATTTAATTTCACTGTTACCATTGAAATTCGCGTAATATGCATAGACTGGAATACAAATGTTGTGCTTTTGATTTTATTATTGTTGCTTTAGGACTCAGATTACAATCTTATACAGATTGTAAAAATGTAAAACAGGTTTGTTTAAGTTTTGTAGTTTTTGAGAAACAGAACTTCAAACATGCACCATTAAGCGATCGCACAATTACTCTTCAAAGTTATAAGTCCTTAAAATGCCTCAAACTTCAAAAATATTTAATTTTGAAACTAAATTTTTTGGATATCGTCATTTATGCATAAACTAAGACCCTGCACCAAATTTCATGAAAATCCATTGCCATACGGACACAGGTTTTTCCTGATTTTTGCTCATTTCACGTGGAATGTCCCTAGAGTATTGAGTCTGTTCAAATTTCAACTGCTTTTCATCATCATTTAGAAGAACGACGCAAGTGTTAGATGTTTCGTGCAAAAACTATGCAAAAGCTGGTTAAAACATTTGTATTTGAGGTGTGTTGAATTTTATTGGAGCAACATCTATATTACGCCCCTGTTAATCCAAATTTTCTGTCCATTTCATGATGTAAGCATGTGAACGAATAAAAATATGAGTAAACATGTTGCAAAATTAAATAAAAATGTTTTGTATAGGTAGTGACGATGTGTTGAATATTTAACTCCAAATTCTAAAACAACGATACAACTTCAAATCGGGAATAAATATTCAGAATATACCTGCATAACTGACACAAGTTAAAAGTAACATAAGAATGTTATTATTAGCAACCCCACTTTCACACTACCCCCCCCCCATCCAAGTTTCTTACATTCTAGAACGGTATTCTTGATTTTCGTTTTCTGAACAAATCGATTAATTCCACTAGTGTCTTTGTTCTTCCAGAACAGCGAATGTTGTCTCAACCTTTCAATTATCAAGCACTGACCCGAAGAATCAGAACTTCGTTTGATCTTGCAAATTTCGTTTCAATTTATTTCATTACGAAACATTTTCTTTTGTGGCTTATCACTATACACTTTTTGTGGCTTCACTGACCTTTGATAGTACTTTTAAATGGGATATTATAAATATGCTTTGAGGATTTTTATAGTTACAGATTAAATTTTGTGAGGATTTTTTAGCTGTTTAATTTCACCTTCCATTATTATACCGCAGTCTTTTCATGCATCAAAAAGTTTTACAAATAGCTGTCACTAAGTGGATGTTGACCTTACTTTAGTCACGCCGTATGCTATGGAAAGCAAATAAACAAACATCGATTAATTGTAGGCATTTTTCAACGCCCCACCAGCGACTAGTATTCCACGCTTCAACGAAATACCCTCTAACGGTACAGATCTAAACACAATAAGGAGAAAACCTTAAGTGCAATCGATACTACATTACAGTTAAGATACCACAGAGGGTTAGCATGAATAATTTGTTAGAAAAACACTCACGAGGCAGAAAGCAAACAACTTTATCGATGTATGTTTTACTAACACGTCACGACAGGCTGTTTTTCAAAACTCGTATTGAATTCCTCCAGGAATTGATCCGAAAGCGTTCCCTTATTTGTCCAGTGAGATTGGTGGTTGTATAATTTTTTCTTATGTAATGAATTGTTTCGGTAATCAGTTTTACCACAAGGCCTATTGACTCACAAATATAATTTCCTGTGGGTGTCGCAATGAAATTTAGTTTTTTTTTTTTAATTTTCTTAGCATAAAATGTCCCTCTATTTGCTCCGATTTTTGTTTCTAAGTTTGCTTCCATAGACAAACAAAAAATTTGTTAAAATCACTCACTTTTTTATAGGCTGTAAAAGCTGTTGTCGTAAGTTTAAAATTATTGATGATGGTAATGATTAGAGCGTGTGTGTAAGATTGTTAGTACCAGAGTGCTGCTCACCCGCTTGCCAATTCCCGAAGATAGCTAGAGTCCGACGAGATGGCATAAGTCACGTGGTTTTGGACGAGTCTATTTGTTGGATTTAGGGGACGGCAAAACGTTAACAATGCGTTTTCACGATTGACTTCAACACGTATTCTGACTCCGTATACGAAATCGGCGATTTCAAGTTGACGAAACAGGTAATCCCCTATGGCTATAATTTTTCATGATTTGGGGTATGATATCCCTCTTCCCTGACTACCCTTACCACTCTGGTAGAAATTAACTTCCCCAAGGTCATATTCCTTCTCACCGGAGTTGCACTATAGAAATCTGGTGACTCGCCACGCCAGCTCGCAATAAGCTGTATCAAAGCATTTTACAGTTAATTCGCTAAATAAAACGTATCGATACAACGAATACCCAATTTTAGGAGTTTAGAAAGAGTCTTCATCTATTTCCCTTTTAGGACATGTGTAAAACTTGACGCGAGTAGGGCGAACCTGTGTATACCCTCCATCTTCAATGCAGACTTCAAGGAACATTTGAAGACTTTTGGACTTCTGATGACTTTTACCATGTTTTCAAAGTGGTAAATCTAGTTGACATTTCGACCTTGAAAGTGGTGTTATGTTTCGTTGCCATGGTTAAGTGGCGGTCGCTAAGTCTTGTCACTTTTCCTTCTTTCTCAGCGAGTTACCAGAATGAAGAGTCATCTCACACACAATTGCCAAACTAACGCCAAGATCGTATATTCAACTAGAGATTATTCCATGTATCAGAGGGTATATATCCTGTTTCGATATCCACATAACCATGTTGGATTCACACACACACGCTTTGTCTTATAGATTAACCTTCTACTGTTATCCCACACACAATTGCCAAACTAACGCCAAGATCGTACATTCAACTAGAGATTATTCCATGTATCAGAGGGTATATATCCTGTTTCGATATCCACATAACCATGTTGGATTCACACACACACGCTTTGTCTTATAGATTAACCTTCTACTGTTATCCCACACACAATTGCCAAACTAACGCCAAGATCGTACATTCAACTAGAGATTATTCCATGTATCAGAGGGTATATATCCTGTTTCGATATCCACATAACCATGTTGGATTCACACACACACGCTTTGTCTTATAGATTAACCTCTTCTACTGTTATATTTCAATCCACAATTTTCCTATCGAAATTCCACTTCTTACGCATTGACTTGTTACGAATGTAATACTAGACAGCACGTTTTAAATTCATTTTTAAAATCTGAATAAAAACCCTTCATTGTTTTATTTAAATCCGTTCAGAATTTGTAACGGCATCCTTATAGACAAATCGCCAAACGTTTATATTAGAAACCGGCAACAAGTTTGAGATGTGCACGACTGTTGGTGGTAGTAAATTTAAGCACCTACTATCAAACTGCAAGTTCGTTTGATTCTCACCGTCAAACTTTAAAATTAGGAACAATGGAAATAATTACAGGCTTTCGTTTTATATTTACGTCTTTAGTTTACTGTTGTTTTTCACATTTGAATGATACTTGTGGACATATCCCTGCATGAATGTGGTTTAGTCAACTGTGTGAGTAACCCTACAGACGAAAAGTTACGCAATATAAGCAGCCAGATGAAACAGTTGATCAGGAAGCTGATTACTTAAAGGTATTAATCGCCCAAATAAAAAATTATTTATAAATGTGAAGAAAATCAGTATTTAAAATTTGGCGCTTTAGAGTCGTTTCACGTGAAATGATCGAAACTCAGGAAAACCCTTTGGTTTTTGGTGAAAGAAATTTGGCAATTGGTAATTTTTAGTTAACATCGTACTAGAGCAACACAACGGGCTATTGACGACTGTCCGTTCGATAAACGGATCCGAGGACGACACCTCGTAATTTTGAACTACGGTCAGAAGACGAAGCGACACCTGAGCTGGCACCCCACTCTCCAAACTTCCACGCCAATCCAACGTGAGAACGAAATTTGGAAAACAGTGGTTTAGTTTGTGCATAAATAACGTTAAACAAAATATATATTAGGCTAAAAATGAAAAACAATAGAACTCCAATTATCCTGATCAAGCAGACCCTATCCAGATAATTGGATAATTCACGTTAAAAAAAGTTATTTCTAAGTAAAAAACCGAATTTTTCTGAACAATAAAAAGTTCAATTAGACTAAACTATTGATGAAGTTTAGAAGAGTCTGTGTGTGCTTTAATTTATTAATCTTCAAAACAGTAAAGAAAAACTCTAAAATGCGATTTTCCACTTAAAGTAGGCATACAAAATCAAATTAAAGAAATCTCTGATGAAAACTATATTTTAGAGGAACATAGTTTAATGTTATTACTTGATAAAAATATTCATAGTTATATTTTGAGTCCTAAAGCAACAGTAACAAAATCGGTAACACGCAAAAACAAGTATTTGCAGTCCCAAAATTGGCTACTGAGTTTCGTCACCCCAAACGCCTATTTAAATTGGACTAAGACGGATTACCATATTCCAAACCTTTCGCAACCACTGATGATAATTATTATCGCCAATCATAACATTCCCTCTCCCTTCTATGTATATGTGTTTATTAAATGACAACAGTGAAATAAAAACAATGAAATATGAAATTATTTTTAAAGTAAGAAGTAAATTATAAAATCATAATCTTCAAATTATCATTAAAAAACTTCAGCTGTGATAAAAAAGTTGGATTTACATCTAGTTAAAAATATTCAATAACAATAAAATGGGCAAAAATAAGGTAGGTAGGTAGATATTGATTTAATGTCGCACTGAAACAACAGAAGGGGCTATTCGCGACTGCAAAAATAAGCAAAATATTACAATGAAAACTTTAGGACATATAGACACCTTAGTTAAAACGTTAAAAAGTTTTTTGATGGGTTAGGAGAATTCCTTTAAACAGTTAAATTTGTATTTAATAAAATTAAAAAAAATATTAGATAATTTTATTTTAAAAATATATATTTTTTTTACTAAAGGTATAGAAATACAATCATTAAATTACGCCACGCTATTTGTTATGAAAAGAACTTCATTAAAGAATAAATTTTAATATCGTCTTTCTATTTCTAGAGATGCTAGGGTAATTTGGAATTTGAAGCAAATTGGCAAAATTTCTATTTTAATCGATCTTTCAGATTCAACAGCTACGGATAGTAAATTATTTTCTGACTTCTAAGATACATTTTTCTGAAGAATGTGAATACAAACTTTAAATTTGAGTTTTATTGAAATATAGGTTCGCAAACAGGTCATTTATATTGCTAAAATATCTAAACTTGTGTAGTCTTGAACTTATATGTCGATAGTTAAAAGATACTGATATCTGAATCCTAATATTTTACAGTTGCTCATTAGAACATGATGACCTGTGTAAAAATTGATTTTCATTAAAATCGATATGTCAGTCGAAGCCAATTTGCTCATTTTGCATGTAATGACCCCTACCTTGAAGGAAAGGTGATTGTAAACTGTTTATACAACTTACCACATATTTATACTTTGTTTCCCATTTGAGGAAAAGGCTAAACTAGTGTCAGACTACAAATAATCATACGTCTGCAAATAAATTACACGATGTTGAAATATTTCATGAATTGCGTAAATGTTTAAGGAGAGCTGTATTTATTAACTGACTGAAAGATGATGTGTTGTAATTCGATAATTATTTAAGGCTTCATTGATGGAGCAACTATTAATGAAGTCATTATATTTGACGTTGGCAGACGACTATAATCGTAAGGACTTTCTATTGCTTTACAATGTGTTAAATTGGGCATTTTTGGTAACATTGATGTTTCGGTGTTGGAGACACTGATAAGACTGAAAAATTGAGAAAAGTATTTCTCTCTCTCTCTATACCTTTAGTAAAGAAAAAATATTTAAAAATAAAATTATCGAATATTTTTTTTGATTTTTTTTAAAAATACAAATAAATTACACGATGTTGAAATATTTCATGAATTGCGTAAATGTTTAAGGAGAGCTGTATTTCTTAACTGACTAAAAGATTATGTGTTGTAATTCGATAATTATTTAAGGCTTCATTGATGGAGCAACTATTAATGAAGTCCTTATATTTGACGTTGGCAGACGACTATAATCGTAAGGACTTTCTATTGCTTTACAATGTGTTAACTTGGGCATTTTAGGTAACATTGATTTTTCGGTGTTGGAGACACTGGTAAGACTGACAAATTGAGAAAAGAGAAACTGGAATGTATCCATAATTTGTTATATTAACGTTGCCTGATCTACAACAAGGACAATTAAACTTTTACTCATTTTTCAGTACCATTGATATCAATGTCAAATGAGCGTAGTTGATAATTGCCTACCTTCTTTCATTATACCCATGTATCTAATCAATAGCATGTATCTAATCAAAGAAATTAGAATACATGCTCTATTTTACTTGGTGGCGTTTATTGGAAAAAACCCAGACCACGCTTGTCCCCCTAGACTTTGTAGCATTTCGATTGATGGCGAAGGAGATTATCTGTTGCAACTACTTCTACCTGCCACATCGTATTCTTCCCCTTTGATACTACCACTGCTATACTTTTCAGGCGGTAGTATAAATGGTACACTCAAAACAGCTTCAACGGTATCACGCAGTGGGCAGTCGCCTGTCAATCGCATTTTATTTCGAACTAGTTGAATAATACGGCGTTGCTCGGGTTTCAAATATGACCGCGATTGCTAAAAAATGATAGCGAAATATTGATTCGCCTTATAATAGAATAATGAATGTTCCAACACTCTTGAATCAACTGTTTTCAAATTTTTTTGTTACCCAACTGCGAAAATTGTTTAAGTAATTTTTAAAGTATTTAATTTGGAGCAGCTGAAAAATTGTTGACAAATATCAGGGCTCAGATTTTGACCAAAAAATATTTCTTCCTATGATCTAAAATTGTTTAAATTTGGCAGCATCGAAAGTTTTTTAATTTTCCACTCGAAGATCGAAACTTTAAAAACGATAGCGATCCTGGAAGGTTTCACCCAGGAAAAACAAAAGCAATGTACTAAAACTGGCAAAACGGCCAGAATATGCCTTAAAAATCTGAAAACGTGACTAAGAAAACAGTATAAAAGTCTCAACCAGTGATCAAAAAGTGACCCAAAAATCTCAATTTATGATCCCAAAGTGATTCAAAAATCTCAACCAATGATCAGAAAGGGATACACAAATTTCAAGGAATTAAAAATGACATTAAAAACAAAAAACCGAAAATGATATAAGAACAGCGAACGGAATTTCCATCTACAGAAGTATTGCCCACAAAGTGTCCATGAAAAGATGGCATGTCAAAGAAATCAAGGCCCTGGTAATTATAAAAATAGAAATGAAACCTTTGGTTTAGAAACGTGAGTTCGTTAATATATATCAAGATAAAAAAAAAAAACCAAAGACATCGGGCATCAACTTTGAAAATAGGACGATTTGAGCAGATAAATGATCGCTTTTAGCTGAAGGAAACAAAAATTACCTCCCTTATAATAAAAAATAATTATTGTCTCGCAATCTCTTCGTACTTCCGGGTACAGTAGGTAGATAGTTAATTAACGACGCACTAGAGCAACACAACGGGCTTTGATCGACGGTCCTAGATGAATCTCGAATGGAAAGATCCAAGGACAAAGTCTCGTATTTTTAAACCACGCTCAGATTACGAGGTCAACACCCGATATTCCGGAAACAGTAAGCATCGACTACTTATTAGCATAAAACAATTTATTTGTATCATATCTAATGAGGAAAGACAATTTGTTAAATGTGCTTTTACTTTCGAAACTGATTGCAACCAATGAAATTTCATTGTAGAAAAAGAAATGTGCGACAACAATCTAACAACATTTACGAATGTATAAATGAATGCGTTCCAGTGTGGTTTCCGGTGCCGAATTAATCGTATTCTGGCGGAAGCGACAACAGTAATTATGAGTTGGGAAAGACATTATCACCTATAGCGGTCACCTTACATAACGACAAACCAAGACAAAATCTCCTGACTATAACATGCATTGTTTTACATCTCTAACGAAGGTCTTGATTTTAAACGTGTGTCACGCACTGACAGATGTAAATTACCCTGTCAGAGTAATTGTTTTGATTGAATGCATAAACTTATTAAAATTTGCTATGACTTTCAATTTTTCATTGATAACTTAACAAACCAGCGAAGAAAAGATAACTCTCTACGAAGACGAAAAGTTACTGCACAAAAGACGATTTTGAGGGAGATTTGGAATTCCCTTTTTTAAGTTCTTTTCATGATCGACTCAATTAATAAAAATGACAATTTACAAAAAGTGCTCACTCACTCATACTAAAAAAAAAATGTTTGTTTTACTTGTGGCACTCTTGCATCACTTATGCGACATTGTCGAATTTCGCCATCTTCTGTCAGTATGACAAAGAATTTTTTAATGTTTGAAAAGTTCTAGTTCGGATTTTTTAAATATTATTATGCTTTCTATAATGGAAAAATTGCACTAAGATTTGCTTTATTTTGATTTATCTGCCACTTCAAGTCAAATACTTTGTGGTGGTGTTGCGTGGGATGAAAAGAAATGCAATTTATAAAGAACATTTAAAACAGAAAACAGCGAAATAAAACAAAATAAAAGCTGTTGGGTAAAACTTCGTTTGGTAATATATTAATTAGTGATTATTTTTTATCTCTTGATCTCGCACAGTAACCACAACTTACAATTAAAAGTGCACAAAATTTAGAAATGCGAAATTAATTCAGACCGAATGAAACAGAAAATAGTATCACTGAACGCGATCAATCAACACGAGTTTCCGTTTCTTCCCGTTCGTCGAAAAAATATCATCTGTCCCAAATATTCTTAAATCGTTTACATTGCGCAAAGAACAAAAATAAGACTCGAAATAAATGAAGTATCAGAACTGAAATTCCATAAAAAACAAATAATTTTTGAAAAAACAATTGCTTTTTCAACAGTATTGGTAAAACAATCTAAGCAATCGTAATGCTTAATATACATTCCAATTTTTTCAAAACTATCATATTATGGTTGATTTAAGTATACATACTCAGGTGTTTTTTAGCACGTAACTTATATAAATATAACAATAAAGAAATGTTTCATATTGCATTCACTAAACTAATATATGGTGTATAAAATAAAGGACATTTTAATCCAATATATGGAATAAAATTCATGTGATGCCTGTACAAACACAAAATCGAATATAGAACAAAAAGACAGACAGATTTATGCAACCAAGTTCACTCTCTAAATGAAGATAAATACTCACTGTATTCAAATTTCCACGAAAATGCATGAAATCCTGAGAACGTGTATAGGGCACATACATACAGACATACAGATGGCCAGACAGACACCAAACTCGAAAGAGGCGGATTTGGCGTCAGAAGGGTCCAAGACGTATAGAAAACTTGAAATTGGTCGAAAGTATCCAATTTACAAATAAACACTCCATTCTTATTTATATAGATATATGTGAATAATCATTCGATAAATTTTAATTAGTGATTAATCAAGAGCTTAATGGAGATTGTGTTTGTAACCTATCATTTGTCAAATCTTGGTCTCTGACATGTGAAGGACCCGATGAATGATTACTCTCGAGGATTGTGCTAGTCTGAATTGAAATTGCTTAAAAAAATCACCATATGACAATGCAAATCAATTCATTGCTTCGGAATGTGACGTTCTATTGAAAAACGGGTAATGTTTTTTCGGGTTGGTTTCTTTACAAAGTTGTTAGGTTGGATTTTGTGTCCCAAGATCCAAAAATAAGACGACAGGCTGAGCCAAACGCAAGATGAAAAAAACAATAACAATAGAAACTGAATCGATATAAGAAGGCTTGAAAGGATAGGGATCACATTAAAAAACAAGCAGTCAAGACTACAATTAAAATACAAAAGCTTTAGTCACTAGTATAAAATCAGCAAATGAGCTTCACATATATTTATCAACAACATACAGAATGACGAATGATAGACATTTTAGATGCAGATGATAGAGTGTTCACGAAGAATCGATATGAATAATGAAAACATTATATAGAATTTAAAAACTGAATGCTGCATAAAATTTTAAAAATATTCGAATGAGGATTTTATTCAATTAAATCATTTCAAGTTAAAGAGAATTGTTAAAAAAGTGTCGGCGATGATGATTAATAGTTGGACAATCGAATCAAAAATGATGGATGGTTATAGGAACAACACACGCTTCACACACAGAGATACACTTTTCCAACAAAAGATGCGTCAGTGAAATGTGCGCTTCTGACTCTTAAGGGGTGAGTTAAAACCATTACATCGTAATATCTAATGGGTACAGAAGTCCACAATGAAATGTCACATGGGTACGGAAGTCCACAATGAAATGTTTTGACAAGGATAGGTACTAGATTTACGACAAGGAATCTAACTAGTATGCGGTAGGGATGTCAACTCTAAGAAAATAACCGGAAAAAATAACCGATTTTTAAAAACTTCAAGGTTTTTCTATTTAGTTGTATATAAAAAATGCTAAATGTAGTAAACTGTCGTTAAAATTTTTACGGAAAAATGTTTGAAGTTTTGTGGGGGCACTCAACCTATTTACTTAAAGGTTAAAAGGAAAAAAATATTTAAACTTACCTTTTCATCTTGAAAATTCGGATGTTCATACTTGAGAGGTTGCTGTAAATTCGAGGTTCCTCCTCCAATTTTAATTGGCTTCAGGCAAAAATTACATTGAGCTTAGTTTTTTATTTAGTTTAGCAAAATATTTCCAAACATTCGACGAAGGCATAGCTAATAATTACATAAACATAACACTATCAGAGGAAGGGAATAATTGGTAATTTTTAGTTAACGTCGTACTAGAGCAACCCAACGGGCTATTGACCACGGTCCGGGATCAATCCTTTAAGGGAAAATTCGAGGACAACACCTCCTAATTTAGGAAGGGAATACGAAAAATGACTAACTGCATAGTCTGTAGCCACCTAGTTGCATGTATTCTAATTAATTACTTTGATTACTATCTCGAATACATTTTTAGATCTTATTCGATTACTTTATTGCTCGTTTTTAATTTTGTTGATGGATACTTATTCATTTCTGTTTTCGAGAACCAAAATTCAGACCATTTACATTTAAGCACACTTATTAAAAACACGATGCTAGTTGCAATACACTTCTCTATAAATGAGATTTAAATATGCATTAAATAAGATAACCCAAAACACTCTTCCAAACATTACTTGCCCCTGATTCAAACTCAGCGCCTGTAAAGATATGTGTTTAGCATCTCCTGTTGAATTTTACATCGTAATTGAACGTTGTTTGGTATAAATGTACTTTAGATCATCGCTCATCCCTTTGTTTATACCTCAACCCGCATAGACTAAACAATGCTGTCAGAGAATGAGAACAAGCAAAATCAAGGGAATGGTTGAAAAGGGATATCAACTATGTGGATCTTGAAATAACAGTTTCGCAAAAAGAACCATTTGCATCCCATAAACACAGTCCACGAATATAATTTTCTTGAATTTTCGGGTCCGTTTTTTTTTTGGATATTAGTTTTTAAAATAACAACCGCGGTTACTACCGCGGCAAGAAAACACCGAAAACAACCGGTTAACTGAAACGAAAAAACCGACTTATCGGTTTAACTGGACGTTTATTGACATACTTAGTATGTGGTAACATCCCTAGTTACTTGCCTGCCTGGTACAGTCTAGTAGTCAAAGTAGTAGAGAGCAAGTCAACTCACATGAATAAGGCCAGTCCTGTGAAGAAATGTCCCGAATCCCGGGACGATGAACTTCGTATCTAGTAGAGGATCGAATGTAGAGTTCGGCAAAGATTCCCCCGTGAAGTTGAGGAAGAATTTAGTTCTCGGATTGGAAGGGGTGAAGAGGAGAAACTTGGTCACTATGTAGTCCAGATCAAAAGGCAGCAGCGCGATTGGTCGATTCGGAGGATCGTAGAAGGGCGACCCGGTGTCGAAGCATCCCAACAAATCGTAGCACTTTTCCGGGAATTCTGGAATAAGAGCACATTAGTTGCTTCTGAGAAGTTGGTGGAATTTCCATGAATCAGAAATTGAAACACCGAAAAACAAAGTAAATCCCGTGTCTTATTCTGTCGGTTCGCAATAAATCAAGACTGCCAGCTGTCAAAAATGTTGTTGATTTTAGTGTCAGAAATGACATATAATTTTATAGCAAAATTGTAATAGTATTTACTATTGATTTAAGATCTTTGAGTAACTATGTTGAATTATTTTGATTTAATAAGAGTGCCCTATAACATTTTTTACTCTGAATTTCTAGGAAAGGGGTTGGACATTCCCGACTATATCTCTAGTCAGATTTGCCAGACACGTCGTCTGAGCAACAAGCAGGAGGGTAAATGCTGCACATTTTACTTATAACAATTCCGTTCCCCAATTGAGGCCAGAAGATGCCTTATTTTCACGGACCTATCATCTGAGCTTCTCCCTAACTGCGCAAATGCCGGTCTGCCGGTTTCTGATTAAACCCCAAGAAATTGGAGCCAAACAAATGCAAGAAGTACCTTTTTGTAGAGCGTATGGATTCTCTTCCTCCGTCTCATTCATGGAAATGCCAAATTGGTAGAGCGTGGCCGTTATCCAAACTTGCCTCCAGAACATTCCCAGCATCTTCAGTCACCACGTGTGGGAATCAATTCACACTGCACACCGATCTGCCTGCTCCGAGGAGAGCACACACGTTTCAAGGACCTCAGACTCCCTAAGCAGTCGCCGTTTGTGTTGAGGAGTTATCAATTTTCCGCTCAAGGACGCCGGAGCTCTGAGGCAATACTACCGTCTGAGAGAGGTGTTCCCTTATCTTTCTAATTAGCCTGATTCTGTATTCCGATCTCGTTGCTGCAAATATGAAAATGCACTTGCATACTCCAGTAATATGTTATACAACGGAATTTACACTGTTCTGGAATTAGCCTTAAGCTGACAGGCGTTTTGGTTAGTCATTTTAGTTCTTACTGCTATTTATTGCTTGTGATTAATAAGCGTGATTAATTTATTTTTTGCCTTTGTGTGAAAGAAGTTTTATATGCCTCGTTTTTTCTGCTCACTTTCTCGTTAGTGTGAGTTAGAAAAACAAGGGAGCAAATGCGAATACATTTGGAATCCTCACAAACAGCATTTGCTCCCTTCATGCTAAAGTACCAGTAACACACGCCAATTTCGTGTAAAGAAATATGTAAAGCGTTTTTGATAGAAGCACTTAACGAATTTTGTGTGTGTGGAGGGTTTTTTATTGTTTTCTTGTAAAGTTTACATTTCCTCTTAAGAAACACACTTAACGGATAAAAATATGAGCATATAAATGTTTATACCAGTACGTTTTTTTTTTCTTCAAAACTATACCTTTTACTAAGTGCATTTCTTCTGTAAGCTGACAGTATGCAGATGTGTATAGAAATTATCTTAATCGGGAGTTAATAAATAATGAAAACATCGTGAACGAGTAAGCATTTTACAGAAAATGAAAAGGAGAACTTTCATAAATGTGAAAGTTGAAATGCAAATTATACATTATTTCGGAAAGTCTGATAGAGAGAACTGATACTACAAATATTGATTGCAACAATAAATGCATTCACTAGAGTAAAGAAATCAGATGCGTGTCAAATGCCATTGGTTTACTTAGAACACCACTTGGAAAATCGTGATATATTTCGTAGAGCAATTTATTTATATACCATTAAAGGACATATTAAGGTATTTCGCGAGAAGGTTTCCTCCGCAAAAAAGAAAGTAAGTACTTTCAAATAGCCGGATAATACTAAGGGAGATTCGGTTATCTTTTTAACTAGTTGACTATTTTCAACTGCGTTGTCAATAATCGAACAGAAAACGTGCGTGTAGAATGAGTATCAGGGAACACTTTTCAAGCCTTTAGGTATGAGACCGCAGCACTAAGCACAATTGCAGTCAGACATTTTAAATATATATGTATGACAATCTACGCGGTCAATTGGGTATGTGCTCACGAGACAAGATCTATCGCTTGTCGCCTTTAGTATACAAAGTAGAATACGGACGGGATCAATTTGTTTATAAAGAATAACCGTTAAAAACAAAATTGAGAGACTATGTACGATACAAGGAATTTTTGTACGCTATTCACATTTTATATATATATATATATGTGTGTGTGTGTGTAACACATAGTTACTACAAACATAAAATATGTGAGAACTGGAGAAATATTTTGTTTATTGCAACGAAATTTGGCACAGAGATATATTATTAGGAGAGAAAGCATATAATCATATGTAACAATATGAAAAAGAGTTTAATTGTTAGTTAAGAAACAAGTGTATCAAAAACGGTTAAATCATGATGCATTTATCTCGGGATAGGTCTGTATAATATGGAGTGTGACCACCGTGAACTGCTATACAAGCCTCACAACGAGCCCTCATACTGTTAATGAGGGTGTCAAAAAATTCTTGGGGCAATAAGTCCCATTCTTCCAAAAGCGTGGCTTTTAACGCCATAAGGGTCCTGGGAGTGGGTTAACGTTGTGCAATGGCTCTTCCTAGACAATATCAAACATGTTCTATATGATTGAGATCCGGAGACTTCGCGGGCCAGTTCATACGGCGAATATCCTCTTCTTCGAGAAAATCATCAACAATGTGATATCTGTGTGGCCGCGCATTATCGTTCATAATAGAAAGCCCGGGCCTGTAGCCCCCCGGAACAACCTCACATAGGGTTCAAGGACCTCATCGCTATAGCGCTGTGTGGTAATACTTGTGGTTTTGGATCCATGGTGGAATGAGTCGTGAAAGGAAGCCTACAATTCTCAAAAGGAGCTTGGAGCAGATATCCGACATCAAACCTGATGGAATTTAAATGGGCGAAAGCGAAAGCTCGTAGAGTGATGTTCTCCCGGACATCTTGGACTAGGGAAACGAAATCGTAGACCTGGCGGCAAAAAATTCAACTATGAAGTTTAATTTTAAAATCCCCTACATGGGACATCTACTCAGTTCTAAAACAACGAGCTATTATCGTTTCAAAATACTTACGACCTTGAAAACGCAGAACAAACTCCGTTTCTTTAAATAGTAGATTAAGGGATTTAAAAATGTAAATTAGAAAAAAGATCATTACGCGTTAAATTGATAAGGTATAGAATCAATCATTAATAATTTACCAACAATCATTTATTGAGTTGAGAACCTGATGCATTATGTTCTATTTGCCATCAAGTATTATCAGTAAGACACATTTTGACAGAATGCTTAAATTTTGGCATTCATAGACCAATCTGTTTCGCTTCTTTACTTAACAGACCTGTTGATGGATTCGCATCACAAAAACTTATTTTTATTCCTTTCTCTGTGTGTGTCTGGCATCATTTTTATAAATTATATAGATTTTATTTCAGGTAATTAATGTTTCTTTTCACAATTATTTGCTGTATATTGCATATCTCATCCCCAACTTTTAGAATAAAAAAGTAATCGGACACAGAATCCTTGGTATTCGAATTACAAAGCGTTAATTCCAAGTAACAGTGTTGTTTTGACACTTAGAATAAAAATATCAGCACTAATCCATGTTGCTCGTTTAGAAGTGTTACATTTCTAGTCTCGGTTTACTTTTTTCCAATTTTTCATATTTTGAAAGAACACGAGTTGATGCAGAATGCCGAATTAGGTAAATGACTGCAATTTACTTTCTTTATGTAAAAACGTCAAAAAATCCCCCCCCCCTCGATTAATAGATAAGATTTTAACTAAATCAATTGGCTTTTTTTGTCTACGACATTTAAAATATACACTCTATAACAAAAAAATCGACGCACCAAGAAGGAGTTGTCCGATGGAGACAAAAATTGGTGGATAGGAAAATTATGTACAGAATAGAAAATGATTAAAATTTCAGAACAATTGAATGATTTATCTCAGAGTTACAGTAACGAGCTCAATAAGGTGTTGACCCGCCTCTCGCCTGGATGCAAGCTGCCACACGGCGTTGCATAGACCGGTAAAGCTCCCGGATGGTCTCCTGCTGTATTTCTTGCCAAATTTGCTCCAATTGTCGGACTGCGTAATCAACATTCCCTACCGGATGCAGTCGCCTTCCCATCATATCCCAGACATGCTCGATGGAAGAGAGATCTGGTGATCTGGCTGGCCAAGAAAGTGTTTGACAAGCTTTTAGACAGCTCATAACAACACGTGCCGTTTGTGTTCTGGCATTGTCTTGCTGAAAAATTATCCCAGGGTACTGCGAAAGGAACGGTAGCAAAACAGGTCTCAGAATGTCGTCAACGTACCGCTGTGCAGTAAGTGTACCTCTAATGACGACCAAAGGGGTCCGGCTATCAAGGGAAATGGCACCCCAGACCATAACTCCTTATTGATTGCCCGTGTGGCGTGCAATAGTGAAAGCAGAATCGGCACGCTGCCCTGGGCGTTTCCAGACCCGTCTTCGATGATCGTCAGGACACAGTTGGAAGCGGGATTCGTCGCTAAAGACTATACGTCCCCAGTCAGCATCATTCCAGCCTGATCGAGCCAAGCACCACTGTAATCTGGCGCGACAATGTGCAGGCGTGAGTGGCAGGTGGCGTAACGGTCGGTACGAGCGTAGATTTCGCTCACTCAGCCGTCTGTGAATGGTCATGGTGGACACTCGTGTGTGGTGTGGGTCGCACGACTGATGGTTGATAGCGATGAATCAGGCGCTGTGACAGCTGATCTGACAATCACTCTGTCCTCGCGATCTGTTGTGGCCATACGTCGACCGCTACCATCATGACGCTGAAATCTGCCATTGCCGACCCTCTCTTGCCAGTATCTTCTAATCGCCGCATCGCTTCGACTCACATGACGAGCGATTCTCCAATTTGCCCAACCTGCCTCTTTCAATCCAATGATACGACCTCTTTCAAACTCTGAAAGTTGCTCGTAATGAGCTCGAATCCTGCGGCGAGGCATTTTTTCAGTCGTTAAAAGATATCCTAAATCGCAATGCAGCAGAATTTTTTAACAACAGTTCAAGAACAACTCCTTATATACATCTGCTGGATGCGCATTTCTGATGCGCTGCAGATCGCACTATTCATTCATTGGACACCAAATTTTAATCATTTGCATATTTGATCAAAACATTTTTGCATACGCAATTTCAAAGCAATCGGATTATTCCTTCTTGGTGCGTCGATTTTTTTGTTATAGAGTGTTGTATATTTGAGTAAGGTATTTTAATGTTTTTGCTTCAAGTAAAATAGATCTATTTCGATTTTGATGTAACTAAATATTTTTTAAAGAAAATATGACAATCTTTGTGGTAGAAATGATGATGGATATGTTTTTTCTGCTTTTGTCTTCCATCTTCTCACATCTTCGTACGTACTCCTAACAGTGGTTAAGAAAGTACAAAGTAAATTTCCAAAAACAAGACCATTATTTGTAATTTAATTTGTAAATATTTGCGGAACAACCATTGTTGTGTTTATTATAAGCTTGTAGAAATAAAAAAGTGGCTACTTAAAACAACAAACATCTCTGTTTTAAAGTGTGATCAGACTGGAATAGGAATTTTAATTTTATCTTCGGGACTTCCACCCAATTAAATTATGACTACGTTACCCTTGCAAAGTGATTGTCCTTTTCACTACCAACCATATAAAAATTGTTTAAATATCAGTTTTTTTCCCGATATATATTATGAAATACTTCAAATCTCTCAAGTAAATTCCTCTTTTCGATGGTGGCATCATAGGGGGCTAAACATTTTAGATATACTTTGTGTACCTCGGGTCTCAATTATGTTGAAAGCGTAACAAGTTTTAGATGATAAGATATTGCTTAATAATACAGCACTGTACAAAAATATGAGTTCCTATCACTTTATAAATACAGTAACAATATTAGAAGGTTAGAATCACAATATATATTTTTGTAGTACTTTTTTCATGTGATATTGTTTTTTCGGAAATGCTTTTTCACATGCATAGGTCATGGAAGTAGGAAAGATAATGGAAGTGCCTTTACTTTATACTGTTGAAGTCAAAACTATAACCGCGCCGCCATCTTGGTGCTTTAAAAACATTGTGCTCGCGCATGTGAATCAACGTGGTTATACCGTTTTTGAACTTCCGTGTTTTTTTAATGACGATTTTAACCAAATAATTAGCACCATTTTCTTAGTTTTGATTTGATTATGACGTTTTGTGTCGCCTACGGGAGTACAAATCGAAATACAAAGAAGATCCCTGGAATATCGTTTCATAGGCAAATTTAATTTGATGTATCTTTAGGCTGATAGCTTTTTGACCTGTAACTTCTAAGTGTCCAAGCAGCATTATATTAAAAATTAGACGTATTTATAAACATTTAAAGAATTATTTTGAAAAGTTGACTGATTTATCCAAAGAGATTATTAATTTTATTTATTAATAAACAGAATTGTACGATTTTGATTTTTTAACCTACCAGTTGTAATAAGAGTTAGAAACTGCTTTTTAGGAAAGTTTAACTCTTATTTAATGAAAAAGTATTACAGTCAAATAAACAGTATCGGTATTTTCAAAACATGGGTGAAAATATTACCTCATGTTACATAATTTAGAATGAAACATCTTTAGCTAACATTTATAAAATTCGAATTATAAACATTACTTTTGGTTTTCTAAAACACATTTTTTGTTGGTTAAATTCTATTGCGTTGAGGAACTAAGTAACTGCTTGAATGCTATTGAAACTTTGGACTGTAAGCAACTTGTTAATGAGTTTTTAAGAAGACAAGTAAATACTTAAAACATTGTAAGTGTATGAAGTTTTTCAAAACACGCATATTTATTTTTATTATTGAAGTAAGTAATTGTAAAGAAGTTTGATTTAGTGCTTTTTTAGATTGAATTTTAGTTTATGTTTATGAATTTTTGTTTCAATAGTCTAAGATAAACAATAAAACCTGTAATACAGTTGGGATTTGGAAAAAATATGGTTAGACAGTTTTATCATTAGACAGGATCAATATACATAGGTTTCAATGCATCTATCAATTCATGGTATCTAAAATAATTTTCATTTTAGGTTTCCCAAAGACCCAGAACGTGGAGATGCATGGATAAGCAGTGCATAGTCATAAAGCGGTGCATAATAAGAAGTAAAATACCACAAGAAAATTAATATTTAGAATGGATGATTTGGCCAAAAGCGTGTGCATTTCAATGTTTGCAAAAAATCAATAAAATGAATTTCAATGCCTAATTGAAGAAACCAATTTGAATACAATTTATAAAAACGAGAATGAGGGATACAGAGTAGCACTAGACTATTAGGCACTAGAGGGCAGAAGATATGTGTGGGATCAGCTAATATAAATTAAAACATTACTGAGAAATGGTATTTGTAGGATACATATAATTTTACAAATCATTGAGTTTTTTCCAATTTAAAAGCTTTTTTAAAACATTTTGCATGCCAATGAAAAACAAAAACAACAACTAAAAAACTAGCATTGTTAGTTTTCTGTTTCTTTATTGTAATTATACTATAGCATATTCAATCACAAAATTTAAAAGTAAACGGGAAAAGGGTAGTAAATTCTTTTTATATGTCATACTTAAATTATCATTTAAAAAACAAAATATTGCCAAAATTATAAAATTTTCATTTATTTAGCATCGTTTAGTTGCAAACTGAATGACCACATCTTAATTGGAAAAAAAATACGCCCCATAAAAACCCTATTAGAGTTTCCTTATCTTTCCTACTTCCATGACATAAGTATATTTTATTGCTACATAACATAAATTTTGTACGTACTATACCATTATCACTTTAAAATAACACAATTTGTGTAGGAAAAAAGACTCAAAAACAATTTTTTTATACAATTTTTATTTTATTGTGTGTGGTATTTCATGAAACAGTTATTTTTTTTTATGATGCAAAGGATTTATGATCCCTCTTTCCAACAGATTGGTTTGATAGGCAATTTCTTCGAAGATGAAAGTTATTAGACTTTCACATCCAAATACATGAAGAAAGCATTTATTGGTGTATGTGGCTCAAGTAGATCTTGAGCCATGTCTTCAGAAGAACCTTTATGTACTATTCTAAAATTATAAAGATCAAATCAAGTTTATTATCACTTGGTAATTTAAATATTTTAAAAGAATTTAGATATCTTTACAAGAAAGCATTTTGGTACATCTCTAATATTATAAAAGGAAGTATTTGTTTGTTTGTTTTATTGAACTCAATGTCCTGACACTTACAGTAATGATATTTGGCACACAAGTAGTCCGAAGTTTTGCTATTTTAGGGTCGCGGCGAATTTTAAAATACAGTCTAGAACATTTTTAAATGAATTTAATATTTTTTTCACCATTCTTTCTTCTTCTGTGTTCTTCCGAGGAATGAAGAAACATCAAAGTTTAGACTTTTTGCCCTCACGTCACCTTGACGTCAGCCTTCCGAACCTAACCAAGTTTTTTCATCTCCCGTCTCTAGAATAGAAGGGAACACATTCGAATGACCTTCGTTTGTTTCGAGATTCATTCATTTTGATTTCCTGCGAAATGGATTCCAGTGAAGCAAAAGATGTTACTAAAGTTATCACCGTCGTTCTTCAGTGCTTTTTACTATCTCAGCGATCGTTAAAGGTAGAATAAAAATTTTAGCGGATTTGAAATCTGCGGAAAATTTTACACCAGATGGTAACCTTATACGTTTGATTTTTTAATATTTTACATTTTCGCAAGAGATTGTGACGTCACGTGAACTTTCGCTTTTCAAAAATAAACAGATTGCATTTTCTGCCCTTTGCGTTAAACTAAAAATAAAAAGAGATTACATTTCCTGCCCTATTCCATTTCAGTGAAGGAGGGCAAGAAAATAAAAAAAAACATTTGGACTGGGATTGTTGAGTTCATTTTTCGTAAAATCGGAATCGTAAAAGAAAGATTAAAAATTTCAGGGGATTTGAAATCTACGGAAAATTTATTTTACACCAGATTGATACCTTATAACACGGTCACGGGCAACGCAGGGCTAGCCACGCAGTGGCTAGTACCAAATAAGTAAAATTCTAGTTAGATAACTTTCTAGACCTTTAAGAAAAAGGTGTAAAATATCTTATTAGGGCAAATAATTCAATAAAACACACTATACCTCTTGAATTTAAAAAGTTCACACTTGCTTTCCTTGAAAAAATATAAATTGACGAAGGTTTTTCTGCATCAGGACTAATTGCAGAAAATTTTTTTTTCAGTCACTTTCATAATAAGAACCAGAATATGATAAGAGTTCTCGTCACCCATCATCACTTTCATCTAGTCCATCAGACAAATCACTTTCTTACAAGAGAGCTTGAATTTCTTCTTCAGTCAAAATTTCTATTAAAAAACTTCACTTAGGATTGCTAAGACATATTAACAAGTATTTTCAGATACTTTTGCCCTAAAATGGAATCAATATTATCAAAATAAAATTTTTAGATAATGTTATACTTTAAATTATAAAATCATAAAAAGCTCTTGAAATACCGTAAACGAATCAAAACAGACTGTTTTTTAAATTTGTGAAAGGACAAAAAAAAAAAAAAAAAAAAAACGTACCAGATAACATCAATTTTAACCGTGAAGTACTCACGTCCACATACGTTGACCTACATAAGTATAGCTATCAAATGCACAAAATATATATTTAAATCAGAAAAACTATTTCATCACATATTTTAAGAAATTATCAACTAAAACACACTAGCTAAAGGATTTAAAAATCATAAAAACAAATGAAATTTACTTACATTTACGAACACGTTGAACCGAAGCCATTTCTTCTAAATCCCTTTTGAATAATGTAAATTCCACTGTAATGCGTCACCCGACGTGTCCTAGACTAAAAATGTTCTCGGGGAAGGTATCCTGCGGAATTTCTTGCCAAAATGTCTCCAACTATCAGACTAAATGGTCATTCCGGGATGGTTGCAATTGCCTTTCCATAACTTCCCAAATTTGCTCTCTATGGGAGAGAGATCAGGATCCTAGCTGGACAAGGAAGTGGTGGGAAAGCTTGAAGACAATTCATAGCAACACGAGCCGTGTGCGGTCGGGCATTATCTTGTTGAAAAGTAAGCCCTGGGTTTCACAAAAGGAACGGTAACACAATCGGTTGTAGAATGTCGTCTACGTAACGCTTTGCTGTAAGTATGCCAGAAATGGCTACCAAAGGGTTCCGGCTATCAAAGGCGATGGCACCCCAGACCATAACACCCTGTTGTGGGCATGTGTGGCATGCGGTAGTAAGGGCAGAATCCCCACGCTGCCCTGGACGTCTCCAGAGACTTCTGCGGTTGTCGTCAGGACACAGTTGGAAACGGGACTCGTCCCTATAGACTATAGTCCTCAGTCAGTGCCGTTTCAAGTTGATCGAGCCCTGCAGCACTGTAATTCTGTACCTTTTTGGTGTATCAAGTTTTTTGTTACAGAGCGCAAATGTGATTCTGAGACTTCTGGAACAATAAACATGAATAAATATGCAATAAAATATTACAATTAAATGAATAGTTTGGTGAAATGTGAATCAAATATTTTACTCACGACACATAATTGCGCGTGTTCGCAGTGTGACACCTAAAAAACATGCCAAGTAGTATTGTAAACTGCATTGCAATCTACGTTTGATCATGAGGGATATTTGAGAGCATGTTCGAGACTCGATGTAAAAAAAACCAGTAGTGCATGTGGAGAACGTCAAATGTGCTCATGTTGGCTTGATGTGGAAGTTTGGACTGTGCGAGGGGGCAGCTCATGTGCTGATTTCGTGATCTGACTGCGGTTTAAAATTAAGAGGTCTACTCAGCTCTTTCCCTTTAGGATTGATACAGGATTATCGACAATAGTCGTGTTACTCTGATGCAACGTAAATTCAACTGCCAATCTACCATGATGAATATTTGTCTGTTTAAAGGAATTTGTAATAGAAATTTAAGATTTAAATTGTTGAAGAAATGTATGATGCTCAAATATAAGGAAAAACTTAAAGATTCTATGCATGCACGTGAACACTAGACATGTTTCGTAATAATTATTCTTATGTTATGAAAAAGCACATTCATGGTAGAAAAAGCATTTCATGTCTGGACTTTTTTAGGGACGCTTTAAAAATGAGACTCACTCTCAACATAAATACAGCTTTCAACTTAAAAATAATGAAGAAGCATTTCTAAGTATTTATTTCGATGCGATGTTGAATCTAAAGAGGTTAAATTTTCCCATTATTTTTAAATCAATTGATCTGTATTTGATGAATGTGGTACTAAATGTAATTCTTTAGTTTACATGTTTTTGGAATTGTATGTTTTTAAATTTTGATGATGTTTTTAGCATTTAGAAACGTTTCTAAAAAGCGACGCTAGGCACAAGAGGGCACGTATATTTAGCAAACATGGCGAAGATCCTAGCGTTTCTTCTAGGGGTTAAGTATTTTGTTGTAAAGGACCATTATATATAGAGAGAGAGAATGCCTTTGTGAAACTTAACTTTTGTTTCTTTCTTTGGATTGATAAGAAATTTAAAAAATTAATTACTGTAAAATTCCGTTAGTTAACGCAATTTTGGAATTTTTTTCGTTTCTTAGCATTCTTTTAACCAGTGGGTATGCTATTTTGCCTCATAGACGTCTTTACTGGTCTGCTGAAATTGATGCCAACATTACTGCTATAAGCTCTTTAATGTGCAGAAATCGATTTCAACAAATCATGTAGTACTTCCATATGATTGCAACCTCAGGAGCAGCAACCATCGATTGATGATATCATGGTGCCGTACTATGTCCGTCACAACTGCAATCATGGGGCAGGAACTGTAAATATTGTTGAAAAATTAAGTATGCTAGTTTCGATTGTCGTGAATCTCATTTCAGAACTAACTGAACATTAAAACATTGACTTATACAGTGGCAATTTATTCACTTCTGCACTAATTTATTATTTGTCCAATTAAGGATTTAATGTGACTGGAACAGTGCGTCCCTGTCGCACTGAAAAATGCCCAATAAACGACGTTTCATCTTTTTAAAAACATAAGAGGTATCTTTGAGTATAAGTACGATGAACAGCAAGACAAGGAAATCCTAGTTAATGGTAAAATTTTACCCATTGGTAAAAGCTAACAGAGGTCAAACACAGAGGAAAAAAATTGAAATTGATCGACCGAATTTAATTTATAAATATAATTATTGTATGGAGACAGAATGGATCAGAACATTGAAAGTTTCTTGTCCTATCCGGAGTAAGAAATGGTGGTGGACTCAGAATGGTGGTTCATATTTGGATTGGAGGCTGCTATGCAAAATGCGTGGCAGTTATGTCGTCTTTGTGCATCATCAAACACAAACCCTTGCACTTTCTCCAATAACGAAGAGAGATACATTTCGCCTATTTCAAGAAATGTACTACAGAAAGGAAGTTTCAACCAAGAAGACCTTTAGAGAAAACAAAGTCCTTAAAATCCAGAGTGTCAAATGTCATTAGATATGACGGGGAAAATCATTATGTAATTGTTAATAAAATCAGGTGAGATGCTCCAATTGCGGAAAAAAAGTCTATCGGAAATGAAGCATGGTGTGTTTGCATGACAAATGCTTTGTAGAATTTCACACATACCAAACAAAGCAAAAATCTGCCATATTTACTGGTCTTTTTGATGTTTTTAAACGCTTTACCAAACATGCTTTAACCAAAAAATTATTTTTATAAAAATAATCATCGTTATTAAAAATTATTTCATGCGAAAAACTATGTACCCTCTGTTGTCTAGCGTCCCTTTTTAGGGACGTTTGAGTTTTTGTCAGTAAGAATATCAATTTTTAGTTTGGATTAAAAATTTTTTTTTTTTCCTGTTGATCTCACGATATTTACTTACAGTATACAAAATATCTTCACAAAAAATGTCAGGCATTAAAAAAATGGATTAATATATTAAAAGCGGTAGGTAGGTATTTTAACTACCGTAGCACTAGAGCAACACATTGGCGACGGTCCAGGTTCAACTCCGATGGGAAGATCGGAGGACAACTGCACTTTTTTTTGAACCATGGTCAGCTTCCGAGTCCATACCTCATCTGGCACCCCACTCTTCAAACTTCCACACCACGCCAACGTGAAAACATTTAATGCTACCATAGATTTAACGTTCAGCCCCTTTGAATACGATTGTCTTTGGTTGGATTCGAACTCGCAACCCTCCGGTTGCTAATCTGCTATTCTTCCAACAGGGGTACCGCGGTGCATATTTAAAGTGATTGAGTGATAAAACTAATTTTAATAGAATAACCATAGGACCCAGGTACCTTTGGTATACCACAAAATGAATGTCACAAAACTGAGGTATATTTAATTAACTTATAAAGCAACTCTCTTTATCGTACTTATATAGAGGAACAATCGAACGATTTTTTGTTGTTTTGATGGCAGCTACCATTGACAAATTTATATGCTTCTCTGGAGAGGTTTTGTTTCATTACTCCTTTGAAGATTTGATGCCAGTTTTATTGACACTACTCGTAATAACTACTAAAAAAAGGTACTATAAAGATTACAAGACACTGAAAAAATCAGAGGATGTGTATCCATGAGAACCTAAAAAAGTAGACTACATAAAAAAGAGCGTCATCGTCAGAACATATTAGATCGGGAGCATTCGAAAAAGTAATGGAATTTGAAGAAATCCATTAGTTTTATGGTTGAGGATCCATAAAATCTCTAATCGGAAAATGGAGAGATTCTTCACAATTATTGAGTGGTAAAAAAACACTGTGGTCGCTATTTTCACAAAAAAAAATCACTTGTTTTGGCGTTTTCTATAAGCTGTATTGACTATCTCATGCGATTGCTGTTACAAAGGAATTCTTGATCATCAAATTTAGTTGGAGGCAGAGTGAATTTTTGTTACATAAAACAGAAAGAAGTAGAATACGTTTATTGGAATCAACAGGGATGTGTGTGTGTTTTGTTCCAAAGCAATTTCTTTAATCTATTTTAATCTGTATTTAATTTTAAATTTTACAATTAAAACCAAGTGGTTCTTTTTTTTTATTCAAAAATTTATTTTTACCTATAGGTTTGCGTCTTTTTTTATTTTCTGAATAATGGACATTTAGATTTGCAGATTAACGTTAGAAAAAGGATTATTTTAATTTTTTGATATTTCCAATCGACCTGTTGTAATTCCAACCTCACATGTTTCTGCTGCCGATGTGTGAACATGGTTTAACTGGAAATATGCGTTTGCAGGGATGTTTCACCGATATTTGGGATATTTTTTACAGTCAAATTTGATGTTCATTTTTCTATTATTTTCCAACTGAACAAACTTATTCAACTCCCCTAAAAAACTTATAAAATCCACTGTCTTCCCTCAACTCTCAGAGCGTCGATATTTGAAAGAAGTGTAGGGTTGCTTTTATCCCACAAACTTAATAATCAGATAGCATCATCTATTGGTTGAGAGAATCCTAGGAAATATTCTATTGATCGTCGATACCAAAATAAATTTAAGAGAATAGGTTAAGAAGAGAAGAGTGGGGTTTTTTGAACTGTTCAATTAATCCGTGAGCTGGTTAAAATATTTCTGAAAACGACTGATTTTTCAAACGATTTACCCCAATAATAGCCCTTACGGCTGGTGCAGCGGTTTAAATTAAAAAGAAAAAAGTATCTTCAATGGTTTAATTTTAAAATTTTTACAAGTGTGTTCACATATAATTAATTAACAAATACACTAAAGTGCTAAAAGTCTTGGGATACCTCCTAATATCATGTTTGATTTCCTTTTGCCCGGCGAAGTGTAGTAACAAGACGTGACATTTATTCAACAAGTCGTCGGAAATCTCCTGAAGAAATATTCAGTCATGCTGCCTCTACAGCCGTCCATAGTTGCAAAAGTGTTGCAGGTGCAAGATTTTGTGCACGAACTGATCTTTCGATCATGTTCATATATGTTTGAGGGAATTATGGCCCGGTGACGTGGCAGATTGTCATCCTGGAAAATTCCATCGTTGTTTGGGTACATGAAGTCCATGAATGGCTGCAAATGGTCTCCAAGTAACTGAACATAACCATTTCAAGTCAATGATTGGTTCAGTTTGACTAAAGGACCCAGTCCATGCCATATAAAAACAGTCTACACTAAACGGAGCCACCACCAGCTTGCACAGTGTCTTGTTGACAACTTGGGTCCATGGCCTCGTGGGGTATGGGCCACACTCGAACCCTCCAATCAGCCCTTAACAACTATAATCGTGACTCGTCTGACCAAGCAACATTTTTTCTGTCATCTAATGGGTCCAACCGATATGTTCACGAGCCCATCATTGGCGCTGCAGCCGATGGCGTGTTGCTAGTAAGGGCACTCGAGTCGGTCTTCTGCTGCCATATCCCATCAACGACAAATTTCGCTGCACTGTCCTCACAGACACGTCTGTCGTAAATCCCGCATTGATTGTTGCTCTTTTTAGACGCAGTGTTGCTTGTCTGTTAACACTGACTGCTCAAGGCACACACAGCTTGTCTCTGTCATTAAGTAGACGTGGTCGGCCCATGCGTTGTCCATGGTGGGAGGTAATGCTTGAAATTATATTTTCTTGGCACACTCTTGACAATGTGGATCAAGGAGTGTTGAATTTCCCAACAATTTCCGAAATGGAATGCTCTTTGCGTCTAGCTCCAACTAGCATTCCGCCTTCAAATTCAGTTAATTCTAGTCGTGCGGCCATAATCACGTCAGAAAACGTTTCACATAAAACATTTGAGAAGAAATGAAAGACCTGACAATGCACTACCCCTTTATACATTTTTTACAAGATACTACAACCATCTGAATATTTGCATATTGCTATCCCATGACTTTTGTCACTTCAGTGTAATTTAAGCATTCAACTGCAGATAGAACTTCATTTTAGTTTTCTCGGAATAGTGAATTTCCCAAAATTACGAAAAACTCAACAGTAGCAATGCTGCGTGTCTTTATCCACGTCATTTTTGTGATAATCAAGCTTTTCCGTAAATAATATCAAGGACAAAAGTATTTCACGGCCGAAATATACGAGTAAACCAGTTTAAAATTCAACCTTCCACAAAAGACGGTCTAAGACAACGTTGTTCAGATTTCTCACAATATTAAATGCAGATAAATTAGAGTTAAAAATAAATATTGTTTTAAATAATTTTGAGCTTTATTTTTTGCTATGTATGATGTGTAAATTTTATTAAGTTTGATGTATAAATTGATTCAAATAGATTTTTTAAAAGCTATATTGGAACGAAGGGTATTTCTTCCTACATCAATTCAAATTATGAATTGTGTTTTTTGCCACATCTGCAAAAATTGCAATATATTTTTTGGTGTGCGTTAGAATTACAGTAAAATTAGTTCATGTGAGTGTCAAGGGATCGTGGTGTTCCAGTAGGCATACTCGCGGATCAGCAACCGGACGGTTCCAAGTTCGATGTAACCGTCATGAACGTGGGTGCTGGAGCAAGTTAAATCTGTCGGGTTTCAAATCGGTAACACGTTGACACTTTGTAGCAGTTTGGACAGAGTGGGATGGCCAACTCATGTCACGATTTCGTCATCTGACCAGGGTTCAAAATTACGATGTGTACTCAGATTGTTTCATTCGTGATTGATCATGGACAGTCGCCAATAGCCCGACATGTTGCTTTGGTGTGACATAAATTCAAATACCTTACTAATGTGTACCATGAGATAAGAAAATTTCACGTTGGGCCCACCAACACAGCCAATGGCAACAAGTCGTCTTCTCAGGATATGTTCCCGGATGTGTCGCCCATTTAGCATGTCTGAGATTACATCAGTCGCTACACTCGCGAAGCGAGTCAGGTTAAACTTTGATATCAGATAGAGGCCCTGTGGAATGCCATTCTTGAGCATGACATTCAGAGTCTGTACGATTCGGTGCCTCGACGTCTACAGGCTCTCATCATTGCGCGTGGGTGCTGCACAAGATATTGATTTTCGGCATTATTTTTGTTTTATTGCTCTGTAAATTTGATAGTTTATTTAAACCACTATATAGTAATTGATAATTTTTAATTACGTCGTACTAGAGCAACACAACGAGCTATTGACGAAGGTCCGGGATCAATCCCTTGGGCCCGATACACACATGCGGTAACGCAAGTGCGGTCTGAGATATATTAGATCCAATGGAGTAGTGCACACATGCCTCCGGCTCCGCTGCGGCGGCGCACGTCCAACTTGAGTGAAATTTGTGCCACAATTCCCCACAGCGCCTCAGCATGCCGCACACGCTTCTCCGGTCTTACGTACCTTCTTAAAAAAAAAAACGGAATATAAATAATAATTACAAAATGGTTGTATCCAGTAACGTCTATTTTGTTTCAAAATACTAGCCGGGCTGCGCCAGCTAGCGCTCGGCGGTTTGTAATAGTGCTTTTTTTAAACTTTTTTACACACCGTAATTAAACATGTTTTGAATTTGTATATTTTATTTATTTTCATGAAACATAATTCTTCAAATCATTACGTATTCAATCAAATATTTAAAAAAAGTTGGTCGTAATATACATATACCGCTACAAAATTACCCATGTCTAGTGATATTTTGCAGGAAATAGACAAATCATTAAAATCTAATTCCTAAATAATATAACTTGTCTAATATTTCTGCAATAAGTAATATACCGGAACACATAATGCAACAAAAATAAAATTCCAATCCTTGAAAAAATGCAAAATTCTGAAAAAAATATACATTCGTATCTATTCAAACGTGTTGAATTTCGACTTTCTGAATATATTGTGAAATAGAATAATGCGACAAAAGGCTCTTAAACGATATTGACAAAGACAATAAGGATTTATTTACAAAAAGAACACATATTTATAATACTTGGGAATCCTCAAATATGACCGCAACATCTCGCAGTCAACTTAAATACCCAAACACAGAATTCTAAATCAAATTAAAAAAGTAAACAATAATTCTGACGTGGCCAGATACCGGGTAGCAAAATTACGCTTTAGTGTAAAATTAAATGTGCTAAATATTCTTTCTTCAATCAAGTATTTATAAATTACTTATACATCAAGGGAAGAAATAAAAAGTCAGTTCAAACATAAATATGTTAACCGATCTCTATCTTCAGCATTTTTTGTAGCTCTCCATCGTTGCCATTTGACGATACACAAATAACGTCGATTTCGGGTCCACGTACGTTAGTGTTTTATATATATAGATACTTTTTTTACACCATGAAATGAACACGTTTTCTTCGATAGAATATTTATCGCAAATGGCGCGAAATGAGTACTTCCGACATTTCAGCAGCGCTGCACGTTGCCGCAGTAGTGATGCCGCAGCAGCGCCGCACGTTGAAAATCCGGATGTGTACACCGTGTCTTAAAGGAAAGATCCGATAAACCACTATAAGTAATACGTGGATTAAATTAAATTTATTTCTGTTTATTCTTTCGTAGTGTTGCAATTTTCACAAACAGTAGTGTACAAACAGAAACGAAATTCGGTCGTTTTAAAATAAGAATTTACTCACCTTACGTAAAAATCTTTTGTTTCGTATATTTTATTTATTTTTTCGAATGAGAATGGTACAAATCACTACGTATTCAATCAAATATTTAAGGAAAGTTGGTCTAAAGATACATACTATACCACCAGAAAATTACCAATGTTTCACATTTTGCAGGAAATAAATAAATCATTAAAATATAACCCCTAAATAATATATCTGCCACTGGTAACAAACAGGAACACATAAATACCAACAGAAACAAAATTATAATCTTTGAAAAAAGTGTAGAACTCTGAAAAAAATATCGGTGCAAACGTATTGAATTTCGAATTCCTTTTTATCTGAATTTGAGAGACATTCCAGATATAAAGAATTCCAGAATTTCTATCAAACAAACTACAATGTATGATCCAACGCTCTCCAAAATAAAACAGAACATCGCAAAGCTCTTCTTGAAGACTGAAATACTGCAACTTCCTCAATTCAAACCTTCTACCATTTGTCATACATTTAATGATAACCTGAACTTCCTTTTTTACAGTCATTGAGAAGCTGTTACCCATTTCAACGTTATTGATCAGCACTTCAGGGCTCTCCTAAGTGTTCATCCAGATCGAAGCTATCTCAACTTTTCCCAAGATTTCAATAAAATAAATTTACATTGTGCTGCACTTTATATAGAGCTAAAAAAATAATAATAAATAAAAACTGCCAATACATACATTTATATATTTTCAGTTATTTTCTTTATCTACCATTTTACTAGGATTTACAAATACCAAGGCAGGCCCAATTTTATCAAGTGCTATACTATCAATGCTGAATATTCAGGCCCCTTAAGGGCTTAAGAGCCAGGTTCTCCATGACCTCATCAACACCTTTTATAAATTTGCTGTATAATTCCCTGTTTTTATATTTGAGTAAAGATAGCGAAATATTGCGTCCAGATTTGAGCATTTCTATATTTTATAACTATGTGTTCTTTTTGTAAATAAATCATTATTGTAAATAAATCCTTATTATATCTCAATATTTTTCAAACGTCATTTTTCGAATTTCTTTTTAGAATAGTGTCAGGAATTCGAAATTCGGCAAGCTTGCTCATATCTTTCATTTTTCAGAATTCTTTATTTTTTCCTAATCGGAATTTTCTTTCGGTTTGTATTCATGCGTTCCTGTATTTTCCCTATTACAGATATATTATTTAGGAGATTTATATAGATGAATTATTCATTTATATTCATAATTTTCCGCAAAATATCACGACATGGGTAATTTCTTAGCAGTATATGCATATTTCTCTCGACCAACTTTCCTCAAGTCTTTGATTGAATATTGAATGGATGACCATGTTAATTTGAAATCAAATTATTTTATAATAAGATAGGTTACGTTAAATTAAAACGAGTAGTCATACGTTGTTGTCCAAATATATTTCTAAATCGACTTTTGCAATATTTACCTCAGAAGAAACTTTTGTAGTTCAACTTACCTCAGGAGTGCAGTACATATAAAATGAATTATTTCTATGGATAGATCATGTATACATTTTTGCATCTGATGAAAATTGTACAAGCTATAAAAAAGTAAATATGATCTAATTAGCATTTGTTTTTCTTTTAAAACTTTCATTACCCTGAGTAATGTGTGGGTATAATTAAAAATCAGCGAATTCGAACAATGCTTCTTTTTCTACAATAGTATTCTGGCTCAAGTTCAAATTTGCGAGGTGTTGTTTGGGGATCTACCCTTTTGGGATTGATTCCTCGGATATTTATTTCTCTTAGGGGATTGATCCCGGTCCGTCGTCATTAGCCAGTTGTGTTGCTCTAGTACGACGTTAATTAAAATTACCTTACCCGGCTAATAGCCAATAGTCCGTTGTGTTTCTCCAGTGTTACCTTAATTCAAATACCTATCAACAACCAATTTCTTTCTACCCAGGCAGAGAAATATGTTATCTTTGAATTTTCCACACTCGCTTTTTCTAATTAAGCCCTTGCAGTCTAGATGTAAAGATGTGGAAGTATCATTCACTCTTTCGTGCATATTAGAAATAATAAAAATATATAAGGCTTCGATTACTTCAATCGGGAATAGAACTTGGAGATTGGATCACTGTCGCTTGCTTGAAATTAATTAATACAAATTAACCTTCGAATTGGAGTTTGTTTCAACCGGATGATATACTCATAATTTCTCATTGAAATTTAGCAGAAACTTCTATAGATTGCGTAGTAATTGATGAAACACGTTACGTGTCACTGCTCTATAAACATCCAGTTTTCAAAGCAAAGTAATTAAAACGAAAACGACCCTTCCCAAAATAGTTCCTGTTTGTCACGGCATTGCGTAATGGCTGTTCGATAACGCAAGCAACATAATTGAAACACCAGTGTTTGGAATTGTTCGGTTCTCAGCAGAATGCAATTATATTTTTGATCAAAGACAATTTATTTTTTATTGGTGGTTGGAGAAAAGCAAAACTAGAAATCAGGTTTATGTCTTATTAATTTCAGAAGTTAGCTAATTCAGCTGTTGGGCCATTAATGACAGTATGGCTATAAAAGAAGGTGGTAAGGACGTCATTTCTGTTATCCTGAGTGTGGTATATAAATTAGGTGTCTAGCTTTCCGGACACATACAGTAGATCAACATGGTTTCACCGAAGACCGTTCTCTTGTGCCTTGGGGTCGCCTGCCTCTTCGTCTACAGTAAGTGCTCCAAAGACATTTCTCATGTTTTCAGAGTATCTTCGATTGGATTTCAGTGAATTGTTGGAATGAGAACACGGATTTAAAACTAACTGTGCATGCAATGGAGTTGTTGAGTTTGGCATGTTCAGGATCGAAATCGATCCATTCGAGTTACGAAAGAGGAAATCCACATTTTATCTTTTAGAGTTTACGGTTCGTACCTACTGCGTATTCGAGGTACTTTCACCAAACTAAACATAGATATAGGTAGTGTTTCTGCAGCAATATGATGTTACTTCTACGTATTCTGAAACTGACATCAATTGGCTTTTTTTCGAATACGATTTGAGCACTTCGGTATTAATAACTTCAAATAATTAAATCCAAATTGATAAATTGATTGGTTAGATTAAAGGCCAAACGTTTGCCAAAATGGTTATAAACTTCATTTAAGGTAACACCTATATTTATCATGAGAAAGCATTTGGACATCGGAAGTCGAATCTTTCCAGATCATATAGTGTGTTTTGCAGTGGACGTCGCTCAAATACATGGTGGTCAAATTTGACCCCACAGTAATCATACCACATGATTACTAGTCAAAACTGAACCAGGAAAGTGCTGTCCATCATTAGATCAGACGTGGCATTCGGAAAATATTATCGTCGAAAGTTTTATGGCGTCGACAGTGTATCACGTTCTATTATTACTGTAGATCATTAATTAAGTCCATTTCGTCCCTTTTGTTCTACTTTTTAGCGTTTCTCAGTATTAAATACTCAATACACACCGCATTTTAACGACCGTTGATCTTAAAGGGCAAATGTGAAGACGCTGTATTTACTACAGCTGCTTAACGGATCGAAAGCTAATTTCAATTGAGTAAAGATTTTGAACTATTCCAGAAGGATTTGCTTATGTTGGAACATAATTTCTGTTTTAATAGCTTTATGTGGTTTAAATGCGTTAAATCACTATTTATTTTGTAATAATAATTGTTCTCTTTAGAATTCTCTCTGAGATAGAAGATATTGTATTGCGTATAGTTGTGTGTATGTACAGGACTTGACATTGACTGTCTTATGTTTGGAGCAGATTGAAAAAATATGGTCCTGGGGATACGTACTAACCAAGTCCAATAGAATCCGTAACTTATGCTATTTAGGCAGAAAAAGTGAAATAAAGGATTTCAAGCAATGCCGTGATAAAGCATTGAACATAAACTGTTCAACATACCATTTAGTTTTAAGAAAGTGACGAAATTGATTATTGTATAATCGTTACATTTTTGAGTTATGAAGGACTTATTGTGCTGTTAGAAATTAAATTGGTCTCTATTACCAACATTTGGTTTATAACGAAATATATTGTAATGTTACCATCGTTTTCCAATACATGAAAAAATAGTTATCTGATATCATCGCTAATGGGCAATTTTTCTTGTACCTTGCGCCATTAAACTAAAATAAACCAATAGCACAAACAACATATGGATAAATATAGCGTGTCATGTTATCTACTGCCACAAAGAATCACTAATATTACACCTCAGGATATTTAAAGCCTTTTTTGCTAAGCCTCTTGAAATGCGAGTTTAAATCGTTTTCTAAACATGCAAGCTAGACAGTGTTAAGCTTTAGAATTCTTGTGCTAAAATGTCCACTAACAAAGTATGAAAATTTAAATGTTTCGCAGTTCAGCAGGAATTCTTATTTTTAATTGATTTTATAGGTAAATGTTCCAATAATTATACACTACCCTTTCATTTTCTTACTAAATATGATTTAATCGTGTTTGAATATTGTAAAGGCATAGTTTCATGGAATTTAGATAAAAAATACCACGTGTAAGTTTTATAAAAATTGAAGAAACAAAAATTAATACAAGATTTAGTGCGCACTGCTTTCTCTGGAACAGTCGCCATTTTGAAGATTGTCGTGCTAGAAATAAATACGGTAAGCACAATGTTGACAAATAAAACTGCCATTTTCGTTTTCACTGTTCTCTAAGCGGTTTTATTTAGTCGTATTTGATATCGAAAACTAAACAACGGAAAAGCCAATAAATCTTAATCTGTACATACGCATTTTTTTTTAAACAAGGGAGTTTCCTTCATTCGGTTACAGATAGGATTTAGGGTTAAGAATATATAAGCTTCAAAATAAAACTGCTCAAAATGTCGAGATAATCAAATGGCATCATTCAAATTGAATAACTGAAATTGTCTCTGTTTCAATACAAGCTTAATCCGAAACAAGCTACTTAGTAGTATTTGGATGTAGTTTATTTCTGTAGAGTAATGTAAAAAAATTTGATTACCATTGGGATATTTTTCAATTCAATTTCTTGTAATTTTTACAAATGTAATTGTAAATGTTTACTATGTTCATCGATCTACTAACACTTCCTTTATTTTCTTTGTAGTTGACGCTCGTCCTGCAGGTAATTTTTTAAATAATATTTTTAAATGTTGTTCAAACATTTGTTATTGAATTCGTACATTAAATGAATAAATTTCTGAAATTATATGAAAAAGTAGCTAGTTTTTTGCCATTAAACATATTATATATCAGTATATTGTTATATAAATTCAAGTATATTATAGGGAAAAAAAAAGACTACTTATATGTGAATTGTGTTTTAAAAAGAAATTTATAAAATTTCTTGTCTTGAAATAGACTTTTAATATTTCATTTTAAAAGTTTCAATTAAATTAACCGTTTAATTTGTTGCAAAATTACGTTCATTACGGTTTAAACCATCGTCTAAAAGATAGCGAGATATCCCATCTTTGTTTTTATTTTCTCTTGATAAACAGTTATATGAACTGTGATTAAATTATTACAGGTTTAATCATTTTAATTTTGATTTTAGAGCATCCCACTCTATTTTATTAATTTGATCCAACACCATAATATTTAGTTAGAAGATTTTATTTATTTGCCTGAAATGAAGTCAGAATTAAAGCTGCTAATCAATAAAAGACCTTAAAAATTCCATGAAAAAAATTCGTCTCTAAATAGCACCATTATGTATTACCCACCTTTTCTCAGTCTCTACAAAAGAAAGATTCTTACCACGCAAGTGACTAGTAATAATTCAATCTCCAAATTAATTAAAGTTCTAAAAAGTTTATCTTTAAATTGCTGTTTTATCTATGTAATAGTTTTGTTAACTAAGCAGGGACCACATCAATGTCAAACACCATTGCTCGTTCTTCTAGTCCATGTTTGCTTAATCAACTGTAAAAAAAGTTTTCATTTATACTGAAGCAATTTTGTGAACATCTAATTTCCTAAATCCCGATCCTCCAAGCAAAAGCAATTAGAGTACGTGGCATAAAGGAGAGATGTTATGGAGGCATTTGGTGTCGGATGTTTCAAGTCCGAAGCACTTGGAAGCATTCATGTGCCCTAAATCCCACTACCTACATTTTTTTAAAGTTCTAAAAACTTCGAAATTGGGTGTTGCAAATTTATCATGCGTACATATCAATGAGATAATTTATGTTTAGTAGGTAGGTAGTTAAATTAATGTCGAACTGGAGCAACATAACAGGCTATTGGAGACGGTCCAGAATCCATCCCAAAGGGAAAATCCAAGGACAACGTCTCGTAATTTTGAACCACGGTCAAATGACGAGAACAGTACCTGATATGGCATCTCACTCTCCGAACTTCACACCAAGACAACGTGAAGACATTTGAGGCCACGACAGAAGTAATGGTCTTGTATGGACCTGGTTTCGAACTCCCAACCCTCTGTTTCTTTTATGGATAGTAAGGCTTTCGCGAAAGATTTTTCACATGTTCCCTAACCAAGCACTTAGTGGTGATTTCGGAGAGGTTCCTGGACCCTTCCACTCTTAACACACTTAACCTGGCTTCACCTGAAGGTGCGTCATGAGAGCTGAGGTATTTTAGATATTTTAATTAACGTCGCTATGGAGTACACAATGGGCTGTCCGGGATCTAACACGTAGAGAGAGATTCGAGGACACCACCACGTAATTCTGAATCCCAATCAGATGACGAGGTCACACTTGAGCCAGCGCTACACTCTCCAGACATCCACACTACGCCAACGTGCGGACATTTGAGACCACGACGGATTTAAAGTGCACCAGCCCCTTTTGTACTATGTGGTCTTTGGTTGGATTCGAATTCACAAACCTCGGTTGCTAACCCGTTCTTCTTCCAACCGCGCTACCGTGGCCCCAATCATGTCGAGTAACTTTCTGTATTCTTTTCAAACAAATATATTACCTTTTAGTTGACACATTTTGCATCAATTTAACAATTTCTTTTTCATTGTAGGAGATAGCGGAAGCGGAAATGGTGAGAAACGTCGATTTCTTAAGTTGTATATGTTCCTACTCAAAGCATTTGTACACTTGAATGCTGCATGTTTTGTTAGAATTGCTTTTTTTTTTGCCTTAGGGGATTTCTAAGAAAGCGATTGAACGAAATAGTTAATGATCATTTCAGAACTATTCATCCAAACAGCTTTCTATCTTTCTTTGCATCCAGCTCACTTTGATTGGATTTCAAATTATCAAACATTATCCTAATAAAAACATTTAAACATCGAAAGTTGATACTGGCCCCACAGAAAAAATACAAAAAGGTTTTACTAATCCAATTGTACGTGTAGCTAAAACCAAACATAGAGCTGTAAGAAGAGATTTTCAAATTTTAAATCCTATTGTATAAATTTCACAAAAACTCAAAACTTGTGAGTAGTAAAAATGCAAATCTTTAAAAATCGACTAATAAAGATTAAGAAACTATTTAAAAATTATCAATGGACATTTGTGTAAGACGTCCACCATTAAGGCAGACGTCCACCGTTTTCTGTCCTGATGACAGTGATTGTCTTGCTCTATCGAAATGTTCATCGACAAATTTTGTATAGGTTCTTAAGTTTTATTATTTGTTTTTTTGAAGTTAAACATTTAATACCAGTTTCACAAGATTTTAATCTCTTTATTTACTTTGCAACTTAAGTGTTGGGTATTGAGCATATGACCATGAGCATCCATCCGAGTAGTAATTTGTGGTCCTTTGTTCCGTAAGACGTTTGAAACAGTTCACATGCCCCTAGTATCTAAAACTTTGCTATATCGAATACCATTCTATTTGTGTTTTTACCCGGAATAAACCTTTTTGTGTCAAACTTTCATGGAAACTTCTATTCTTTTGCAGGTGGAGGAGATGGAGTCAGCGTAAACGGTAAGAAAACTTCAAGCTGTTTTTACCCGGAATAAACCTTTTTGTTTCAAACTTTCATGGAAACTTCTATTCTTTTGCAGGTGGAGGGGATGGAGTCAGCGTAAACGGTAAGAAAACTTCAAGCTGTAGCTGTTTTTATTTAAAGCGTTTACTCACTAGAACTTTAGCAGCTCTATACTTCTAAACTAACTAACACCAACACGCACTCCCGTGCCTAGTATCGTGAGACACTGTACCAGTTTAAATAAGTGTGGTTGGATGAGTTGAGCATGCAAACGAGGTGACATGTCTACCCAGAATGTTAGAGCACATTACATATATACATCATTACATCTTTACAGTAATTACATTAAATCATTATACTAGATTAAATATGTATCTTTCTTTATACGGTAACCAATTTGGTTAGCACTTTGGCCCTTGGTTCAACAGGTTTATGTTCGAACCCGATCATGGCATTGATGTTCGATGTTAAAACTAAGTCATCGAGTATAATTTTGTTTGTGTTTTCATACGGAAGTATCCTTTTGGTGTCAGATTTTCTTACAAACTTCTATTCTCTTTCAGGAGGTGACGGAGGCAGCGGAGCTGGTAAGAAAACCTCAAGTTGTAGCTGTTTTCATGCAAAGCGTCTGCTCGCTAGAACTTTAGCAGCTCTAAAATTATAAATTAAGCATTCTTCTTTATACTCCTGGTATCAAAGTTGGTTAGCACTCTGGTCCTATGTTCAACAGGTTTATATTTGAATCCCGCTCGGTGTTAAGAAAATAAGTGCAACACGCACATCAAATTCGCAATTTCCCTTTAGTCTCATGGTGGTTGTGGACCGACGTGGTACCTCCTCATTAGCAAAACTGACCCGTTAATGATGAACGAGATATCTCTTCACTAGAATACTGACCAGGTCTTGATCTTGTCATCATCACAAATTTGATATCTCGTCGTTAGAAAAAAACTAACCGAGTCTTGACCTCGTCATTATCACAAAAATAGGCAACATCATGACAGACGACATATCCCTTCATTAGAAAGAAAACTTATCAGGTCTTGATTTCGTCACCATCACAAAAAAGGCAACGTATTGATGGCGAGATATCGCATCATTAGCAAAATTGATCTTAGCTCTTGATGGACGATACGCCTATTTGAAACAACTTGGAGGGTTGAAAAGTATATAATTAGCACTGACGTTGAACAATAATACCATTGAATAAATAAATTATAATGTGTGGAACGCGTAAATCAATTCTTCACTGCATATCTCAAATATAAGGATGCATTCACATTTCGTGTACTTTATCACTATAATTCCATATTATCACAGCGAACTCTGAAATCCTAACTTCACATATTTCAGTTATAAATTTAGAATATTTCGGGTCGTCCCTTTGAACCATTCACGGCACTAAGGTTATACTAGCGAGCTGACGCATCCACCAGTTTAGTGTCAGGTGTATCACGTTAGGTCGATACCTCTCACAGCTGTTGGTCTCTTCAAATGCCTTCGTATTTGATCTCGGACCGTCACCAATAGCCGTTTGTGTTGCTTCAGCGCGACATTAATCAAAAATACCTACTTCTTCACCAACATTCTAAAGGCTTACGCTTTTTCATGTACAAAAATTGCCGAAGCGTCGGTAGGTATGCACTTGGATTTAAGTCGCACTGTAGCAACAAATCGGGCTATTAGGGACAGATCTAACAACACCTGTCCTTTTAATCCACGGTCAGATGATGAGGTCAGCATCTGAGCTGGCAAATTCACTTTCCAAACCTCCACATCACGCCAACTTGAGGCTATAACAGATTTAACTTCCACGAGTCTTCAAGTACACGACGGTTTGTGGTTGAATCAAGTTTTGATCTCGCAACCCTCCGGTTCACTAATCTGAGATTCTACCAACTAGGCAACACCGGCCAAAAAAATTGATTTAGGTTTAATGCCATGAAATACTCTATCATTCTAAGAATAAGTAAAAAATATTTCATCCAAGTTTTGATTTGCACGAAATGAATATTCATCCATGAATTAAACTCATAGCTTTGAAAAACAGGTCTAGCCTTCTCATATAGAAGTTTCATAAGATTAAAAGTATCGTATTTTTTGTATTCGTAGTATAAGTATTCCCAATTCGTGTATGGTTTGGCACTATGTTGTTTGCCAATCCTTGTCTTTATAGATAGAACGAAAAGGCTTCGAGGTTGCTATTCATAAATCGTAACATATAATATGGTTATAGTGCTACTGTCTACGTTAGGTCAGTTCATTTATAGGTAGGTGTGAAAGGTTGTCTTGGATAAGGGCTGCTAGATGCAAAAGACACAGAAACAAGTGCTTTGATTGACATAAATGATTTCTGTAATTCTTTGCCAAGCTTGGAAACGAACGATATACTCGGTGCAAGCAGCCAATTTCGGAAAGATTTGTTTACGTTTCCTCCAGTCCCCTAATACAAATAATGGACTCGTTCAAAACAGCCTTTCCGTCTGTGTGGAAGCCGGATTATACAAGAACAGGAAATTTACGTTATGGTATACGCGCAAGCAAGCAAAGATGAATACCACTGGTATAGAATAAGAACAAATTTGCTATTCATAATCTTAGATCTCTCAAGAATAATATAATTTTTTTAAGAATTCTGGATGTTCTCAATTTCTTAAAACATTTAACTGTAAATGTGCAAGATAAATATTTACTGAGTATTATTTATTTGTTTCTAGGCGTACACGTACATAGTAAGTAAACACTTGTATTGTCCAGACCTATGCATTTTAAAATTTATAAATTAAAAATATTTGTGTAAACATACATGGATACTTAGAATATCGGTATAATATCTTGCGTAATTTCTAGATTTAATTAAATGTGAACTAAAATAAGATTTAATTAATTGTGATTTACAGTAAATTCATAAATTTTTCGATTGGTACACTATTGTTTTCACGCAACAAAAGCAACAAACTTAACAGCGGTTTTTCATGCAGAAAATTAAATTTCTGAAGAGTAATTCTTTTTGTTTAATATTTTCTTGTGAAAAAAAATCTGAATAGTTGGATTAGATTCATTGTGTTAATGATCCCCAGATTTGCTAATTAGTGGCTTCTGTGTGTTGCTTAGTGTTCCTGATATGCTTAAGGGTTAATTTGCTGGACACTGTTTAGCTATTTACGGTCGTCTGAAAAAATGTAAACCAAGAATTAGGTCTACATATTGTGACTTGAGACGTCATTACAAACTACATAAAATTGTTTTGCATATACATAAGTAACAATTGAGCTCTAAGATGCAGAATAAACTCGCATTTTTAAAAGCAGGGCAATTAGTAAGAATACTATTATGGATGCTATTTGGTTTGATTTGATCTACTTTATCGGTGAATGTAACCATCTATGCTATTATTTTTTTTAACAATTCGAGGCATAAATTCTGTTTTTTAACGAACATAAAATTATCAATAAGATAAAAATATCAAAAATCATTCAGCTCACACAAAGGCTTTTCTAAGCAGATATAGGATCTTTTCATTCGGGTTTGATCCCGGACCGTCCCCAACAGCCCGATGTGTTGCTCCAGTGCGACGTTAATTAAATACCTACTTATATAACTTTCGCTCTCTAGTCAAAACAGTGCATACCTCAAATTATTTTTAATGTAATTTTTATTTTAATTGAAACTATGCTCTGTTTCTACATGGATATGATTTCCCAGTAAAACGCTTCGGTAGTTTAAGGAAATAAAAACTTAAAAATAACAAAAACATACAGCGTAGTACACGAATTTAACTGAAAATATTTCACATGAATATTTCCTCTTTTTTTTTAAGTAATATAAAAACATAAAACATTTACTTAATAGAATAAAATGTCGCTTTGGATACCTGGTTTTCTTACTCTTCAGGGTTCTCAACAAAACTGAGTTGGATTGCTGCACATTTCTCTTTTTAAGTGTTGCAATTTTGTATGGCTTAATAATAAAAGTTTACCACAAATGTTTAATTCTCTAAACATCTACATTGTAATTTTGCTCTGCGATCTACGCGAGGACATGGGTATCCCCCTTGTCTAACCCTCTACTCTACTACTCTAATGTGTTAAAGGGACTGAATATTTTTATAGACTTACTCGTCATATGATTTCTTGCTTTACCAATTCTAAATCTCTGCTGTCGCTTCAGGCATCAATAAACTCAGAGTCAGTTAAGACTTCAATTCTGGGTACGCATTGCTTACCTAACTAACTATAGGACGCCTAACTAATACTGAACCTAATTTAACTACATGTCGATTTGTACATCACATGATTAAAATGCCAACTCACCGAAGCCTGACTTGAGATGTCGAGCTCCGTAAGAACTCTGCTCATTCGCACTCTGGAGGGATTCAAAAAGCTAACTCTTTAGGACGAATGGTCATTCTCAAACACGAACAAGAGTCAAAGGGTCATTCCATCCAACTAATGATGAGGATAGCCATGGGATTTCAATATAAGTGCAAATATAGCAAAAAGCGCTTAAGAAGTTGAAAAATGAACTACACTGGCGTGCAAGACTAAAGAAACAGGAAGGTTTTCAACTGCTACTTTGTAGTGAAGTGGCTTGGAGGTGGGGAAATGATACAAAAGGCACATCGGGAATTATTAACTGATGGTAGGTATTTTAAATAACGTCGTACTATAGCAACACAATTAACTATTGACGACTAATAACTGTTGAGTAAGATCACAACGATAAGCAAGAGTAGAAACGAACAGTCAAAAACTCTTTGAACAGAAGTGATGACACAGACTTGGTGCCACGAGACAAAAAGGTAACATAAAATTTAAAAAAGAGAGAAGGTAGTCCATTGTTGGATGTTTGACCACCTCCTAACGTAGCAGAACCCCCTTCCTATGTTAGAGCCTTTGATGCCACAGTTCCAAAATTTGAACTTGCACTGGCTTTCAACTGAATACCCTCGATTGTGCAAACCATCGAAGGCTGTTTCGTTTGTTTTTGAGGTTATAACCTTTAAAAGCATGGGTGTTCCTTAATGGGATAAACGTTATTTATATTATATACTTTAACATAAACGTCCACTTTACAGAAGGCGGACCACATGGACATCACCATCACCATCATCACGGAGGTGAGTAAAATATGTTATGTATCTAAACACCACTCTGTACGTTGAAATTTCTAGTCAATTAACAATACTTGCATTCCGTAATTGAACATTGTTTGGGTGCAGCCTTGAATGCACTTTTATGCTTCAAATTTACACTACAGTCTAGAGCAGTAGTCTCGTCTTGAAATATATAGGAATTTCGGTGACCCCTCGTTTTATTGCGGCAAAATATATTGCACCATCAGCTACATCGCTCTTTTTACTTATCTCTTGTTGAATTTTTAAATTTACGAGCATCAGGAGAAATCTTAATTTGTTTTTATAAGAATTTGGATTGGATTTTGTATTTTTGCGTAAGGTCCTAAGTCTGACAGGTTGTGCGAGTTTTGAAATTGGAAATTTGAAACCACCTGTTTAATACCTTTTACGTGGGGGCCATTTACCAATATGCGAATTTTCGTAGGGGAGTCTACGGCTCCTACAAGTTAAGAGAATGAATGTTCCACATCAAGATAATACTTAATCGATGATGGAAAAATTGTAAATAATCTAATGAATGCGATAAATATTTCATCTTATTGCAAATATGCATAACTTTAGTTCTCAGAGCGTCGAAAGAATTGTGAGTAGATTGAGGTTACGAAGAAACAGATCGATATTCTAAATAATACAGCTAAATTCGCGGTGTGTGGAGCCGATGTAGCAAGGGATACTTAACTGCTGGATTCACTACTACTTGAGATCTTTGAGTTAAGAGAGAATTAATTTTACTCCTTATTCAGTTTTCGTAAGGGACAAATTAGAAATTCACTTAATTAATATGTATAGTTAGGTAATTAATGGCAGTTGATTAATCAAGAAAATTTATTTTTCCTTCTTCAGGTCATCATGAACACAGTAAGTATTATTTTTTGACAGAACCAACTCAAATCAGTCATCAGTTCCCTTTGCATTGTTTTAAAACCCTAATACTTTGGTGAATCACAATTAGATATTATACAAAAAGCAGAAAAGAAAATGCAAGAAAGACGTTGAAATGTCGAGTGTTTCGAGATTGGTGTTTAATTTTACTCCTGGATGTTAACAATTTATCCCACGAAATTATTTTAACAACTATTTTTAAGGAGACAGTGAACTTTTAAAATAAATTTTTGCAGTTAGTATCCAATTATAATGACATTTTTCAAACTGTTTTGTACTGAAGAGCATGTATATCAATTTGGTTCAAAATTATGTATTAAAGTTATGTTGTAAGAAATTTTGGTAAGTTAGAGAATTAGTAATAGATCCCATGCACATTATTGCTCAATATATTTTCAACATTTTAATAATTCTAGTAGTTTATATACATATAAGTAGAATTAACTCTCCATTGGAAAGTATATCACTCAAGTGTAAAGAGAAAAAGCAAAATTTAGCAAAATTTTAAACAAACTTCAAAATTTGAAAGCATGATGACTTCCTATTTGTACTTAGATATGAACAATAGATTGCAAGGATTATCCAAAAACATTTAATGGAAATGAATAAAAACCAGATGCGCAGGGCAAATTTTGAATTCAGAATTTAAAAAAGAGTTTATTCGGAGAGAGAAACGGCCTTTTATATTCATAGAATTGTGTTTATATTTTTATTTTATATTGTTGTATAAGTAACTCCGGTCAAAAATTATTGTAACTGCAAAATTCTTTGTTCTACCTACCATATAAATATATTTTTAACTCTATGGATGTTAGTGCTTTTGAAAATCCACTGTGCTTTTAATGTCTCAGTTTTACGTTGTTATTGTGAACTGTAACGAAGTCCTACAAGCCTGTAACACAACAACCGCATCCGCAAGTGGCCCAGGCGTGGGGTTTTATGTGGTTTTAAAAGAGTCAATTTATTAAATTTGGGAACTGGGAACTCTAATGGCGTCTGTAGTGCAGTTTCTGGCTTTGAATTATCATTTGGAGCCGAAAGTGACTATAACGGTAACATTGTCTGGAGGGAGAGAGGGTAGGCAACCATGATGATTGGCATTCAGGTTTTGTACAAGTTCTAACAGGTTTCGGACTTATTTAAAAATTGACCTAACCCAATATCGATTGCCCAATATCGTTGGTCATAGTACTCGGTACAAGGGATGCGATATCGATGTCGATGTTTTCAAAACATCGATGTTTTTTTAAAACATCGATGTATTTAACATCGATGTTTATACTTGTCGATGTTTTATTTTTAAATGAAAAAAGTACCGTTATAAAAATTTATAAAATAATAAGCAAGTAGCTTAATTTTTTATAATCAGCAAATTGAACATACTTTTAGACCAAAGTGACCAATGGTGAAGGGTCTGAAAAGTAGGGATACGACATCGATGTCGATGCTTTCGAAACTTTGATGTTTTATAAAAAACATCGATGTATTGGAGCTGATGTCACATCACTAGTTGCTAAACCAGTTATAAGAAATGGTATAAAACGTTTAAATGCACTGAATTTTAAAAACGTCGAAAGTTTGGGGGCGATGCATTATCAACATCGATGTTTTGCTGTCGGTGTAGCATCACTAGGTGCTAAACCAGTAATAAGAAATGGTATAAAACGTTTAAATGCACTGAATTTTAAAAACGTCGAAAGTTTGGGGCGATGCATTATCAACATCGATGTTTTGCTGTCGATGTTGCATCCTTAGTTGCTAAACCTGTTTTAAGAAATGGGGAAAAAAGTTTAAATACACCGAGTTTTAAAAACATCGATGTTTCAAAACATCGATGTTTTGCTGTCTATGTCGCATCCCTACTCGATACATCAGGCAAAAAAAAGTTTCCGTTTTCACTACTGGCAGTCACTACTGAATTTGGGGCATCTTTTCAACTCGGGGATAAAAATTATATTATTGTCATGTCTTTGTAGGAAAGAAACGACAAATAGAGTTGGCTTGAAAAGGTTATCGAAAGTTAAGCGCATCACGTTTTTCCTTTTCTTTCTTTCTACTTAATCTCGACATATTCCCATTTACCAATATTACGATAAGCTTCAGGCGTGTTGCTTGCTTTCATCACAAAACAGTGCACCTACTCACAGGTTTTATGAAAATCGGGTTTGCATTTTGAAAGATTTCCTCACAAAAGTAGCACACTGTTATTTTACTTTTTGTAAATTAACACTGCATAGAAATCTTCATTCGAAAATTTGAGATAAAATTACAAAATTAACATGTGCACAACAGTATCTCAATTTCCCTTTTTATTTTACAGAAATTCCAGCAAGCGCAGGTGCTGATGCTGGTGGTAAGTGACACTTTATTGTATCAGTATCTTAACACTCCAAGTGGTTTTGGCTAGATATCTTGTCAATTCATACCTGAACAATTTTGTTAAAGACGATATTTCTCGTCATTAAGATACTACTGTTGTTTTGTGATGCCAAGGTCAAAATCTGGTTTTATTTTAATGACGTGATACTTAGTCAAGACAAACACCAGGAGCGTTAAGAAGCTTCAAGAGATAAAGGTATCATAATCAATAGTTGGTAACTGGATATTAATTAAGTGATGTGTTTTAACTATAAAAGTAATAGGTTTTTAATGTGGAGGTTATTTGGAGACAAACTTTACTTTTAACATTTAAAAATAATTACATAATACAATGCATAAGCTTAAAATAACAAGAATATCTTCCCTAAAGCCATTCTGGTTGGCAAATGTTTAGCGTTCTTGTCTTTTCTGTCTTAAGACGTAGATCAAAAATGAATTACGTCCCACTCATTTTTGGTATATAATTCATACTTCTACGCCTTTTCGAGTAGGCAAAACTTTTAATTTGATTGAATATTTGCTCTTGTATCTGAACCACTTCATCTCATGAAATATTGCTTTTTATCAATAAAACTCTGTCAAAATGTTAAATTCCTTTAATTAGATGTAAAATTAACTTTTTATTGATTTATGAATTTTACCAGCCAGAATTTGTAAAATTCATTGTAGAAATGAAATAATGACACTGAATATAAATTAACTTAAAAAACCATGTGTGTGTGTGATGTTCATTAGATTGAGATTTGTAATTATACTTTTTCTAAAGAATGATTTATAAATTAATTATTTTCATTTGAGGTTATCGGATAAAAATTATCAGAATACTAGAAAAATGTATTGTTTCATCAAAAATTATTTTTGTTACATAAATAATTAAAAACATGTTTGTAGATTTCTTACGCTATGCGTATTAATATTCTCTGAAACATTTCATAGTAATATGTATATAAAATATAAAAGCTTAGAAAAAAAAAAGAAATTTCTTACTAGGAATTTTTTAGAACAGATAATGAACAGATGTACTTTCAGAAAATTTAACTGGCTAATTTTAAATCTAACATATCTAGTATTAGGAGAAGCAAGTTCTAATATGTGTATTATATCCTATTATAGCTGGATCAGGCGGTGAGTATGTTTTAAGTTTTAAAAATTACCTGCCTACCAAAAGTAAAAAACAGATGCATGTGATTGAACTAACAAATTTGTAATTTTACTTCTCTTTTAAATGATATATTTTTTCCAAAACACATATACCATTGCATAAATTACCTGTGCTTAGATTAATTTAACGTGTGCCACAGTTAAGATTAGTATCAATAAGTATGTTTTCGAATTTAAATTTCCCCTTTTAAGAAATTGCAAGATATTAATTTCTTTATTTGTGTGAATTTAAATGTGTAATTTTTAAGTTTAATTATTTATAAAACTACTTAAAACTTTACATTTAAAAAATGAATTGTTCACCTTAAAAAAAATTAAAGTTTAAACTTCAAAAATAGAAACAATGTACACATACGAGACTTTGAAATACTAACTGCCTTTCACAAGTCTCGAGTTAACCCGAGGATCAATTGATCAGCTGGTCAGAGTTAAATCACAGGTCATCAAGAACCGTATTCTCATACGGCGGGTTAAGTGATCTGCTGATTAAAAACAAATTGAAACGCTCGCTGTGATTGCCTACTACCGTCTCCTCACGATCAATTGATATTGTTTACATTTGTTACGACGCCCGAATCTGCATTCATACTGTTCAAGCACGTACTTCGCCGCAGAATTGATTCCACATTGTGATTTTAATAGAACGCATACGGCAATTTAATTTGGGTTTGGAAAAATAAATGTAAAGGTATTTAATTTAGAATTGTACTTTTATGGAAACCCAAATTTTGACCATAAAATGTCTTACCTTTGCAGATGTTCATGTCCACACTCGTAAGTAATAATTTGTTCTTTTCATAAAACTTTAATGTGAGAGTAAAAAATTGTATTTTCTAAACATAACGAAAATCAAAAACATATATGCTATTTCAAACAAGCTGGATCATCCCACAGCTCAGTGATACACAGTTTGTTCGACACACATCAGTTTTAACTCAAGACTAATGTTGCGTTTTAATTTTTAACTGTTTTCTACATTAATTTTCTTTTCAAATTTGAAGAAATATTTTAAATAACGATACACGAAGTTTCAAAAATTAGTTTGCCTTAAAATTTCCACCAGTTTAAAGCTAAATTTTACCCACCTTTTGTAAAAACCTATTTAAACCAAACCAGGTTAAATGAACCATTTTCTATCTGTATAATATAATAAATTCACTGTCCCAAATAACTATCGACCTCTTTGGTCCTACCTAACTATCTTTTGCTATCTTTTAGGCAACTTTATATTAACTCCCCGAAAAATTTTACTATCTTTCTGACAAATAACTGTTTCAGGTACCTTTTGCATTGTTCCAAGGAATCAAAATTTGTTCCACTAAGAAAATTTTGTAAAGATCGAAATAAAAGCAAAACAAAAATGCCAATGTCTATAGCGAGATGAGTTCAAGTCCATTTTTAATCGTTTTTACCAGATCACAGAACAAATCATTGCATACGGCCTTGTTACATTTTTATGTCAGATTATTATTGACGAATTCCGGATCTTCCGGCTGTACTTGTCGAATGATCAATTTAGTATTCAAGAATATACAAGAATTACCTTCAGATCCCACCCTATGCACAATTTCTTTGGCTGAAAATCAGCGTTTGAGATGATGAATGGTGATTAATTTTTCTTGCCTCACGAGTTCTTTCATTCCACCTTATTGTAAATTTTCACTTTCATCTCCTGTCACAAATTGTTTTTAAAACGGCTCGTTTCGTTTAAATAACAAAATAAACTTTTGTCCAACCCAAAAGACTCCACATGAATTGCTTTCGTGTCATTCAATCTGTACCATGATTTTTACTATTATCTAAGGGGAAAATACAAAGCAACCTATGTGATATTTTATATATTGGCTCTAAGCAGACCGTGATGCACATAATTTTTTATCTCAGGAGTTGCTTATAATATAAAATTCAATACCTTTCTCTCAATTAAATGCGTTTACAAAATGGAGATCCTTGCGCGGGGGATCTGAAAATGTTTTCGCAAAAAGCTTTTACGTACAAAATTCTTAATTTCTTGAATTTTCTGTTCGCATACTGAAATGTATGTTTAAAAATATTTTGCAAATGTGGCTTACTGTAAACCATATTATATTTTATAGATCACACTGGTGGTAAGTAGAATATTCAATTTTCATGTTAAGCGCTTATGAAATAACAACAAAAACTTTCTCTAGCCCATTTCTAGCTATGGGGATTTTATATTTTAAATCAACCAAATACATTCAGTTTATACATAGTTGATACATCGTGAACTCAGTCTTTATTCGTTGACCCAGCTTGCACACGTAATTGTTTCAAATCATTGGAAGGATTCATTTCAGATTTAAATGTATATCAAATTCTTATTAAAATAAAAACAATTTATATGCTGTTGTTTAATTTAAGTAATTTTGTAGCCTTTGTTGAAATTAAATGGATCTCTTGAAGCTTTTTAAAGGGTATCATGTGTTCAAAAGGATGCATGCTTACATAACTACGTGTAATATCAACAAATTAAAAAAACGTACCAAAGTCTGAATTTTAAATGAGTATATACAGGTATTTAACCACTTGAAATTTTATAAAAATATTGTTATAAACCTTTACACTGAGATTATTCATTGACTACTATTATATTAATGAATATTGTTTTTTTAAGTGAGAGTATAAACTTAACGAGAGTATCCCAAATTGAAACCTCTGTTTTACTTTGTTAGAGCTTCTGTCAGCTTTGATCTCTGATTTTTATATCTATTACACCATTTTACGTATTTATAATCACTCAATTCGAGGCAATTTTAGTACTTTTTTTAAGAATTCCATAATATATATCTTTCAGCATAATGATTATTACTTAATTTTTTTAAAAACTCCAGTGAATAAACGTTTAAGATAGCATTTATCATCGGTTTGGAGCAGAAACTCATTAACTGACAAAACAAATTTTTACTTTATGACTGTTTAAAGATAAACTATTAGTTAATCAACTATTATCTTTAATTAGCAATTTTTAGTTAACTTATTTTAGTAAATTAACTATTATCTTTAAACATATTGCACTAAGACAATGTAAAATTCGCATCATTATATGAATATAAGTATTTAATGTCTCCAAAAAATTGTCAGTTAAGTAATTTCTGCTCTAAGTTGACGATGCGAAAATATTAAACTTTTGTGTACTTATATTTTTTATAACTTCTAGGCGGAGATAGCAATGGAGGTGGTAGCAATGGAGGTGGTAGCAATGGAGGTGATAGCAATGGAGGTGGTAGCGATGGAGGTGATAGCAATGGAGGTGGCAGCAATGGAGGTGATAGCAATAGCAACGGTGCGTGAAACTTTTTACATTTTTGTACAGTTTAGATAATTGTATTGACACCAAGTGTAATTTAATCTTTGTCTATAAACGAGGGCACAAAATTTCATTTTTATACAAATCAAACTATTTTTAATATAATCAGTGCATTCAGGTTACACACACCCTTTGTTAATGGAAGCACGCATTACTAGAAGAGTTGTTTGTTTATAAATGATATTGAAAGTTTTTTAATGTCTTAAGTCTAAAATTTCAAATGGATAGGTTAATGAATTGTGTTTCACATCAGTAACTAATTATTTAAAATAAGCAGAAATAGGTTATAACTAGTAACTTGTTGAGACTGACTTTCAATTCCTTTAATAATAATATGTTAAGCAAGCAAATGTGCAATTACCAATATTTTACTCTTGGAGTATTATTTACGACATTCATAAATTACATAGATCAGTAATGATTGCTTATTCACTAGAACAATATGAGAATCAGTAAAACTTCACCCAAATTTCACCCCTATTAATAAATCTAAGATTATTTTTTGCCGTTCTTATACGAAGTGTATTGGTCAATAATTTAAATTATTTTCAAATTAAGAATCATTTATAACATTACAAAATACAAATTCTCCATTTAATTATGTTTTTTATTTTGATGTCTATTTCGATTTATTCAATGGTTTAACAAAAAGAGAAATAATAATTAGGCGTATGAATTTTTGAAACGCTAACAACACTACTTGATTTGCACGACTGGTATTTCCGAAGTTCTGGGTATTGTGTTATAAATGTGTTAATTTGTTTAGTTTTTGACAGTATGCAGTGCCCCCAAGAAAATTAAACAATGGATTATTTGAGAATATTGTCTTCCACAGTTGCAAAAACTTAAAAACCCGTCTATATTATCAAGTGGGTAACTCATAGTAAAGAGAATTATTTGAAACAGCTGTCAGGACTTGTTTGTATCTGAAAACATTAGTCATTGGCAATCATTATTCAGCCGAATGGCAATTCTCATAATTTTGGAACACCATCGTTTTATAAAAAATATTTTCTCATAACACATGTCTCACGTCTTTTTCTTTATCTCTCTCATAGGTGTACATCTCCACACACGTAAGTATTCATTCGTATTTATACAATGCTTCGAAAAACAAGAATAAATCAATCTATATATTCTCATTACAAATCAGAGAGCTGGGTTATTATTTTAAACAAGTTTCAGACTTGATGTAGCATTAATAATTTATATTTCATTGTTATGGTATTTCCTTAGAGATATTACTTATCCATAAAATTGCTAAAATTCAATAGTCGTTTACGGAACAATCCAGATACGCATAATTTCAAGTACTTCTTGTTCTATATTAGTTTGCCAACTTCATTAGAATACTTCTAGTGAAGTAGATATGTATGATATTTCAAAATAAGTTTAATTCCAAGTCCTTGACGTCTTCCATTCTTCAACGAAGACTAGATTATTCATGCTTCAAAATCCATTGATATGAATCTATCTTCAGCTTGTTATGCAACAATTCCATACGATTACTCAGGTAATATAACCTGGTTTAGATTCTATTGGGCATTTCCTGTCACTCTAATGGAACAATACATAGGTTTTAGTCTTCAAAAGGACTAGATCTTTTGTTGTGCTCTTTATTACTCCAAAAGGTTTTAAACTTAAGCCATCTTCTCATATAAAGCCATATCTATAAAGTCTCTTTTAAGTAATGTCTTCTAAAGTTATTTGCGGTCAGATTGAGATGCCCATACGTGACGGCTTAATATTAGGTATTTTTGTATAGAAAAAAAATCACTTAAACAAGAAAAAATTTGTGATAACGACATTCATGGTAAGGAGGGTTTTTTATGTTCCTCTATCAGACTTGCACCAGTTTGAAGGCATAATTTTAACAATATTCAAAATGTACATACACGAGATCTCAAATATGTTCTCTTTCTTATTTTCGTAGCTCCTAATTTAACTGATATTTACTTTTTTGCTGAAAACACTAACAATGCAACACATTTTATCTTATTACTGTCTTGTTGCATGTTTTCTAGTTTTTTTTATTTTCTTACGAAATTAGGGGGAAATTTGATGTATTTAATTTCTTTAACCTTCGACAGATGTACTTGAGAAAATTTGAGGTCATAAATAAAAAAAAATCATGAATTGTTTATGAGAAAAATTCAACAAGTGACCTAACCATTTAACTTGCTTGATAAAACTTGAAAATTACAAATAATATAAAATATGTAAAAATTAAAATATACAACATACTAAAGTAATTAAAGTTTGACATTATTGTAATATATATACATATATATATATATTGCTTTTCTAGATCATGTTAGTGGAGGTAAGTACTGCACTTTCATTTTTGTTTTCAAAGTTGAGCTAAACACATACTGAAGCTTTCATCTGCAGTTATTCCATGAGATGATTTTTTGAAGCACTGCATTGTTATTCTTTATACTAACCATTGGCTTTAAAATTCATTTGTTTGGGTATAGGTACAAAAATTTTAATTAAAATAGTTTTGAAAGAGAGTGAATTCAGACTTTGACATTGCGAAATGCTAGAATGGCTGTAGTTTTGTTTGTTTGTTAATTCTTCAAAGTTTTAAAGTAATGATGCCATCTACTGATCAAAATAGTAAACAAAATACAAACTATCGTTATACTCTATTCAATTGTAATTTCTTTTTCCCAATTCTGGAAAACACATTATAATTTATTTTCTGGGTAATGTACTGATCAGTTAACATTTTAGATGTCAAAAATCCGACATTTTTAAATAAAGAATTTAATTTTAAGGATATTTACACCAAACTGTTGTTATAAATCATACTGATTCCTGTCTCTGAACAGAATTAAAAACCCATTGAGAAAAGAAATTAATTTTTTAAGAGTTAAATTTACTTGTTTTCAAGCTTAAAGGTATAAAATATGTCTTGTTCCTACCTTTTGAAAATAACCCATAATAGTTCATATAAATTGTATGAAATCGATACATTTATATAAAATTGCATTAAATACATATTTCTCATCCACAATGTATGTATGTGAAATGAGTTCATTTAGACTTCATTTCCCACTGAATTCTTATCACTAGTAGTTAGTAAAAAATAAGGAATAGTAATTGCTTGGGGGTGTAATTTTAACAACTAGCCTACTCAGTATAAAAATTATTAAAATTTTAATTAACTTTACAAAATTAAATATATTTTCTTGAATGCATTTACGAGATTTCAACAATTTCTATAGTCTATAAAAAATTTCAAAATTATTTATGTTATTGATATTTCTTTTTCAGGAAGCCCTCACATTCACCGTAAGTTATTTTTTCAATCATGAGATAAAATTCAATTATGAAAATAATAACTTTTGTTTGTTAACACGTTTAATGAAACAAACGATTAAACAAATTCGTTACATAAAATCATGTATACGTAAAGAAGAATATTCTAACAATTACAATCTGTCGATACTAATAAATTGAAATAGAATATAACTCGTTCCATCTCTAATCTTTCAAATATTTCATTCTTATTTACAGACTACAGAATAAATGGTATGTTTATATTTACAATCATTTAGTATACTTACATTTTTTATGATGCACAAATTCTAATAATTATGCCTAAAATATATCCTTTTCCATGTATGTCAGGAAATACGTTTTGTAAACGTTTGCCATCGAATTATTCTTTGTATGTGACGCGCAGTATTAATTTTACGCAAAATTTGTATCTTTATAAAAAAAATTTCAAAAATATTTTCATTTTAAGGAAATAAATATTACAAATACCTACCACAGAAACATTCTAAATGCGTTAAAAACACTCTTCCAATTTGAATTTCTTTATCTAATTGTAACTTATTTTTAATTAAAATGAGATATATTTACGTGCTGTGTGTATTCATTTAGTTTCTACTAAACTTTTATAATTCAACATACCAAACAAAGGAGCATTAATATATTATGATACGATTTGAGTGGAAACCTCTGTAAACGCTAGAAACGACTTTTATTGAAGCAAATAGCATTTAGTTGTATTCCGTGCTTGATCTCAACTCAGATTTCTCGTAATTTGGCTACACTGAACATAGCATTCTATTTTGCAAAAAAATATGGAAGAACTTTGTTATACCGTAATAAATAGAATTTAAAATTGAAACGTGCTAGTTGAAATATCACAGAATAATGACGGAAATATTCAGTTTTAAGTAGTGGTTTTGCAAGATTACTTTAATGAATCCAACCCTTTGACAACGCAGCCCTAAGACCCAAATACGTTATGTGTAATATTTAGTTAAAAGTAAGGAGGTCGCAATAGAATACCATCATAAAAAAATTTTCTACGCTGAACACAATTTTTAGAATATAGATATCAAGCATTTAAAAATATTTAACGGAATTCTATTTCTAGCATTCTATTTTGCAAAAAGTATGGAAGAACTTTGTTATACCGTAATAAATAGAATTTAAAACTGAAAAGGGCTCTTTGAAATATCACAGAATAATGACGGAAATATTCAATTTTAAGTAGTGGTTTTGAAAGATTACTTTAATGAATCCAACCCTTTGACAACACAGCCCTAAGACCCAAATACGTTATGTGTAATATTTAGTTAAAAGTAAGAAAGACGCAATAGAATAACATCAGAAAAAAAATTTCTACACTGAACACAATTTTTAGAATATACATATCAAGCATTTAAATATATTTACCGGAATTCTGCTTGCTGAAATTGACTCAGTAATTTTTCATTAAAACCATATAGTGTAAAACCTCAAAGTATGAACGAGATTTGAATTTATAATTCATGGCAAAATAAATTATTTCATAATGAAGGACAAATTTAAAAAAAGCAGTGCAAATCTGGATACACAAACAAAATATATTAATGGGATTTGCAATTAATTCATTTACCTTCTAAGCACATACGACTAAATATTATGTTTCGATATGCTATTAACACTCTCTTATTTCTAGGTGATGGTTCAGGTGATGGTTCAGGTGACGGTAAGCGATAGTTGAAATACATAATTCCCCTGTTTGCAATTTTCATTTTGAATTTAGTCAGATTGATGTCAGATACTAATTTCCTTTCCTAATTTTTTAAATTTGATTAAATTTGAAAATAAAAAGCAAATTATTTCAACGATAATTTTTTTCTATTTGCATACTACCAGTGCGATGTCAATTAAATAGCTACCTACCTACTTTTAAAATGAATTCGTAATCAAATTTCCAGAGTTTAAATTAAAGGGGCAAAACCGTCTCCAGTGAAATCACTCATTCAATGTTCCGTGTGACGAGTTTGTCACTTCAAAAATTCTAGGCCAGTCTAGGGACCGAGTGGTTAGTGCTTTGACTTTTTCGCGACTGGGTTCTAATCCAGGTCTTAATATGAATGTGCATGGTACTTCTGAATCCCCTTTAATAAGTATGTCCTTATAACAATAGACTTCACGTAGTAATACATGACCATAGAGCGACAAACCAAACTAAAAGATCCACTATCGGAAAAAGTTTAAAATTAATAAGTGGGTTCATTATATTTATAATGATGCCTTGAAAGTCCTAAGAGGACACCAATGGCCCAGTTTAAACATTTGTAACACTTATACTTTGAGAACTTGTAAACTTACGTAATATTTGCACATTTCTCGTCTGGTACTGGGATGTTGAAGATGGGTTGAAAGAATTCATGGTTTATTTTAACCTTTAGAAAATTCCTATTGCTCCTTACCTTAGATAAGAATATATTGAAAACTTTGTTTTGTCAACTACTTGAATATTAGAATCTATTGGAGCAATTATATTGCTCCTTCCTTGGAACGATTCTGTTGGTCATTTCCTTAGAATAGAATCATTTGAAAACATTTTATTTCTTCTTTCTTTAGAATATATTCTCCTGGAAAGGTTCTAGTGGAAAAGAAGATTAAGACTGGTTAAAAGTCATGCTGATAAGACTGCAGATTGCAAGGCAAAATTATGCGTGTGAAACCTTTAAAAGCTAAAAGAGCAGTTCAAAATCTGCTTTAAAATTTTTTTACTTAAAATTTATTTGTATAAAATTGAAATTTACTTTAAAAGAAATCGAAGCACAAAATCCTTAAAACAATGAGAATAAAAGCTACATTTAAATTGAACCTGCTCAAGGAGGAGTCTAGTACATCAGCAGGTGGAATATTATTGATAAAAAATTATTTTTGAGTAGGAAGCATGCGTTATAGTTGTTTCCTGATATAAAAGAACCCCTATAGCTATCGATGGGTGTCAGCTTACAGGACTTCGATGTTGTTTTACTTTGAGTAAATAATTATAGCTAAACTTTAATATTTTAGTTCATTGATTCTCTATTTCATTTATATACTGCTCTACAAGATTGCACACTTCATTAGTTTGAACACTATGAACTAACTTGCATTTTCATTATTTCCTTAGCACCGGCTCATGCTGATGCTAATGGTAAGTAAAAAACGACTCACATTTTAAACTTCATTTAAGAAAATATCTATCACAATATCTGCTACAGAAAGTTTAAAAATGCGTTGAAGTAAAAAACGACTCACATTTTAAACTTCATTTAAGAAAATATGTATCACAATACCTGCTACAAGTTTCAAAATGAGTTGAAAACCCTCTTCGAACTTGAATTTCTTGAATTAACTGTAATTTAATTTTGTTGAAACGAGATAAATTTACGTGCTGTATTCGTTTATTGTCTACTGAACTTTAAACTTATTTTAACATACAAAACAAATAAGTGTGGATTTATTAAGATATGATTTAATGGAAACACTTCTGGTAAATACTTTAAACGACTTTTGATGAAACAAGAAATATTCGGTTGTATTCAGAGTTTGATCATAGTTAAAATTTTGATAATTTGACTAGATTGAACATGTCATTCTATTTTGCAAAATGTATGGAAGACCTTTGTAGTACCGTAAGGAATATAATTTTAAAATTAAACGAGCTCATTGAAATATCACACAATAATATAACACCCCAGTTCTAAATAAACGTGACATAAATATTCAGTTTTAAGTAGTGGTTTCGGAATGTTACTTTAATGAAAAAAGCCCTTTGCCAAAACCCCAATCAGTTGAGTGCAAAACTTAGTTAAAAGTAAGATTGCCGCTGTAGAATGACATTAGAAAACATATTTCTACAAACAACATATTTTTATATCAAACATTTAAATATATTTGATTGAATTGTAGATACTGAAATTGACCAATCGGTTAATTTTTCATTAAAACCGTTTAAAGTAAAACGTTAAAGTAAGAAGGAGATTTAAACTTATGATTCATAGTAAAATAAATTTCAATGAAATTAGTTTCAATGAAGGATTAATTAAAATTTATAGTGAGACTCTGAATACACAAACAAAATGTAGTAAAGTGATTTGCAATGAATGTATTTAACTCCTCTGTGCATAAAATTAAACATTCTGTTTCGATTTGCTACTAAAACATTCTTTTTTTCTAGTTGATACATCAGGTGGTGGACGTAAGTAATTGTTGATGTACATAATTCCCCTGTTTTAGATTTTCATTTTTAATTTAGTCAGATTGTTATTTTTAGTATATATTTCCTTTCCTAAATTGTTTCAGATGAAAATAATAAACAAATTATTTCCACAAATAAATTTCATTCTATTTGGGTACTACCGGTGCGATGTTAATTAAATACTTAACTACCTACTTATATACTGAATTCGTAATCAACATTATTTGTTTGAGCTTTGAATTTTTTACGTCTGGGATCGAATCCGGATCTTTACATGGATATACGTGGTGATTCAGAATCCACTTTAAGCAGTATGTCCAGATAAAAATAGACTTCACGTAGCAATAAATGACCATATACTGTCAAACCAAACTAAAAGGTCCGCTAATGGAAATATTTTTGGTTCTAAAAAGTTAATATCCTTTTTTATAAGTTTAAAAAGTTATGAATGAAAATGTTCTGTTGATCATTTCCTTAGAATAGAGTCATTTGAAAATATTCTATTTCCCCTTCCTCAGAATATAATCCCTTGGAAAAATTCTTGTAAAAAATAGGTTAATACTGATTAGAACTAATACTGAGAAGACTGCAGAATACAATGTGAAATTATGCGCGTGAAACCCTTTAAAGCTAAAAAACAGTTTGGAGTTTACCTTAAAATTTTGTTAATTAGAATTAATTTGTATAAATTTGGAATCTACTTTTAAAAATCGCAACATAAAACTTTGGAAACAAAAGACGGAATTTAAATTGAAACTGTAAAAGAAGTAAAATAGATCAGCAAGTGGATGTTATGGATAAAAATTTATTTTTTGAGTAGGAAGTATATGCTATAGTTGTTTCCTCATTTAGAAGGATCCCTCTAACTATCGATGGGTATCAGCTTATAGGATTTCGATACTGATTTCCTTTAAGTAAAGGTTAACTAAACTTTAATACTTAGTGCATTAATATGCAATTTCATTGGTATACTATATTACGAGATTTACACATTTTTGTAGTTCGAACAGTATGAACTAACTTACGTTTTTATTATTTCCTTAGCTTCAGCTAATGCTGATGCTGGTGGTAAGTAAAAAACGACACTCATTTTTAACTTTATACAATAAAAAGCGATAATAGCTTCAGCTAATGCTGGTGCTGGTGGTAAGTAAAATACCACACTCATTTTTAACTTTATACAAATAAAAAGCGCAGGCTAAAGCATCTATTTTTAAATATTAATTATGGATAAAAAAGTAATACATTTTCGATTCTTAAACATATAAAAGAAGAATTATGAAATATTTTTATTCGTTTTCTCAGAAAAACGTGGTGATCACATTTGAGAATTTCTGAATAGGTAAACAAGTCAAATGTAAGACAGGGATTTTACCTTCTGTTACACGAATACTCTCTCATGGTACTAAAAGAGGTTACTTAAAAATATATTTGAAGGTCAATTGGACGATATTTGACGCTTGATCTAATTGGTTTTAGCTAATCAACTACCATATCAATTTGGAATTCTTCTGTTCGCGACGAGCTGCAATTCTACTCGAAAAATGAAATCGAGGGACATCGTGTCAAACAATATGTATAAAAATATGTTATTAAAAATATGTATCATAAAATATGTTTAGATTACACGTTTCACAACAGAAACACAACCTTCTCCTACATTTGGGTTGACAGTAAAAGCTTCTTACACAAAAGTAATTAAAATTATTTTCTAAACCAAAATTTAATTTCGTTTCAACGCTTCTTCCTAATACTTTGCTGTTACTTACAATTAAAATTTCTTCCAAAAAATAAAGGATTTGAACGAATTCGATAAACATGTTTAGTGATATCCATTGTTGGTTATTTCCACTGATGTAGCCTCTTGGTAAAACAAGTGCAATAAGTCGTTCGTTTACTAAGAAATTATGCCATCAGGATTGGGGTATAAATCTTATGGGGTCACACCAGTACAGGAATGAATGTGAGTACTAGAAATCAGTTCAAACAGGACAAACTGGGATATATTTTGGATCATTCAGGAATTTCATTTTCCAAGGTGCCCACTTCTCGGCAAGATAATGGCAATCTAGATATAACCGTTTGACTAATTACTTTCTCTTCGTAAAATAAGGATGGTCCCAAAATTTTTCATGGAACCAGTCACGTTGGGGAGGAATTCCTCTCATTCCAATAGATTTTTTTTGTTTGTAAGACTAAGGTGAAGTAACAGAATCAGCAATTCAGCTATCGTGTGAATGAGGAAATTAAAAAACCATTTTTAAAGAACTGTCTTGAAACTCTAGGTTTTTATTTTTAACAGTGAACGGAGTTCTTTTAAAAACCGACAAGAATGCATAATTGGATACTTTCGACAGTTGATTTTCAGTCATTTTTCTTCTATTTGCTATACTTTTTTTTATCGCTCCTCCTTAAAGACAAACATTAATTCGCAATTTTCTCTCTCTAGCTTCACTCCCATCTGATTTACCGAGTAAGTATTCGAAGCCTACTCTCAGTTTTATAGCTTTCTGTATTCTTCAACAATGCTTTCGAAGGAAATTTTTTTTTTTATTTCTATTTTATTTGACGTGCTTGGAAATTTCATTTTTTGACCATGTTTCATAAACAGTCTTTGTTTTGTACGTTTGTTTTCATTTCATTAGATGGCTTAATTTAAAATATGCCATCAGGATTGAAGAATAAGTCTCATGGGGTCACTCCAGTACAGGAATGAATGTGATTACTAGAGGCCAGTTCAATCAGGACAAACTGGGATATATTTTGGATCATTCAGAAATTTCATTTTTCTAAGGTATCCACTTTTCAGCAAGATAGTGGAAATCTAGATAAATCCGTTTGACTAATTACTTTCTCTTTGTAAAATAAGGATAGATGATGGAACGATATTCGTCTCATTACAATATATGATTCTTTTTGTTTTGTAAAAGTAAGGCGAAGTAACAGAATCAGCAATAGTGTAAATGATGAAATTAAAAAGCTTCCGTTTAATACCCCTCTTAAAACTCCAGGTTTTTAATTTTTAACAGTAAACGGACTTCTAAAAACCGACAAGAATGCATAATATGCTTTCTACAATTTCTTGATTTTAAGTAATTTTTCTTCTATTTGCTATACTCGTTCATCGCTGCTCCTTAAAGACACACATTAATTCGCATTTTTCTCTCTTTAGTTCCTTCTCCATCTGATTTACCAAGTAAGTGAAAATTCGTTAGCCTACTCTTAGTTTTATAACTTTCTGTTTTCTTCAGCAATGCTTTCGAAAGAAAAAAAAATTTAATTTTAATTTTTATTCAACGTGCTTGAAAATTTCATTTAATGACCGTGTTATATAAACAATCTTTGTTTTGTTTGTTTGTTTTCATTGCATCAAATGGCTTATATTAAATTATGCAATCAGGATTGCAGAATAAGTCTCATGGGATCACTCCAGAACAGGAACGAATGTGACTACTAGAGGTCAGTTCAATCAGGACAAACTGGAATATATTTTGGATCATTCATTAATTCCATTTTCTAAGGTGCCCACTTATCAGCAAGATAGTGACAATCAAGATATAGCCGTTTGACTAATTACTTTCTCTTTGTAAAATAATTATGGATGTTGGAGAGAAATTCGTAACTTTACAATATTTTATCTGTTTTTGTTTTGTAAAACCAAGGTGAAGTATCAGAATCATCAATTCAGCAATAGTGAAATAATAATAATCAATGAGGAAATTATAATCAACGAGGAAATTAAAAAGCTTCCGTTTTTTAAATAACCGAAATTTTTCTTCTATTTGCTATACTCGTTTATCGCTTCTCCTTAAAGACAAACATTAATTCGTAATTTTTCTCTCTTTAGCTTCAATTCTATCTGATTTACCTGGTAAGTGAGAATTCGTAAGCCTACTATCAGTTTTATAACTTTCTGTTTTCTTCAGTTATGAATAATTTTTAAAATTCAAGCTTATTAAACACTCTTGTAAAATTCATTTATTAATCTTGCTTTCATTAATAGTTTTTATTTTGTTTGTTTTCATTTGATTAGAGAGAGAGATGGCTTTGATTAAAAATTCTTTTTGTCTGTGACAAACTAAATTCGATTTTTATTCTATTATTTTTGATGATGCTAATGGTAGTGAAATACTTCTGTGAGAGTTTTTGTTGCTATAGATCAGTTAGAACTTGTTGAGAAACAAAACTGATACTTTCGACAGTCTATTTTTTTCTTCTATTTGCTATACTCGTTCATCGCTGCTCCTTAAAGACACACATTAATTCGCATTTTTCTCTCTTTAGTTCCTTCATCTGATTTACCAAGTAAGTGAAAATTCGTTAGCCTACTCTTAGTTTTATAACTTTCTGTTTTCTTCAGCAATGCTTTCGAAAGAAAAAAAAAATTAATTTTAATTTTTATTCAACGTGCTGGAAAATTTCATTTAATGACCGTGTTATATAAACAATCTTTGTTTTGTTTGTTTGTTTTCATTGCATCAAATGGCTTATATTAAATTATGCAATCAGGATTGCAGAATAAGTCTCATGGGATCACTCCAGAACAGGAACGAATGTGACTACTAGAGGTCAGTTCAATCAGGACAAACTGGAATATAATTTGGATCATTCATTAATTCCATTTTCTAAGGTGCCCACTTATCAGCAAGATAGTGACAATCAAGATATAGCCGTTTGACTAATTACTTTCTCTTTGTAAAATAATTATGGATGTTGGAGAGAAATTCGTAACTTTACAATATTTTATCTGTTTTTGTTTTGTAAAACCAAGGTGAAGTATCAGAATCATCAATTCAGCAATAGTGAAATAATAATAATCAATGAGGAAATTATAATCAACGAGGAAATTAAAAAGCTTCCGTTTTTTAAATAACCGAAATTTTTCTTCTATTTGCTATACTCGTTTATCGCTTCTCCTTAAAGACAAACATTAATTCGTAATTTTTCTCTCTTTAGCTTCAATTCTATCTGATTTACCTGGTAAGTGAGAATTCGTAAGCCTACTATCAGTTTTATAACTTTCTGTTTTCTTCAGTTATGAATAATTTTTAAAATTCAAGCTTATTAAACACTCTTGTAAAATTCATTTATTAATCTTGCTTTCATTAATAGTTTTTATTTTGTTTGTTTTCATTTGATTAGAGAGAGAGATGGCTTTGATTAAAAATTCTTTTTGTCTGTGACAAACTAAATTCGATTTTTATTCTATTATTTTTGATGATGCTAATGGTAGTGAAATACTTCTGTGAGAGTTTTTGTTGCTATAGATCAGTTAGAACTTGTTGAGAAACAAAACTGATACTTTCGACAGTCTATTTTTTTCTTCTATTTGCTATACTCGTTCATCGCTGCTCCTTAAAGACACACATTAATTCGCATTTTTCTCTCTTTAGTTCCTTCTCCATCTGATTTACCAAGTAAGTGAAAATTCGTTAGCCTACTCTTAGTTTTATAACTTTCTGTTTTCTTCAGCAATGCTTTCGAAAGAAAAAAAAAATTAATTTTAATTTTTATTCAACGTGCTGGAAAATTTCATTTAATGACCGTGTTTTATAAACAATCTTTGTTTTGTTTGTTTGTTTTCATTGCATCAAATGGCTTATATTAAATTATGCAATCAGGATTGCAGAATAAGTCTCATGGGATCACTCCAGTACAGGAACGAATGTGACTACTAGAGGTCAGTTCAATCAGGACAAACTGGAATATATTTTGGATCATTCATTAATTCCATTTTCTAAGGTGCCCACTTATCAGCAAGATAGTGGCAATCAAGATATAGCCGTTTGACTAATTACTTTCTCTTTGTAAAATAATTATGGATGTTGGAGAGAAATTCGTAACTTTACAATATTTTATCTGTTTTTGTTTTGTAAAACCAAGGTGAAGTATCAGAATCAACAATTCAGCAATAGTGAAATAATAATAATCAATGAGGAAATTATAATCAACAAGGAAATTAAAAAGCTTCCGTTTTTTAAATAACCGTAATTTTTCTTCTATTTGCTATACTCGTTTATCGCTTCTCCTTAAAGACAAACATTAATTCGTAATTTTTCTCTCTTTAGCTTCAATTCTATCTGATTTACCTGGTAAGTGAGAATTCGTAAGCCTACTTTCAGTTTTATAACTTTCTGTATTCTTCATTTATGAATAATTTTTAAAATTCAAGCTTATTAAAAAAGCTTGTAAAATTCATTTATTAATCTTGCTTTCATTGTTAGTTTTTATTTTGTTTGTTTTCATTTGATTCGCGATGGCTTTATTAAAAATTCTTATTGTCTGTGACAAACTAAATTCAATTTTTATTCTATTATTTTAGATTATGCTAATGGTAGTAAAACACCTCTGTGAGAGTTTTTATTGATAGAGATCAGTTTAAACATGTTAAGAAACAAAATTTTTTAATGCAGAAATAACCAAACACCCAAATAGATTATGTTTTTATATTGTGTATGGAATAAAAGTTACACGCGCTCTACTAACGGAAAATAATAATTGAAAGTCTCCAGGCAACATAATTTAAGTCACGGAAATGCATATTTCGTAATGGAAAAGAATTATTCAAGGGAACCAAAAGAATTTAGGAATATTTTAATGAGTACAAAAAACCTTGTAAAATCCGTTGAACTATAGTTGGATTTCATTGGTTAGTTTTAAATTTTTTCTTTGATTCCATTGGTGATTTTAATTTTAAACTATCCTTTGATTTCATTGGTCAAATTAAATTTTTTTTTCATTTGTTCTTTTAATAGTTTTTTTCCAGTTGTGGAATTTTCTTTCATTTTAATTTATGTCATAACCCAGTGCTGCTGTCGTTTTATGTTGTATTTTATCTATTTATATTATTTACAAATGCAATATAGTTTCTAAAACGTTTATAAATGTGTTTCTGAAGCTTTTTACTTTCCGTTGTAAAAAGAAAAAGATTTGTAAACAATTCTTTCCATGGCAAGATTAGAAGTGCATCAAAAAAGGCGACAAGGTCGTTGATACCGTGATAAACGTAGACTGAAGCAGTATCGTTTTCAGTTGCCCACATGAAGATTAACACTTGTTAGAAAAATGTAGATACTTATATATTAACTAAGAACAATATAAACCTATACAAAGAAAACAGATCAACTCTTTTTGAAACCTTCCTCAATTCTCTTTCTTTCAAAAATGTTTATTAGCATATTCCAAGTCTTAGTTACAGCTTACACATGCATTGGCCGTGCATAATTAGTTTAATTTCAAGACACAACAAGTGCACTAACAGTATGACAAAAAAATTTCACGAATTGCTTGCATGGGATCACAAATGCATGCCTTTAAATATTCGTAAAATAGCTAAACATGTTCTGTCTTGTAAACCTTCTATCTTTTAATTTAACTCTAGTCTTTATAAACCCTCTTGTATGTATCAACTGTATTACATGAAATATGAATAACATACTAAATATACATTATTTTTATCATTTATTTAGGTGCTGATGGTGAGAAGATCTTTCTTGTCTTTTTAATTCTGAATACTTTCTCGCTTATTTGTATATCTGTTTAATGTAGTAGTCTTTGCCAATGATTCTGGCACATCTTAATGAAACGATTCACTTCAATTTTTTTTCCAAGATGCAATGTTGTGCAATCTTGATACATAGTTCATGTCATTATATCGTTCATCTCTAATATATAGTTCGTCTGGATATATCGTTCATCTCGACACATCACTCTTTTTATTATCCCTTAAGAAGCAGGATAAACATGGCGGTCGAAAAGTGGTCGAAAGGTTTACCATTTAAAAATTCAATAACTTTTACCAGGTTTTTTTTTAATTTTATATTGCGGGTTATTTATAATGATACATTATTTATATTAATTTATAATTCTGACAATTTATTATGGAGATATAAATACACATAGCGACACACACGACACGCGAGAAGTACACATACGCACACGACCTAGAAACGCGTTAAAACATTGAATTCAATAAGAACATAGACATTCTAGTTTAGTCATCCATATAACATACAGTCGTCAATAGGGAAATGGCTGCAAATTAAGAATTTCTAATTGCCAGAACTCGATAGAAATATTTTCTAAAGAATATATTCAGTTCATTATTTCCAAATGCTGCATGCTACTATATTTCCAAATTTGAAAACAAAGTTTTATCAAATACAAAAACATGCAGAAAAACGGTATTTAGTTTAAAGTTTTAATATTTTGATGAATTCACACATAACTCGTATAATGAACTGCATTTTAAAAATTCTTTCAGGTAATTCTCCCAATGGCGGACTTAACAGTGAGTATATTTTTTTAATTATCTGTCGAATTGCTTAGAACAGTAGTTTCTAAAATGGGTTGCTTGAAATAAAATGCTGCGAAATGCATTTTCAAGAAAATACCAGAAGCCTGATGTCCAACTTGATAGGGGCCCTGGTACCACTGTTGGAAGATTAACGGATTAACAACCGGAGAGCTGCGAGTTCGAAACTTGATCCCTTCAAATAGTGTCGTGTTCGTGGGGGCTGGTGTACTTGACTCATTTGTAGCGTATTTCAAAATGGCTGCCACTCACTATGGGAAGTTACCACAAGTTACATAATAACAGGAACGAAGTTAGCTAGTAACCTGTAACAGTAGTTATATACGACAATTAGGATCAAGGTAGGTAGGCTGTTGAATTTACGTTGCAACTGACGTAACACAGTTATTGTATATGTTCCTGGATCAATAATCCTGAAGAGAAAGATCCAAAGACATCGTCGTCATTTTGAACTATAATCAGATGAAGAGGTTATCACCTGTGCTGGCCCTCCACTATCCAAAATTCCACATTACGACAATATGAGGCCATTTAAAACTATGTCAAATTGAACGTGCAGCTGCTGCCACATACACGAGGTGTTTGGTTGGATGGAGTTTCGAATTTGCAACTGTCTGGTAGTTAAACCTACAACGGCCCAAAATGTTAAGAGAAAATGTAGTTTGTAATTACTTATATAAATTTATAAATATTCATTTAGCTTTGAAAGTACAGTACAGCTTAGAAATTGAACCTTACAGAAACGAATTAAGCTAGCTCTAAGTAAAATAAAGTGTCAGGACGAAACGCATTTTTCATTAAAAGAAAAGCAGTTACACATTAACCAATCAGAAGAACAAGGATAAGCCTAAAAACTATACGGCAATTATTTTACTGCGTATTTAAAATTAGTTGCCACTCATACAAGTTAAGTAACAATATGCATGCAGTTAACTTGTTATCTTCAACACACTAGAAATATACGGGGGAAAAGTATCAAATAAAATATTTGAAGCGAAAAAATATAACAACCATTGCATCCCTCTCACAATCTCTTACAATTGTGGAATGGATGAAAAGGATGTTTAATCTTTTGTTTATTGTGAATGTTCTACAATTAATTTACAGTTTCTGCGATTACAGTGCAGTTTTATATTAATATTGAAGGATAGTTTAATTTATTGGAATTCTGTGATTGTAGCGTAGCTCTTTTGTCACCACTTACGCATTCCCCAATCCACACAATCCAAACCAAAATTCCACTGGCCCAAAGCTTGCCCATTACCGTAACCCGTAGCGTCCAGTCCAGATAACAGGAGCAGTTGGACCTTGAGGACGGTTTATTAGTCTCTCTTTCGTTTTGCTGTCTCTTACTTAAATGCCTCAATCTTTCAAACAGCGTTTGGATCATAGAATTTGAAGATTCGACACACTTTCGCACCAGAGATGCGTATTATAATTTTTATTCTTGCTATCATTAAGAAAGAAGAAACATTTGAATCATCATGAGTAATTATCATTATAAAATAATGACAATAAATTGATATGATATTCGTGAAAAAACTTATTAATCGCCGGTTGGAATTAATTTTATTCATTAAGATTAATTTTGTGAGAACCAATATCGGCATCTCAGTCATCAATGTTATCCTAAGCTGGATGAGCATAAATTCATATGTACTCACATATATTTCCGATATTTGTCAGAAATTTTCCTGCTGGTTTTTGGTGTAATTTATATTATGTATTTTAATATAGTTACAGAAATACTATCTGATTCATATACCATTCGCATAACAAAATTAAAGTTTTTTTCTGATAATGTTAATTTAATGTGTTGTGGGGGGTTGTTATTTAAAATGTTAATGATAGTATTAACATGACGTTATGTTGCATATTAAAGCATTTGATAATCTCGATCTTTTCAATCTTTCAGTTGACCTCGGTGAGTATACTTTAGATTCCTGAATTTTATATAACTTCAGTTTTGTGAAAATAGTGGAATATTTTCAAAAAATAGTGGAATTCTTAAGTTAATGTGTCTTGTTGTTTTAATAGTTAATGGTGAATAGTAATGAAAATAGTGTAATATATTAAAAAAAAATAGTGGAATTCTTAGGTTAATGTGTCTTGTTGTTTTAATACTTAATGTCTATTGATCGATTTTTTATTGCATATCCGCCATAGAGATTTAGTAGAATTTTGTAGTTTCAAACTAGAATGTTATCTTAATTATGTATAGTGTTTAATTAGTTAAAATGTCAATGTTTTCAAATTATTTAATTATATGTAAAATTAATAAATTGTTATGTTTAAACTTTTTTCAGATCAATTGAAAAAAGAAGGAAACCCCTGTGAGTATATTTTAAAATCTATACTTTTGGTAGTTTAGAGCAATTTTATTTTTGTGAAAGCAATGAAGTAATTTTGTGCAAAACATAAATTATATGGATTTGAAATATATCATCATGCTGTTTTTTAATAAAGAAATTTAATTTTCTCATAGTGGCTAACGTAGATGCATCAGTTTTACAAAGTAAGTAGAAAGTCTAATGTAGATTTTTGTTTCTTATAATACAAACATGCCCAATCACAAAATCAGATACATTTCTTAGACAAGAATTAGAAATATCTACTCACTCCGATATTTCGTTTGTGCTGTGATAAAATTTGTAGCAGTTGAAATGTCTTGTCTAAGACCGTATATTATTACATAAAATATTTTTTAAATAAGAAATTAAAATAGGTTGCAGTAAACATTTTATAACAGTATACCATTGATTTTCTTTAAAAATATTCTTAAAATTTTTTCTTAATTAAAATTAATTGTACACTCTAAGTTTTGACTTAATTCGTGTCTGGGCAAAAGAGGTTAAATGTGACTTTTTAATGAGTACAAAGGTGTCAAGTGCATCATTAATTAAGAAAATAACAGAATATGCTTAAATCTAAACTAAATTAATTTAGAATCAAAATTATAGTTATTTGTATCATGGTATGCTACTTTTTCTTCCTGAATATTTGTGAGAAAGAGTGAAATATTCAAGTTCTTAAAAGTAGCCATTTTGACTTTAACACTTCATCCCTGACGTGGAATAATAGTTTCTAGTTGCAAGTATTTAAGATAGTGTATTTTTCTTTTGAAACAGGTCCTAGGTAGTTCATTATAACTATATTCGAACATCATCATTTAACCCAGAATGAAAACCTATTTTCAAGATTTTATAATTTATTAAGATACATAAAGGAACCTATAATGAATATACATTGCATAAAATTTCATAATTCGATAAAAACAAATTTGTATGATTTGCGTCTAACATGAATCTTATACTTTATTTTCCAGAATTGAAAAGCCACAAATGTAAGTAAGATTGCTAATTTTATAATAAATCTAATGTATACACAAAATAAAGGACATTTTCCCCATTATACTTGTATGTTTTCAAGGAAGAATGAAACATTCCAAATAAAAAGCTTTTAAAGAATTAATTATTTTGATAAATTTTAATAAACGCTAGTTGTTTGTTATTTTGTATTTATGATTAAGTACATGGTACATTTATTTATGTTAAATAGCTATTGTTCTATATATTAATTAAGAAACATAACTATTTATTTTACTTACGGAAAGAAATGAACTTATGAATAATAATGATAATTAGTAAATTTTGGGTTTGAGTAGGTTTCCTTCTTACAAAGAAATAATTTTCCTTTATAGCTGAAATTTGAACCTGCAAATGAGTTTTAACTGCATATTATTAGGTTTCAGCTGATAGATTTAGTACATATATTAATACTGCCAATTGCATACCAATCTTATTTTATGTTATTTGTAAAACATACTACAAATCATTGAACAAACTTCTTAATCACTCTGCAATGGTAATCATTTTGTAATGGTTGCGCGAGCAATCTACAAAATATATAAAGAAATTATACAAAATCACCTGGCAGAAATAAAATGTTTAAGAAAGTATAAATTGTATTTTTTTTTCAAATTTGTATCAATATTTATGATTACATTTTTTATTATTTTAGATGGACATTTGGGTACGTAAATTTCTCGACTTCGTTTCAATCTATAAAAAGTACTTTTTTTAAAAGGATTTTGAACATCGCCTTTCATTAACTAAAAGTTTTTTAACGTGTTTTCTTTTAAGACATTAGAGTTTCGTCTAATTTTTTTTACAGTTTATTTCTGAATTTAATTTAAGCAACATAATGGCATTGTAACATAACGTGCAAGCAACTGTTTTGTAATTCTGAATTCATTAATTATTCACTGATCTATTTATAATTTATTATAGGAATCGACAGTAGTAAGTTTGAATCTTTATTAATTACATATACGAAAATTGTGATTATATTTTATATTTGTCACAAAAACTAGTTATTTCTCTTGCATGCCCCAAAAAGGTGTGACTTAAGATGATATTAACATATAAAACAACACTGATAAAATCTTGACTATACTATATTTTGCATAAATGATGCCTTTATTTTAAACAAACTGCTAATGATTCGTTTTTGTCCTTGAAATGCAAAAATACATTATCAGCAACTGGCATTTAGCATTAACTTTTGTTTAAAACATGGATCTCCAAATTTTTTTCAGTTTTATATGTACATAATATTTGACTAAAATAAATCTAAAACTTGCTTTTCTTTTAAGTCTTGTAGTGTCTTGTAGGTAGACCTCATGGCGAACTAATTTTATAATAGTGATTAACACTGGAAAATATATGGATTAAAAGAACTCACATTATATTTTAAATGCACATCTAAAAAAATCGTACTGCAACGAATTTAAAGCTAGATATCTATGTTTTAGAATAATAGAAACTGAATATTTTATGCCTAAATTTTTAATAGTGAAAGCACCTGAGTTTATGTATTTTGAGTTTTGAAGTTTAAAAATGTTTCTTTAACTATGATTTTATTATTTACAGCTCAGCCAGAAGATTGTAAGTAGACTAAGTTCCCTAAATTACAATTGAAATCTAAATCACAATTTGATTCATTATAATCTAATGCTTACATTTATTCAACAAAGAACACAAGGCACATGGAAGAAGTGATTCAAATTACAGCTCCATTCAACTTGTGAAACGCTTAACTAACTGCAGTTTTACGTCTCAGGATTAAAAGAAAAAGGGTTGAATGTGTGTTTGGGGGTAGGTCAGTCCATGCGCCTTCCATATGTTGCCAAGATTCATTTGGCCTGTCAATCATTGGGTGATCATTGAACAGACGAGTTCGATCTGGTAAACCGGAGGACCATGGAACAAATGAAACCTGGTGGGCATTGAGGAATTGCTGTAAATTTTATGCCACTTGAAAAACCGCATTGTCCGGTGGAAAACTGGTCGCAGGCAAGCCCTGAATACATGGGATAACAACAGGTTATAAAGTATCAAAGATGTAACTGAAACTGTTTAGTGTTTTGGCAATGCGTACTAGCCGGATGCGGGAGTAGAATCCCATAGCACTCCATACTTTAATACCAGGTGACGAACCAGCATGGATATGCATAACATAAGATTCATGCAGTCTGTCGCAGCTGTACCATCAGACACTGATGCAAACATCGTGGTGCAGTAGACAGAATCGAGATTCGTCTGAAAAGACGATGTAATACCATTCGTTTGTCTATGTTAATCGTTCTACTCAACATTTCAACCGCAGACGCTTATGGTGTAGAGTCATAGATTATCATGCAATTTGAATAAAGATAACGTCGCAACAGATGAATACGTGAAATTATATCGATATTCAAAATTTTACTATAGAATTAAGTTTTATGTGTTGTAGTACTTGGATTGGAAGGGATGTAAATTGTTGAACTAACGACGCATGGAGTAATGCATCGAGTTATTGGTGACGATCCTGGATCAATCTGGATGGGAGAGATCCGAGTACATTGATTGATAAAATCGGAATCATTAAGATAGCAAGTGTATAGGGATTCCAAGGAGGGTCTTCAAAGTTATTTCTACTGTAATCCTAATAAATACGTAAATGTTCAATAAAGTCCATTTTTAGTAAATTTTTTCAAGTTTTACAAATTGATTGCTAATAAGAGTTTGTCTTTTTATAGGTAAGGATGAATGTAAGTATATTTTATTCGATTAAAAGTGTAAGGATCTAGTTACCTTATGTTTTCAATTGGTGACATAGTTAATTTTAATTTATATTTTAAAGTTTTAAATAAATTTTTAAAAGTTATTGTATTTTTAGTAGTTTTATACATTTTGCATTAATGCCTCATACTTTTATTTTCATTTCTATTTTTATAGATTACTTTAATGGTGAGTAATAATGCTGATTTCAAAATTCTTTTGTTCTTTTTTTATAATCAAAACAAATACGCTTTGTTTTAAAATATATTTTTTGAATTAAATTTTAGTTTAGTAAATTGTCCTTCCATTAAACAATGAAATTACTTCTGTAAATTTTAAATTATGTTTTTTATTCTTTACAGATGGAGTTTTGAAACGTAAGTTGAATGTATCAAAAAATAACTTGACATCCTATGCAAATATATGATTTAAAGAAATAGTGACTCATTATAATAAATCCGCTTTTGAATAAGAACTACGAGATAATTATTATAAAAAATCATTTAAACTTTATTTATTTATAAGTAATCTAAACCTTTTTCTTGATCTAAACAGCGTTCATACAACTTTCTTTTCTTAAATATTTTTTGTTGCCTATTAGATGTTTCAAAGAATGGAATTTGAAACGAAATATGCTTTTAGTCAATAAATTTTAATTAAACTACAGCGTAATTTACAATGATAATTCCTGCTTACAATGTTTAGTTTCCTTTAGATAACATTTTTCTTTTTGCTAAGTTCCAATTTACAATAGCTGAACTGCAGTCGTACTAGTAACACTTGAATGTTTAAAAATATATTTGTTTCATATTTGTTGCTGATTAATAATATTTATACATTAATAAATTCTTTCATATTCAGATTTTGTCCGAGGCGGTAAGTAGACATTCAGTTTCTAAAATTTGATGGAGGACTGCAAATTAAAATGAAAAAACTTCAACAGCTGATTTGGCCTGATGGGTTAAATTTGAAAGTTTTATCTAATATTAAAACAATCGCTCTGTAAAATCACATGACCAGAACTGTTTAAATGAATCTATAAGTTAACAGTTGTTAGAATAATTTGGAAATTCTTTGAACTTTTATACAGTGAACAATATGTACTTCTAATTGTAATATGGAATATAAGAAATATATGAAAACTTTGATCGGATTGTACTATTGAATCAAATCAGATTTCATAATAGTAACAACTTTATACATCGTTCTCATAATTAATCTTTTAAAAAATAATGGCTTTATTTAAAATAACATAAAAGAGATAAATATTTCTTCATTTAAAAACATTACAATTTAAATAACGTATGGAATCGTTCAAATGTTTCCCTTGATATTAAGATTTAAAAAAAAATACTTCTTGTAAAACTATGTTTTGCATTGGTTTTAAACTAAACTTATTGTTATTTTCTTTACAATTTCAGCAAGAGACGCAGGAGATGGTAAGTTCTATATATATTTGTCTTATAATTTTCTTTTTCTCTGAAAGGGAAATTTACTTGTCTGTTTGTGCCTTAAAAAATAGTGTGCAAACCGTGGATCCCCAGTTAATTAAGCAGGCAGAAAAAGGGAGAAACGATGTTATGCTATTATTTTTAGTTAAGGAAAACAAGAAACGAACCAAACAATGCGGAAAAGTACATTTCTTAAGATTATATTCGAAGTGAGAAATAGTAAGTTTAAATTCCATACTATTCTTGCTTTATTTTTCATTACTCAAATGAACAACCAACTGTGAAATAAAATACAGCAGTTTTCAGTTTCAAAATCTTTTTCTAAAAGTTATTTAACCACTATAAATATACTTTTAGTAATTCGAAAATACTTTCAAATGGTGACGCACATAGTTTTGAAAAAGTATTTTGTATCGGTTAGAACGTTTTTAGCAGAGATCTTAAAACATTCAGCTATTCAAAGATAGTTTTACAAAAACATACTTCTGAATATAAGTTTTTATCCACTTTTAACTATAAATTCAAGTAATACGTCATCCTGAAAAAATACTTTCAGTTCCAAAATTTTAGGATATTAAAATAATATATTGAAACAAATGCCAAGATTAGTCATCCGTTAAGTATGATAAATTGCATAACTTTTAGTTTATAACTAGTTAGAAGTTATTACTTTCATAATTTATTTTGTTACTTATATATTTCTCTTTTTACAGCTCTTCTAAGTGGACGTGAGTAAAGGAGTTTTATCATTATCATTACTTTGTTTATTTAATTAAAAAGTCTTATTATTCTTTGCTTAATGCGGAGAAATGAATCAGCTGGTTTTGTTCACCTGAAAGCCAAGATTACTTAACCAAGTGTTTTGGATGAGATTGCTCGTTCATTAAGATCTGGCTAATTTTGCTAATGACGAGATATCTCTTCATAAAGGTACAGCCAATTTTTCTGTGATATTGATATCAAGATTGATCAGTTTTCTGCAAACGACGAAAAAGTTCGTCTTTCAATATCTGGACAGTTTTGTTAATACGACCACCTACAGAAGGGTTAAGTTCTGCAGAACAAAGAAAATTAATTTTTGAAAAATAAATGAAAGATTGACTAGGATTTCTATGCTTATGAATTGTTTATTGACAAATGATATTTACACATCTTAATTTTGAAACTCATTTGTACCTAATATCATGCGCGAAACAGGATTAAGAACGTTAATATTTTACAGTATGCTACCCTTTCAATAGGATTCAGCTTAAATAGCATACTGATTTTAGATTTCAAGAAATTTCCGTAAGCTATCTTAAGAATAAATTTAGTAAGCATCTTAAACTGAACTCGATATCTTCTAAAGCAATGGACTGAAAGCTGAGTGATACTATTAGTTTGTAGTGACATAAATATTGTAATTTATTAACTTAATTTTTACTATTTATTATTTTTTTCCCAACAGTAAACGGTATCATTGGAGATGTTGTTGGAGGTAAGTGATAGAACATTAAGCTTTCTTATTTATTTAATATAACTCACACCAACTGAACATATTCTTGCCCTAAAACATAGTGTTCATCTACCTGTCTATCCCAATTTGCTGATAGTCTTTTCAACTAAAAAATATACACAAATTTTAAAACACAATTTACTTGATATTTTAAAAAATAAAAAGGTTTTTAATAGTATCAAATTTATATATATATGTAACAAAAAATGTTACTATGAAGTTTTTGTAACAAGCAGTAAAATCATAAATTTATTTTACATATTCATTGGCGCGTGTACCCTTTTCAGAACACACTGAAACTTTCATTTTCAATGCATGTAATCAATTATTTTTTTATAGTTCCAATATGACCAAAACGGATTCGTCATATCGGGCGTTTTATTGTTTCAGTATTTGCTCTACTAATAAATATACTTCCAGATTACAAAAAGCAGGAAAATAGACAATTTTTATTTATCTAACTAGATTAGCTTGTTTTCGTTAGATATAGCCTAAAATCAATACTAAAAACTGGCTTTGTAGGAAAATTGGCTAAGGAAAGAATTGGAATCAATTTTAAAATTAGATAGAAAGTTTCCTGGAATATGTTTACAGATGTTTTAACTTTTACATACAAAATTTTCCTGTACAAAAACAATATTTCTAAAAATACATATCTTTCTTTCATTTCCACACCGACAATACATCGATGTTTTAAACAAATATAGGGATTCTGTCATAAATTCTATCCTTCGGTTGGGATACTTAGTGTTTGATACCCTGCAAATATTACAGTTGAAAAAATTCCAATATATAAGGAAAATGTCAAGCATATCTACACAATGTATAGCAGTAATTTAAAGTTGCATTAATTTTTTCGTTGAACCATCTTCGACTTATTCTAAGAAGTAAAAGATTCGTTTGATAATCGTGAATTCTAACAATACAACGCCATTTTATGTTTTTCTCATGAAGTTATGCACAAGTTGAAATTAAAATTCTCAAATTGAATGAAACCATGATTCGATTGAAACGCTTACGTTGAAGAAGTCTGCTTTATATTCTTATTTGCTTGAATACTCTCTATAACAAAAAAATCGACGCACCAAGAAGGAGTTGTCCGATGGAAGCAAAAATTGATGGATAGGAAAATTATGTACAGAATAGAAAATGATTAAAATTTCAGAACAATTGAATGATTTATTTCAGAGTTACAGTAACGAGCTCAATAAGGTGTTGACCCGCCTTTGGCCTGGATGCAAGCTGCCACACGACGTGGCATAGACCGATAAAACTCCCGGATGGTCTTATGCGGATTTTCTTGCCAAATTTGCTCCTATTGTCGGACTACGTTATCAACATTCCCTACCGGATGCAGTCGCCTTCCCATCATATCCCAGACATGCTCGATGGGAGAGAGATGTGGTGATCTGGCTGGCCAAGGAAGTGTTTGAGAAGCTTGAAGACAATTCATAGCAACACGTGCCGTATGTGGTCTGGCATTGTCTTGCTGAAAAATAAGCCCAGTGTACTGTGAAAGAAACGGTAGCAAAACAGGTCTCAGAATATCGTCAACGTACCGCTGTGCAGTAAGTGTACCTCTAATGACGACCAAAAGGGTCCGGCTATCAAGGGAAATGGCACCCCAGACCATAATTCTTTGTTGAGGGCCCGTGTGGCGTGCAATAGTGGAAGCAGGATCGGCACGCTGCCCTGGGCGTCTCCAGAAACGTCTTCGATGATCGTCAGGACACAGTTGGAAGCGGGATTCGTCGCTAAAGACTATACGTCCGCAGTCAGCATCATTCCAGCCTGATCGAGCCAAGCACCTCTGTAATCTGGCTCGACAGTGTGCAGGCGTGATTTGCAGGTGGAGTAACGGTTAGTAAGAGCGTAGATTTCGCTCTCTCAGCCGTCTGTGAATGGTCATGGTGGACACTCGTGTGTGGGTCGCATGACATGGTTGATAGCGATGAATCAGGCGCTGTGACAGCTGATCTGACAATCACTCTGTCCTCGCGATCTGTTATGGCCCTACGGCGACCGCTACCATCATGACGCTGAAATCTATCACTGTCCGCTTCGACTCACATGACGAGCGATTCTCCGATTTGCCCAACCTGCCTCTTTCAATCCAATGATACGACCTCTTTCAAACTCTGAAAGTTGCTCGTAATGAGCTCGAATCCTGCGGCGAGGCATTTTTTCAGCCGTTGAAAGGTATCCTAAATCGCAATGCAGCAGACATTTTTAACAACAGTTCAAGAACAACTCCTTATATACATCTGCTGGATGCGCAGGCAGTTCCGATGCACTGAAGATCGCACTATTCATTCATTGGACACGAAATTTTAATCATTTGCATATTTGGTCAAAACATTTTTGCATACGAAATTTCGAAGCAATCGGATGATTCCTTCTTGGTGCGTCGATTTTTTTTTGTTATAGAGTGTATTTAAAAAGAAATCAAATACATTTTATAGTATAAATTAAAATTAATTTTTGTAACTATAATTTTTTTCTTATTTACAGAGCATTGAAAAAAAAACTGCTCATACAAATAAATATGCGTTTATATAAAACTGCATTTCTTTCCATGCTCCTTACTTTATACTTCTCTTTTTCCAGGTATCGGTCCACTCGAAGGTGAGTTCTCTACTGTCTTATATTTAAGTTCTTGAATATTTCTAACAACTATTGATCAATTTAACATTAACTGAATTTAAATGAGCATGCGTGTGAATCGTCCCTCCAGCCAGTGGACATTTAACGTTTTCTCTATTTTCAGTATAGTTAAATATTGAGATATTGCAAATTTATTAAAATGAGAACTAACCAAAACCTGTCAAATTGATATATTTCTGGTTTAAAATGGCAATGTATGAAATATACCTAAATACAAAATAACTTTATTCCGAATACCTAAATACAGAATAATTGTATGCAGAATATCTGAGTACAGAATAGTTGATAGTACACCTCAATACTCTGAAATATCCATCAATATGACTAACTTCAATCTTTCATAATGGTATCGCAACGTGGTACAGTATTTAGATCATAGTTCAGAAAAAATATTTACTGTCAGATTATAGAGTTATAGAGATAAGCAATACTTTGTTAATAAGCAATAAGCAATACTTTGTTAATAAGCAATAAGCAATACTTTGTTAATAAGCAATAAGCAATACTTTGTTAATAAGCAATAAGCAATACTTTGTTAATAAGCAATAAGCAATACTTTGTTAATAAGCAATAAGCAATACTTTGTTTAAAAGCTATTTGCACCTATACTTGAAGGCAGAACGATTGGTATAATTTCAAATATATGTGGGCATATACAAAAGAGTTTCTTTAACTTTAAATTAATTTAGTACAAGGAACAGCGCCTGATATTAAATTGGATGAGGATTATAATAAAGTGTCGCATGCTTTTGTACATCGAAATATTTTTTTACATATTTCTTTGATATTTGGAATGAAAGTGATCACACGCAAGGAAAAATAAGCTTCAAAAGTTCTATTTTAGCTTTTGACTGATTTTATCGATTTATGTAGAGAACTGCTACATCACCATGCTTAAAATTTAATTAGTGCTTAAATTTGAAGTTTGTCAATGTACTCAAAAGAGCTTAATGAAGATATATGCTAAAACTAACGGTATAGGTTAGAGACAAGAACAAAATAAGCATTTTTTATCACACGGGTAAACAGTTTTTATATTAATTTTTTACTTATTTGAGCATAGGATATTTTAAAACTTATCCATCTTAAATAAACCTTTTTCAAATTAAAATGTACCGTATTATTTGCTTTTCATTTGTTACTTTCCTGATTGCCTTAATAATATATATTGTTTTGCGTTCTTTATAGGCGTAAATAACGGTCGTAAGTACATACTTCTTTTACATTAATAAGACAAATAAAAAAATTCCAGCGCACAAAAAATTACTATTTTGAAAATTTAACTGGTTAAGTTTTAATTAAGTATTGATAATAACAAATAAAATTTAAAGTCGATAAAAACAAAGAATTTCCTATGTTTCTATGCTACTCTCTTATATCAATGGTTTTTGCTCAAATTAAAACAATTCCTTGCTCACATCTTACCATGAAAGAAGGAAGATTTATGTTTTTAGAATACCTATTTTACTCTTCACTTTCCTTTATAGGACTAAAATGGTCCACTTTATGACCACCAATGCTTTCCAAGTTGCTATCTGTTTCAAATAATTATTTAACTAATATTTTTATTCTATAAAACGTGTGAATATTGATTCGGTGCTCTTTAAATGACAATTTAATGTGAGAAAACATACTTATATGCAGTAGCAACTCTCCAGGTTCATGTAATTCGAGCATTTACACTTTCCACTGTGGCATCAAATTAAATTAATTTGGAAAAACCTGATACTATCTAGAAATACATTTCATGTGGATCTACGAGAAATATTTCCAAAGTACTTAGAATTGTGAAATTGTTTTAATATAGCTTTATTAGACCCATTCAAAAACTGTTTGGTAATATTGTTCGTTTACGTCTTTTAAGTCTTAAAGTATCACACACGTAGAAGTTTATTTAATTTACGTAAACTGATGATAGTCTATAAATGCCTCTCTTTCCACTAAAAGAAAATAATGTTTTTTTGACAGTTTTATAAGCCTTCCATAGTTGCAAAATGAGCACTTAAAAATACGCATGTATTAGCCAAGTGTCTAAATCATACTCATCGGCATTTACTAACAAAGTTGGAAAACTTGTCAGGACTTGTCTAGTTCTGAAAACATCAATCATCAACCTTGCGTAATTAACTTTGAAAATATATAATCCGCGCAAATATTTTTATTTTCTTCATTATTTCGTATTTTGTTTTCTTAATTGTTGATTCACCATTGGGATTAAAGATCTAGAAATATTCTCACTTAATTTAATACTTTTTCACACAAACAGCGCTTTAACTTTTACAAAAGTAACAAGAATCTTCGTTCAGTTATAATTAAGCCAAAAAATAATAAACATTTTTTTTATATTTCTTTTTTAGTTGAACGAGGTCTTCAACGTAAGTAAAAGATCCTTACTCTAAAGTCAATGTGGCTGAAATGAAGCTGATTAAATTAAGTTGATGATTTTCAATTTATTACAGTTTTAAATATTTTCACAAAAGTTTATTATTTATATGTGGTGGTGAGGGTTATGAGACTTACGTATTATTTTTATTACTGGATTATAGTTAATTATTACTTTTAAATACCATGGAAACCTCTATACTACATAAAACTTTAAGAAGTTTATCAAGTTAGGAATTTTGTAATATTTATATATATACGATTGATTTATAGTTTTACTTTCTTTATAACTATTTAATAACTAATTAATTATTTATTTATTTTTAGAACTCGTCTGTGGAAGTAAGTTGAATTTTTATAAAACAGTTTATACGTAAAAAATGTTTTTGAAAACTTTAACTTTCAGAAAATTTGAAATTCCAAAAATCATTTTTTTTTATGTACAGTTTTCTTCAAGCATTAACCTATCAGAAACTATTTAAGATTAATTCTTGGTATAAAGTGCTCACATTTGTAATCACATTTATCTATAGGCTGAATTTTAAATACGTGCGTATGTTGGGGGAAGCTCATATTTCGTTTCTCTATGAAAATTGTAAATATGTCGATAAAAAAAAGCTTATATAATAAGTTTTTTCAGAACTGTTTTTTATTTAAACATATCCCTCGTAAGGGTAGATAATACAAACCTCCAGATGCAAAAATTATTTAAAATATTCATGTTTAATAAAAAGTATTGAAATGCTAACAACATTCTTATAAGGAAAATGGAATTCTATATGGTCTCTGCCAGTCCAGTAAGGAGTCCTCGATTGAACAGACCGTGGGTTAGGATTCTAGTTTATACATGGGTACCGTTTTACCAGCCATGATGTAGCCAAAATTCAACATAGAAAAAATTCTGTAAGTCTAATATAACAATAGCAATGTACGCAAATCATATCTATGAATAATAAAAACTCATACTATTAAGGGTAGAAAGCGGTAGATTCATTTAAAATATACCAGCTATTAACGTCAGAAGCGAGAGCAAGAATAAATCGTTAAATATGTTTAATTTTGTACTAAGTTTAGATTAATTTATTAAAATACATTCCTTTTTTTTTAGCTGAAAATGCTTTCAGTGGTAAGTATCTTGATCTTCACCTGCATATTATTTAAAATAAAAGTTTTGAGGGGTTTTTTTGTTGGGTTTTTTGCGCATTTGACCCTTTGAATCTTTTTTGAAATCTTAGTCAAATTGGTAAAGTACCGGCTAAAATTTCTATTGGAATAGCGGGTAAATGTCTTTGAATAAATTGATCGACATATGGAGATACTGTAGAGCACGCACATGTCACGTGATTATCCGTAAAAAAACGCTCGACTAGTCTAGGAATTTGTTTCTGTTTTCTTAGTGAAATCGCTTTATTTGAAAGGGTTAAAAGAAAACTTGCTGAGAAGCATTCCACGAGTCGCTTGAGTTCAATAACAGATGCAATAAAACTTTTGGAATAAATGAATCGGTTGTTTGAGAAACGCCATTAGTCACTTTTTGTCGAAATCTAGTTTTCGGTAAAAATCTATTCTTTAGAGGTATACGCATCTTTTAGAAGTGAAACCCCACGAATCAGTGACGTATGGGCTTCGTTTATTCGAGAAAGCCCATAAGTCACTGATTTATGGGTAGATATTAATATTGAGATTAATTAAATATAATAATATAGAGGTTGTCGGTTAACGCAAAAACAGTTTTTTCTCGATTTCCCAAAAATTGTTCTCACCTGACTTATGGGGTTTCTCAAACAACCGATTCAATTAGAACCTCATTTATAAAATTGGGTTTTTACCTTTATTAACTTAACACGTATTCTATTTTATCTTTTGACTATTCTGTGTAGATTTTAGAAATAGAGTGGAGTCATTATTCGATTTAATTAGAACTTGCGATTTAGGTTTAAAACTGAAACTAAAAAATATATATCATTATTTCGTAAAGAATATTCATCAAAATTCTACTAAAGTAATTTACATTAATTATAACTTACTAATCTTAATAAGTGGTTTAATATTTCTATTTAACCTTAATTGAGTAATTAATGTTGTCTATCTTTAAGTATAGTTTCGTAACTAATTGTGTCATAAGTAGTATGATGGATAAGATCTCTATAAATGTCATGCCATGAACGCAAAATGTTTTATGCAATGGAAAACTTCAACATTTATCATTACGTGCTATATTTTGAGCTCAAATGCATTTAATTATGTTAAAGTATGTTTTTGCATATCAATTAGTTCCGTATATTTTTTTCTCATACAATTATTTTTATTTCTAGACTTTGCTGATGACTGTAAGTAAATGAGACTACTCTACAAAAAACAACTATCATTTAACTATGTGACTAACTTATCTCCATTATTTAAATGCATTGTTCATTGTTTAATTCATTATATTTTGAAAAATAGTTATATTTAAGAAATAGATTATTAAAAACCAATCAAAGTTATTTTTTGTAAACAGTGTAGATGTAAATAAAAACTGTAGCACTGAGGCAATAGTATCAAAACTTGTAAGTTATTTGGCTCTAATCGATGCCTTATAGATCAGATAAGTTAAAAACTGGGATAAATTATTTTTACAAGCTTTTATTTCTGATATACATACTCTCACTATGTGAATTTAAAGTTTGAAACGAATATTGCTTTAATTTATATGTAATATTTGTGTTTGGTACGACTTCTTAAAAAATACTAACTAGATAGTTTCAGTTAGAATTTTTTGATTTTTAAATTATACTTCCTAATTATTAAGTAACGCTGAATAAATGTATTCTAATTTTATTATTATTTTTTTCTCTTGCTTTCTACAGTCGATTCAGCAACACACAGTAAGTGTATTCAATTTTACCGTAACTTCTGAACAACACTTTAATTTTTGTAACTTTTTCTTTTCATCATAATATTGGCAATAATTTGAATAATTTAACGGAATGTGACATTGATTTTTTCTTCTTTTTAGTCGCCAAGCATGGACGTAAGTACTAACTTCTAGCAAACCCCTATTTAAACTATTGCTGTTTTTGTCAACTTTTAACATTCTAAATTTAAACTAATCTTTCATTTCTGGAAGAAATATCTGCTTCCTTTAATTACGACTGATTAGTAACTTAACTAACTATGAATTGCATTACTTGAGAAGTACTAGATTAATTACTTTCTGAATCTAAGTGAATTAAACCTCCAAGTGGTTTCGATGAGATATCTCGTTAAGGGAGTCCGGGACACATTGAAATTTTTTTTTTATTAATTAATTTAGAATTTTGAATTTTTTTGTACTGATTACCCATCTAACTAATAAGCAAAATCACAACACAAAAGTTTTCCAAAAGTTCTTCAAAAATTTTAAATTAAAATTTTTTGAAAAAAAGAGGGGTCATTTTAAATTGCTAAGGCTTAAAACATTCTTGATCAATTTTCAAAATTCTTGCATTAAATTATTCACAAATTTATTAACTTTAATTTTGATTCAGGAATTTAAAAAATATTAATTTAATAAAAAATGAAAATTATTTGAATGAAAATATTTGAAAATTTTAAGGTACTTTTTTTTTTAAAGTCATATTTTTAAAAGTAAATATTTGTTTGAAATTTGCTGAATCAAAATTAAAGTATAATGTTTGAAAAAGATATATTCCAAATTTCAAACCTTAAACTTTATCGGTTTTCGACTTATAGCAATTTGAATACAGGAAATCTTGAAAAAATGCATCATGGAGAAAAACGCATTTAAAGTTTTAAAGACAGATGTTGTTGCCATGACAACAACTGTCAAGAGTGTTAGATTTTCAAAACAACGCACCACAAAAATTATTATATCTCTAGTTCTAATTAAGATAGAAACATGATTTAGACGTCATTTTAAGCAGAAAAACACAGAGAATTTCTTAAAATAATAAAAACAAATTTCGAAAATTTGACGATTTTTGTGTCCCGGACCCCCTTAATCATAATTTGATCAATTGTGCCAATGACGAGATAGTTCGTCATCAAGATAATACCCACTTTTTATGATGACGAGGTCAAATCCTGGTAAGTTTTAATCGATGACCAGACATCTCGTCTATCAAAATTTTTTTATATTTTCTTCTAATGACGAGAAATATCGTCTATCAATATGTAGTTCATATTTTTCTAATGACGAGATATATCGTCTTTCAATATTTGGTTCATATTTTTCTAATGACGAGAAGTATCGTCTATCAATATTTGGTTGATATTTTCCTAATGACGAGAAGCATCGTCTATCTGGTTCATATTTTTCTAATGACGAGATACATCGTCTATCAATATTTGGATCATATTTTTCTAATGACGAGATACATCGTCTATCAATATTTGGATCATATTTTTCTAATGACGAGATATTTCGTCGAGACAACCACTAATAGGGTTGAATAGGAGATGTTTGCTTTAAACACATAACTTTTTGAAATTTTATATTCAAGACGAATTTCTCTGTCTTATCTTGAAACCTAAAATTGGAGTTTTATTTTAAGAGTAATTGTCTCGTAAAATTTTGAAAATATACGTTTATAACTGTGGCTAAGGGGAATAACTGGATAAGTCTAAAAACTTCATATTTCAGGAGCTTGTTTTCAAGATTTGCCCTTTTCTTGTAAATTGAGTTTTTATAATAATTTATTTTTTAGAAATTATATAGATTAAATTTAGATATTTTGTAAGAAAAAAATGATTTCAAAAACTCGATTTCCAAAAAATGGGTAAATTTTAAAAACGCGTTCCTGAAATGCAGAATTTTTAGAGTTATCTAGTTATTAATCTTGAGACCACAGATATATATTTGCAAGTTATTTATGATAATAACATTTTAATTTTGTTTATTAATTTCTTTATGCATCTAATATTAATCGTTTTGCTTTGTTATTTTTTACAGTCATTGATGCTTTCAAGCGTATGTATCAATTTGAACAAAATCTAGCTTTGAACATAGCAGGGGATAGTAATTTTAAAATAATTGAATGATTGAGAAGTTATAAGCAGAAAACATTTAATGAAATACACGAGAACTTATAAATGCATTTACAAATCGACAAATAGTAAAATATGTATTGATACTAACGTAAAAATAAATATATAATCACACAAAATATTGATGACCCCATCGAATAATTAATCATATTTGATATTCAACAAAAGTTTTGCTTATGAAGAAATATGACAATTTTAAATTGTACTAGAATGGAAATATTACAGTAATCTTTACATTCCATACAAAATTTATTTCTCTTTAAAATTAATGATCACAATTAATATTTTTACAAACACAAAGATCCAAGTCTCCCACAGCACATATTAATCAAATTTTAAATTTCTACCTTCTTCGAATGTCTATTGATATCTTTAACTTTTAAACAAACAGCTCTTGTGCACTCTAAATCAAACTGTCCTCCTAGGATTTTAAGTATATTAAACGATTCTTTGTAGCACATGTGGAAGCGCATTTTAAACGTTTAATGTTTAAAGTAAAATACTTATTTTTTTCTTGTTTCTATAAATATAACAGCTATGACGGAGCTGATAAAGAAATGAATAACTTGTAATTGACTTTGTAGAGACGCTAATATGACTATTGTAAAATAAACTTTACTGATATATTCATCTAACCAACGGGATCATTTCTTATTTTTACAATAAAAAGCTTTCAAATTGCACATTTTAATAGACATCTAACAATTCTTATTTCTACTTTTTTAGAAGAAGGACGTAAGTAGAAAATTTATCTTGTTGAATAAATTATTACAGATTGTTATTATTATAGATTTTTTAAATCAAAGCAGAATATTCCATTTATTTTTAAATTTATTTATTATAATAAAAATTAATGTTAAAATGAAACGAAAGACTATTAAATGTAGGAGATAGAGTAGAATGAAGTTATAGACTAAACAATGTGTGTGTGCCTTAAACTTTTTTGTAAATTAAAATATTCATAAAATCCACTTAAATTTGCAAAAAAAAATTTTAAGTGTGAGAAGTAAATTCAAAACCTACCTAATACTTTGAATTAATTAAATATTTTAATTTAACATTTACTATTCTACTGGATATATAAGGAATTTACAAAACAACATTCAGTTTCTAAAGAATGTTAAGTATGGTTTTGTTTTATAAAAATCCATACCTGTGATAATAAAGGATTAATTTTATTTTAACAATTAATTTTAGAAGCACTAAATTCTTTTTAAAGAATAACTTTTAGAGCAATCAGTTTTTAGAATTTACTACAGGTTTCTTGAAATCCTTTTGTTCCTTTCTATAAGCTTTCATATATACTATATTAATGAAATCTCTCTTTTTATTAAAACAGCTGGTATATTAGGTGAGTAAAAATGTGTTATTTATTGCTTAGATAGATACTTTATAGTTTAATGCGTACCTTTGCAATTAGAGCTTATAAATTAAACTTAAAGCGAGAGTACAAAGATAATTTCCAAAAAAAAATTATGTTTCCTTAGTGTTGAGCTTAAGTCTAGTAAGATAACAATATGATTTGTCGTATTCTAACGATAAATTAATATATTTATATCAAAATGTTTCAAAATGGTGAATGTAAAACTTCTATAATTCCTTGCAGATGATATTAAACGTATGCGACATATGTTAAGAATGTGAAGTGCTATTAGCTGTTTATAAATACTTCATTTAAACAAAAGTATTGACTTTTCTCATCAAAGAGTAATAAACTTTAAATAACTGTAATGAGGATACATTAACGATAAATTTAAGAGTTAGAAACTGAGAAAAAAGAGACACAATGCTGAAAAAATCTTAATACATAAATTCATATCCTAATTTCTCCAAAAACATTTAATATCAAAAGTAGTATAAGTTACTTCAATACTAATATTTAAAAATACTTTTAAAAATCAAAATTTTTATAAATCAAAACATACGTTTTCAAATTTATTAAAACTGCTGAACTCTTAAGATATTTAAGAATGTGCTATTAATGTATTAATTACTATTTTTTCTTTTAAGTTTGGTAGACACTCAATAGCTAACGTAGATTATTAAAATTATAAATCAAAATTTATAAATATTTAAGAATACAATAATGGTAAATTAATGTGATTTACTGTATTATTTTTTTCCATAAAATATTTTCGTACAACGAAACTTTTTTAATTTAAATTAACCGAACTTTTCTATTTTAAAGCTATTCCTGAGGGAAGTAAGTAATAAATTTATCTATGATTTTCAAAGTTCACTGATTTTATTGTTCATTGGCATTATGTATAAAGCACGCGTTTTGGAGAAACTTTTCGGGTTATTTGAATACTGTTTTTAAGATATGAACATTGATACTTGTATTACTTGGCAAATCATCTATCAGTCACTTTAATTGAATTACAGTAGCTCGAGAAATATTAAAGATATTTCTTAAAAATATTACTTCAAAATATTGGGACCAAAAGTTTCGTTTGGTTATTTAAATGCTTCGCAAACGGTCCTTTTTCAAAGTAAATTGTGACGGGGATGGAGAGTCGTTATTTTACAAAAATGTGAGTATGCAAAATGAACCATTTATCACCCAAAAGGCACCCAAAGAAAGTGTTGTGAATTGGGTGATATTGAGAGTACTTACGAGCTCTTTCCCCAAAACCAAACGTTTCATTCCAATATAAATATTGTTCACAACTAGACGAATTGAAAGCTGACGAAAATAGTCCTGTCAGTAGGAAAGGCGTAATCTTCTATCCCGATAATGTTTATTTCTTTGATATTACTTCCAGGCCAAGCTGTTACAAAAATTGTAACAGTTTGGCGGGAAATGTTTGATTCAATCACGAGGTACCATTCATTTATTCCAATCTTTACAAAATTTTCATTTCCTAAGATAATAAGGCGTCTGGAGCAATTCTTTGCCCAGAAAGGCAAAATGTTTTGAAAGGAGATAGTTCTGAAGTTGCATAAGATATGGTAAAAGATAGTAGAACAAAACGGTTAATACGTCAAAAATAATGTTATTTTTGACAATGAATGATGATAAATTAATTATTAAAAACGGAACAAAGGTTTAGGCCAGCCAAATATGTGTCAAAATTTTAATACTTCTTTGAGAACTCTTCAAAAAGTTGAGCAAAGATTCGTTTTATGAACGCGTTTCTTCTTGTAATTCTACACGAAAAACTTTTTGATACAGATTTATCACCACATTTTACCCATCTTCAGCAAACGGTTAAATGAAACCGAACTAAATAAATTTTTAAGTGTATTGATTACCAAGCAATTGAATTTTGTGTTACTGCTAAATAAAAGTTTTATTTTTTGAAATAATTTTTCTATTGTAATTTTATGAAAAATCTGAAGACTGCACAAAATACAATTGAAAGCAATACATGGGTGTAAGTGCGCAACGCATAATTTAGTATATTCATATTAATTTATAATCAACCCAACCTTTTAAAAACATGTGAAGTGCTGTTTTCAAACAATTATGTTGTAAAGTTGAATCTCTTGTCTGGTATTTTGTGACCTTCGGCATTCTCTTAAAGCAAAGTTTGTAAATTATTTTAACGCGATTAAACTTTTACTGTCACATATACCGGATCTAATTCCATATGATGAATGAAATATGTATAAACTCAATTTTAATGAATGCTTGAAATTTTTCTTATTTTTAGTTGTTGGAATTGCAGAAGGTAAGTTTAAGCATACTAACTTCACTATTGATTTAAGTAAATAGATATGCTAAATGGCTAAGTCTATTTCAATGATATTAAGTTGAACTACTTAATATAAAGGTTAGAAATCCATATCGCAGGATCAGTTTTTAAGGCAGTGATAAATTAGCAATGTGAATAACATTAAAATAACATACATTATACAGTACATCATTTTTGAAATAATATTACATAATTAGAAAATAGTAAAAATACAATAGATTATTGAAAATTAAAAATTTCAGTAAATATAAATCATTAGCTATATTTGTTTTGTAATATCTTTGTATGAATTAAATCTTGTAAAAATTTATGTTTATAATCTTATTCTTCATTTTTAAATTTACAGAAGCCGGAGAAGCAAGTAAGTAAATGTTTCAAATTTTATTGAGTGCTATCTTAATTATCCTTTTCAAAATTAATATGGATGGATGTTTAAATATATAAATCATTCGTTAAAATCTTATCCTTTTTACTAGTATTTTTTGTAAAAATTTAACATTGTATGTTACTTCATTAAATTTGTTGGATAATATCTCTATTGTTTAAAAAGTAAGATTATTTAATATTAACTATAAGTATACAAAAAATATGTTTTTGAAATGAGAATGTAATCAGTTAGATGATATGGAACAAGAAAATTAATTTTTTTGCCAACTGCATAGGTATGTTAAATTTATCTTAACAATTATTTCTTGAAATTCAACTTCTAAAATTTGCAGAATTTGAAGACTGAACTCGGTTTTTCATTCCACAAACTCAATTTGCAATAAAATGTCTCAATTAATTTATATATTTTATTAATTTATTGCATTCATCTTGAGATTATACATGTTCTTTTTTATTAATTGAATAAAATTTTCTTAAGTATGATCTGTGTGTGTGAATATATGAATAAGTTTTATCCGTTCTTTTTAACAAATTATTTTTTATTTAATTTTTCAGTTGAATCAACCTTTACAGGTAAGTGTCTATGCTTTTCTAGCGCATAATGCAGTTGCTAAATGAAATGTATCACCATTACTCGATGGAACTTATGAGTCTCAAATTTGTCAGTGTAAAACTGCTATTACTTTAGTTTCAAAATATTCTAGTAGTAGTTCTCGGTTTAATTTGCTGCCGATTACCACCGAATAACGACGGATTATGTTGCGAACCAAGCGAATTGACTTTTAATCCATATAGAAAGATAGATAGAAGCACAAGAATGAAGGGGAAATCTATTCATAGTGCAAAAGTTCGACCCATTAGTTGTGACGATAAGGAAGTGCAAAGAACACCAAATGTATATGACATAAAACTGTGCATATTCGCTAGTACTATCTATGACCTCTTGCCATCTTTCTTGTTGGAGATCAATCCTACGTCGGTAAACGTCCTGAGGATTGGAGTAAAAAAGGTCTTGGATGGCAGGTTTACTCATCATCAATATCATCACAGATTTTTCGACTGAAAAAGTTGGTCAGCGCATGAAACAGGTGATAGTCAGTAGGCGCCAAGTCAGGAGAATATGGAGGGTGGGATAAAACCTCCCATTCAAACTCCATTATTTTTTGACGTGTGATGACAGCAGTATGGGGCCTCGCGTTATTGTGATAAAGTGATCACGGTGATATACGATCACCGTGCTGACTGACGACGCTGGCCTCTTCGCAACCAATAGACCGTCAAACTGAAAAAAGTAGAAGTCGGATTAATGGTTTTGTTAGGTGGCAGGACCTCCCAGTAAATTATTCACAGCACATTCCACCACACACTCAACAAAACCTTCTTGAAATGAAGTTGGGATTTCGACTCTGATGCAGGCAATTCAGAAGGCCTAAAATGTCCGTTTACGCTTTACGTTATGGTAAGTAACCCCCCTCTCATCTCCTGTCACAATCCGTGTCAAGAATGACTCATTTTTGTACCGGAAAAGCAATGAAACACAGATAGTGATTCGCGGGTCCCGTTGATCTGCAGTAAGCTGATGTGGAACCCAATGGTCCAACTTTCTGGTGAAATCCAACGCTTCCAGCTGTCTTTCGACTGTTGCCCGGTAAACATAGATATCTTCGTCTAATTCTGGTACTGTTGTATTCGGGCTGCTTTTTGTGGCTTGATCCTACAGAGCCTCTTCTCCAACAAGAGAAGGAAGTCCACACCTTGACTGATCTTGATATATTATGTCTCCTTCCCTGAATCTCCAAAACCATCGACGACATGTGCCGTCGTCAATTGCATCATCCCCATAAATTTGACGCATACTAAGGCTACTGTAGTGCCATGACAAACTAGTAAAACAATGTCTCACGTGCGCTTTATCACAAGCCATGTTACACCGCTCAGATATTTTTACAAATGTTGTAATATCAGAAACATCGTGCATTTCTATGCTGGATATTTACATGTTTTATTAGCCAACGATTCCGGTCATTACATGTGCGGCGTGAGTTCAACTGGAAATTTTCATCTCCAAAAACGGGTAGAACATTTGCACATACCTGATATTAATTCTATTGTCACTTTAAACAGGAATACGAAAGACATTATTTTTAAGTTAAATTTATATTCTTTGAGATGTCAATAATCACTCACATTGAACTAGAAGCAAAATAAGCACATGTACTTCTCGGTTATTCTAACATTGCGCCATAGAACCCAACTATCCCTAAATCAATCTCGGTTATTTTAATTTTGAATGCTAAACTTACAACTGAATACTAAACAAATGGTTGTAGAATTAAACTCTAATAAAAAATCAATTTAAAATGCAAAAGTGATGTTAGCTATGTTTTCATATTGATATCTAATCTTCTCTCTTGCGATTCCTGATATAGATTAATACATTGTCAACAAAATGAATCCAATAAAATTATTTATGGAAACAAAACTAACCCTTTAAAATAAAAAAAAATCTTTAACAATTGAAACCGTTTCTTTATTCAAAAATCACATCAATGTCATTCTTGAGGCACGTTATTTGAAAATCGCTGAACTCTATGCTATAGCATATAATTATTTACTTAAGTTAACCAATAAAATAATAAAGCATACAATACATTTTTATTTGACGATTCAAAATATGCAATGTTTGGAGTTTTAATTTATACACACATTTGTAAAAACAAAATGGATTTGTTTCACTTAGCTCACAAATGCCCAATTAGCTTTAGAATAATACGAATTTCAAGGAAAGTATGGATGCTGGTTAAAAAATAACTTACGATGTTAAAATTTCTTTATTCAGTTTTTATTTTTCAATGTTATCAGTAATACACTATGCTTTTACTGTAACACAAAATTATGTTTCGGAAAATTATTAAATTTTAGTACAACTAATCAATGAATCCTAGGAATGCTTAAGTAATTCACATTTGTTAATTCCTTTTTAATCTTATTTCAGATGGTGCCAATGCAAGTAAGTGAATTGTCAAACAGGACAAAAAATTTCTATTCTTAAACTAAGCATCTTATGCAAGTAATTATCTTCTTTTTTTTTAAGAATGTTTCCCAAGTTCTGGAAATTGCGTTAAAACGTTCAACTTTTATTATTAACAACTTATTGCAACTTTTCAATATAATTTCTGTTTGTATACACTTGTCCTAGTTGGCGAAATTCGTTTTTAGGCCATCTCCAAAGAATCGTTTAGAGAATATCTTCAACCCACTTGTCCTGAAACCTCAACACCATGCAGTGATTTTCAATTCTGGAAGCATTTATAGTTACTTGGCTTCGTCATCTGATCATGGTTGAATAGGATAAGGTGTTGTCCTCGGTATTTTCATTCGTGATTGATTCCAGACCGTCTCATATAGCAAGTTGTGTTGCTCTATGGCAAATAAAACAGCTATCTACCTACTTACAGTCACTGCGTGTCCCTTTTCTAGATAATAATGACACTTTGAGAGTAGACGACACCCATAGTGACTAAGTGAACGCTTTGGAATTCACCTTGCCGAACAGGGCTGGCATTTTGTAGTTGATTTTTTTCTATAGAAATCCTATGTAAACAAATTGAAAGACTTGTCCTGAGCTGAGCTGTACCAGCCAATCGTAATGCGTTCCCTGCTCTTCAGCTAGAGTCGAAAGGGGTCTCCCACCAAGATGACTCATGGAAAATGTGAGAAAAATAAAACCTGGTCAACAACTGTACAAAATTAATTCTTTTTAAAAGCCTATGTTGAGGAGTGATTCATTCATGGTAAAAAAATTATGAAATAAAAATAATTAATAATTAAAAATAAAATTAAAAAATAAAACCTAGTCAACAACGGGGACAAAAATTCTTCTGACAAATCCTAGATATAAATTCCTTCTCAAGATTCCAAACTAGGAAAATTGTCAACAGAAAGAGTTGAAAATGCATATATTTTTTAGTTGAATAGTGCTACATTCAAATAGTGGGGTCGCTGTGACTCATTGGGTTCTCTCACTGTGCTAGCAACTGCAAGTTATAGGTTGCACAGGTTCGATTCGTGCCAGGTTAAATTCTTCCATGGGTTTATTTCTCTCTTCTGCGTCAGTAGAGCTTTCCGTGGGTTTGTATTTCCATTTACTTTGCGGTTTTTTTTAACAGTAACCAAATATGGCCCTTGTGCAATAAAAATTGAATAACTTCAAAATACCAACTAACCATAATTCTACAAAAAAAAAAATCTTCGCTTAAAACTCGACAACTAAACAATTCTGGAGTAAGCATAAGTTGTGCTATTTTATTTTTTAAATTGCTGGCTCTTAAACAGTTTCCATATATGGTTGCTCTTAAATTCTATAACATCAACATGTTCTCGTATTTTATAAGTAATATGTATTTGAGAAACTTTCTTAATAACTTAATCGTTTTTATTCTTACAGTCAGCGAAGGCTTTGATAGTAAGTACACATTTGAATAAGTTTCTTATTGATAAATTTGGTTTAATATTATATCTAAAATATTTCAACATTTTCAAAAGCTATAAATGGAATTTTTCAAAAATGCAAGAAGTTTCGTTTCTAACACAGGCTAATGCAAAGTTGATTTTAAAATTTTAAAATTTTTGAAAAAATCAAATTTAAAAATTATATTAGTGAAAAAAAATGCAATTTGTATTGATATAACCAATGTTTTTCAAACTTCAAGCTTTTGGTACTGCATTTTATAATAAAATATGCTTACCATACACGTATTCACTAAATAATTTCAGTGGCGTCCAATCTTCTCCCAGGTGAGAAGATTGGACCCCACTGAAATTATTTAGTACAAGTTTAGACTGATTTGCAATTCGAAAGGCGTAATGCTTAATGAGAGCATTTTTTGACAGACATATCTACGAGCATCCTACCTGTGTGATAAACCAAACTTCAAGTGACGCTGATTCAAACAGTTTCAGCGTGTATTTTTAGTTGTTTTCTAATACTTAAAATATCTCTGGAACTATTCACTTGGGCCCTTCCTCTGAATATGTCCTTGGCTACTCCTGTCGGAGCAGAGCAATTTTAGGGTATTATTTGGGAATATTTAAAAATTCACTGTCCAGGTAATGAGCAAGTAGCAAAGTAGTGAGATATCGAGACATTTAGCGTAGAAATAAAAAAATGTACAGGGTAGACATTTGTGGGTATTTTATCGAATTGCTCTGAAATTTTCAGGTGCTCGGCTGTCCCAACCGCTTGCATACATTAAAAAGCTTAGAAAGCTCAAAAATCGAGTGTTGCAAATTTAATGCGTACCTCACCCATGCACACAAATCAATGGGATAATTTATGTATACGAAGGTGCTTACAACATTTCAAATGGATTTGACTGTATTTTAGCATTTTAAATATTCGGAAAATGCTCGAACCCTGTGGCCTCGTAATGCTTCCTTCGTCACTCATATCTAGGTGAAAAAAAAAATGTTCTCGTCTTCTTCAATCTCATACCACTTAGATACTCACCTAGTGCATAAATGGGTATTCACTTGTTTCAGCAACCGATCAAATTGCAATAGCAATAAATGAGCGTTTTGTTAAAATATATTTGACTATTTTCGGATCTGTGCATTATATTTCTACTTGTAGACTCAAAAAAACTTCGATCTAATTGTAGACTTAACAAAACTTAGATCTACTTGTAGGGTGAACAAAACTTCGATCTACTTGTAGGCTCAACAAAACTTTGATCCACTTGTAGACTCAACAATAAACATTGAGGCACGATTTACAACGAATGTCAACGTTTATTTTTGTGACATCAGTGACTTTCGGTAGGGCTTACCGGCACTCCCCCTTTTGAATACGTCTATGATGCTTACCTTAGTAAACTGATATTCAAAATAGCCTCGATAAATCAAGGTGACTTGACTACTTAGAACGAAATGACAACTTAAGCTTAGTAACCGTAGAATCTACTCAATATGCCATTATTGTAACAATCATGCAAATTTTTAATTTATCTCTATATTCACAACCATGTGCCTTGTTAATCCAGAACCTTGAACTAACATAATCTAATTTCTAATTGTTTATATGACTTCAAGAACTTGTGTTTCATTAGGCGATGGAAGAAATTCCTCATTTCCATTTTCATCTTTCGAACTTTAGACTTTTCTTTTAAAAATTCCGTGTACTATTTTATGGTGGCTTGAAAACATACTGCAACGTTTGTATCAATATCTATGTAGTAATTTATGTTAGGAATAAGTACATTCACTTTCAGTTGCGATTTCAAATAAATTCAATAAAGATCCAGAGTTTTTATTTTTTGCTCCATTTAGTTTACAATCAGACATAAACCTTGCGTGTTTCAAGACCTTTCCACAGTGATAAATTTTCCGAAGTAGTATTTAAATTTTGAACAAATAAACCAGGGTTTAATTACACGATCAGAGGATGACAAGATTGAAGGAAATTGACGACTTATCTGGAGAGACGAGTTATCCAAGTGACGACTAAATAATGTTTACTGTATTTCGTTCTTAAGCTTCAATTATATACCTAGATGTCTCAATACTTTTGATGACTCATTAAAAAAACTTATTTTCATGCAATACTGATAATTGTACTTTTCTTCCTTTGCACAGCTTTAGAACAAAATGGTAAGTAAAATTTTTTTTAAGCTTCTACTGTGTTACTCTCTTACTTGTACAACTAAATACATGAGAAGTTGTTGGTTACTAACATAAGGTGCCCACTAGTGTGTTATTTTACATCTGAACCCTGTACACAATGTACATTTTGAAGTTTTCAGTAGATTTCTGCAGTGTCAAAAATTCGGGAAAAGTTTTAAAATACAAATTCCATACTTTTTTATTCAACTACTCATAAATACAATATATCCAAATAATCGCTTTTTAAGACCTCTTGACTTTTCTCCGATAGGTTGTATTTTGCAACTTACAATTCTTGAGACAATCCATCACTATTGTGGGTATGGTCAAGTGGATAAGTGTTTCCCTAAAACATTTTTAGCATCTTATTGCTCACTCTTGCTCCTTGACGCTTCCTATTTCTTCTGGGGCCAGCATTTATCCCCAAGACTCTTTCAGTTCCCACAGGGGGTCGTTACTACCCACTTTAAAAACCTATGCTTTAAAAAATTCCGTTTAAAAAAATTAAAATGTAATCTTTATTTAGAAACTAAAGAGTAAAACTGATTTGTCTGTTTTAATACTCTCACTGTATTAAACTTTACGCTGCGGCGCCGGCGCTTAGATTTTTTCAATCGTCTCCAGGAACGGCTCTTTCGCCTGCATGTCCGACCCCCCCCTCCCTCCTTACCTAAATACCTAACTTGAGCGATAGAGCCTTGAGTGGCATCTACGACTGACGCTTTACTTTCATGGTATTGTGTGGCGTATCGTTTGGTGCTAGAGAGATATCACCGGTGCGACCTTCTGCAATCCCCCCAAAGCGTTCACCCTCACGGTCGACAGGATAGGGTACCCCGAACAAAATTAGGGATCCTCTAGAAGGTCAGTCGCTGATAGTTCGTGAATGGTGATCGACGCCAGCGGTCACTTAAAAGGGGAATAACATCCACCGTACACAGATCAATACCATACCACTGGTGTAAACGAAATTTTAGTGCTAACAATTTTCTACCTGCAGCAGCCAAAGGGTTAATAATGTGCACTTAGTAGGAATAGTCGTGATTTTCTTTTGATCACTGTCCTGTTTTGTTAATGAGAATAACCTATTAAACTACTCAACAATGCCAAAACTAAATTTCGTAAATTTTCAAGAGTTCTGAGTCGTTTTCTTGTGAGCTTTCATAAACACATGATGTTGTAGCATATGCATTCTTTTTCATTTCTATTGCAAATCGTCAAATCAAGCAATTGAATTTCATAATTGCGTGATATTACAAAATTCATTTTCCGTACTGAAGTGAGATTTTCTTTTTCAGTGGCTCAAGAAGTGTGATAACAGTACAGCTCAATAAATAACTTCTGCTATGGTAGGTAAACCTTTTCCCACAATAGTATGTGCAATGACATTGTAGATTGACTGATTAAGAAATTTGAAAACGTATTTTTAAACAATTTTATTTATAAATTTAAACTGCTTTTGATATAAAGCATCTTTTAATTTAGTTTGATAGTAAACTTCCTTATGGTCAAACTGTGTTAGAATTGGAATGTGCAACAAAACTTTGTTCCTTCATTCAAATATTTGAGTCATTTTGTGTTCTTATAACGTGTAAATTATTGCTGTAGCAAAATGCCCTTTTAACCCTCTGAGTGGTTAGCATGCCATATGTCCTATCTACAATTTGCAGTCTTCCCTACCTGACCTCTAACTATTTTTGACCCTCTTAACCAATCGAATCTTTCCCACGGTTCTTCAAACCAATCGATATGATTAATCCGTCAAGTGTGTTGAAGAGAAACGTAATGCTCGGAAATGTGGTGGCACTCAGGTTATTAGGCTTAGCACATGTTTGTGAGGCTCTGCTAAACAACTGTCTTGTCAGCATAAATTTTGCATGGACCCGAAGGCAAGCTGCATATATGCGCTTTGTACAGGAAACATGGCATCACGAATGCTCTTACTAACCCGTCGTGTGAAACATGAGAGTACAATTTAGCTATTTCAAATCCAAAATTATTATTTCGAGAAAAAATTCATTATGTAACGCAGCTGCATTGCTTTTCACTTCATGTAATAATGGAAGTTTCTAAATAAATGTTTGATTCATTGTCTTTCTTTTTTTCAGGTTGTCCGTGGTGGTTTTCACTAATCATAAACTGTTTCGTTTCTATGTATGCTACTCAGTACCTGAAAAAATATTTATTTCAAAATAAAGAATGGGATTGACAAACGAATTGTGTGTGTCTTGTCTTTTATTTACAACTAGTAGAATTATACAACCCTATTCGGGTTGAATTGGTTAAATATAGATTGAAAAACTGACCAGAGAGAGAAATAATTACTTTTCTACACCGTAGAAAATTTCCAAACCCGTTAAGTGTGAGTAAATAATTTTTTTAAACTTTTTATAATTTCTACAACTTACTTTGGAAATAAATCCTATACATGCATATCGGTTAATGTAATACACTTAACATACATCACACCCCTGCTGCTGTATGACGAAGCTTCAGAATGATGAAAGGTGACACTAAAGTAACTACTACAAAGCACGGTTTCGAGGAGGATTAGGGGTGCAATTTCTCAAGTTCTTTTCCAGTAGAATTCATCAGTTCAATTGAAAATAAAGAATCTACGGCAAATACTCTCGCCCTCATACTGTGGCACCTTTTTAACCTGTGGCACCTTTGCAAACACGGAGAAGTAAAAGACAGGAGGTTCACTGCCATAGGAGGCAATGGACTTGTAAATAACATGGGAAATCCCATAGACGCTGGCGCCCTCGGTGCGGGTTACTTGACACTACGATGGCGTCGGATCAAAGCCTCGTTTCCATAACAGCAAAACTAGTTTTCCACAACAACCGAACTAGGTTTTTGAACAGTTATCTCAGGCTGTTTCATTCTAGTTGGAAAGCTATTTGCATTTCTGATTAAAAGTAAAATATTCTTTAAATATTTTTAGCATAAATACTTGAAAATAGCAATTTTTCAATGTTAAAAAGTACTTTTATTTATGAATTATGAAATCTTACCAATTGAATGAACTTTTTTTTAATTTTCATTTATTATTTTTTATGTAAAAGTTTCTTTAAAAAAATATTACAAAACATTTTTTATTTTTTTATTTGGAAAATTGTTGATCTCGGTTGATATAGTTTGACAAATTATTTGAACGAAAAAGTACTTTAAAAATTGTTTTTTTTCACATAATCAGGTATTTAGTATGAGTACATCATTCATATTTGAACAAATTATACAATTTGAAAAAGGATCAGTATCACACAAAGGCATTCCAATTTTGCACAAAAATCTTTATAAATGTTGACATAAAACCGGTTATAATTCTGAAAAAGGTCAATTTTAATTACACAAAAACAGAATGTAAATAATAAAATCAATAAATACACACAATTCAATAGAATAAATAGAGCACAATTGTACAGAATTCTGAATAACGCAGTTTTTGCAAATTAAAGAGCGATTGATTTTGATTAAATAAAAAATGCACAAACTAACACTGAAAGATTGTTAAAAATTAGTTATCTTGAGCGAATAGTCTTAACCCTAAATAGAACGATTTCATTTTTCCTTCCTTCAATTGGAATTTTAAATAAAAGTGTAATTAATTTAACTTGATTGTAAAATAATTTTAAAAAAATGGCACAAAATTCACATTAGTAGTTTCTAAGTAATGAATATATTTTATGAAAAACAAAAGCAATTTACCTTTTAACATAAGCGGTAAACTTGAACAACGACTTTTCTGTTTATGGTATATTTTCAATTAACGTCACACTGGAGCGACACAACTAGCTGTTGGTGACGATCAGGGATCAACTTTTTCTGTTGATGGATAGAACAGTTTACAAATATTATTAAAATGTGCTGTAAATAATCTTTATCTTTATGACGCTTCAAAAAGTCTGCCGATTACAAAATGGCTATCGCTCTAAATGAAAGATGTCAAACTCCGCCCACAATTAGGGACAACTGCGTCTCACCGAGGGCGCTATAAGTATTGACTTCAGTGAACCCTTTGTCTTTTATTACTCTGTGTTTGCACCTACAGAGAAGTAAAAGACAGAGGATTTACTGCCGTAGGAAACAATGGACTTCTAAAAAACATGGGAAATCATATAGACGCTGGCGCCCCAGGTGCGAATCACTTGACACTTCTATGGCGTCGGATCTACTTCTAGGCCGATCTAGGCCGTTTCCATAAAAACCGAATTAGGTAACCATAACAACTATCTCAGGCTGTTTTATTCTAATTGAAACGCCATTTGCATTTCTGATTAAAAGCTAAATATTCTTTAAACATTTTTAGCATACATGCACCCATTTATGAATTATGAAAGGCTTAATAATGTATGAACTTGTTTCTTTAATGTTAGTTTATTCTGTTTTGTGAATGCTTCTTTTTAAATATTCGAAAATATTCCAAACAAGCCCTTTTTTATATTTTATTTGGAAGATTGTTGATTTATGTTGATGTAGTCTAAAAAATTATTTAAAGGAATAGGTTCACTATAAAAAAAATTTTATTCACATAATCAGGTACTTAGTATTTTTTACTATTTATTTACAAATAAGCCTTTTTCCCTACGAATTTCTTTTTGTAAGCTAAATATAATTGAAAAGGAGAAATTTTTCATTTCTGTTGAAAAATTCCTTTTATTTTATTTTCTATTAGTGACATGATTTTTTTCTCTAAAACAAGTCTTTAACCAATTAATTACTTTATAAACTAAATAAATTCTTTGCATTTCATTTATGATCTCTCATTTACAGAACTCTGCAAAAATATTTCTTTAGAGTAACTAACAAAAAAGGATATACACTCTATAAGAAAAAAATCGACGCACAAAGAAGGAATCATCCGATTGCTTTGAAATTTCGTATACAAAAATGTTTTGACCAAATATGCAAATGATTACAATTTGGTGTCCAATAAATGAATAGTGCGATCTCCAGCGCATCGGAACTGCGCATCCAGCTGATGTATATAAGGACTTGTTCTTGAACTGTTGTTAAAAATTTCTGCTGCATTGCGATTTAGGATACCTTTTAGCGACTGAAGAAATGACTCGATGCAGGATTCGAGCTCATTACGAGCAACTTTCAGAGTTTGAAAGAGGTCGTATCAGCAGATTAAAGAGGCAGGTTGGGCAAATCGGAGAATCGCTCGTCATGTGAGTCGAAGCGATGCGGCGATTAGAAGATGCTGGCAAGAGTGGGTGAACAGTGGCAGATTTCAGCGTCATGATGGTAGCGTTTGACGTAGGGCCACAACAGATCGCGAGTACAGAGTGATTGTCAGATCAGCTGTCACAGCGCCTGATTCATCGCTATCAACCATCAGTCGTGCGACCCACACACGAGTGTCCACAATGACCATTCACAGACGCCTGAGAGAGCGAAATCTCGCTCGTACCGACCGTTACGCCACCTGTCACTCACGCCTGCACACTGTCGAGCCAGATTACTGTGGTGCTTGGCTCAATCAGGCTGGAATGATGCTGAATGGGGACGTATAGTCTTTAGCGACGAATCCCGCTTCCAACTGTGTCCTGACGATCATCGAAGACGTTTCTGGAGACGCCCAGGGCAGCGTGCCGATCCTGCTTTCACTATTGCACGCCACACGGGCCCTCAACAAGGAGTTATGGTTTGGGGTGCCATTTCCCATGATAGCCGAACCCCTTTGGTCGTCATTAGACTTACACTTACTGCACAGCGGTACGGTGACGACATTCTGAGTCCTGTTTTGCTACCGTTCCTTTCGCAGTACCCTTGGCTTATTTTTCAGCAAGACAATGCCAGACCACATACGGCACGTGTTGCTATGAACTGTCTTCAAGCTTGTCAAACACTTCCTTGGCCAGCCAGATCACCACATCTCTCTCCCATCGAGCATGTCTGGGATATGATGGGAAGGCGACTGCATCCGGTAGGGAATGTTGATGACGACGTAGTCCGACAATAGGAGCAAATTTGGCAAGAAATACCGCAGGAGACCATCCGGGAGCTTTATCGGTCCATGCCATGCCGTGTGGCAGCTTGTATCCAGGCTAGAGGCGGGTCAACACCTTATTGGGCTCTGAAATAAATCATTCAATTGTTCTGAATTTTTAATCATTTTCTATTCTGTACAAAATTTTCCTATCTACAAATTTTTTTCTCTATCGGACAACTTCTTCTTGGTGCGTCGATTTTTTTGTTATAGAGTGTAGATGGAGCTGCGAACAGTTCCTAGTAAAAACATAATTTAAGAAAATGGCCTTACAATCGTGATACATACGTGGAATGGAAAAGAGTACGATAGATATTAACTATAGTCATAAACAACCAAATGTCTTTTTAATTAATGCATCTAAAACATGAAACGCAGAAGGGAAGAAGGCCGTAGAAAGACAAGTCATTGGCAATGTTCAATGTGTCCAACGAGTTGAAGAAGTTACAACTGGTACCGTGTGATGGCGTGTTCAACAACTGCACGTAACTGATCTTTTGTGACGCTGCGCGCGTACAAGATGATGCTGTGACGAAGTCTGTGGCGAGGAAAGAAAAAACAAGCTTTCGGCGGAGAAACTGCCAAGAGGTCAAGCCAGACGCTGAAAGGTCACACCGCGTATGACCTCAGACCGCGTGAGTTAACGAGCTGGCGTTGGTTCGAGGGATTTAGTTTCGACCGAAACGGAGCGAAGGATCTTTGTCGCGACGCCGACAAGACACCCAGGCAGTAGTTCATTTCCGCTGCTTTAACATCATCACAAGAACCCGCGGATGCTTTTGTTCGCCCCGCCGTCCGCTAATAAGGCTACCGTCGAGATAGAAAATCAACGGTTTTCGAACAGCCAACAGCGAGACGACAAGTGTGTCCAATGAAAGAGAGGGGGGCCAACAACCCCCTGGAACTTTCGGGAGTCGAAAGCGTTTGGGGTTGGAAGAAGAGAGACCAGACCGAGGGATCAAACTGATCCGGCTGAAGTTAAAACCGTTCTCGGTTTTTTGTCGGATACCCCGTCTCTGGAGATGTGCCGAGTCGCGACAGCTGTTCGTGGACTCAGAACGGATTGCCCAAACTGGGATTTTGTCTATTAGACGGGAGAAAAGCTCGACCCTGAGCTGCCGTTTGCTGACTTCGTACACGCGTGCGAGAACTTTTGGAGAAGCTCACCCGAGCTAGAAAACATTTACTCACCCGAGTAAGGTCTGGAGAAGGGCTCACCCGAGTCGGATAATCTACATAGGAGATTCTGCGGAAAAGGACAATTTACAGTCTGTAAAACGCCACCTACCAAATTCCTTCAAGGTTATTCCTTGAATTGTAAATAAAAAACACCTTATTCAAGACCACTGCTAACATTTTTACGTAGTGAATGAATCTTCCATCCCTAAGACGTCACAATGCCGTCCTTCAAATCTGCAAGGTTCCGAATACCTTTTTGATAAACCACGCTTTTTTATGTAACCCCACAGCCAAAAGTCACAAAGGATCAGATCATGTGGCCCTGAAGATGGGAATGCGTGACTGATTACTCTTTTTTCTATAAAATGCAGTCGCAACAACTGAACGGGACGTCCCATGTGGGGAGGTTCTCCATCTTGTTGGAATAAGTAGTTTTGAGGGCTCCTCGCTGTTGGAGCTGAGGAATATTGAAGTTCTGAAACATGTCCCTATAACGCTGTTGCATAGTAACTGAACAGTTCTTTGGTATCTGTGGATGGATTTCTTTAAAAAAGTAGGGACCAATCAGAAATGTTGCTATAAACCCAACCCAAACAATTAGTTTTGAGGAATATAAGGGGATCTGTTGAAACTGGCGAGGATTTTCCGTTGCCCGGATGCGGCTGTTTTGGGTGTTTACCGCTCCACACAGAGACAAATGTGAGTCATCACTCCACAAGATGCTCCAGGGCCAGTTGTCATCTACCTGCATGCGTGCAAACAATGTCAAGGCAAACGTTTCATGGATATCTGAATCAGAACCCTGTAACGCTGGATCTTATACGGATAACTTTCTAAATTTGTTTGCAAACACTTTCGTATTGTTGCGTAGGGCAAACCCAATTTTCTTCTAATTACGCTTTTTTTTTATTTCCCAATTACGCTTTTATTTTAAATCCCAATTGATGGAACAAAAAATGAAATCGTTCTATTTAGTGTTAGTTTAGTAGACTATTTGCCCAAGATAATCAATTTGTTACAATCTTTTAGTGTTAGTTTGTACATTTTTTATTTAGTCAAAATAGATCCTTCTTGAATTTACGAAGAATGTGGTATTCAGAATTCTGTACGATTACGCTCTATCTATTTTATTGCATTTTGTAATTTATTGATTTTATTGTTTACATTGTGTTTTGTGTTATTAAAATTTATCTTTTCTGAGTTATGCCTACGTTCTATTTAAACCCCCCTCCCCCTTTTTTTTTCGCCGTATGGCTTTGACCGGGTCGGTTTCTAAGTCTACTTATACACTTTATAAAAAAAAAACGACGCACCAAGAAGGAGTTGTCCGATGGAGACAAAAATTGGTGGATAGGAAAATTATGTACAGAATAGAAAATGATTAAAATTTCAGAACAATTGAATGACTTATTTCAGAGTTACAGTAACGAGCTCAATAAGGTGTTGACCCGCCTCTAGCCTGGATGCAAGCTGCCACACGGCATGGCATAGACCGATAAAGCTCCCGGATGGTCTCCTGCGGTATTTCCTGCCAAATTTGCTCCAATTGTCGGGCTACGTCATCAACATTCCCTACCGGATGCAGACGCCTTCCCATCATATCCCAGACATGCTCGATGGGAGAGAGATCTGGTGATCTGGCTGGCCAAGGAAGTGTTTGACAAGCTTGAAGACAGTTCATAGCAACACGTGCCGTATGTCGTCTGGCATTGTCTTGCTGAAAAATAAGCCCAGGGTACTGCGAAAGGAACGGTAGGAAAACAGGCCTCAGAATGTCGTCAACGTACCGCTGTGTAGTGAGTGTCATTTAATATTTTAAGTGAATTTAATCATTTGCATATTTGGTCAAAACATTTTTGCATACGAAATTTCAAAGCAATCGGATGATTCCTTCTTGGTGCGTCGATTTTTTGTTATAGAGTGTATTCACCTAGCGGTCCTTTTCGAAACTAATTTTTTGTACCATTTTTTTCCATTTGTTTCCCTATTTCGGGGACCTTTCCTGCTATTGAAGCAAAATCTGTTATACTCCTAAACGGGGTGACAGGGAGGGAAGTGTGCATCCAAATAACTGGAACTAGAACTACACTGGTTTCCAAAAATTAAAGAAAAATCACAAAAATACCGATTACTCAAAACGTTACATCTAGAATTTAATGAAAATGAGCCACAATGTACATAGTAAGGTATAAAATAACATGAAAAAATAAAATATCATACAGTTATGGTGTTTTAGAAATTAACACATGTATAAAATTAACAAAGTGAATGTGTCAGTTTGGAATAGGAAAAGTACCTTTAATATGGAGTATGATCACCCCCTAGAAGCTATACAGCACATACAACGATGTGTGATACTGTCAATTATGCGATCAATGAGTTCGCTGGAAAGAGCAAGCCATTGCTATTGCAAAGCTTTCGTAAGCGTGGAAAGGGTCTGAGGAGGAGGATTGAGAGCATCAACACGTCTTCTAAAGCATCCCAAATTTGTTTGATGGGATTCAAGTCCGGTCGTCGAGCTGGCCATTCCATGCGCTATACTGTATAGACCTGAAAATAATCTTCCACGATGCAAGCACTGTGCTGTCTAGCGTTGTCGTCCTGTAACAGAAAATCATTAACTATTGCACCGGCATAAAAGTGCACCTAAGCATCAAGGGTGTCATCTCTTAAGAAAGACATGGAGGTCTGTGCGTCCACCCAAATAGATACCATCCGAAACACAGAAACTGCCTCCTGTAAATGAATCTCTTTCACGAATGTTTGATGGATAATAACGTGTTCCATGTTCTCTCCAATTCAAACAACACCTACTATCGCTTTGAAGGCTAAACCTGGACTCATCTCTGAAGAGAACACATCTCCATTGATCAGCCATCCAGTGGAAATGTTGACGTGCCCACCTCAAACGTTCCCTCCTGTGTCGTGTGGTGAGCAGCACACAAATGGCTGGTCGCCTCTTGTAAAGGCCACCTTCTGGAAGCCTTTCTACGCACGGTAGACGTTGACACCAACCTCTTTATGGCTCCAGCAAGAGAGGCTCTAAGATGAGATGGGGTTTTGGTTCTATTCCTTCGTACACATAACCTCATTAGCCATTGTCGTAGCGCAAAGCCGTCCTTGGCTGAACCTTATGAATGCCGAACCAGTGGTTTGAAATTATTATCAAAGTCTATGAACCACAGAAGGACTCACATCTAGCCATCTAGTCACCTCTGTCTGACTTTGACCTGCCTCCAGTCTCACAGTGGTTCTAAATCGCAGTTATGTGGGCAAATGATACCTCGACATCATTGTAACGAAAAGGCTATCCCAGATTTCTTACCTCACTACCACAGCGATATTTACAACCTTACAGCTTTTTCAATTTAGGTGGCCCTCAACAGCTATTTAGTCTTTATTCTATGAACACAGCGAGGACCGGGCAGTTTTTTCGTCTGTGCCTCAGTAGTTCGGTCTTGCTGCTTTTTAAGTTCATTCAAGTGCATTCTGTAGTTCTGTTTATATACTGCTTTTGGTAACGATTTAAAAACAGTACCATTATCAAGAGATATCAACTATCGCCAAATTTCCGCCATATCACGTAATATAGAATCAGTTCTGTTTCATCGATTACAAAACTCTTCTGTATTTGCTCTACTACTTGATGAAACTACTGACATTACTAAATTGTCTCAATTAATTGTTTATAGGAGATATACGTTTATGAAGAAGACATATCAAAAGATGTTTTTATGTTGTAAAAAATTGGAAGGATAAACAAATGAAGAGAAAATACTTGAAATTATTTATAGATATTTTGAAACAAATGACCTTACCTGGTCACACTGTGTAGCGATTTGCACTGCAGCATTAACATTGTGCTGCAGCATTAACATTGTGCTGCAGCATTAACAGGCAGTAATAAGGGAATAAGAGGGTTAATAAATAGAATTGGTCCCCCAATAATATTCACCCATTTTATGATACATAGACAAGATCATGTTGCATAAGACATTGATGAAGAATTGCACAAGATATTACAGGTTGTTGCTATCGTAATTAATTACATTAAAATAACCCTAAACAGTTGTCTCTTTTCAATATTCCGTATTAAAATTGGTTCTGTGTATGGTACATTATTACTGCATACCGAAGTCAGATGGCGCTCACGCGGCCAAAAACTGTGATGTATTTTCGACATTAGACACGAAGTTAACATTTTTTTGGTAGAGAAGAAACATATATTGGCAAGTTCATTCATTAATGAAGATTCGCTCGGAAAGCTCAGTTATATGGTGACATTTTCGAAAATTTTAACGTTTTGAATTTAAATCTGACGGAGAAAGTACAAACATTTTAACATCGAGCTGTAAAATTGAAGCTTTTAAGAATAAGTTGATACTTTGGCAAGGAGAATTGAACAAAATCCCGAGCATTTCATAATTTTCTTAAGAAAATAATATAGATTTCTTGTTATTTTAAAACATCATATTTCCTGTCACATGATAAAATTGTGACAAAATTTCCAGATATAATGAATTAGGTTGGATACGTGATCCACTTTAGTTTGATATTTTAAAATCTAATATATTTTTTAATGAAAAAGAACAATTAATTTTGTTTCAAGCGCGAAGAAACACTGTGTATTATATTTAAGTCTAACTTGCAAAACATTTTGGCTATCGATTGGAAACGAATATGCTAATTTGAAGAAAAAGACAATTAATATTTCAATTCAGTTTGTATCGACCTTATGTAAAACCGGCTTTTCAAAATTAGTTCACATTGAAACAAAATATCGATCTTGATTGGATCCAGAGGATGACTTACGGTTTATGATTTCCAATACAGATGCGAACATAGAAGCAATCATGAGCTCTTTGCAAGCGCATACCTCACATTAAATTTTTATGATGTAAAATTTTTTAAATGTATTTTTCATTACAAAAATATCTATGCTCATATGCATAAATAAATAATTGCTTCATAAAATTATGTGTTTTATTGAGACCTCTACTAAGGCAGAAACGTAAGTGCCATGATGGGGTGGGGAGAACATCAGGGGTCGCGACAAAATAGTACATAAACTAGGGGGGGGGCGGAAAAGGAAATAGTTTGCGCACCACTGGTATAAGATATGGAAGAATATATTGTTCCCTTGTTGTCACCAAAAACTTTTTTTAATGTTCGATTTATTATTTTTCATTTTTGAAGCCCCTATAAATGTGTAATTTACAGTAACCAACACACTCGAATAGCAGTTATTAAATTTTAAACATTATTTTAGATGTATATTGATTGAAAACCTATGAATTTTTTTTTACAGAACGGGAAATGTCCGCAGATTGTATTTATTAATTTCCAAAAAGCAAATCTATTTTTACCACACCAGCAAGTGTTGAAAATATAAAAACGAATATAAACTACACGTAAGTCATTCACCTGCGAAATTTAATGTTTCCACCTTTAATAAATCTGGTAAAACTTCCATATGCACACCGTAGTTATCTTTTACTTTCAATGCATTTGCTATGGAATAAATAATGCCTAAACTATATGCGCAATGGAGAGAGGAATATGAGGATCACGTGACTCCTGATTTTGGTCACATGATCATTCAGACATAAAAAGGTTGCCATAGCTGACTCTAGTTTTAGATCTGTTCTATGCATTCGATTCTGTTGCAACCGGTTGGGACACATCACGCTCGAGGACGCTGCAACCAATGCAAAAATGTTATGTTAGCTTCCCTACCGTTACATCCCATGATAGTTATACCTCTGAACGCTTGGGCCGTGGTAGCCCGGCTGGAAAAGTAATGGTTTATCAACTGGAGGGTTGGGAGGTGGAATCCAACAAAAGAACATTGCTTACAAAGGGAGTTGATGCATATTGAATCTGCCGTGGCCTCAAATGTTTTAATAGATGTGTTCTGTGAAAATTTGGAGGGAAGGGTGGCAGCTCAGGACCTCGTCATCTGGCTGTGGTACAAAATTACTTAGGGTTATTCTAAGATCTATCTCTTTGGTATTGTTCCCGAACCGTCGTCAGAAGCGCATTATGTTTTTCTGTTGTGACGTTAATTAAAATATCTATCTCTGTATGCGTAGCTATATGTTCGTGCTATGGACTAAACCACAGCAAGGAAGAAATTAAAGCGAATTGCCATCATCCTGTAGGCGTTGCCAGATTAAACAGCTGGGATCTAGAATTCCAGCTTTCAGCAGAAGTTGTGTTTGTTGTCACATGATTTCGTGAAAACTTCTCCAATTCTACAAAATGTCGAAAAAAATTAGCGCAAATGCTGCTGCTAAAGAACATACTTTAGTAGTTACAAGAGATTTTATTACTCAACCTAGAATAAGTAAGTTTTGTTTTCTTCCTCAAGTCTTGATCATCGTAAAAGAATTTATTCCTACCTCCCCATAAAATGTTCATTAAAATAATCTTAAATCTTTGTTAGTTATATAGATAATATAAAATTATGTTATTTTCTCAAAAGAACAACTTTTCTCCGTGTACACATATATATCTTTCTTTTTTTATTTAATATTTTAATCACACTCATCGTATCTTAGATTAACTCAAAGTAATTGTTAACCCAAATGTTGCATTTGTTAACTTCCTTAGAAATGTTATGTTCTTAAAGTTCAAAAAAACTTGTTTCTAAATCCAACGATAATTTCTTCGGAATCGCAAATCTCATCCTAAGACAATGGTTTTACCTGTACCTTAAGGTAATAAATTCTCGCGTTTTATGTGTCTGAGCCGAGGTAATATGATAAGGTTTTTCTTTTTCCAATATATTGACTTGCATGATTGCCTTTAAGTTTTCAAGGTTCATGACGATGTTTCATTTTCAAACACTTTTCATTAGCAATAGCAAATTTAATCTAAGATGCTAAAATATTTTGTCTTATAAGATTGCAACTTACTATTACACATAAAAACTAATTGCGGCTCATAATTGAACCAAATCTTGCGTACTAAACTTGTGAGAATTCATTTAGATTTTTATAAAACCGATTTTCTCTGTTTTTCTTGTTTTTTATAATAAAATGTCAGTTGAATCAGATTTTATTGTTAATCAACAAATTCTAAACTGTGCACAAGTTATAAATGCATATTGAAAATACATTTATGTATTTTCAATTTGCTTTGATACCTACAGTTTTGATGTGCAACATGCTATTACAAGTTGTCTGCAATGATCGAAAGATCATGGGTTTTACTAAAGCTAAATGATAAAGAAGATTTACTTGCAATAGGATACAGGATAAGGGAAGATTTCTTATCTCTGGAAGAAATTCCGCTTCATTACAAAAAACAATTCTGATGATCCTCAACCTCTTTAGTAGCAGAGCCTTTTCATTTGAGCAAATATTAATTGAATGATTATTATCTAATTAGTTACTACTTATTTATAATGAAGGAAATAATTGTTAAAATCATATTGTGTTCCGAAAAACTTCTGTTTCTATTTTATTAAATATATATATATATATTTTAAAGTTTAATATAATTTTAGTTTTATGAAATTTATATAACCTTTTTTTTTTTTTTTTTTTTAAGTACATTGTTTTTAAATATTTGGTTGAATGTTATATCCTGTTTCTGCTGAAATGTTAAATATTCTGTATCTTAAACTTGTAATTTTTTACATAGCATACAAAACAGTTTCTGGTGTAAATGGTCCACTAGTTATTTTGGATGATGTTAAGGTATGTTTTTTACTCCATTTTTATGCTGTAAATACAGTTGTTTTTACCAAATTATAAGCAATGTTATATTTGACACATGTTTGTTCTTAAAATTTGTGCTAAAAATTATTCTTGATGAATATTTATTTATTTGTTAATCAGTCAATCACAAGAAAACCAGCTAAATAAGGCTGGACTAGTGACCAATGCTTTCAGATACATAAAATTCCTCACAGGTTTTCCCAACAATGTCTCAATGCCGATCAGTATAATTTAGATATTGGTGAATACAGATGTACTTTTTAACTGTCTATTTTTTGCAACTATGGAAGAATGTAAATTCTCAAGGAGCCATTATTTTCTTTCTATGGAAAGGTGTTAAGAGGCATCCTGTGACTATCATCTGCTTCCTGAATTAAAAAACTTCTGTGGTGTAGGATTTCAGAACTTAATTGACGTTAAACCAGGGGATAAAAGACTCCCCAATAGTTTCTTAAATGGCCTTCAAAACTAGGCCTTGACTGGTAGAAGTGCCTACATTAAACAAAAAAATTATTTTAGAAGTTGAAAATGAAATGCAGACAAAAGTTTGTAGTACAGTTCATATTATTTTTAAAAGGTCTTGTATTTTTAAGATTTTAATTGTTTGAAATATTTTGTCTATACCTTTTGACCTGATTAACTTAGTTGAGTGGGAATAAATCAACAAGTTACTCAAAATGCAATATACTTGATTTATTCAATTCAATATATTGTGTTAAAAATGTTTCTTTAATTTGAACTTTTCAGTTTCCTAAGTTTGCAGAAATCGTTCAGTTGGTGCTTGCAGATGGAACTCCCCGTACAGGTCAAGTATTGGAAGTTAGCGGTAAAAAGGCTGTTGTTCAGGTACTTTTATTCAAATTGCCAGTCTAATTGGATATTACATACATAAATGCATGACTATTATCATGAGTATTAATCATGCATTTGCATATATATGAGGTATAATATGGTAGACAAATTCTTTTTTTTTAACAAAAATTATTTTGCCTGGTGAATCAATCTGAAGCTTGTTACATTAAATGTTTATTTTTGAATTTTAATGAAAGTTGTGTTTTGTTAACTTAACATATTGAATGCCAACCCTATGTTACCTTGTAGTTGGTAGTTTTTTTCAAGGATACTCACTAAGATTCATCTTTTAAATCTTTCCACCTCACAAAGTACAAATATATTCATAGAATTTACAGGCAAAGATAGACTATAAATGAAATAAACATAAAAATAGTCATGGTTGTATAGAATAGACTGTTCACAAAAATATTAGTACTAAATAATTAGTATTTTATAAAAAATGTTTTAATACATGTAAATAATATGTTCATGGTTTATACAATAATTTTCTACATGCCAAGTTTGAATATCTGGACATGCAAGATAAATATAACATGATTCACAACATTTATTTTGTATACATATTCTACATTGCTTGGTTAAGGGGCTTTACTCTGTGGATGATATAGAGCTGTAAATAATACAGGTTCTTCTCTCCTGTGAAAAAAAAAAGCAAGCATTTTAACTGAAAAGTTAAAATGTTGCACCTTAACATATCTGGTGTCTCACAATAAGTTAACCATTTACACTTGTAGTCATGTAGGTTCTATTAATTATTTCAAGCGAAGATTTATTCTCATTTGCATATTCCAATATAGGTCTTTGAGGGCACATCTGGCATTGATGCAAAACACACATTATGTGAATTTACAGGAGACATTCTGAGGACGCCTGTATCTGAAGACATGTTGGGTGAGCAATATTTGTTTGAATGCAGATGTAACCATCTTCAAAAAAATTCTTCTCTGTGGTGTTATACAAATTAGAGACTACTTCCACTTCAAGAGACTTCTGACAAATACATGCTATGTCATGTGTTCACGCTTTAAATATCTCAAGCCGTTCTTGAGATTTCAGTTTCGTAGTTTTGTAACCACCTTTATTAGCGCACTGATAGATTTCTTTAGTTAATGTATTCAATCCATTGAATGTAATAGATGTTAAGTGTAATTGTTTCAGTCAACTTAATTATTTAAAGCCTCTAAATTCCCTACACTAAATTACGCAACCGCACTGCCGTAGCTAAACTTTGTTATTTAAAAAAAGTCCGGTGCCTTAATTTTGTTGAAGGTGTAAAAACTAGCAAAGAAATGTATATTTGAAGAAAATGAACAGCCACTAAACTAACTTTTCTTTTGAAAAGTGTGAACCCTGAATTAGTATATTTAATTTAGCCTAATTATTTCAGTTGGGAAATATTTTCTCCTTGATTCCAGAGTTAAGTCATTTTGTACTGTTATGTGCATATTCATCACTGACAAAATTGTCTAATTTCTGGGTATTTTAAATTTCTTGTAACATTTATTAATTTAAAACTAAGATTTATGAAAAATGAGTATGAATTGATGTACTTCAAATGCAGTAAAGTTGTCATTACTCTACCTAAGTTATGAAAATGGAAATTGTTCTTTCCAAAGAATATGAGAATGCAGACTCCAACTTTTAATTTCTATGTGAAAGGTTTAACAATTAAAAAAAAATCTGCTGTCTATATAGAGATAAAAAGAACGCAAACAAATTAATCCAACTTTATCAATTCAAATTGTTTTTAATGAAATTAATGCACATCAAAGAATTGTGTTTAATCATATTAAGGAATACCAGGAATCACCTGAAGATTCACTGTTTAATCTATTGCAATTTATGTGATATGTAGCCTAAAAATTGAAAAAAGTCTTTAAAATACTCCAATTTTTGTTATGCTTCAAGAGTGAAAACCCTGTTACTGTGTAAAGCTTTTGTGTTATGGTTATAACTTATTGGAAGTGTACTATTTGATTTGTGCCATTTTCAACAAGTGGGAAAATTTTAAAAGAAATCCATTATAAGAAGGTTTTTTCAACACTGTCAATTTTTTGTCACTAAGAAATTACCAATATTCTTTTTCTCTAGAATTAGTTGCAGTTTGAGAAAAAGTGTTTAAATAAAATCTAATGCCTCATTTATTTTTGCATTTCGTACCTCTGTTGATACATAGCTTAAACCAATCAGGATTAAAATAGAAATGTTACTGATTAAGTTGTGTTCTACCAGGTGATCACAATCAAGTGTAAAATATTTTTTAGCACAAGATTCCTTGTTTAAAACCAATCTGAAAAAGTGTAAATTTTTCGATTGGGCGTGGCATTCTGGGGATGTATCACAAGTGTTTTGGTAGCATTCAGAATTTCAGTGCTGTAAACATCAAACTATGCTTTTGGTATCTGGAGTTGCTAGTAATTAAAAGTGAATCAAGATTAATAGAAAGGCCACAATATGCATATCCAAATATGTGCATTAAACTATCAGTTGCAGGTACTCGTCTCTAGAATGCCTCATCCAATCGAAAACAGCTTTTTCAGATAGGTTTTAAACAAGAAATCTCATACTGTGATAATTGTGTACCCGCTTTTGACCATCCTACATGCACTTCTAATTCAAAATAAAATGAACTATTAAAATTAACCAGAATTCACATTAAAATTGTCAGTATTTTGAGGTGCATTTTTACCATTGTATATTTCTACCTATCATCTAATTCAATGAAAAAGACTCATTTAAGACCATTCGACTTTAACACCATCTTACTGAAGCCAATAAGATGGTGTTAATAAATTATAAATTTACTATTTAAAAATTTATAATAAAATTTAAAATTAATTAATTTATTTTATAAATTAGTAAATTTATAATTATATTTTATACATTTTTCTAATTGAAGGTACTTGGTTTATGCTTAACATCTTGCTTTTATAAAAACTGTCTCATGCCAATTTTATTGCACCAACCTAATTTTAGAAACTTTTTATAGGGAGAGTTTTCAATGGATCAGGAAAACCTATTGATAAAGGTCCACCTGTGTTAGCTGAAGATTTTCTAGATATTCAAGGTGAGTAAAAAACACTAATGTTAGTTCTCAAAATAATATTAAAAAAATGACTTATCTTTTGAGTTAGGATTTTGTTGCATTCATTTATTCTTTGAAACAAATTATGAGCTATAGTATTAATATTTTACTATAAGAAAGGAATCTCCCTTGTATGACCAGTGTTATGTCATCAGCATAACCCAGGCAGTCCAGGCCCAAGAAATGAGTCCTGTTTAGGAGCTCATCAACCACTGGGCTCCAAAATAAGGGTGATAATACACCACCCTGTGAGCAGTCTTTTCAGTTCCCCACAGTGAGCATGTTTCCCAGTAAAGAGGCTTAAGCCATCCTTGTCTCAAGCATGTTTTTAATTTAGGCGAAACCTATGGATTAACTTTTCGCCTGATGAGGGCATCAATGATAACATTTGTTGGAACCTTATCAAAGACCCCCTCAATATCTCGAAAAGCTGCTAAAGTAATCTCCTTTACATTAATCCTTCTATCAAGGACAGTAACAAGATCGTATAGAGCAATTTCTGTAGATTTCCTTCGCTGATAGGCGTGTTGAAATCTTGATAGTGGTTCAGCTTTTAGAACCTCGTCCCTAATGTATTTGTCAATCAATACGTGGTTTGGGTGTGTTGGTCCCGTTCATTGGCCTGCAAGATCGACGGATTTAACAGGGTGGTAACAGAACCTGGAAAACCGGGAAATCAGGGAATTCTCAGGGAACTTTTTAATTCTGGAAAAATCAGGGAAATCTCAGGGAAAAATTCCAAATTTTACAAAAAATCAGGGAAATTTTGACAGCTTAAACGACTACCATTGTCGTTTATTTAGAGAGGCACTATTACGAGTGCTTTTGAGGATAGAATAAATCGTATTCGTCGAAATTGTAATTCGAATAAAGAACCATGGCGTCGTAATTTTTAAAGTACCGCGTAAACCGCCTTCGTCGGGTTTTTTTCGCGGCCGCAGCGTCTTGGTCGGCATGAGGCTATCGATACAACTGGTGGTATACAATTTGAAATTTTTGTAACTAATGATATTTTTTGTGTATTAAATTAGTTATTTTTGTTTGCAATTACATTTTTGTAGAATTTTTTATGTATATTTGCATTTGGTTTCGATGAATAGTATGATAATGTAGGGTCAGGTGTAAAAGGTTCATAATCAAAATATTTTGCATTTTTTCCTCTATTTTTTTCAATTGCAATTATAAGAGCTCCATTAAGGGTTCCAATCCTTACAATAACAATTAAAATATCTGTAGAGAAAAAATACAAAATATTTGTGGAGAATGATCCTTTTACACCCTCTGACCATAAATATTTAAAAATAGTGTTGTGTGGATTAGGCCTGGGCGATGTTCAAATTTTGACATCGTGATACATCGGCATTCTAACATCACGATACATCGTGATGTTAACCATGCATTTTATGCATAATATATATATATATATATATATGCGCATAAAATTTTTTTAAAGTTCTTTTCTTTGCTATATAAAATTGTGGTAGGAAAAAAATAACAAACAAAGATCTGCGTTGTACGTTTAAGAAACACACATGATTTAAAACAAGATTTTGCATATATATATGTGTGTGTTCCACGCACCATATATGATCAAGTAGATTCAAAAATTAGCTTATTTACAAAGAGAAAAACTTCTACATAAATAGAAATAAAGGGGCATTTGATTCCTGTTAGTAATGAGGACGGCATATATAACCTATACTTCCACAGAAGTTCACAACAAAAAGGGATGCAAGCGGATTGGTTGCAACATCAAGAAACAAGAGGGTTTTCGGAATTCAACTTGAACTGTTCAAAATCATTTTTGTTTTAAAATTTTTTAACTGTACTGAATTTCAATTGCACACAAAAAAAATTCTGGAAACAATAGTCATCATCAGGACACAAATGATTTTAAGAAATTCCTCATTAATTAAAAAAATAAATGGAAACATCTTTAAAATTCGCAGATTTTGCAAAATTATTTTGTTTTTAAATATTTTTAAGCAAAAAAAAAAAATTATTAACTAATTAAAAAAACGTAATATAAAGCTTACCTAGATAAATTCAGCAAACGAGTAGAATTATTCGTTCTCTCGCAGTTTGAAATTTTTAAAATTCAAACTTTATGTGCCGACTTATTCCCTACAAAAAAAAAATCAACGCAGAAATCGCAAAATTAACTATAAAAAAAAATCTCATTAGTTAGCCTTTTATCGCGGCATCAAAAATCTAAGTACCGTGGTGGAAAATCACACATGCACATAAATAAACATCGGAATCGTTGAGTCGATCTAAACCCAAATTTCCCCCAAAGATGCTAAAATAACACGCCATCATCAACGCGAAATTTCATACCGGAAAATCATAAGATACTGATTAGGCAACTCAACGTGAAAATCGCGCTCAACGCGAAACCAATGTCCACATCGGTTTTTCACGATGAATCGCGCATGCGCTATGAAAACATCGATGCATCGAATATCGTGATACCGGAAAACCATGAAATACTGGTTTGGCAACTCAACGTGAAAATCGCGAAACCGATGTGGAGATGTCAACATCGGTTTTTCACGATGAATCGTGATGAATCGCGCATGCGCTTTGAAAACATCGAACCATCGAATATAGTGACACCGGAAAACCATGATGATGCTCTGGGATTGGCTGCGTGGCATCGTTTGAAACCGTGATGATGCCCTGGGATTAGCAGCGTGAGATCGGAAAAAACCGCGATTTCGCGCATGCGCTTTGAAAATATCGAAATCGTGATAGTGCTCTGGGATTGGCTGTGTGACATCGGGAAAAGCCGATATATCACGATACATCGTCATCGGGAAAATCGCGAAACCGGTATGACGATGTCAACCTCAAACCGGTTTTCCACGATATATCGATACATCGTCCAGGCCTAGTAATATTGTACTAAGTGGAACTTCGTTCTTTTACATATTTATTTTTACGCTTAAAAATGTGTGTATAAACTTTCTATGACTCCTTAAAAATTTCGAAAGAATTTCTTAAATATTCCTAATTTTTGTATTCAAAATTCTGTATGAATCCTGGTAGAGTAGAATTAGCTTCCCCGCAGTTTGAAACTTTAATTTTCAATCTTTATATGAGTGCCACTTGCCAGAATATTCTCGAAAAACAACAGTGCAGGAATCACAAAAGATTCTCATTAGCAGGCCTGGTAAAAAATCGCACATGCACATAAAGTAACATCGGAATCGTTTTGTTAGTCTTAACCAAAACCCAAATTTCCCCAAATTTTGCTTAAAAAAAACCCATTGTTTAAACCAGAGAAATCACGCATGCGCTAAGAAAACATCGAAATTGTTGCCGCTGAACTACAACATCGCGACACCGTGATATCTATGCTAAGGGATGTCTGCGTGCCATCGGGGAATATCACGATGAATCGGCAGCTTGAAAATCGCGACACCGGTATGGCGATAACGACCCGATACATCGCCAGCGTGATAATCGCGAAACCGATGTGGCGATGACGATCTCACACTCACACCTATTGTCCTAGTATGTTCCACACACCATATATGCTCAAGTAGATTAAAAAATAGCTTATTTAGAAGGAAAAAAACAGAAGCATAAAAATAGAAATAACGGGGCATTTGATTCCTCTAAGAAAACATAGAAATCGTTGGCGCTGAGCAACAGGAGACATCGCGATTACGGAAAACCGTGATACTTGTGCTCTGGGATTGGCTGTGCAATATCGCGCATGCGCTTTGAAAATATCGAAATCGTGATATATGTGCTCTGGGATTGGCTCCTTGACATCGGGAAAAACCGCGATACAGCGCATGCGCTTTGAAAAAATCGACATCGGGAAAAACCGATGTATCATGATACATCGTCATCATCGAAATCGCGAAACCGGTGTGACGATTTCGATCTCATACCGGTTTACCACGATGTATCGATACATCGCCCAGTCCTAGTGTGGATACTGTATATCGATACCAATCACGGATCACAACATTTCTTAAGGAATTGTTAAATCAGGGAAATTTTTTTGAAACTATCAGGGAAATCATGGAAATATCAGGGAACTTTTTTTCAAGAATTTTGTTGCCACCCTGTTTAACATGCGAGGATTACTTGTGTGGTTACATTGAAGGACTGGTGTAAGACACTCATTGAAAGTGATGATGATCTTGTAGCACACATCCCTGTAGTTGCTTCAAAATTCCAAGACTGGACAGGAATTTTCCAAAATGTACCCGATTTCATGCATCAACAATATAAAACGTGTGTTACAGTTCATGGTCACAACTTTGAACACTTGCTACTTCAAAGCATTTCTCAAATGTCACGAGTTATAAAAACGATTGTTCTCTTAAGTGCTGCTCTTTTATTTCTTGCCCTCTGCATGCTAGCACATGAAGACAGTGTTTCTGACCCTGCATTGCTGTATGATTCAGATTTGTCTTTGTGCAACCTACCCCTCCTAGAAGTTTGTACATGTTGAGCTGAATCACTGTATGTTAGCTAAAATGGATCATTTTAAAATCCAATCCTAGCACTCATGAAAGTTTCTTCACCTGTACACTCACTGTTTAACCCATTGCTGTCTATGTTTAATATAGCCTTTAAAAATAAAAAATAACCTTGAAAAAGGACTCCTTAAAAGAGTGGAAACCCTGTTGAAGAATAACGGCCGTATTCACAAGTCCGAGTTAACTCGAGGATCAACGATAATCCGCGAGTTATCGAAAAAACCATATTCACAAGTCCTGATCCGTGGTTTAAACTGCCGGTTCGGTGTTACATTTTGATCCTCCGAAATCGGCGAGTTAATTCGCGAGTAAGAGTTACGCATGCGCAGTACTACCTTTTCAGCGAAAAAAAATGGAGGACACATTTCATTCTATGCTAAATTACAGTTTTCTTGCGACGATTGGATTGGACGTATCATTACGGAGCACCTGCTGTATTGCAGCTCATGTCCTCATTATAATATTGCTTAAATGGAAAATTTAAAACATAATTTTATTGAAATTCAAAAGAAAAATGAAAATAAAGGTGGCTGCTTAATCTTTTTTAAACAAGCAGCTTGGCGAAACCTCCGTCAGCAAAGCCGTAGAGAGCGAACTTTAGAATCTGACCATGGCAAATACAAATTCGTCGAAGAATAAAAATTATTTCCCAAACTCATATCAAATGCTGTGTGAGTCCTATTTATTCACAATTTGGAATCAATTCTACGGCGAAGTACATGCTTCATCAGTATGAATGCAGATTCGGGAGTGGTAACCAATGTAAACAATATCATGTGATCGTGAGGAGCCAATCACAGCGAGCGTCTCATTTTAATCCCCGGATCACTTAACACGCCGTTTGAGAATACCGTTTTTGATAATTAAGTTAACCCTGCCTCGCGGATCAACTGATCCTCGAGTTAACTCGAGACTTGTGAATATGGCCGTAAGAGACTCAATCTGGAACACTGGCATCTTTCAAGAAATTTTTATTTGATCTGGGAAAATAGAAAAATTTTACATTTTGTTACAGGTCAGCCCATTAATCCATGGTGTCGTATTTATCCTGAGGAAATGATTCAGACTGGTATTTCGACCATTGATGTGATGAACAGTATTGCTCGTGGTCAAAAGATTCCTATATTTTCAGCAGCTGGTCTGCCCCACAATGAAGTGAGAATTTTTAATTTTACTCAATCATTCAATGTCATCAGATAACGTTTATGGTGTTCAAAGTAGTCATCACTAAATTCTCCATTTCTTACCATCTCTTTTCAACTGTCAGAAACCACTGTTGATATTTATGTTTTTTGAGTATGGGAAAATAAACATGTTTTTAAAGTGGTTATTATCTCTTTATATGAACCGATTTTCAGGAAAAAGGAGCTATTCCTCTTTACCTTCCTTTGAATTATACAGGAATAGATCTGCTAAATTTTAGACAGGACAATCCTAAAGATTTAATTTTTGTGTCCTTTGGGTTTGATTCATTTTCAAGTACAATGCGTGTCTCTGTCTATCAGCTAGTGTGTGATTTACTATGACTGAATAGCTCATATAAATTGGAATTAAATTAGTTTCGACAAGTCACAAAAGAAATACTGAATCAAATTGGGCATACATGTATTATCTGCATCTGATTTAATACTTTGCATTGCCAATCTCTGATCACTCATACGTTTTTTTATTTTCATCAGATTAATTGAAAGACATTCATTAATTGCACTCTTTTGTGAATTGATCGTATTTTGTAGCTCATTAAAGAATGATTAAAAATGCAAAATAAACATCACAATTTTCTAGTTTCATCTTCTGTGATATAATTTCTATAGCGTTTCCTTAGAGTCAAAAATAATTAATGACTTGAATTTAGTTTTAGGAGCACTAAAAACCTTAATATTTGCTGCGAGTCCTTAACAAATCTCAAAACCTTAGTTTCTATGAGAATGTATTTTCTTTCACCTGCATTCAAAAACTAAGGTTAATGATGCTTTTTCAAAGTTAAATGTTGTTAAAAATGAAGCACAGAATGTGTATGGGTTAGCCAAAAATTTTTTTTTGAAACTGGCACTATAGACCCAAAACTTAACATTGTTAAAGACTTCTTCACCTGCGCACCAACAAGTTAATCTATTGTAATCTTTGTAAAATATACCCTTCTAAAAATTTAAATTGCCTTAAAAAAGGCACTAATTTTTCTTTTGCTTGAAGAATTGAAACCCTTTTTCAAGAATACGATTGACCAGCAAGAATAGATGAATGACAAATCAAGATTTTAGATACAGTATTTTTCTTAAAATAGCTATCTTTCAGTGAATTTTTTAAAACTTCTATAGTTGTAATTGTGAATGATCTAATTGTATAGAATTTGTACAACAACCTACAGGTTGTTGCATTTGAATTCCTCTGTCAGCCTCGATACCTCCCTGGATGTATTTTTCTCTGCCGTGTTAGTAAAACCTTCTTTGTGTTTGTCCATTTACTTGACGTTTGGCACAACTTGACCAAAAGTGATCCTTTTTGTCATAAACCCATTCAACCTTTCTTTAAAGCTTGCTTGATTTGCTTCAGTTGTTTAAAAACATTATATTTCTCTGTCTTACCTTCGTTCTTTTCTACCTTTACCATCAGATTGCTGCTCAGATCTGTCGTCAAAGTGGTTTAGTCAAGAACAGAGACGTTATGGACCAAGAACATGACAACTTTGCTATAGTGTTTGCTGCTATGGGTGTAAGTTAATAACTACTCTTTATTACTTTAATTAAGTTTGTATAAATACCATGCAATCCTATTCTATCAGTAGAAATTTGAAGTTTTAGTTTCCTAATAATATTTAGATTGTTTGAATGAAAAGAATAATTTTATGGCCAGTTTTTCTATGGGTTCTAACAAACCTTAAAAGGGCCGGATTTCTCATTGTAGTTGTAAAAGGCCCTTGAGTAGCCTTAATAGTTGCTCATAAGTCCGTAAAATGTTTCAAAAAGCCTTTGTTTTTACAAGAATATGACATTTTATTTCAATTGCATTTGAAACCCAAAATCAAGTTTCATCAAATATCAAGGGCATAGTATTTAAAGTTCCCTTTTACCATCAAATCAATTGAGACAACTATCAAGAATATACTCGCAAAAGTATTTTTAGAGAGGAATTCCATGTGTAAACAGCATCTCCAAATTTCCTAATTTGTGTAGTTGGAACTGAATTCTTCCTTGGTACTGATCCCAAATGACTTGCTAAATACCTATATTATAAATCGATTCTAAACAATCAGTTTTGCGAATTCTAGATATTTAGGGGATAGTCCTGGATACTAGTATTTTGTGCTGTTTCAATGTCCTGCACTCTCCTCTAGGATAGAGATACTGGGAAGCGAGGTATCAAATGGGTCCATAAACTTTTTCTTCTGTTGCCATTTGTTTCTATGCATTGTCTTTGGTTTCAGTTTGTTTCGTTATCACCATCATCTGAAATGAAAATATAAGTTTGATAAATATTTATGTTTTTAATACTGAATCTGTGAAAACCTGAACAAGTGATACTGACACTTGGGAAAGTTTCTTCCAGTGCTCTCACAGATTAATCAAATTGAATCTGAAATGTAGCCTTAAAAATAAAAAATAAGGTCACAATGCTTTTTTTTTCTAGAAGAGTGGCAACAGTTTCAGCAAAAGTTTTAAATATATAATCTTTGTTCATTAAAATTATTTTATTTAAATTATTTATTAATTTTGTTCTGGACAGATGTGATTGTTAGGAGACATAGGAGGACTGAACTATAAATATTACAAATTCGAAATGAATTTGTTGTTTATACTGAGATGTGTGTACAAGTTTCATCATAAATTTTAATTTGTGGGTGCTTATCATTTTAATTTTTGCTCCTTTTTTAATACTAATATTTAATACTCAACTTTTTATTTCAGGTAAATATGGAGACTGCAAGATTCTTCAAACAAGATTTTGAAGAAAATGGTTCTATGGAAAATGTGTGCCTCTTTTTAAATCTTGCTAATGATCCAACGTAAGCATTGTTTTAATAGAACCTGATATTTTTAGAGACAACAATTTGTTAATACTCATAACATTACATTATTAAACAAATTCATAATTTTAACACAAGGTTTTAATGAAAGTGATTTTTAGGATTTTATTAGTGTACATTCATTCAGTTCATATAAAAGTTTTGCTGTCCATTTTGAATTGATTCTGTAGTAGTCTACTTTCTGTTTGATTAAAATGTACTTTTAGTTTTTCTCATGTCATGAAATTTTCATCAGTTACTAATGCTTCATTACCCCCCCCCCCCCCTTTTTATTTCATTCTTTAAAAAGAAACTATTCAGAACATATCTTACAAGTGAATTGTATTCCGTGTGTATATTTTCCACAGCATATTTCTGACATTGAATACAAAAACTATTAGCTCAGCTCTATTTTTTCTTGCAATAACTGTTTTGACAGAATCTGCCTTTATCTGAAGTTGGTTTTGCAGAATGTGAGGTTGCTGTGTTCAATTTTTTGTTGGTAGTCTTCAATTCCTGCAACTGGACGGAGACCTCGTTTTTCTTTTGCTAACATAATAGGTGTTTATTACAAGAGCTTTAGGCAGCAAAAATGCAGTTTTCTGAATGTTATTGAATTACTGTATATCACGTGATAAACAATGAAATGGTTAAGCCCCTATCATATATATATATATATAATAACATCCGGACACAATTGGATATGATGTAAATTGGGACTCAGAAAGCAGGCGAAGTTAAACAAAAGGTCTTTATTAAAACATCATCGTGGCAGTTTCCCCAGCAGGAAGGGAACTAGGTCATGTTACATAGTTATTGAAGGGTACTGATCAGAAAGCGAGAGATTACAGGCGTGCAACGATATTTAAATGGGGATTTACAGAAGAGATGATAAAAGGGTTTTTCCCTATAACGGCATATTACGTCACATATTAGGGTGTGACAAATGACTCTTATTGGCTCAATGCTTCTAGACAGAGGACGTTCAAAGTCTGACAGGGAATTCGACCTGTCTACAGGGGACAGAAGGGATTAAGCATTACTAGAACTTTAGAAATATTACATCATCTTTGAAAATAGAATAAACCTTGTTTTACAGAAACATTAAGAATTCAGAGATTATTAATATAAAATTATTTTTATATTACATCCCCCCTTCAAAAAAAAGAAGGTCCCACTGTCAAATTAAGCAAAACAAACAAAAACCTAATTAATTTACCTAATCGGAAATTTAAGAAATTAAACCTATCAACCAGCTCTTCTGTTTACAAAACTAACATTCAGAACTTTTTGAATGCTCACTTACATGTAAAAAATTTTAACAACAAACTTTCCATACATATTATACAATATCAATATTATATACAAGGTAAACATCATATACAAGGTAAACAAGAAAAACGAGAAACGTAAATATAAGACGTCTTGAAGGAACAACCATGGTTGTTCTGTTTGTGGCATAAATACAGTTTTTGGAAGAAAAAAAAAGTCTTTTCTTGTCACTGTTGGGCCAAATAAAAATGAACACAAATGCACAAAAATAATACTCAAAATAAACACTTATTATAATATATACAACAGCAATATTCAAAAATAAACACTTGTAATACAACAGTAAGACTCAAAAATGATTACATTATTCATGACTCAGTTTTAATTTTTCTGGTACATGGTATTTTCGCAATTTTGAAACATGTACAATTTCTGAGTGTGCTTTAGTGTGAGTATTTTTCTTATTTATTTCATAGTTAACGTGAGAAAGTTTTTTAATAACTTTATAAGGACCACTAAAGGTTGGAGATAGTTTCCTAGTATTTGGATACTTGAATTCTTCATATATAACTGACTCATCAGGTGTAAACTGTACATCAACAAACCTAGCATCATAATGTACTTTATTCCTTTCATGATATTGTTTTGTTTTCTCAACTGCTATTTTCCTAGCCTCTTCAACTGGAGGGTAAATATTTTCCTTTATGGGATTTGTATATGGAACTGTGCCATACATTAAATATGCAGGTGGAAATGTAGTAACTGAATGTGGAGTTAAATTGTATTCCTGAGCTACTTCTTTTAATAACTTAGGCCATGGAACGTTTGTAGAAGATTCATTAATTTTACATTTTAAACGTGTGATTATGGTCTGGCCTAATCTCTCCACTTTACCATTAGTTTCTGGTCTATGAGCTGTAGTCAATAGTTGTTTCACTTTATAATGCTTGAGAAACTTTTTAAAATGAGAAGATGTGAAAGCTGCATTTCTATCACTTAGAATACTTTTAGGTACTTGAGTTTGAAAAATTTGGTTTAAGAAGTTAGTGTACGTCTCTGTTGTAATGGATTTTGAAGCAAAAGCCCATATAAACCTAGTATGATGGTCAACAATTAACGTCAGGTATTTTTTAGTTGAATTATAGTGGTTGAGACCACCTACACTGTCAATTGCAATCAAGTCAAATGATTTGTCAACAGGAGGCATTGATTGTAAAAGGCCAAATCTTTTTTGTCTGGGCTTCTTATTTACTTGGCATGTATGACAATGTTTATTGAAATTATTTATATCAGAAGTTATATTTTGCCAATAGTAAACAGGGGTGAGCAAATTAATTGTTTTTTGAATACCAGGATGGCCAAATTTCTCATGTGCAATTTTGAGTAGCTTAAGCCTTAAAGAAAAAGGGACTACAATTTTGGTAAATCCTTTTTTACGAAGGCATAAAACATTATTAATTTCGACAAACTTTCCAGTTAAATTGTCATTGTTTTGAGCCTCTCTAATTTCACTTAACTGCAAGAGATGCGATACCTGATTTTCAATATTGTTTACATTTTCATTTTGCACATTTTCATCTGGTATATCTCTAGAGAGCATATCTGCTTCAATGTTTGTGGTGCCCTTTGTATACTTGATATCGTATTCATACATACTTAATTGTAAGGACCATCGGAACAATCTTCCTTTTAAGTTTTTTACATTTTTAAGCCAAACTAACGCCGCATGGTCCGTATGTATGGTAAATTTTTGTCCGAAAAGATAATGATGAAATTTATTTAAAGAATCCACAATAGCGAGACATTCCAGCTCAGTTATACCATAATTTCTTTCATAATCCTTTAATGAGCGGGAGTGAAATGCTACAGGGTATAAGACACCAGAAACATCTGCTTGCTTTAAAACCGCTCCTACACCAGTTTGACTGGCGTCAACAAAAATATGACATTCATGTTTTGGCTTAAAAATTTTCAACACAGGCTTACAAATTAAAGTTCTTTTCAACATTTCAAAAGCCTCTTGGCATTTCTCAGTCCATTGCCAAGATGCATCTTTTTTTAACAATTTATTCAGTGGGTGTCTAATTGTTGCATATTTATCTATAAATTTGTGGTAAACATTAATTGAACCCAGAAATCTTTGTAAAGATTTCACATTAGTTGGGGATTTTAAATTTCTAATAACCTCAATGTTGCTATTATCTGGAGAGACAATCCCATTTGAAATTTCATATCCTAAAAATTGAATTTGCTTTTGTAAAAAGGAACATTTTGAAGATTTTAATTTTAAGTTTTCCTGCCTGCAAATATCAAAAATTTGTTTAATGTGGTCGATATGATTCGAATAGCTATCAGAAAAAATTAAAATGTCATCAAAATAATTTGCAGCAAATTTTATTTTATATTTTGTTAGGATTCGACGAATAGTTCTCTGAAAAATGCTGGGTGCATTGCGCCAGCCGAAAGGTAAACGTAGCCATTCATACAGACCATTATGTGTTGCAAAGGCTAGTTTTTCTGTATCATCTTTGTGGATAGGGATATGCCAATATCCCGAGGCCATGTCCAATTTTGAAAAATACGTACTTTGTGCTAATTTATCAATTAATGTCTCGACCAGGGGTAATGGTTCAGCATCCGACCTAGTCACTTGATTTAACTTCCTGAAATCAATACATAACCTATTCTTTTTGTTTTCATCCTTTTTATATACGAGTGTTACCGGCGCAGAATATGGAGATGAACTCTCTTTTATGATATTAGCTTTTAATAATTCTTTAATTTGACTATCGATTTCATCTTGTTGTTTTGGCGAAGTTTTATATGCGCGTAACGACACTGGCAAATCTGATGTTAATCTCACTCTTTGGGGCTCTATTTTCACTGTCCCGACATCATATTTATTTTTCGCAAATATGTCCTGATATTCTTCTAAAATTTCCATTATTTCGGAATTTCCTACAGTTTCCTTTACTTTCGTTTTTTCTTCGACTTCAATCTGACAATGTGTGCACCCATTATCAGAATCCGTCTCAGAAACATTTTTATTCCTTGTCTTTACTTCGGTTTTTTCTTTCAAGTCACTAACACTTTTATTATTATTCTTTTTCTTTACTTCATTTTTCATTTTAAGGTCACTAACACTTTTAATAGTTACTTCCTTTTTCTCTTTAACGTTACTAACACTTTTATTAGTTACTTCATTTTTCTCTTTAACGTTACTAACACTTTGCTCAACAGGATTTTCAGGTAGGATATGCAAAGACAAATCGCTGCATTCAGAACCAGAGAAAGTGATCAGTTTTCTCCCATACTGCACAACAACTTGGTTCGCACAATTAATTACCAAACGAAAATCAATACAACTCTTTAAACCTAAGAGGGCATACGGTAAATCGGTGTCAAGCACGAAAAACTCAGCCGATTTAACTATGTTACCAACTTTGAGGTTGAGATTGCAAGTTTTGTCAAGCTGTATTAGTCCTTTTGTTTGTCTCACGTTTACTACTTTATTTCTTCTGATAGGAACGTTTAGTTTATAAACAATTCCACTTGGAATTATATTCACTGTTGACCCCGTATCTATATTTAACATTAACTTTTTATTTAAACTTTTACTAGAGCTTTCATTTTTTATATTTATCTTATTATGTACGTACGTTTTGTTTACTATATATCCAGAAACGATTAACTGTCATTTTTCGGTTTGAGGCTTAGGCGCTGTTTCAGACGTGGATGGTCTGTTGATACAAGAAAATCCCCAATGAAAAGAGTTCATAATCCCTATTTGCGCGCAAAATTTACATGGGTTGGGAGGCAAATCTTGTACTGCATGCGTAGTCGGAGCTTTTATTGTTTTGGTGTTACTATAAAACTTTGGTTTAAGTTTTACATTTTTGTCTTTACAACACTCGAAAGATTTGTGGCCTATTTGATTGCAACTATAGCAACGGATTTCAGGTTTCGGTTTATCCATCTTACTATTTGCATAGGGGACCCTATTAAATGGAGCTTTAGATTTATTTATGTCTTTACTAATTTGTTCGTAAATTCTCAATTTATTTTTAAATTCTACTAAATTTTGACAACCATACAAAATTGCTTTATTTTGCGCTGTGTCATTTATTCCCTTGATAATATACGTCATCAAAGCGCCCTCGTCAATGTTACTTTGAGCAGAGATTTGTTTGATAGTTAAAAAATATTCTTGTAGTGACTCGTTACCTTTCATTGTACGTTTTTGAAGGATTTCATGTATTTCCGCAGCATTATAATTCATTTGAAACTCTTCAATCAATAATTCTTTTAGTTTGTCATATGAGTTGATTGAAGTTTCACTGCGAATGAGCAGTAATGCTTTTCCTCTGAGGCAACGTTTGGCGAACAAAAATCTGTGAAACGGAGATAGGCCAAATAATTCCGCATGAGTCTCAAACGTTTCAATCCAGTGTGATATATTTTCATGTCTTTCCCCTTTAAAGAGTGGTATGACTGCTTCAATGTCAGAGAAATTTACAAGAATTTTCTTTTCTCCTATGTCGAATCTCGATTGTAGATCAATATTTTCTAGTTTGGAACCAATCTCACTAGCGTTATCACCGCTTTTGGTTTCATGGTCGCTTTGTGTTAAGTCTCCTGTATCAATCAACCCACTTTTTGATTTTGAATTAACCTTTTCATTTTTAGAATTATCTTGCTTTTCAGTGTGTTTGTCCTGCTCTAAAGAACCATCTTTATTAATTATATTACTTGTCATTTGTACCCTATCCGTTTCGGTTTGAGTACCACTTTCGTTATTACTTAACAGTTGTATACTATCCGTATCAGTTTGAGTACCACTTTCGTTATTACTTAACAGTTGTACACTATCCGTTTCAGTTTGAGTACCACTTTCGTTATTAATAATTTTGTTTGTGGACTCAGACTGAACTACAGATTGTTCTGTGTCGTCATTAATTTCGTCTTCTGAAATGTCTTCGGTAATTAACGAATGCCGAAGAAATTCGAAATCACATAAGCACGAAACAATATGATCAGCAATTTCCTCTTTTTCACCCTCTGCTGAAATGTTTAAAACATCACAAATTTTAATCAATTCCGCTAATCTAAAGTGTTCTGAAATTTCTTTTACTCGAGCTACAAACTGGACATTCCCAACTTCATATGTAAAGCCATTAAAATTTAAAACTCTATTACGATTTAATCTGGTATTTCCATTTTGAAAAATTAATTTATCCAGTAATTTAACTGTAGAGGATTTTTGTTCCTTCACAGTTTTATTAATTACGTCAATATCCTTAAGTAACATGGTTACAATATTAATAAACAATCTCCAAAAAAAATTTTCACCGAGTCTACAGATATAACAACTTTGTTAACACTTTCACATTATTCCAAATTACTTTGAACAGGTTCCGCCTTAACAAAATATCAATAAAGAATTCCTTAAAACAAACTTAAAACTACTCACATGAACATTTCTATCCTTGCTAAAGAAGAACGAAGAAAGAAACAGAATAATACGCATCCATTATCCAGTTTCACTTTCCCTCTCGTAGGCAGACAGAGGACGAGGGGCAAAATTGTTTTTGTTTTTCCAGACGAAGCTTTATTACGCTGCTACACCCAGCTGAGCAACAAGATGACGGAATTTGGTATCGCATTTCACAACCGGAACACGGCATGGATTCCACAGTCGCTTCACACATGCAAAACTTGGAAGATGGCAAGAAACGGCAGCCCTCCCATCGCACTCCAAAGTTTGCACACAAAACGAAAGCATCAGGAATCGGAGGAACACGATAGCAATTGCACAATTACTTTATGGTGAAACGAAGAGCGGGAAACGCTGCTTTCTTTTCTTATCCAAAGATCGCAGACCAACAGGAATCGTCCCACGCTTTTGTTGATTGGACTTGAAAAGAGTTTGTTGCGAACGGAACATCTAGACACAAGTACCGTTGCGGATCTATCAGATGTGGCGCGAAAAATGCTGACTCCGACACTTGGCGGGCAACAGCGGCGGAGGAAATCCTTTGTCCATCCAGGAAGCTCGGCCTTTTCTACAGCTTTCGCCTGCGTCCCAAAAAATTTTTTTGCACTTGTTTAGACCTAGCCCCTTTTACTATCCTGGCGGCTTATAATAACATCCGGACACAATTGGATATGATGTAAATTGGGACTCAGAAAGCAGGCGAAGTTAAACAAAAGGTCTTTATTAAAACATCATCGTGGCAGTTTCCCCAGCAGGAAGGGAACTAGGTCATGTTACATAGTTATTGAAGGGTACTGATCAGAAAGCGAGAGATTACAGGCGTGCAACGATATTTAAATGGGGATTTACAGAAGAGATGATAAAAGGGTTTTTCCCTATAACGGCATATTACGTCACATATTAGGGTGTGACAAATGACTCTTATTGGCTCAATGCTTCTAGACAGAGGACGTTCAAAGTCTGACAGGGAATTCGACCTGTCTACAGGGGACAGAAGGGATTAAGCATTACTAGAACTTTAGAAATATTACATCATCTTTGAAAATAGAATAAACCTTGTTTTACAGAAACATTAAGAATTCAGAGATTATTAATATAAAATTATTTTTATATTACATATATATATATATATATTTAGTTATCCTGTGTAAACTTATCTGTACTCAAATCGACATAAGTTCTGACAAAAACACCTTAATAGTTTTGTAATTTAATGCAAGAAATCTGTTATTTGGACAGGTTTGGTTCTAGTATTAACTAAAACCCAACAACTAAATGAGTAATGTCAAATGCATTAAACTTAAATAATTCCTTTAATAAGATAATTAAACTGAAGCAAACTTTTTTCCAGCATTGAACGTATCATTACGCCTCGTTTGGCTTTAACAACTGCAGAGTACTTAGCCTACCAGTGTGAGAAACATGTGTTAGTCATCTTAACTGACATGTCTTCGTACGCAGAAGCCTTGCGTGAGGTATGATGCTTTTTCTCTTTTAGTCTTTAAGTGAATATAAATATTGCAGAACTAAATAAAGTCTTTTCTGTTCCCTTCAGGTATCTGCTGCTCGTGAAGAAGTACCTGGACGACGTGGTTTCCCAGGTTACATGTACACCGATTTGGCTACTATTTATGAAAGAGCCGGTCGTGTGGAAGGAAGGAATGGTTCTATTACACAGATTCCAATCTTGACTATGCCTAACGATGGTAACTTTTCCTTTTAAATGCTGTATAGCCCATCAAGTTACAATGTTATTAAAGGTGTCCAAGGTTTGGTGATAACTGTTTTTAACTACACACACTTTTCGTAAGATGTAGAAAGTTTTCAATTTTTCATGGTTTAGTAAATTTTTATTAACAGCTCTTGCTGCTTGACCGGATGAGAGAGACTTTCACTTTTTATTTAAGGCCTGGCAATTAGTGAATTACGGAAAATCTTGTATGATTGAAAACAGTAGTCACCAAACTTTTTATGTAGCTAAGTCCTCAAGTTGGCATATTAGCTATTGAAAATTTTCAATCTGTATTTTGTTTTCATTACATTATTTTATCCTCATTACATCATATTGCTTTCTTTGTCATCAACTGTTATCATTCTGTAGTGATTTGCCAACAAAAAATTGAACTTATCCAAATCTATAACGTTAAATAAGGCTGTATGAAAATTCTAGTTTAAAACAATAGAAACTTCTATCAACGAGATTGAATAAAAAATTAAATAATACAGAAGAGCTTAGGGTAAGAACTACCTTCAATGTTTGAATAGAAAAAATATGCCAATTTGCAATAATTTAAAAATTTTCAATTACAATCTAGATTCATCCTTTATGCAAATGAGTACTTTTTCAGTTAGTGCATTTTCGTATGAGAGCCAATGTGCCAAAAAACAGAATTTTGTCTTATTTTTATTTCTGAATTTAAAAGTTTGTTGAACTTTGAAATAGCTGAAATTATTTTTTGGATACATTTACTTTTGCAGTCAAAGCATACATACTAAACAATTTTACGTTGTTTCTGTTTAAGAATCCATGTCAAAAGGAACTATGTACTTTCTCAAAATTTGAGTTTTGATATTTTGTATAGAATATTAGTCTTTTAAATACATGAATATGAAAACACAATTAGTTATGCTCTTATTGATATTCTACTGAAAACTGGAAAGCAATGACATTGCAGCCACCAGGTAACATTGCTAAGTTGCTATACTATTCCATAGTCTAATAAGGTTTTAAGTTTACAATGCATATTCTTATCATGATTGTGTGTCTCAAGTTCAGGAATTTGCTTTTAAATTCGTTTCTTTCTCTTCACTAAGTTTTACATATTTGTGTATGACTATTGGCATGTTAGAAGTTTTGTGAATGTAAGGACTATAGAGTTTTGTAAAAGATCCACTTAAATTCATAAATGTACTGAATTTTGATACCCCTATAAGGGGGTAAAGTATTCCAATAAATTTTTCTAATTTTGTAAAAAGTTAATTAATCAGTTGTAGAAATATTGTTTGCCAATCTTGTAATATAGTTTAAGAAAAGAAATTGAATGGTTATTAAAATGCTCTAACGAATAATTATTTAATATCCAGTTGTTATTTGTTATTAATGTGTATTTTTGCTTACTTTCTTTTGTACAATTGAAGTATTTTCACGGTTTTCATTTGCTTCATATTCAAGTGTGTGTTGTTTATTCATTTTATGAAATGCTATATTTAGTTTAGAATTTGATACACATATTTTTGGTTTTAGATATTACTCATCCTATTCCTGACTTGACTGGTTACATTACTGAAGGTCAAGTCTATATTGATAGGCAGCTGCACAACAGACAGGTTTATGTGCAATCTTTCATTTTGTGCTGATTTTATGAGTAATAAAATGCATTCTGTTTTATATCATGTTTTTATATGTTTATAATAGATCTATCCACCTATCAATGTGCTGCCATCTTTGTCTCGATTGATGAAATCTGCCATCGGAGAAGGCATGACTAGGAAAGATCATTCTGATGTTTCAAATCAGTTGGTATGCAGATCAAGTTTTGTTTTGTAAAAGTTCTTTTATGTCCAATCATTTAGGTTTTAAAGTATTTATTGAATTGGTATGAACCGAATAATCAGATATATTATAGGAGTACACACTGGTCAAAGTGTTGTTCAAAATCATATTAATCTAATTAATAAAAACTTGTAGATATCAGCACCATTTGATGAAGAAAACACTATAATGTGTTGTAGAAAACTTATTTTATGAATTAGTCAATGAATTTTATGGATTAGTCAACATTAGTATAAATTTTGGTCACATCCATTCATCAAAAGTTGATGAAACCATGATTTTCATCAAAAGCAGACAGACAGCTTAAGTATTGTAAATCTACCACGAGAACTGCATCAGACACGAAATTTGCCCCATCTGTCGAATATTGACCATATCCTGTTTTCCTGATGGATGCATGATGGAATGTATTCAAATTTGTTAGATTACACACTTAATGACAATTTGAAAAAAGAATTTAGGATATTTACTTGTTGCCAAGAAGATTTGTATTAGTAAACTACCTCTTTCTCTGCCACCAACATTTTCTAAAGACAAAATAAAGTTATGTCATGCATGCGAGCCATCTCTACTCCGAATGAATGAACCCAGTTTCTATAGCAACTGCCTGCATCTTGACATGATGTCGGGAGCAGTTCTTGTGGTATGCAGACTGATTGCAGCTTCTGCACATTTGAAATAGATTTGTCTGTCTTTGATCAAAAACTCTTCCATGAAAGATTATGTAATAGATTTGCATACATATTAGTTTAGAAAGTTATGTTTATCAACTTCTATAATTTCTTACCCATGCATTCATTGTTTTAGAAAATATTAGTTTTCCCATTGGATGACTGGTACTAGATTCAGAAACACGTTATTTAATAGTCAACCAGATTTGGAATTTTTTAATAAAAGTCTTTTCCTGAGTATTTTTTAAGGTGATGCATAATCCTTGGCAATATGAACCTTGTTAAAAAATCATCAGTTGAAAACATTAAATTTCTCTAAAGATGACATTGCTGGGAAAAGAACTTTCTCAAAATATCATGCCAGATCTTACTGCTCCGAGACACATCGTTCAGAAAAAAATTCAGAAGTAAATACCTGTTTAATCATCTGCATATGTAGTATTGGAACATCATTTGGGCCCAGAGATGACGATTTTGCAGCCAAACTGCAACTGAGATATTTCTTAATATTTCCTTCCTGTAGTTCTGAGAATGTGCTCTCTGTTGTGGGATCATGGTACTTTTGAAAGTTTTAAAATAATAACTTTTACAACTCTCAAAGGACTTAAGTTGTCTTAGGGGCTCTTTATATGGGGGAGAGGGTTGATGCCATTTGGTCATTCGTTTTGACCAACAAGACTGAAGTGCGTAATCTCCCATTCTGTATTTGAAAATAATTCAAGGCATTTGTCACAAAATCTAAATGTTTGAGGACAATTATCAGAGTGATCTCCTGGACAAGTTCAAGTCATTGTGCAAGGCTTTCTACATTCATGTCTTAGTTATGTGAAAAGATGTGGAAGAAAATCCTCTGAGTTTGGCCATTCTAGATTTAAAGGTATACAATGATTGAAGCCTCCTGAGACAAAAGGACAGGAGAATCTCAGATGTCAACATTTCAGTAATCAGAGAGTAAAGTTTGGATTTGAACAAGCAATATTTTTTTACACCATTTTTCAAACATTTTGGTAACAGTTAGTAAAACTTAACTTTTTTGGAAACCAAATTTTGATAACCTATCTAATTTTTGTTGGCATTTCAACTCTTAAGAAGAAATTTTAATTATTTGAATTGCATAAATTGTATAATGTGTATCAGAAATTTTACTCTTTGAGACTGCACATTACCACAACATTGATAAGATCGGTTTTTAGTTTAATTGTTCAGCAAATTATTACATGAGTTAAATAAAATGTTTCTAAATAGTATATGTACTAATCAATATATGTACTAATCAATGGATGTGGTTGCAGAAAGCTAAAACGATTGATTGAATATTCTTTACTTTTTATGGAAAGAGCACAATACTCAGTTTCATTTCTTTTTTGTATTTTGGCTGATTCATGTTGCTACTTATAAAAGGGCAAGAAAAATAGATGTATAAAATGTGAAACCAATCAAAATACTTTTTAGTAA